>CM069314.1:29200000-29800000 GCA_035609425.1 Epinephelus awoara | reverse complement strand
TAAAATTACACTGAGAGGGCAATTTTGTGCATTACATTGCTCTGCAGATGCTCTTATAGTGATATTGTGAGACATGGATGTATAAGGAAAGCTGGATACAGTGTAGTCAGACAGTTTTGCTGCCACTTTTCACCAGTTGCCACTAGGGGTGGGGAAAAAAGTATTTCTCTTTAAACATATTGTCCCAATACAGAAAAGTCAATATATGTAGATTCAAAACCCAATTCTCATTATGACATTTTGATCACCTGTAACAATTTTGTACCATTTGGATAGTTAAATTTAAAAGACCTAAACACGTGTGTCATGTTTAAGTTCTAAGTTAGGCTACTTCTTGAGTTTTCCAAGAGGAAATCCAGCCCAGTTGCCTGAAGAAAATGTTGGCATTGTACGATTCTACAAACCACTAATACGTGACATTTGCACGTTTCATACTCATCATATCAGTGATTTTAAAGTGATGTAATATATGAGCTGACTTTGTCATAAGGAGGTGGAGGGCAAGGTGGAAGGTGTGACACTTGGGTGAGGCACCTGCAAAGCTACAAACCACTGTTCAATATCAACTAACAACAAAACTGGTTATTTTTTTTTAGTGACCTGTCACTGTATTTCCACCAGGGATAGTGCCCCAAAAAGCAGATATTTTCTAACCGAGACATTACTGTGTTTCCAGCAGGGATTGTGCCATAAATGGTGGTTGTTTTTTACCAAAACATCACTGTGTTTCCTGCCAGGATAGTGCCACCGAAATTGGTTGTTTTTTACTGAGACATTACTGCATTTCCTGCTGGGATAGTGCCAAAAAGGGTTTTCTTTTTTTTTTACCAAAAGCAGTTGTTGAAAAGCAGTTGTTTTGTACCACAGCATTGCTATGTTCCTAGCAGGAATTGTTCCACCAAAACCAGTTTTTTTTTTTTACAAAGACATTGCTGCGTATCCTGCCAGGATGGTGCCATGATAAGTGGACGTTTTGTACAGAGACGTAGCGGCTTTTCCAGCAAGTATTGTGGCACGAAGAGCGGTTGCTACTGCCACAAAAAGTGAGTACTCTAAACCTCACCTTTTTTCTAACCATAACCACGTGGTTTTTGTGTCTAAACTTAAAGTTAGCCACAGTGTTGCTGAAATGTAAAGAAAAGTAAAGTTTCAACATATCCACTACATAATGACATAAAGAAATAATGCATTAGCAGTTTGTAGAACCGTACAATGCCAATATTGTTTCTGGTTACTGGATTAAAAGAAAAAGACACCCCGAGAAGAGCCACACTATATGCAAGTAAACTAATGTTTTTATTTTAATTATGTTATTATTACTATTATATTACAAATATGCTATGTGTTAGAAGCAGCAAGAAGTCACACAGTGAGGAAAAATAAATCGTGTAGAAATAAAAAATATTCAACCATTTTGCATTGATTATCATTTTATAAACGCATCATAATCCTCTAAATTCCCATCCCTAGTGGCTACGTACAGTACTGCAAAAAAAAAAGAAAAAAAAGACAAGCAAACCAAAAAGAAAACCCAAAACCCTCAGCTAAAAAAGCACGGGGCACTATTGTTAAAGAGGCATCTGTAAAAGTGTTGACAGGACAAAATGCACTTTTTTTCCTGCAGACTTCAGTGAATCTGAACCACCTAAAAGTTAAAAATAGAGACTTGTATCAGCCAATCAGCTCTCTGTGCTGTTTGTTCCACAACGTAAGAGGAAGAGCCACAGCAGTGACGGACGGGTGGCGGTGGGAGACCGCGAACCTTGTTCAATATCAAAAATCATAAGATTCATTTCATCAGTCAATCAGCCAACCAATCAAACATTAAACCAATCAAAGAATCACTCAGTCTGCCAGTCAAGAAATCAAAGAATCAACCAGTCCATCAATCAAGCACATTATCAGTCAACCAATGGGAAAGCATGGCTTGGAGTGTTGGGGTTCATATGTAGCAGGCACACTCTGGGTCTATTGCTACTGAAAACAGCCCTTCAGCACAACTGCAACCTGAAATACGCCTCGCAGCAGAGTTCAGCAGTGTCTTAAGTATTTTCCTAGTTTATATGGTTATCTATTCTCAATAGAATCTAGTAGAAATAGAGTCCAGACGGTGCCAGTAAAATTGTTTTTTTTTTCTCTTTTTACTTTTTTAAATTAGTCTAGTAAAGCGTTTAGTAAAGATCCCTCGGGTGACCACGACAACAGAGACAGAGAGAGAGAGAGGTTGTTCGAAATATTGAGATCAAAGCAGACAGAACAAACGCTGTACACACACTTTGACACTTCATCTTAATAAAAACAAGCGGTAACACTGCTTCACAGCAGCCTCATGCCGCTGTATTCACCTGTGTGTCCGTACTGATAACACCGTCAGTGCTGCACCAGGAAAACCAGATCAGAGGTCACCAAACGCTCCAAGTGTTGTTGTGCATTTTCAAACGTGACTCCACAGATTCATACAGTGAGAAAACGCCTCTGTGAAGTCAAGTGTTTCCTAAGAACTCACTTAAAAGGTATCGGCAAACCGTTATTGCTAGACGCGGTTTGTTTTTTTTGTTAGTTTCTCTGTGCAAAATGGATAAAGAGCCGTCTCGCTCGGCCTCCGCTTCTCCTCCTGGGCGCAGCTAAAGCGTGCAAAAAATAATAATAAATAATAATAATAATAAAAAAAAACAAAAACGGTCTTAGATAAGATAAAACAATCAACCAGAAAACAAAGTCAATAAATAAATAAATAAATAACATGGTGTTATGATTTGAAGAGTCTCCTTTCAAACTGGGTAATAAGATACTTTCTGCAAAATCTTAAATTTGTTACACAGTACTTTGTAAGATAAAAGGCCAAAATAATTTTGTACTTTGGATTTATCTGCACCAGATAATTAAATGTGTTGAATCATTAAACACTCCATTTCATTTCTTATCAAGAAACTAGACTAGAAAATGATGTCCAAATAAGAGTCAGAATTGAATTCCCCACATTTGACATGAAACTCTTCATATAATTTAGTGGAAAAAGGAAGCAGAAAAGCTTTTAGCATCATCATGTCAGTGTTCTGGAAAAACCTACACAGCTGTGATTATTTTTTAATAACTCCCTGGTAGATTCTATATTTTATTTTGCACAGACGAACCGTGTTTGGACAGACACATGCCATGATTTTTTGCACCCTCAAATCTATTCAATGAAAATGCAGCATAGGAGTATTCAAAAGTTCATTCCTTTGAGTTTGATACATGTAAATGTATCGAACCTATAGAATTTTGATATTTTTTAAAAAAAAATGGTGTCATTTCCTCCATGATGCTGTGTTAGTACATATAAGTTCGACAGATAATGCTGCACCCAAAAAGACTTGTCTTCAGTGCATGACCAGTCGTCATGTATAAGTTTACAATTATAAGGATTAACATTTATTTTAATGCATTGATTAACTCTGCAGCTCATTAGTTTCTGATCACATTTCATGGCTCACCTGATCTGTTTCCTTTGCTCTTTGTTAAAAACGGGTTGTTTTAACCAGGCTCCAAAGAACAGCGCTGGACTTTGAAGACAACGTTTTTAGTGGCCAAACAGTAAACTCACAACTCCAGAGTCCATCACATGATGCCATTAGGCCCCAAAAGACTGTTTTCCATTGACATACATTGGAAAAGCAATGTCTGTAAATCAGTGGTTAATTTTTTTTTTTAAATGTTTACCTCTGCATTATGACTTGTTTCACTATCAGGATTTGACCCATCCGCATCCGGTAAGATAACATTTTGAAAATCTAGAAGAGCTGTACTATGAAATCATTTTATTCTCTTTCAAGTTAGCGGAGCGCTAATGGAAATAGCCAGTTGGCTGGCGGAAGTGTCTATTGCACTTATTCTATGGGCCCAATGATGCAGAAACAGTGCTGATCACCTGGGTAATTTGATGACATGGAAATAGAGCTTTTTTGGCTCCATGTGCCACTGAGCAACTTTTATAGAAATGGATTGGGGCCTTTCTGCAGCGCTGTATCCAGTTCTCTTTATACATCCCTGATTTAAACACTGAGAATAAAATGCAACACATCTTCTATGTATGTAGCATCCATGTTGTCTCCACATTCCAACTTACAGTTCTTAAACACTTAAGTCAAAAGAATGACTATCCAAAACATACAAATACACTATTGGACTTGGCTGGCAGAGGACTCAACTCAAGTTTTAATCGGACCAACAGGGATCAATGTTTTCTAGGTGGTAAAAGAAGCGGCATGAGCCTGAGGCCTTTGTCGTCGTGAGTATAGGTTAATTTACAGATATTTTCCTGAAAAAGTATTCAGTCAAAGCAAATTTCAGACTGTAGAATTATGGGAAAGTTGCTCCATTTTGAAAGAGAACAAATGAGTCATTTAGCAAACTGTTCAGTCCTTAATAAAAATTCATCTTGATTCCCGATCTGCAACATCCCAATTGTTTTTTGCATCATTTTGAAACTGCAGAGGAACAATCTGACTGATAAGCTGAATGTTTAGAGCAGTGGACCAACCTGCTGTCTGATAATCTGCTGCAGTGAAACAGTTTTGTATTTTTTAAAAGATGAGGTTTTTCCAGGACACTGAGTACAAATCAAACGCAGTATGAGCTTTCCATGAAACTAAACAGGTTGAAATCCTGATGCTAATGTGCTGAGTTGATTGTCACACTCCGGTCAGGGCTGGTTGATGCCTCAAAGATCTTAAACCCATTTAGACTCGAGACTTTGGTTTAAGATCTTGAGCCAAACTCAGACCAGACGGATTTATAATGACAGCGGGTGATTTGTCAAAAAAGTTGGCATTGAATAGTTTGTGCAGTGACATTAAATCCCCTGATAGAAAAACAACTTTATACATGGCATGATTTTTTTTTATCAGTTGGTAAAATGCAACGACTGATGGTTTGTTGCACACTTTTAATGAGTTTATAAATTAACCTGAGGTGTTATGTACAGAAGCCCTGGGCGGAACAAAAAAATGAATAAAAAAAATAAATTGTTTTCCCATTTTCTAAGTATGATCTAAATTGTTTTCTCCCGTTTTATGACTGAAGAACAGGTAGAAATTCAGAATAATCTGTCTTAGTTCCTTTTTTTTTTTTTTTAAATCTGTGCAATACTGTATGTGGAAAAAAGTTTTGCTCGAATAAATTTCATAAGTTCCCCCCTCCCCCTAACGTATTATTAAAATGCACATTTTTGTTAAGTACTGAGCATACAACTGTTTAAATTAGGCTTGGATTATATTGTGTGAGTTGTGTGAGAATTTGTGAATTTATGTTTTGATATAGTTTTGCTGTTGTTAAACATGTTTCCTATTTATGTCAATTAATCCACAATTTTCTCTTTAGGAATTCAATGTAACTAAATGATAGACAATGACAGACAAACAGTGTTTTACATGTAAAGTATCTTTTTAAGTCAAACACAGGAGAGACACACTTTAGATCATACATAGAAATGGTTCACCATATTTTTTTCTGTCTTGTCTCTAGGGGCTTCTGTAGTTATGATATGAATCTTGTTTCATAAATAGATTTTGTACATCTTTTGAGCAAAGTTTAATTAAATTGTTTGGAATTTTGAGTGAAGACAATATGAATAAACTTAAGTTTAATTCAATTTAACTAAACTTTTGACATCATATTGAAGCACTTTATTCTTGCCAGTAACCTTTGATTTCTTCCTCATGCAGTGCAGTAATGCAGCAGGAATATAAATCTTCTGTTCCAGTTTGTCCGTGAAGTTCCAGAAGGACTTTTAGACAAATCACCCACCAGCGTAAAAACTGACAGAGATGAGGATGTTCACCACCGGGGCAAAACACATGTTGGAAGAGTATGGGACTGTGTAGAAAATCTCTTTGTGCACTTGTATTAGATTTTTTTTTGGTGTTATCTCAAAGGTTTTCAGAGAAAAAATAGAAACATCCCTGTCCCCTTTTTCAATGTGTCTTTGCCCAGGTGCAGTAAAGTGACAGCACATGTAAACTTAAAGGTGCAAAAACTGCCAACAAAAACAGATGAAGTTGCTTTTCAGGGTTTTTGTTTTTTTTCCTGACCGCACCCTCTTCTTTCATCTATTACAACATGGTAGTTCAGCCACTTTCTCATAGCTAGTGCCACTCCAAAGTCGAAAGAGAGACTGCTTATTTTTTTTCTTCAACTTACTCTAAAAAATATAAAAAATAGTAATAATCGTACCGCTATTAAAAGACTGGTAACATCAACAAAGTTATACTTTTACTACGAAAACATGTTTTAAATCACGTTGTCATTATTTTCCCTCCTCTCTCGAGTCTCAGTCAGTCAGAAAGCCGGCGACTGTCGAGAAACACCACTAGGAACACCGTCACTCTTACAGCCAGGCGTACTCTGAGAATATTGATCAACTGTGGGAGGGTGCAAACCCCCCCAGGCCAATAAATGATGGATACATCTGATATAGTTGTTTTGACCCCTCTGACCCCCTGTAGCCGAGGTCAAAAGTCAGTCATTCTTCCGAACCCTCGGCTCCGGTCGACATGAGAGACCCAAGAGGTCACAGGGATCTTCTGTCTTTTACTCCAGCAAAAGGCAGAGTTGACTTGACAGACGGGGTTTCCCTCTCTGTCTTTGCAGTTTTTCTGCTCCCTTTAAGAAACTCTGAAAACAAGTTGAGTCCAGGAATCTCCACGGGGAACAGGAAATAACATTAAAGGTAGTAAATATTCCACTTTGTTTGCTCCTTCACTTGACTCCTCCTGCAGTTTCTTACTCATAGCTTCTCTCCGCCGCCTCCTCAGTGTTCCTCAGCTATGGTACATTCAGTAAACAAAAGAACAAACCCACATCGAGGACATCCTCATTTGTTAGATTTTTTGCTTTTTGGTTCCTGCTATGGTACAGCTTCCTGCTGTCTATCAGTGTCAACCAACGACGATGATTGTTCACTGGGTTCACTGCCCACGGTGTCAGCAGCTATTGTTTCTGTCTTGACAGCAAGCGGGTGAAAGGTCTCTGATGTGGCTCGCGTTACGCTGTCGTATGATGGCGGGGATGAGGTGGAGGAAATTGTCTCGGAGCGCTCCATCCCTAACAAACTCGAGCCATAGTTCTCCCTCATCATGGCGGCAATAAGCCCTTCTTTCTCAGGTGCATCCTCCCCGAACATTCCCTCTTCACCTTCATCTCCTGCGTGCCGAGGTGTGGTGATCTGGCGGTACAGGTAGGAGGCGGCCTTCATCTGCCGCCTCACCAAGTGTCTGCGGTAGCATCTCTGGATCACTGTGGCGGAGACTTCTTCTTGCTTACGCCTCAGAGTCGTTGTGATTGGCTCATAGGAGATCTTGGATGGGTTGGCCATCATGAACTTCTCTTCCATTTGCTGCTTGAGGGCGTCCATCTCGCCTGACTCGCCCAGGACACGCTTTGTGAAGGCAAAGAGAATGTCCAGGCAGTGGATCTTGTCCCCAC
Organism: Epinephelus awoara; assembly: GCA_035609425.1. Lineage (NCBI taxonomy): Eukaryota > Metazoa > Chordata > Actinopteri > Perciformes > Serranidae > Epinephelus > Epinephelus awoara. The sequence goes on along the minus strand of CM069314.1, from coordinate 29,792,536 downwards.
TGACCATGGGCAGGTCCATAGAGATCAGCTTGATCTTATTAGGCTTGCTGATGCGCAAGGGCTCTGACAGCGAGTCGGCAAAGTCGGACAGCTTGGCATACTCGATGAACTGTGTGGCCTCAGGGTCGAACTTCTCCCAAACTTCATAGAACATTTCAAAGTCGTCCTCACTCAGTGGCTCGGTGCTCTCCTCCGTGGCCACGCTGAAGTTCTCCAGGATGATGGCGATGTACATGTTCACCACGATGAGGAAGGAGATGATGATGTAGGTGACAAAGAAGGTGATGCCCACCGATGGGTTCCCACAGTTTCCTTTGACGGTGGTGCCAGTGTGGGGGATGTTGGGGTTGCACTCCTCAGGGGAGTTGTTGAGGATGGGGCTAAGCAGACTGTCCCAGCCGGCAGATGTGGTGATCTGGAACAAGCAGATCATGCTATTCCCAAATGTCTCAAAGTTGAACATGTCGTCAATGCCTGCCTGCCGTTTGACGTAAGCGAAATTGGCCATGCCAAAGATTGCGTAGATGAACATGACCAGGAAGAGGAGGAGCCCGATGTTGAACAGAGCAGGAAGGGACATCATGAGGGCAAACAGTAACGTCCGGATGCCCTTAGCCCCTCTGATGAGACGCAGAATCCTTCCGATACGAGCCAGTCGAATCACTCGGAACAGCGTTGGTGAAACAAAGTACTTCTCAATGATGTCAGCAAGCACAATACCTGGGAAACATGAGAAAAAAATGTAAATAATGTGTACTTGTAAACAAATCAACCAAAGTCAGTAACAGACATTTGTGACACTGGGTGCTTTTGTAAACAACAATTCCTACAGAAATATGGAAATTAGCAGTAACCTGACCCGATTGAAGCATGGGGGAATGTTGAGCAATTATAGCCCATCACGGCCTGAACCTGGCAGACTGGGCCAGGCCCAGTCTAGAGAAAGCAAATAAAATAATTTGTGAATTTTAACAGCCACTGAATACTTAAGCCTTTCAAAATATACATCTTGCAGACGGCCACTGGAGATTGTTTTTTGCACGGTCCTGTTTAAATAGATCTGAAACTAGAATTACCACCTCACATATGCATGCCCCTACAGTTTCTCTTAGTTTATATCCATGTCTGTGAAAACATGGATGCTTCACACACAGAAGATCTATACAGTCAGCACAGTTTCAAGATTAGAGTCATCAATTCAGTATCTGACCAAATGTCTTCCCTTCTGTTCCTGAGATATGATGTTGATGGGCAGAAGTGTTTTTGTAAAACATTATGATGTCACAGTGAAATTGACCTCTGACCTTTTGGATATAAAATATCATCAATTCATCGTTTTAGCCTGTTAGACATCTATATGAAATATTGTCGTTATAAATATTTTTGTTATTGTATTGTTTGGTTATTTTTGTCCATGTGAAGTTATTAGCATAAGAATTCTAAGCTATGGCTAAAAACAAAGTCACAGTGACCTTGACCTTTAAACACTGACCGCCAAATTCTATTCAGTTTATTCTTCAGTCCAAGTGGATGTTTGAGTCAAGTTTGAAGAAATTTTTTTCAGGTGTACTGCAAGTAATGTGTTCACAAGAATAAGACACACACAAGGTCACAGTGACCTTGACCTTTGACCACCAAAATCGAATCAGTTCATTATTCAATCCAAGTAAACATCCGTACCAAATCTGAAAAAATTCCCTCCTGGTGTTCTTGAGATATGGTGTTCATAAGGATGACACATGCAAGGTCACAGTGATCTTGACCTTTGACCCGCAACCACCAAAACCTAATCCGTTCATCGTCCAAGGAGATGTCTGTTATAAATTTGAAGAAAATCCCTCAAAGGGATTTTGAGGGAAGGCTTCTGTCTTCTCTGTCATGACACTGGACGCTTGTACCGAGCTACTGAGCATGTGTTGCAAAAATTCACCATGGTGCCAAAAAAATGAATGATGGATCTTTTTCGAGCCCTTTGCACTCTAAATATGAGCATGTCTAAAAGACATTTAAAAACTTTTATGATCAATATGTTTTGTGTTTTTATTTTGTAAAATGATGAAAAACATCATAAAAAAAAATTCAAGCTGAAAAAAAAACCCCATCAGCAATAGAATTGTTCTATTTGAAAATTTCAACTTCAAGGTTTTTTTTTAATCGTTTTTTTTTTGTCTAGTTCTGAAACATGAATTATGGATCTTAATTTGTGAACACTAGAACTATATATATGTATATTCAAATTCAGCTTTTGAAATACAAATTTTTGATTTCAAAGAAGTTAAACCTGAACAAATAAATTCAGAATCTTGGTTTTTAAAGTAAAGATTTTCAATGCTATGAATGTAGTGGTTTTTAATTTCAATATGAAGAATTCAGTGGCTGTTTAAATTCAAATACTTTTGGTCTCTTATTTGCTTCCACACCAATAAGGTTCAGGTAGAGAATGAAAGCTCTCGAAAGATTCTTGGTCCAATCTTATCAGTGAATTTGCAATTGTTGTTGTGTCTCAATGGGAAATCAGCTACTACACTGGATACTTAAATGTTTCTGACATCACAATAATAATTATTAACATGCTGTGATCTTTTGCTGAGAACAAGTCGTCCTGCAGGACTGGTGTCATCTGCAGAGACACCAACACAGGAGGAACATCTGCTGGTTAATATCATCTAAAATCGATAAGTGGAAGACTATTAGTTGACCAAGATTTCCTCCTTTTTGAGGACATTCCTGTGAGTTACATCATCTAAAAGCTCTCTGTTTGGATACCTCAGTCTTTATGTGGCAGGTCTGCTGTGATTACAACTTGAGTAATTGGTTCTGGAGGGCTGAGCTGTCTTTCCCCTGTAACAGCAAGTCAAACACTGTAATTCATCCGTCTTTTCCTTGTTATCCAGGGATGATAAACTCAGAGAGAAGCTGGCCTGTCATCACCAGACCAGACCCCCACACACCTCTATCTTTCATCCGTCTCCTGCTGCTGAGTTATGGGTGATGGAAGGGATGAACGGGGGGAGTCGAGAGGGAATCACCATCACGTCGTACATCAGCTCCACAACCCCCCCATCCTGACTTCACCCTCACACGCACACGCACACACACACACACACACACACACACACAGCTGATGTAACAGGTCAATCATGTTTGATTTCTCTCCAGGGAGCGCCCTCTGGCAGCTCTGATTGCTGCTGTTACCTTCACCTCCCCCAGGCAGCCTCGTCCAGAGCGTGCACACAACACACGTCCACACATGTGCACACACACTTAATTACACACACATACACAATCTTGTCACAACACTGATAGCTAAATTACCTGCTTAGGTTGGTTTGTGCTGCCTCTGTAAACTCTTCTGTCGTGTGTGTGTGTGTGTGTGTGTGATAGTGTATATGACCATACAGGGCCTTGGTGCAGGGTAAACATCAAGGCCAGGATGGTCACTTTGTTGGCAGATAATTGTCAGGCAGACATTACATCAGACAGACAGACAGACAGACAGACAGACAGACACACACACACACACACACACACACACACACACACAGATACAGTGGTGGGGGAAGTATTCAGATCCTTTACTTCAATGATTGTTTGGTTTTAAAAATGGCAAAGATAGTGAAAAAATATTCCTCACAATGACCCAGATCTCAAAGTGACACTTTCACAATGTCTGCTTGTTAAGCATCCTGTAAAATTCACCTGAATTCACATGAAGTGCCTATCCAAGGCATACTTACAGTAAACTGAAAGCTGTTCTTGATCTATTTTTTTAGTACATGTACATGCATGGTCTCATTTGAAACATAACACTCTGATTTCCCCCCCCAACAGTCAGAATCACTCTGAGTGCTCCTGTCTTTGAGATATAAGTTTCAACACACTTTCACTTGAATATTTTCTTGTAAAAAAAGGATGCTGCAGATGCCTAGAACTGGGAGGATTAGCTGGAAAACACAATGGGGTCATGTCATGAAGCCTCATATAGACCAAATTCAAACTTGATAACAGTATCACAGAAAAATAAAAAAAAAATCAGGTTTTTCTCAGGTTTTGTTCCAGCCACTTTTCTAAAAAATACTGAATGTACGATTATGAGTGCAAAACAAGTCAGCATAGAAAGAAATTTCTCTTGAGAAGCTTACAGGGTATAAAAACACTCGAAACTCTCGAAAACCTACATTAATAAGAAAGAATGTTTTTTGTCCCTTGCGACAACATAGGAGCCATTTCTTTATCATTTATAACAGTCTATGATGACAACAAGGGGTTAAAAATTCCTCTGTTCCTCTGCTAGTTAGTTTTGTTTTTTTTGAAACATTTCCTGCCTGGCCAGTCAGGCTGATCACAAAAAAAACACCATATGCACCATAAAACATGTGCTGTGGTACACATAGCAAATCATTTCATAGTTCATATTTGTTTCCTGGAAACCAGCAAAGCACTGCAGGAGGTGCATGTTGTTTGAAAATATTCTCATGTTTAAAAAAATGTTCATTTAATCACTTTTAGTAATTTATTTTTACTCCATCTTTAATTCTACCTAAATTTTTATAAACAAATTGCCAGCTGGATAATGAAATTTTCACTGTGACCCACTGGGACGTGTTTGAACTCACCGACGATGGAGAGAATGACCACCACAAAGTCAAAGATGTTCCAGCCGACGGTGAAGAAGTAGCAGCGCAGCGCCATGATCTTGATGAGGCACTCCATGGTGAAGACAATGATGAAGGCCAGGTTGATGTTGTTCAGGATGTACTCCATTTGAGGAGACTGCTCGTCCGTCTCCACCATCATGGTGATCATGTTAAAGAGGATCAGCACCATAATGATGATGTCGAACGCCTGCTTGCCCACCAAGTCGAAGAAGAAGCCCTGCAGAGAGTTCTGGAGAGAGAGAGATGATCCATTTGGTTCTGGTATTAATCAACATTTAGCTCATGCATGTTTTTTTGTTTTGTTTTTAGCCAATTTTTTAAAAGTTTTTTGTTGTTGTTTGTTTTTGTTTTTCCTTATCCGCTGTGAGGGTCCTAAGGACAGAGGGATGTCGTATTCTGAGGCAAATTGTGATTTGTGATATTGGGCTTTATAAATAAAATTGAATTGAATTGAATTGAATTTTGTGTTATGAATGCTTTTGTATACTTTCTTTTGGAACAATGTTGCTGTTACCAAAGTACCAAAGTAAATATGGAAAAGACATACAGGAATAAATACACAAAACAAAACAAAAATAAATAAATATATAAATAAATAAATAAATATAGGGATTAATAAATACATTCCAAACTAAATAAATAAATACCAAAATATTTAGATAAATAAAAATAATAAACATGCGGAAATATATACAGAAAATAAAAGAATAAATAAATAAAATAAATAAATGTAGTTGAACAAAAATGTAAAAATAATTTTCAAATATTCATGTACTTCCTGTGTTATATTTATTTATTTAAATATGTATCTATTTCTTTCTTTCTTAATTTATTGTTCTATTTCTATTTTTCTATTTCTATTTCTGTATTCATTTCAGTATTTACTGTATTTAGTGTTTCATTTATTTAGTTCCATATGTAATTTTTTATATATATTTATTCCTTATATATATATATATACAGTACAGGCCAAAAGTCTGAACACACCTTCTCATTCAATGCGTTTTCTTTATTTTCATGACTATTTACATTGTAGATTCTCACTGAAGGCATCAAAACTATGAATGAACACATGTGGAGTTATGTACTTAACAAAAAAAGGTGAAATAACTGAAAACATGTTTTATATTGTAGTTTCTTCAAAATAGCCACCCTTTGCTCTGATTACTGCTTTGCACACTCTTGGCATTCTCTCGATGAGCTTCAAGAGGTAGTCACCTGAAATGGTTTCCACTTCACAGGTGTGCCTTATCAGGGTTAATTAGTGGAATTTCTTGCTTTATCAGTGGGGTTGGGACCATCAGTTGTGTTGTGCAGAAGTCAAGTTAATACACAGCCGACAGCCCTATTGGACAACTATTAAAATTCATATTATGGCAAGAACCAATCAGCTAACTAAAGAAAAACGAGTGGCCATCATTACTTTAAGAAATGAAGGTCAGTCAGTCCGGAAAATTGCAAAAACTTTAAATGTGTCCCCAAGTGGAGTCGCAAAAACCATCAAGCGCTACAACGAAACCGGCACACATGAGGACCGACCCAGGAAAGGAAGACCAAGAGCCACCTCTGCTTCTGAGGATAAGTTCATCCGAGTCACCAGCCTCAGAAATCGCAAGTTAACAGCAGCTCAGATCAGAGACCAGATGAATGCCACACAGAGTTCTAGCAGCAGACCCATCTCTAGAACAACTGTTAAGAGGAGACTGTGCGAATCAGGCCTTCATGGTCAAATAGCTGCTAGGAAACCACTGCTAAGGAGAGGCAACAAGCAGAAGAGGTTTGTTTGGGCCAAGAAACACAAGGAATGGACATTAGACCAGTGGAAATCTGTGCTTTGGTCTGATGAGTCCAAATTTGAGATCTTTGGTTCCAACTGCCGTGTCTTTGTGAGACGCAGAAAAGGTGAACGGATGGATTCCACATGCCTGGTTCCCACTGTGAAGCATGGAGGAGGAGGTGTGATGGTGTGGGGGTGTTTTGCTGGTGACACTGTTGGGGAATTATTCAAAATTGAAGGCACACTAAACCAGCATGGCTACCAAAGCAGATGACCTGGTAGATGACCTGGCCTCCACAGTCACCGGACCTGAACCCAATCGAGATGGTTTGGGGTGAGCTCGACCGCAGAGTGAAGGCAAAGGGGCCAACAAGTGCTAAACACCTCTGGGAACTCCTTCAAGACTGTTGGAAAACCATTTCAGGTGACTACCTCTTGAAGCTCATCGAGAGAATGCCAAGAGTGTGCAAAGCAGTAATCAGAGCAAAGGGTGGCTATTTTGAAGAAACTACAATATAAAACAGGTTTTCAGTTATTTCACCTTTTTTTGTTAAGTACATAACTCCACATGTGTTCATTCATAGTTTTGATGCCTTCAGTGAGAATCTACAATGTAAATAGTCATGAAAATAAAGAAAATGCATTGAATGAGAAGGTGTGTCCAAACTTTTGGCCTGTACTGTATATATATATACACATACATATTATACATATTTTCATGTCAAACTTAATGTCTCTTTTCATTCATTATTCTTTTCCAGTTTCTTTAAAGCTATAGCGCTACCTCGCAGTATTTTTCAATATATATCATTTTTAGTCTGCGTGTGGACCGGCGACATTCCTGCGCTGGCGCACAGGAAATGCTTCCTCACAACAAGAAGGGAGGGGGAGGAAGAGTGGAGAGTGTCACAGCAAGAGGTAGACCACAGGTAGAAAGAGAAAGCAACATGGCGGAGAAGCAGCCGAGACACGGTTCAGAAGTGGATCCTACCACAAAGAAAAAGCCTGGACGTTCGGCTGAAGGTCCATTAGCAAAGAAGGAAAGTTACCGACAGAGAAGGCAAACAAGGATTTGTACTGACGTCGCTTTTCCTCGGTGGAGAGCCTTAAAGGAAGAAATTGGGCTGAGGGCAGACACGGATGTTGCCTTGCTGCTGTTGGATAAGGAAGTGGTTTAAATTATATCATGAGTAGTATGTGTTGCTGTTACATGTACTGGACCTAGTACTTTATTATTTTCTTGAAAATGGTGCTATGAATGTAAGGTAATGTTAGCAGCCTGGTGTTCGCCACGTTGTGTAGCATTGTGCACACGGTGTGAAGCGAGTGTTACTCTGTGTACATGGTGTGGCGACTGGCGAGTGTTACTCTGTGTACACGGTGTGTGGCGACTGGCGAGTGTTACTCTGTGTATGGTGTGTGGCAGTGTTACTCTGTGTACAGTGTGTGGCAGTGTTACTCTGTGTACAGTGTGTGGCAGTGTTACTCTGTGTATGGTGTGTGGCGACTGGCGAGTGTTACTCTGTGTACGGTGTGTGGCGAGTGTTACTCTGTGTATGGTGTGTGGCAGTGTTACTCTGTGTATGGTGTGTGGCAGTTATACTCGGTGTACAGTGTGTGGCAGTGTTACTCTGTGTATGGTGTGTGGCAGTGTTACTCTGTGTATGGTGTGTGGCAGTGTTACTCTGTGTACAGTGTGTGGCAGTGTTACTCTGTGTATGGTGTGTGGCGACTGGCGAGTGTTACTCTGTGTATGGTGTGTGGCAGTGTTACTCTGTGTATGGTGTGTGGCGAGTGTTACTCTGTGTACATGGAAGTGCCGCCGGCTTATTAGTTGTATTAATGCATTATCCACCGGGAGGCGACAGAAGTTACGGACTATAGCTGTAACTTTGCCTTGTAATGCTTTTTTTCATTTAATGGGAAACATCTGTAGGGAGTAAACTAAATAACATTGGAAAAAACAATGGGTGAGAACTGAATGACCAAATGAACGCTACAGAAACGTACATTACACATTATCCTACTGAGTCAACACTAATATCACCACGACTTTACGGCTGTTAATAACCTGTTTAATGTGTTTTGTGTGCAATGTGTCTTTCATATTTACATTTAACTGTTTGTTTAATTATTCATTATTAATTTGAATAGTTTCACTGTACTTTTTAATTTCTCTGTAAAAGCTCTTTGGTCAATTAAAATGTGCTCTGTTTAGAAGTCATCTTGATTTGACTTGACATTTTTGATAACAAGATTGGTATAATCAAAACTGAAAAGACTTTAAACTGAAATTTGAATATGTATATATATTACATTTTAGTTCATAGTTTTTGGCCATGATTGGATGTATCAGTGTTTAAATGCTGAGGTGTGTTGTGTTGGTACCAGAGGTCTGGGGATTGGTTTCTGAGGTTTCTTGGAGCCCAGTTTCTTCATGGCATTGTAGTATTTCTTCTGCTCCTCTGTCATGAAGATGTCCTGTCCTCCTAAGTAAACAAACAACAACAACTTTGTTATTTTCACAGCAACATGTTTCCTCACAACATTTAAAACTCAAATAATAAACAAACAAACAAATAAATAATTAGATATAATGTGTTACTATTTTCTTTTGCATTTATTTGTATTTATTTGTTTTTGCTATGGTACTTATCTTCCGTTTCTGCTGGTTGAAGTTATCGATGATGACACCAATGAAGAGATTGAGGGTGAAGAAGGAGCCAAAGATGATGAAGATGACGAAGTACAGGTACATGTACAGATTGATCTCCTTGATAGGCTGCTCCTCAACCTGACAAGAACACACACATCATTTCAAAAAAGAGGAATACACACCCTGTTCTACCTTATCATTATTTCTTCTTCAGCCTCGCATATTGTCTCATCTCCTCTCACATTATCTTCATTTTACCTGATTTCTCTTTTAGTTTATTACCTCCCGTTTAATTCGAACCCTTCATCTATCATCGTTTCATCTTTATTTTACTTCAGTTTTAAACTCACACCATCACTTGATTTATTCAGTGTCACTTGATGTTATTTCTCCATCACTAATCACATTTGAAAAGGGAATTCATATTTCTCTTCACACCTGATTTAACATATTTTCACCTCATTTCTATATTCCAGTGTAAATGCCCTTTGGCTTTTTTGCACCCCTAATGCCCTCTACTGCTTGTCTAATCTCAAAGAACTTGGTTTACTTTTTACATTTTATCCAATATAAGTGTTTTTTAAGACATCTCTTTTATTTTATTTTTGTAATCAAGTAAAACATTTTTATTTCCATGTGTAATTATTGAATTTCATCTTAATTGACCTCACCTAATCTAACCTATTTGAGGTCTATTTTGACCCTTTTCGCAACTGGAAACTCATCATCTTGTCTGAACTAATGTCTCTTCACCTTTTTATTTTTACCTATTAATTGATTTTTAATCTCATCTGTAGGTCAAAACTACCAGCACATGTAGGCCATTGTAGTTAAAAAACAAAAACAAAGAAACAAACAACAACAAAAAGCAAAACAAACAAACAAAAAGAAAGAAAAGATCCAGGTTTAGAGCCTGGGAAGGGGGATAATATTCTGAGAAAAACTTCCAAGATGGTAAATTTAGGAGAAAAAACTTGGATATTGTCTGAAAAAACACATCTCCAAAACCTTTTCAGATTTGGGGCGCCCACACGCTCGCCTGGAAGAGCGGTCGCCCAATGTACAAAGGCCATGTCCTTGCTGCAGCGGCCATGGGTTTGATTCAAACTCTGGCCCTTTGCTGCATGTCATCCCCTCGCGCTCTTTCCATTTCATGCTAGAGCTTTCCTATCTAATGATGCAAAAATACCATTAAAGCCCCAAATCCAATCTATTCTGAGTTTTTTCTCAAAGTATGTCTATATCTTTATCTTATTTTTAAATTAATTATTAATTATTTTTTACCTACAATGGCCTGAATACACAGTTTTATACAACTGACCGGGAGAAACTTTACACTTTAACTTACAGCTCGTGAATCCACCGCTGCATACATAATATCCATCCAGCCTTTGAAGGTTGCCTTGGAAACAAACAAACAAACAAAAAGATTAAATAGCTGCCAGTTGTGATTGACGTGGAATATAATGAATATAATGTTATTACTTTTTTACCTAAAGATATATTTAAGTTGATGTATCATTATAATGCTGATAATTATATCTTTGTGTGAGTGTGAGTATTCTTTTAAATATATTTTTCCCCTCCCATAATTGCTCTGATTTATTTTGTATTTATAATATATAAAAATATATATATATATATATATATTTTTTATGTGTGTGTGTGTGTGTGTGTGTGTGTGTATGTGTTTATCATAGGTGAGGTTTATTATCAGTAACGTTATATATGTCAGCATCAAAATTTGACTTGAATACAAACTGACATAAGTACATTTGAGTGTATATAGGCATATTTTTTTCTTTTTCCTTCCTTTAATTTTTTTTTATGCACAGATACCAGACTTCTAGAAAGACTCCTGCATGCTTTCTTCTCACTTGAAACATTTATTTTGTGGGAGTCTTTCTAGAAGTCTGGTTGCTGTTCTCCTCCCCCAATGCACCTTTCTGAAAACCGGTGTGCAAAAGTTTTCCACTTTGTATGCACAGATGAAATTTTTTTTGTGTTACTATTGAAACTGCAGGAGTATAGCATGAGAAAAGGAGTGTCCACATTGTGTATGTACTACAGTCTTTAGTAACAGTATATGTCAGCCCTTGACCCCTTTTTCACTTATTTTGCTTTACTTTCAACACTTTTATCAATGCAAGAGACAAACTTGGAGCTTCTGTTTTCCTGCCTGTATGTGTGTCAAGAGTGTTCTGAGTTTCTCTGCTCTCACATCACCAAGACAACGTCCTGCACATTTCCTCCACTTGAGTGCATAACTGAACAAAAAGGATCTCAAAGCAACATTCCCGTTTTGGCAGAAAATTAGCAGACAGACAGAGAGAGAGAGAGTGTCAGAGTGCCATGGAAACACCGGCGCTGTGTTTTTCTCAATGAAAGATCAACAAGTCCTTTTATGGACTTCCTTCCTCCGCTGGGGGTAAGAGGGTTGAGAGGTGGGTAGGGAGGGGGGAGCAGGTGGAAGGAAGGAGAGAAAAGATGCAGATGTAAAGTAACAGCATACTTTTCTCTGAGTGGGCGCCTGCTGTCCGTCACTCAGACCTGAAATCAGCTTGTCGCCACGGGTTACCACCTGTTATTATTATGGTGTGTCGGATGTGAGCGAGAGGGGGGCACGCTGTGAGAAATGACAAGCTCAGCCAGCGATTTTTAATGGATCTGAAGACTCTATGACAGAGGGGTTACACAGTACATTTACTCAAGTACTGTACTTAGATCCAAATTTGAGGTACTTCTAATTCTCTGGCTATTAAATAGTGCGCAAAAACTTTTAACAGGAAGTGGAACTAAAGCAATTAGTCCATTAGTAAGTTTATAAAAAATAATTAATTGTCTTCAAAGCAAAAAGGCCACATTTTCTCTGGATTTGCAGCTTTGTTGTCCTATGAGAAAATAAACCAAATATTTTCAGGTTTAATCCATAAATGGATAAATAACATATCTTCTTTTAAAAGGGCAGTGTGAAGGATTTAGTGGCATCTAGCATTAAGGATTGAAGATTACAAGCAGCTGAAACTTCTCCTGGTTAGAATTCTGTCAGTGTTCATTGTTCAGGAGGTATCAACAAATGTCTCTTCCTCTCTGAAACAAACAGACCTGGTGATTTAAACTGGTAAAAACACTGAATAAAGCAGTTTCATGTTAGAAAACAAAAACAAAAACATTTTTTCTGATGCTGTTTGAGGTGTCGCGGAGGGGCTTCTAGCTCCAGTCATCGATGCAAAAACATTAATGACCCTATAGAGCCCGTGTTTGGTTTGTCCGTTCTGGGTTACTGTAGAAAGACCTCCATAGACGAGGAGCCGCTCCCTAAATAGATATGTACAGCTCATTCTAAGGTAACAAATACATTCTTATTTTCAGGCTGCCAATATATCCCCCTAAATTCTACAAACTGGACCTTTAAAGGAGCTATATGCAAGAAATCTAAAGCAAATAGTCGTAAAATCATCCTAATATGTCACAGAGACTAAAGAATAATGTTAATATAACATACTGATCTCACCGACAACAATAGTACAGCCAGAATATTCGCATTTAAAAAAAAATTTTGTGGTCTGCAAATCATGTTTATGTTTTGAATTTGTGTTTTGGCCTGTTGTGCCACCCACCGCCGTCTACTAGTCACACAGTCAGTAGAGTCTCAGCATCCGGGTTGCCAGTAGTTATGACTGAGCTATGTTAGGTTGAGCTGTTGGCTCTTGGTAGGCACACCTATTACTTCCTTCTCATCTGGCTGGCTGGTAGTGGGCGGGACTTATCAATTAACTCAGTGGTCTTGGTGTGATAATGAGTGTCTTCAGAGAGAGTGAGGGGGGACTGCACTACCGAGAGGTCTGGGGACAGCACCTGGGTTTTTTGCTCTGTGAACTGGACCGCCAACTACCTCCAGTTTTGTGTTTTGTTAGCTGTTTTGACCAACCCTTTAATAAAAATTTGAACACTATCTGTCTGCCATGACATCGCCGGAGCTGGCCGCTCGTGGGGAGCCTCGTCCGAGCTCGCCGCTGTTGCTGTTTAGAGGTAAGCCCCACACATAACCCCACCGCCAGCCAGCTATGTTTCCTCTCTGCACACTCTATGTTAGAGAATGAAGTTGCCTAGACACGACCTGAGTCAACCTATCAATCATTCTCGTAACAGCTACAATGGCTGACGGTGCGACTAAACCCAAACGACCTCATTATGATTCCAAAAAACGCCAAGACAAAGCTCGAGGCAAAGCGAGGGTCTATATAGGAGATGCTTTTGAACAGTGGAGGCGGAAAAGAATTTGAAATTGGATGTCGAAGTGGCTACTCTTCTCCTCGACAGGTAAGCTTTAGCCAAAGTTGGCTAACTAGCATCATAGCTAGACGGGGATGGACATTTCGAATACTTTCAACTGTTCTTCATTTTCGATCATACATTGTAGCCCATGTGCAGGTGGGTCACTGACCTGACTGATTTTTTTGAGAAACAAACGTAAGCAGCACGGCAAGCAGCATTAGCAGTGTCCCGGTACATAGCATTAGCAGCCGGCTCCTCCTCTGCTGTATCCTGGCAGCAGCGTTAGCAGCAGAGAAGCCGGACTTGCTCAAACGGTCCGCTGAAAAACCGAAGATCAAGGACGCGGCGACACGGCCCTGCCACAGCAGCCGCCCATGGGCAAGCAATTCAGTCTCCAGCGTGCCGCTGTCCAGCAACCTTGAATCTGTAGGGGGGGTGGACATGACTCGCGGCAGTATATTGAATTTGAGTGCAGTAACCGTTTTGGCCACATTCTTACATACGGCGCCTTCAAATACCTACTACCTTGGTTTAAGGACACTGTTGGGGTTTTTGTTCCTTAAAAAGTGTTTGAGTCATAGAGAAGTGGTAGGACCATGTCAGTGTATAATTATTTCTACTCCTTTTTGGAAATGTATTTATGTTTTTTACGAGTTTGTATGCCAAGAGTTTGCTACATGGTTACTGTTCAGTAAATCAAATCAAATCAAACTGTTTATTGAGAGAGGAACTGAGAGATTAATCTGGACCCACAGCTGTGTTAAATCAGGACTTTGGACCTTCTTGGTCACATGTTTGCTAAACTTCATGAAGACGGATGTCGATATGTTGTTGCTGTAAACGTGGAACTTCATGCTCACCATACAAAATGTCTACAGTTGTCAATGAACTGATCGTTCAGACGTTCACACATCCTGAGCTCAGTAAAATCTTTCCCTGCATCAGTTTTACAGCCTGGAGCTATTTCCAGATACTAATGGAAGGGTTGCCCCCACCAACCGTTGCCACGCCGACCAGCCAAACACGCAGAGAGGAGCCAAGCGACTCGTTGCCATGGCAACCGCACTCTGACAAGTCTCAAGTTTCCTGGTGGCTGAAGTAGCAGCAAACTTCTTTACCCTGTATTCTCTGCTCTCTAACAAACCTGTAAGACTTCTCCTTTGCTTTATGTTTTCTCTCTTTTTAATTTTTGTGTCCGTCAATCCCTCGTCTTTCCTCTGTTCTATTTCCATCCATTTCCTCTCCTCTCATCTCACCTATCTTTTCTCCATCTCCGATGTTTCACTTTTCCTCCATTCATCCCACATCTGACCGCCCCTTGAATCCCTCCCTCCTCATTATCTCTCTCCATCCCTCCATCTCCGCTGTTTCTTTCTCACTGTTTGCTGTTTGGGCTTTAATTTTCTTACTTCACTTGTACTTTTTCTTCCTCCCTCCATCTCTCCACTTCCCTCCCACTTGGCTGGAGTCGCTCTAAAAATAAAAGCCTCTCAGACGCTGATTGATTGGAGGCTCTCAGGACTCCCGTGGTGGGCGACAGAGAGCGAGAAGGAAAAGAAAGAACGAGAGAGAGAAACAGAAGAAGGAGGGAAATGAAGGCTTGTATGGAAAGATGGCAAGTGATGGAGAAATGGAAAGAGGAGGAGGCAGGGGCTGTATAATTGGCTTTGTTCATGTTGTGTTTAATAACAGATGATGGAGAGATGGGGAGGGAGGGTGAAAGAGAGATGAAGCAAGAAATGGACGAGGTGAGGGTAGAAAATAATACAGGGTAAAAAAAAAGCAGAACAGATGGATAGAAATTCAGAAACAGGAGAGAAAAATTAAAGCTTCGGAAAGTCAATCAAAGCAAAGGAAAGAAAACTGATGACAGAGAGACAGAGGGTGTAAAAAGATGTAATAAAGAAAGCAGGGCTATACTTTCACACTTATTTTGCATTTATAAGAACTAAAGAAACATATGACACATGGTTTTTAATACACTGTAATGTAGTTGCATGCAGATATATGTCTATTAATGTATGTTTATATCATTACCAAGATATGATCTACATTGTTTCCCTGTGACAGTTTTTATTTATTCATTTTATTTTATTAATTTTTATTATAATTTATTTATATCTATTTTATATACTGGTATATGTAAAGATTTTTTCTTAATTTTTTACTTCTCAATTTTCAGTCTTGATTTTGTTCACATTAAGTGATGTATAATTCATTTTATGTATGTATTTTATTTAATTATTGCTATTACTTTAATTCATTTATATTAATTTATTTTTACTTTATAATCTGGTTGATATTAAAAATATTTTTAATATGTTTACTTCTCTATTTTCATTTTTTTCACTCTTGTTATCATTTCTAAAAGTTTGGTTTCACTCCACTTTACATCACAGGTGGTTGCTAACAAGTGGCTAAATGGACTACATAATGTTATCACAGTGAACATGGCTTAACAGTGGGGTGACATTAAGTCATGCAACCGCAGTTTGTAACCTAAGGTTAAGCAGTGAATATGGCCAAAATTTTTAGATTCTAACTGGAGACAAACCTTTTTTTTATCCTACACTTAGATCATAAACCCTTGAATATAAAAATGACTTTTTGTCCAAAAAACAAACCAACAAAAAACCCAACCTCAAAATCCAACATGGCTGCCTCACACATCAACAGTAGTGAAAGCTGTGGTTATTTTCTGTTTGTTAGCATTTCTGTCTTATTTTTGTCTCATTAAGACAGCCGAACACAGTCCTTTCCAACATCTGTGGACATATTGCTTTGGTCTTTGTATGTACAAACAGCCTAACCGGGAACCAGAGGATTGCCAGCTTAAGTCCCTGCACAGACTAAGTATGGAGTTTGGACTCGTAGCTGGAGAGGTGCCAGTTCTTGAGCAAGGCACTGAACCCCCAACTGCTTTTGCCTGTCCAAGGCAGCTCCCTCGCCTTGACTCCTCTCCATTTCATGCATGGATAGGTCCTGTTTGTGCATGTGTGTGTATTTCGGGCCTGTATGACAACAGAGTGAAAAAAATTGGATTTCCCTGCAGGAATTAATAAGCATATCTTCTTCTTCTTCGTCTTCTTCTGCGTTGTTGTCAACTGATATTGTTAACAAAATCCTGGTTTTCCAACTTCTGCTGGAACATGACCAACTCAGGCGTGATATCATTCCTAGCTCGAACCTCCCATTTCTGAAGTTAATGGAACGCAGCATCTATCTATGCTCATAAATGTACACTGCTCAAATATTCGATTTCACTGTGATACATGTCAGAGTACAGAAACTACAGGCACTCTAACTTCCTTTTCACTGGAACTTTAAAGCATTTCCTTCTTCAGTTTTAATGTGACCCTCACAATTAATACATCAAATTGTCTAATACTTTAAAGACAGCTGCTAAAATGTTTCTTATCGATTACTGTTATACTTAATTTTTAATATTCAAAGAACAACCACATATACATTAATAGTATTAATATATCAGCCACCGTATACAATACAGAAGTACTCATTACTCCACACAGATCAACAGTACATAAGCTCATTATGACGATATGTACAGTTATTATAAATTAATAATAATAGTACATTAAAACCGAAGGAAGCCTGTTCAGTCCTACTGCATCTAAACCCCTCAGCTGTGCTATATTTGTTTTTGTCTGCCTACCACTTACTGTAAGTTTCATATAAAGTGAAGAAGTATTGAGATCCTTTACTGCAGTAAAAGTACCAATACATACTGTAAAAATAGTCCACTACAATTCAAAATCCTGCATTGAAAACGTAGAGTAAAGGTATGTATGTTGCACTAAACTGTTCCATGCTGTCAGTGTTTTCTTGTTCAATCTGATGTTTTCGGTTAATATTACTACTGCATTAATGTGTATGTGTCATTTTACTGCTGCATATGTTTAAGGTTGTGCTCATCATCAACTCCTTTATATACTGTTGGGTAGTTTAATCTACAGCAATACATTAGAATCTATAAGATCATCATAGTAGCATGGCTGTCCTGTAAGAACAATGTATCTCTAGTAAAAAAAAACAGGCCTATTTTTAACATTGTGATGATGCATTTTCCAGATGATCCAGGAGGGTTTTTAAAGAGTTTATTTAGCTTTAAGGAACAGAGTGTAAGATTTAGTGAGCTCTAGTGGTGTCTAGCGGTGAGGACTGCAGATTACAACCAGCTGAAACTTCTCCTACTCAGAATTCCTTCAGTGTTCACTGTAACAAAGGTTTTAATCGGGAGCTGAATTATCCACCAAGGTCCCATCCTCTTCAAAACAATCAGACCAGGTGATATAAACCAGTAAAAACACTAAATAAAGCAGTTTCATGTTAAAAATAAGTGTTTTTTTTAATGCTGTTTGGCATGATGGAGACGAGCCACGCCCAGCACCTGCAAATGTGTGTTCACTCAATTTCAGATCCAGACCTTCAGGAGGTTTTTAGCAGGAGCTGAATTATTTGCAGAGGTCTCTTCCTCTTCAAACAAACTGACACAGTGATTTAAACCGGCAAAACACTGAATAAACCATTTTCATGTTAACTAAAAAAGTATTTTTCTTAAGTTGCTTATTGTGGAAAAGCTTCTAACTCCAGTGTCTGTCACAAAAACATGTCTGTCCCTATATGGAGCCAGTGCACCATAGCGATCTCTGTGGATGAGGACCTGCTCCCTATCTAGATATAAATGGCTCAGTCATACATAGGTCCCCTTTTTGTTATCTACCTTCTACCTCTTTCCTTTTCCTCTCCTCTTTTCTTCTGAAAATCTGGCATTTAATTTCACTGCTACGCTGATGACACACAGTTCTATCTATGCAATCCACTAAACCAATTGCCCCTGGTGGGATTAATAAAGTATCTGTATCTAAGCCTACAAGCCTACTCCTCCTCTTCCCCCCAATTTCCTTGCTGAGTGTTTACTGGATATCAAATCTTGGCTCTTGTAAAACGTCCTTAACAGTGATAAATCTGAGGTTCTCCTTGTAGGTTCTAAATGTGCTTTGACTAAACAGCACATTTTTTCTCTTACCATTGACAAATCCAAAGTCCATCTGTCCCCTCAGGTTAAGAGTCTGGGTGTCATCCTGAACAGTACATAGTCCTTGAGGCCCACACCAATAATGCTACTTGGTCTGCATAATTTCACCTATAAAATATTAATCGTCTTTGCCCATCACTTGCTTACAATACAACAATAACTAAGCCTCTCATGATACTATACAATCGAGCAATTAAAACTTTGGACAGGAAACCAATAAGAGAACATCATTGCCATGTTCTTCAGAAACTAAATATATTAGTTTTGATAATTTCATTAAATTTGCCAATTTCAAACGCACCCATAAACGCCTAGATAATCAGGCTCCACAGGTGCTCAGTGACCTTGTGGTTCCACTTAGAGCCATTAAAAAAAAAAAAATAAATGGAGAGATTAATTAATTATGATCTGTAATCAATTGATCTAATTAAGCTCTTTTTTAATCTTATCTCAAAATTGCTGAGAAAAACCCTCAACCTGAGGTATTTTCAAATAAATTCATTACATTATTGTGGCAGATAGTTAGTTAGTTAGAGAGTTTGATTTATATTACAAAAAGTGGTGTTTTTCAACACAGATGCAGTACACCTAGCCATTACGTTCTATTGTTTTTGAGATTAGTCCCAATAAAGAGTGCTGCAACCTTCAGTCTTGACCACCAGGGGGTGCTTGACTGTCATAACATGTCAGCTTCATTAAAAGCATAGCTGCAGACTAACAATAGATGTAAAAACACACAGAAACAATACATCTGTGATCAGTTCCCTAATTTTATTTTAACAATTTTCTTTTCCAATTTCTCATTTTATTTCATGGAAGTGATCAGTGTAAGAGCACTTGTCCTTTAAACAAGTGTATCAGTTTATAGAACAGTTTTGAACAGTTAGAACAAGAGGCTGCACTGCGACGTGCAAATCACTCCTTCTCGTGGCTGCCTGCACTTTCCATGTCCTTGCGGCTGCAACTTGCGCTGTCTTCTCTTCTTCAAACTACAACACCCATAATTCATGTAGGAACTGCTGCAGCCAATGTGCAGCTGGTGGGAGCTGCATGACAACTCAACTACCACGATCAGTTTTTAATGTTTTATTGGGCAATAACTACTCCAGACTCTGCTCTGGTGTAATTTTCGGGACAATCAGGGCAGGATTCAGGATTCAGGACAACTGCTTGGATTTCGGGACTGTGCCAAAAAATCCAAGCAGTTGTCCTGAATCCTGAATCCTGCCCTGATTGTCCCGAAAATTACACGGAGGTTGCCGGGGAGGTCAGATACTTGCGTGCTAGGGCAGACAGCTTTTCATAGACTCCTGAGTGAGCAGACCGCCACTGCAGGGGACAGTCATCAACGCTGATGCTGGGCTCTGCTCTGTAGTGCTGCAGCTCTCCCACAACTCAAGCACAGAGAATCCTAATCGTACGCTTACAGACGGATTTTATAAAAGGCAACTCTGTGGCATACAGAAACAGTAAAGTTAGAGATTAAAAATGAGATTAACGCGATCAAAAAACATAATGCCTTAAATATGGCTGTAATTAATTATTTGCAATTAATGCGATAATTTGACACCCCTACTTTTATTGTGTGTACTTTGCACTGTCACTGTTTTTGTTGCTGAGTCATTTGTATCTTAAGGCCCAGCTAGGGACGGGCACTGCAAATTAGCTCAGGCTATAAATGCTGTGGTGTGTGGCATTTATGTATGCTACATACTTGTCCCTATACAAATAAACATTAAATAAAATAAATAAATATCCCGTATTGATTACTGCAATTCTGCTGTCTTTGGGCTCTCGCTCAAGTGGCTTTACAAACTCCTTTTGGTTCAGAATTCAGCTGCCCGTATCATTACTAGGACCTCCACAGATCATATCACTCCTGTTCTCTAGCACCTTCACTGGCTTCCTATTAAATATCACATAGATCCTCTACTGCAATCCAATTTTCATCACCATTTGCCCACTTGTCTACCATGGTTTCTAGAGCCTTCAGCCATTCTGCCCCCCACCTCTGGAACTCTCTCCCCCATTACATTCGCAATATCTACTCCCTCTCCACTTTCAAATCCCGTCTGAAAACACACCGTTTCAAGCTGGTATATTCAGTCTACTTTAATGGAGACACTCATATGGTGACCTCCACTGATGATGATTTTATGATGATCATTTTATACCTAATATTTTAAATTATGATTTTTGTCTAATCATTTTATTCACTTTTATGGTATATTATTAAATTGTTTGATTGTATGATCTATGATCTATGGATACATTGTTGCTTGTTCTTTCAACTGTTTCTTGTGAGATGTCCTTGAGTGCTCTGAAATATGCATGTAAATAAAATGCATTATTATTATTATCATTAATATTATTATCATTATTATTCTAAGGTAACAAAAACACAATGATTCTTCTTTTTAGACTTTTTTTATACACTAAAATATATAGTAATTATATTATAATCCACCTCTGCTGATATATCCCCCTAAATCCTACACACTGGACCTTCAATAAAGAGAATTCTCTCAACGCATAAAGGAACACTTCATCCTTCAGTTTATCATAAATATTCAACATCACACATTTGGAGATACATGGCTTTCACTGGACAAGAAATGAAAAACCGTCATTTGGAAAGTAACTACAGCTGTCAGACAAATGTATGTCAGAATGTTTACCTCTGAGATGTAGTGGAGTATAAATATTAAGCTGCATAAAATGGAAATAGTGCAAGTACCTAAGAGACTAGTTACATTCCACCACTGATCATATGTATTCTTTTATAAATACAAGCTAAATAAAATCGAGAGATATTTAATGAAAAAAGAGGAGAGACGCAGAGTGAGACGTTGAGAGAGAAGTCAGTGGAAAGAAATTAAAGCTAACACGACAAACTGAGACAAAGAGACGGAGAGGGAGGGTGAGCACAGGAGTGGAAAAGTCAAAAGTGAGAGCGATGAAGAACAGGTGTGGGAGGAAAATTAAGGCTAAGACAGCAAATGGATGGAAGGAAAGAAAAGACGAGATGGAGGGGAGTGAGGGGAGGGGGAGGAGAAGCAGAAAAGTCAATCCTCCTACGGGTTGTGGAGGAGATGCTCAGGTTTAATTTGTTTTCACGTTGACGGGCAGGAGAATAGTTTCACTTTGTGTCTGTGTTTCTTCACCTGGAGCTCTTTGGTTACAGTAAATGCTTCGTATGCTACAACAGACATCTTCATCTGCAGACATACATAACTATAAGAAAGTACTAACGTAAAAGTACTCATTAGGCAGTATGGCTCATTTCAGAATAATATATATTACTGCACTCTAACTATTAATCCATTAATGTGTTCATCACCTGCAGCTAGAACTAGTTGCAGCTGGTAAATTTGGAGCTCATTTTAACTTCTTTATTTAGTACTAAGTAGTTTCTTCAACAATAACACATCATCATTTATTAGTTGTTTTATATTTTATATTAACAATATCAATTTGCTGTGTAACTAAAGATGTCTGATAAATGTAGTGCAGTAAAAAGTGCAATATTGCATCCAAAATGAAGTAAAGTAGATGTATAAAGTTGCATAAAATGGAAAACTCTAGTAAAATGTAGGTACTTTGAAATTATACTTAAAAGGAGCTATGTTCAAGAGTTCAAGAGAACAGTGTGTTCAGAGGAGATCATTTTTGCTTTGTGTTTCAACCCACGCTACAAATGAAGCACTGCAGGTGTTTTTAAGTGTCTAAATTCTGAACTTAAAAGGCACCAAATGAATCACCATTCACTTTGCAGTAAAACCCACCTCTCTGTTTGATGCCCGACAAACAAAAAATGGCCGACAGTGTTCTAAATGATCCACATGCTCTGAAAACGTGTTGCGGCAATTTTTCAATGAGTTCATGATTCTTTGATTCTGTTTTAGATGCTTAAATGACCTCTGCAGGAGTTTGTCTGCAAAGTTGGACTGATAAATTGGCTGGTCTGTTATTAGCTGATCACACATAAATGGATATTAACACTTACACGACCAGCCCAGTCACCAGATCCACAGGGGATGAAAGGGTATAGATGACCCTGGCCCAAGGCCAAGGCCATAAAAAGGTTTATGGTTGACACTTAAATGGGATCAAGAACAACAATTTTCTAGAACACATTTCTATGTGCTATCTGATACTCCAATCCCCATGCAGGTATTGTGAAATGGTGCGGTCCACCTGCCTACTTGGGTTAGATGCACTTTGCCAGAACTAAGTGCCGCTAATGTAAACATGTGAGGCCGACTGCAGCCTGATTAGCTGAGTCAGAATGCCTCATCAAAATTCAGGGACCACCAAAGGAAAAGTCAGGATACAGAGAGAACATGAAAATGAAAGGAGTAGAAAGGCAATGGCCAAATATCTGACAAACAATTGTGAATTAGCAGCATATGACAGGCAGAGCTGAAGGTGAGAAATGAGTCAGAGTAATAAAACCTGCTGTGTCAACTCAGTTTTAAAGCTACGGTGAAGACACAGGTATCATAAACTAGAGGACCTAGGGCATGCATTAGTACCAACCAAGTTAAACTAACTTGGGATCCAAATAATGCTCCAAAGTAACACTAAATTTTGCCAAGAGAAAAAGAAACAATGCCATTTTTCAAAATAGTGTTTTAATATTCCTACATACTGGGGTCCCTAAACAGTCTTGGAATTACACAAATTGGGTATTACTGGGAAAACTGAGCGTTGACTGACCCTTTACACTATCTCTTCTTTGCACACAATTTGACCAATATTTAATTAACATAGCCTCAAGGCTGAATGGATAAAAGAAGGAAAAAATGATTTTAATCACTCCTGAGCTGCTCTTATGATTTAATACCCAAATACTCAATCAATGTTTGATTGGACTTTTCTCTCATCATTCATTGGAGGGTATTTTTTAGGTCCAGGACACACATGTGACCACCTCTGCCTTTCAAAATAAGGTCTTGACATAGAGTTGATACAAATACATGTGGAAATATAATTAATTGGGCTATATTCACAGAAAGTACTAAACAAATGAAGACGAAGAAGAAGAAGAAGAGGAAGAGGAAGAAGAAGAAGAGGAAGAGGAAGAAGAAGAAGAGGAAGAGGAAGAGGAAGAGGAAGAAGAAGGAATAAGAACAAATAAATTCCATCAAGTTTAGCAAACTTGTTTACCTCATTGTTATGGATAAATGCTGCACAGCCATTTAGCGCTAGCTAGCTCAAATGATCGCAGCACGATTTATGGGTAATGGCTTATCATTAATGTTGTGTACTGCAAAATTTATGTTCATGTGTGTTTATGTAATAATTGTTGAAAAAACAACAACAACTACAAACAAACTTAAATAATTAAATAATAAATTGGCAGCCCCACTGCAGTAAGTCTGCGTCTGAGGACTCCCTAAGGGTCACGGACCCCTTGTGGAAGATCCGGGCAGGAGAGTAGTTCTCTCACACATCTGAATGGTGGCAGGAGAGTAGTAGTCGTGTATGCCATCTAATGAGTTAAAAAAAATTGCAGTAAAGAAACACCAGCCTCTCCCTGTGTAATAACCCACAACCCCCTGACATGACACAGTCTCTCACCACTTGCAGCAGAGCCAGGTATCCCGCCCCGACGTTGTCGAAGTTGACCTTCACTTTGGTCCAGTAGTAGAGCGAGGTGTCGTTGACTGCCTCGCACTCGGACTTGTTGTTGATAACGGAGGACTCATATATGTGGCCTGTGCGGTTGACGCAGCGGCCAAACTTGCCGGCAAACAGGTTGACACCCATGATGCTGAAGATGAGCCAGAAGATGAGACAGACCAGCAGCACGTTCATGATGGAGGGAATCGCCCCAATCAGAGCGTTTACCACCACCTGCACCGACACAAACAACGGTGTCACACACAAACACACACAGGTCAAACACTATAAATACTTGAGTATTTTCTTCTCATCTTACTCCTACATGGTACATGTATTTTTACATGGTACTGTGTAAAAAAATAGCACAATCTGTTACCAGGGGTAATGCAGAGCAGTAGAGCAACCTCTTATTGTTAAATTTTACATTAAAATTAATCAATCAAATCAATGCACCCTGCAGTTAAAACAATCTACTTAATTAAGCTGGCAGCAAAGACAAGCTGCAGAGATGGAGTCTCTGTAGCAGGAAAAAACCCTGCTCTACCCTGCCAACATGATGCATCGTGTTCACGCCCCATGTTGTTTGGCTGTAAGGTGGTCTTAAAACTCAATCCGAGATGTCTAAATCAGTCTTTTTCTGATGTTGATGTTCCTACAAAGTCAAACATGTTCAATAGTTTAGCAGGGTTTTAGTCTTGGCTTGTGCAAATACTGAAGTTCAAGGATGAAAACACTGTCAACAACAAATAACTGTGCTCGCACAGTCTTTTAAGAACCTTCAGTCAATGGCAGACATAAATGCCACTACTATATATCACATCATTAGTCTGTTAACATAGACTTGCTGACTCTGCTGCTCTTAATCTCTATTGTGTCTTCACCTTGCAATGTTTTGCTTGGTATGTTTTTGTAAAGTTCCTGTATTCTTATCTTATCATATATATATCTATCTATATCTATCTATCTATCTATCTATATATATATATATATATATATATATATATATATATATATATTATACATATATATATATACACATTTATATATATGTGTATATGTATGATCCAGTTTGAAGTGAAACACAGCTCTAAAAGTCTCTAACATATTGCCAGATTGAGGCAGACGGGAGAATCTAGTGTTTTCTTATTTATCCTGAGTCCCTACTGTTTCCTTTGTACATCTCCGCATTAAAGGGAAACTTTGCAGATATATTTAACCAGGTCTGTGTCACCGCAGTGTGAGGAGTGTGTGCAGATGAATGGTGTTTGACTTTCCTTGTGCCAGCAGTGCCAGGAACTCCCTGTGCGGGCTGTGAGCAAAAATCTGCCAGGTGACACAAAACATGTTTTTTCATCGTCTATGATGGGTTTCATGTCATTTAGTAGATTTTAGCTGGTGGATGGGCGGGGAGTTCTGTGAGCGGGAAGCCAGACACCGTTTATCTGCACACACAGACCCGGCTGGAAATCAGCAAAGTTCCTCTTTAACTAATGTGACACTCAACTCATATGGGAGAGATGGGAACTACAAAGTTTGAGCTTCAAC
This sequence comes from Epinephelus awoara, assembly GCA_035609425.1. Lineage (NCBI taxonomy): Eukaryota > Metazoa > Chordata > Actinopteri > Perciformes > Serranidae > Epinephelus > Epinephelus awoara. The sequence continues at coordinate 29,766,938 of CM069314.1, read as the reverse complement.
GTGACATGTCACGTCAGATTTTGAAGTAAAGCAACTACAGCTTTTTAACATACTTAATCCTCATATAACATACAGAAACATAAATATTTATCGCCCGTCATATAAAAATGATGATGCTTTTCTTTTACCGTGAGACTGTGCTTAAAGTTTTGATGCATTTTTGAGATTTAAGTTAAATTATGTTGGTCAGGATGATTTCTTTTGGTAAGGTGCATAAAAACAAATCTGAAAATTAAATAATTTCAAAGTATAGACTCATAAGCCTTGACATGTTAGAACTTTAATCAAATATTCAGAGTCTGAGTTAAGCCAACAAAACATTTTAGACTACACTTAGTTGTTGAATAAATACAATTATTCAACAACTATTAACTGTGTAATCTGTGACGTTTATGGGTCATCTCTTTTACATTTCTTTTTGCTCAATTAATACTGTGTAATTTAAATTTTCTATTTATTTCTGTGTGTGTAGTGTGGAAACTAGATATTAAAACAAAGAAAAAAAGAAAAAGCTTTGGAATAAACTGAGGCCCAAGAAAACTTCCATCTTGATGTTTAAACATGTTGCTGATACCATCACTCCCATATGAACTGAATGAGGATATCTAGTGAAACCAGTGCTTCACTTTCTCCCTCTGTCTAAAAAAACTGAGGAGCAGCAGCAGCAGAAAAAGAGGAGTGATAGTGGACTTTCTTATTAACGGTTTATATTTCGGGGGGGAAATCACCCTGCTTGCTGTTGGTGCTCAGAGTGAGAGCTGAGTCAGCTAACGTCACTTCAACCTGCCTCTCCAGCCCTGTGGTGGTGACTGAGCAGCATTTTGGAATTGACACGAGAGCTAATCTTATTAGCCAGACAAAGAAGAGAGGATCATGGGAGAGTGAAAGCTCTGACTTCATTCCCAGCATGCACCACGTGAACCACAGCAGAATCTCACGTGGACCAGAGTCAGCGTCCTGCACACCTTTTACATTTTACCTTAATTTTTTTTTCATGGCTGTGTTGAAACTGACTAGTTGGGTTACAAAATACTGATTGGACAGTTTGATAAAATAGAACATTAAAATGGCTGACAATCATTTCATCAGTGAATAGTATTTTTAAAGCGTGGTACTGGTACTTAATCAATACTGATTACAAAAAAGTTGGGATGCTGTGTAAAATGTAAATAAAACAGAATGCAATGATTTGCAAATCCTTTTTAAAATTTATATTCAATTTTATACAGCCCAAAGACAATATATTTCATGTTTAAACTGATAAACTTAATTGTTTTCTGTAAATACATTTTGAATTTGATGCCTGCATTATGTTATAATTAAGTTGGGACAGGAGCATGTTTAGTGACATCACTTTTTCTTTTAACACTCAGCAAGTGTTTGGGAAGTGAGACACTAACCGATGACATTTTAAAGTGAAATTCACTCTCATTTTTGCTTGATATATGACTAAGTTGTTCAGCAGTCTGGGGTCTCTGTTGTTGTATTTTATGCTTCATAATGATCCACGTACGTTCAATGGGAGACAGGTCTGGACTGCAGGCAGGTCAGTCTAGTACCTGAACTCTTTTACTACGAAGCCACGCTGCTGGAACTCGTGCAGAAAGTGTCTAAGTGAAGAGAAGTCTGCAGTGTTTCTGGATGTTGTTGATAAATGGCTTTCACTTTGCATGGTAAAGTCTTGACTTGCTTTGTAAATGCTGCAATGAACTGTGTTTACTGACAGTGGTTTTCCAAAGTGTTCCTGAGCCCATGTAGTTACAGCCTTTATACAATCGTGTTCGTTTTTAACGCAGTGCGGCCTGAGGGGTCAAAAGTCACAGCCATTCAATGTTGGTTTCCAGCCTTCTCCTTACATGTTGAGATTTCTTCAGATTCTCTGAATCTTATGATGATATTATTGATGATAGATTGTGAAATCCATAAATTCTTTGTGACTGTACGTTGAGAAACTGTTGGACAATTTGCCCACACAGTTTTTCACAAAGTGCTGAACCTCACACCTTGTCTGGGAACAACTGAGCCTCTCAAGGATGCTCCTTTCATACCCAGTCATCATACTTCAATCTGTTGACTAGTTAACCTGTTTACCTGTGGAATGTTTCAAACAGGTATTTTTTTGAGCATTCCACAACTCACCCAGTCTTTTGTTGCCTCTGTCACAACTTTATTGAGACCTGTGGCAGGCATCAAATTCAGGAGTGTATATTAACAAAACAATAAACTTTATCATTTTGAACATTAAATATCTTGTCTTGGTAATGTAAATGATCTGAGTACTACTTCCACCACTGACAAAATTTGATCAGTGACATTTATCACGTGGATTTAGATGTTGTGTTTTCAAAAACACATTTTCTCTTCTCTGTCTCTCAGTGCAGGGTGAAGTTTGTGCAAGACACTGACTCTGTGATACTGTCAGTAATACTGATGAATGACAGAAACAGAAACAGAGTGGAGGGTCCATGTTTCCTTTTTGGTCACAAAAGTTTTATGGGCATGCACATTTTTAAATACTGATTATTTAACATAAGAGAAACATGAGTTTGTTTTCTGAAAGAGAAAACCTCTGAGGAGGAGGAAAGTCAAAGCTGCACGTAAACACTGACAGGAAGTAATGAGATGAACCAATCAGAGGGCAGAAAACACTGAAACAACAGGTGAGATGTTAGAAGATAAAACACTGCAAAAACACACCTTTAAACACACCTGGGCACTAAAATACTCTCTGGTCTTATATTTATCATCTCTTACATCATGTAACATTTAGTGTCAGTTATGAATATAACCTGAGTGTGTGAATGGATGCTTTTATTCAGACAGATATTTATGAAGTCTTTTTACCACCTCCTCTGACAGAATGACACAAAATAACAAGTTATAGAATTTAACAGCTAAGAATAGTAGAAATATTTGAGTCCTTGGTTTTATAATAAGCACAAAGCAGTGACCTCATTCAATTAACTACAGATGGGAAGAGAATGAAGCAGATATTCATTGTGTTGTTATTATGATCAAAGGAAACAACCCGTAACATGTAGAGAGAGAGCGAGAGAGAGATGGATCTAAAAAGCATGCTGGGATGTCAGCTAATATGATAATCACATTTCTTTGGAAATTTAATTTGATGAGTTGAATGGACTCCTAGAAGTACAGCCATTCATGTTAATATGTTCTGAAATGAGTTTGAAAGTAATAATTACAATTTTTTAAAGTTAACTTGAAATCAATAAATCATACACATTTATGTTAATGACAGCTGATTTCAGTAGAGGATAACTTCTGCATTTTTCAACCTGGACCCTATTTCCTCGTGTAAACTGATCGAAGCGACTGATGTGAACAACAGTTTTTGGCATTGTTCCAGAACTGAGTGAGCCGGCAGCAGCAGGAAGCCGTGGAATGGGCTGTAATGGAGGCACATGGGGCAATTGAACATGTCACTGTATGTCCATTAAAAGGGTGCTTAAATCTAGCACCACTGACAGCTCAGCTGAGGAGGACACCATCGATATTTACATCTTGCACAGTCATGAGCATGAGCCGCTGATCCATGAGAAGAAGCACGCTTCCTTCTGCGCAGTGATATGGTTGACGGGTGTAGTTCGGTAGAATGAAAATAATTCCTTACGTGAAACTGTAGATTATCTTGAGCAACCAGGTCATGATTTCTGGAAAGCAACATTGTTGTTGAGTTTTTCGAATGTATTGTTTGGCACTTTGAGCACCACAAGCGGTGTGCCATCTAGTTCCATTAGAAAGAAGGCAGACATCTCTAAAGCTGATATCTCAGACGCTCTACAACTCACATCAAAACAATCTAGACTAATAAATAGCACTACAAGTAAGAGGAAAAATATGAATTTTTGATCTGTGGCTGAACTGTCCCTTTAAAAGGGACCATTATGCCCAGCACCTAAGTTAGCGTACCTCTAGCAAGATATGACCATAGAAAACGATGAAGATGTTTAAAAAATGGCTAAACGGAACAAATCAGTAATATAGTGGAAATAATTCTCTGTCCACGTCAGGATATATTCATTACTGTACAGCCTTGCTGTCTACAACACCTCCTTCATTTCCAGCTATAATATTATGACCTCCTCCACCATTGCCTCGTTTGTGGTTGTATGAAACTTTTGATTCCGCCCTTTATTGCCATCTACTGGTTATAATTATGCCAACATAAAGGACTCACAGAAGTATGAAAGCAGTAGCATTTACAATGTTTGCAATGGACAGATCTGTTTTCGTATTCAAAGGAATAATAAATGAGCCTTAAGAGGAAAAATATGTATTTTAGATTTTGGGGTGAACCTTCTCTTTAACTACTTTTTTCTGATTATACTAAAAAATGTTTTTTACTGTAACAGTTTTTTTTTTTTTTTTTTAATACAGTGTATTACTAGTACTTTTACTTGAGTAAAGGATGTGAGTACTTCACCAATGCCCAGGTGTGTTTGTGTTACTAATACTGACTCTTACCCTCATGCCTTCAAATCTGGAGAGGGCTCTGAGGGGCCGCAGGGCCCGTAGCGTCCGCAGGGATTTGATGGCTGCAAAGTCTGAATAACCCAATGTATTGGCCACCAAACTGACCAATGAGACCTGGAGGAAAGAGAGAGGTAGAAAGAGGGGAGGGACAGGATAGAAAAAAATACAGAGACAGATATATGAAGATAGACAGAAAGACAGGAGAAGGAGAAACAGAGGACAGAAGCAGGGCAGTTAACCTCTAGTCTAATGAAAGACAGAGTGGGAGAGGACTGAGCCACAATGACACCAGTCAATCAGAACTGTGGGGAGACACAGGAGTGTTAGTTTGAATATCAGCTGACTGGCAAGTCCTGGAGGAGAGGAAGGAGACATGAATGAATTCAATAAAGTTAGTTTAGCATCAGCAAAGGGAAAGCACATCGCTGCTACTTCTTTTTTTCTTTTAGATGATGTTTTTGATGACAGACTGAGACTTTGACCTGTGAAACAAATAATATTACCTCAGTTGGGGTAAGTTATTATAATGCGTTAATATTCAGTTCGTCTTCGATGTCCAAATAAACTGAATGTACTCCTTTATTCAAACTGTGGAAGAGAAAGAGAGGAGTGGAAGAGAGATTATTACTGTTTACTTGGTGAGAAATGAGGCTGACTGTGGAGTATTTAGAGCCAATGAAGATCAGTATAAATTTGTCCCGTGTTATGAAAGCCTTTGTAAAAGGTAAATACAACAGACTGTGCAATTATTCTTTGATGTTTGTTTAGCTGTGAAGTACTTAAGGTGCTTTTTAGGAAATATTTAAGCATGATTGCCTAAAACCTCATAATCCAAAAGTCAGTTAAAATATCTTGTAAACTTTGAGACTGCAACACGGCCTCGAAAACTTTCATGAAATTAATATGAAATTTTAAAGACAGATTTTTCTCCAGTAGCAGAAAAACTAATTAAGCGCTATCAGAGTTTTTTAAATGATAAATGTTGGAAATATTCAGCCTAGTTGCTAAAAGAATTGTTAGCATTTTACATTTCTGCAAACCACAAATATGTTACATTTGATAGGTATCATGTCAATGTTTCTAAAGTGACGTATTATTTGAGCTGACTTTGTCATCTAGAGGTGGAGGGGATGGTTGACAGTGTGACACCTATAGGCAAAACAGCTGCCAAGTTACAGACCACTGTTTGAGACCAACAAACAACAAAAGCGGTTGTGATTTAGCAAGTAATTACCGTTTCCAGCTGATTTTTAGCACCCAAATGTGGGTGTTTTTTAATGACCCTACACTGCATTTCCAACCAGGATAGAGCCATGAAAGAGTGGTTATTTTGCTGCATCTCCTGCCAGGATAGTTCCATAAAATGTATTTTAAGCCAAATCATGATCTTTTCCTTAACATAACCAAGTTTTTGTGTCCAAATCTAACTGAAATGTAAAGATACGTTTTTAACGTATCCACTACACACTAAGGTACAAATGTAACATATCCATCGTTTGCAGAAATGTGCGCTGCCAACATTTATTTTGTTCTGGTTTATACAGATTGTGTTGATATATAACTTTAAGTTATGGTAAATATTTAGTGATATCAGGGATGATGAACCACAAAATATTCCAGCTGTACTGAAACACTGTGATATATCCCTTCGCCTTAAATCAAGGTGACATCAAGTCTAACAAAGAAACCAGAGCATCTCTAGCACTCTCTTGGCCCCACATGTATGCTTTATTTTTCACACTCGAGCAGCAGGTCTCAGGTTGGTTCTGTCGGGCGGAGCTCCGGGTAAGTTCAGCTGGTTCTTACCCTGATACCAGCGAAGCGGGACGCGGCCCGAAGAGGACGGAGAGCCCTGAGCGTCCTCAGCACACGCATAGTGGTGATGTTGTCCATAGAGATGAACTGAGCCAGCAGACCCAACACTGAGATCTAAAGGGTTAAACATTTTTTAGACATTATCAAAGTCTAACATACAGAATTAAAGTTCATAACGTACTTTCTCAAATATTACCATACCATAAATACTGTTCTTACTCTCCAATTCATCACAGTAAGATTAATTTTTATGTCCTTTCAATGAGCCTCTTCACTTCTTGCATATATTTCATAATAAAAGCCTATCAGTAAAGAGAATGGTTTATGCTTTTTAATGTAAAGCATCTATGAGGGGACAGTTGAGTTTCATTGAAAGTAGCTGCACACTAAACAAAAGGCGACAGGAATAAATTAGTGAGTAAATACAATCACAGTATTTGAGGGGTGAGTATGACATGTTGTTGTAATGAAGAAATCAATGCTGTGCAAGTGTACACTATGTTGAATTTACCAAGATGACAGGGAATAATGCAAATTAAAACAGGTGCAGATCAGAAACTCACAAAACTACCAAAGAATTTAAAAGGCCGGGTGGAAAAAAAAAAAGTTTTGGCAATGTTGGCCAAAGTGTATCTCCTACGTAGGAGATATTATCTCTTATGTACAAGATGTTATTTCCTACACAGGTGGGTGTTAACATCTCACTTGCTTGCTGAGTACACTGTGTATGGATGTGTTCATGGGAACCTAGATGTTGAGGGTGGGCAGTTCTTGTGGGTATGAAATAAAATCCTACAGGCACCACTGCACAGTTCCATTATGTTTTAAAGCATATCTTTTTAGCTAGTTAACTGAGATGGTAAAACCTTTTCTTCATGCTGCATTTGGTTGAACAGTCAATATGCTTTGTATCGTGCACTAAGCGTTTCATTGTGCACAGCTGTCTCACTCTTAAAAGCTTAATCAAGCATATAAGTTTATCTTTTATATAGGAGATAACATCCCATACGTCAAAGATAAACTTTTGGCCAATATTGTCTGTATTTTTTCCCCAACTTCTTGTGAGGGCTTTTGAAAGAACATTAAATCTTTTGACTAAAATATAAATCAAAAGGCTTATAGAACAGAGGGAATGAGAAATAAAAGTCTGTATCCAATATGAACCTGTTTGAAATAGAGACATTTTTTAAGTAAATATATATATATATAAAAGGTAAATAAAAGATTTAAGTTACGTTTAGCATTAACCAGTTCATAAAGTTATGTTTAGCAGATGGTGAAAGTTAGAGCCCTGAAACGGTGCATTTCACAAGAAACGAGACAAATGAGAGAAAAGCCTGAGAGAAATAAAAGAAATAAAAAAACAGAAATGTATTTATCCTTTTTAAAAATTCCATCATTTATGTTCTTTATCTTCTCTTTATTCCTTGTGTGTGACCTGCCCTGATCCTTGTGTGTCATAACCTGTCAACCTCCCTGAGTCCGTGTTTATTTGTCATCCCTGTGTTTCCTGTTTTATTGTAGTAACCAGTGACGTGTCTCATTTCAGATCCCACATCCTGTCAAGGTTCCCTCCTTTGTGATCACTTGCCCAACCCTAATGTGTTTCACCTGTGTCTCATTGTCTCCCTTGTCTTACATTATTTAAGTCCCTGTCTTTTTCCTCTGTTGCCAGATTGTCTTTGCCTTCAAGTGAGAGTTCCAGCAGTTGTCCTTGTGTTTCTTGTAAGTTTGTTTTAGCCAACCTTTTTTTTCTGTCAATTTGGATACTTTTGCCTGTGTTACTGATCACTTGATCACACTGATTAAAGAGCCAGAATGTTTATTCAAGTTTGCTTTGTGAGTCCTCCACCTGTTTTTTCTTTTGTCATTGTAAAGTTAACCTGTATGATACACAACAGCTGCTTTAGTTTTAAAGGCAACATCAATGGAAAACTGCATTTTAAAATGTAACATTAATTCTGTTGAGTTAAGCACAGTGTTAAATTTAACAAGCAATTTGTTGTATTTTAGCAGTATATTGAAAGCAGACAATAACTTTGACTTTGACATCTCTTTATTTATTGCAAGTAATATAATTACTGCAGTTCAACCAAGTTAAAGCAGCTTTCACACTGCTGTGTAGTAACTGCCCTGACAACCGCTGACCTGCAAGGGGATTTCCCAAAAAAGCAAAGCGTTTTTAAAGCCACTGCTGCATACATACTAGCCTGCAGCTACATACTGTAGAAAGACAATGGAAATCACTGAAACTACCAATGATTTCTACACATTTGGACCGGAAGTCAGACGCCGAATACAGCCGATGGGTTCTGAGAATGCTAGTGCTGTAACTCCAGATATTCAGACACCAACATTGTCAAAGCTTCCATCTTGTCTTCTTTCTGCTGTCATAATGCTCGCTATGTGATCTGCCAAAGCCAAGTGGCAACTGCCAGAAGTTCAACACAGTATACTTTGTGCCGCAGAGCAAAATCTTTTCACGTGCACATGGGCAACAACCACTTCATACCCCTACCGTCATGCTGGAAACCATTTCCCCTCTGCCACCTAGTTACTGCAGGGCAGTGTGAAAGCAGCTTAATGCATGTTTTCCTCATATCATGCAGCTCTAGTCCCTACACCCCAAACTAAGAACCACTGATTTAGATGATCCAACACTAAGTTATAAGTCATAACAATCTGATTTTCTGGTGATGTGTGTTGTGGGCTTGTATTTGTGTTTTTCTGCCCTCTAGTGGCTAAAAAGGAATGAATGCAGCTTTAAGTAAATTATGTGAGTCTTTCTTACACTGTTAACACTGTGCTCTGGTTGTTGTCTCAGATCTGCATGTTAGACCTCTTTGACTCAACACATCTCTTTCTTCTCTCTCTTTAGGTCGTGCAGTCACAATGTCACAACACACAGTGTCATTTATGAAGACAGCCAGGCGGAAAACACCCAGAGAACCAGAGAGAGACTCAGTACATGCATATGTATGGTGTGTGCATCAGTCTACCTCTACTCTATAATCGTGCCTAGAAGAGTGAAAGAGAGAGTGTCCAAATATACACATCTTTGTATGTGTGTATGTGCAGAGGTTAAAAAGCCACTGCTGATCATTTGGCCTGAAGCTGTTGGCCTGTTCCTCTTTGTCTTTCTTTGTCTCTCATGGCTTTTATTTATAGAGTTGCATTATGGCAGTGGAGAGAGACTCAGAGCAAGACAAGTGCTGTAACGCACACTACCTGAGATATGCATACATATATTTCTTTTGAATAACTGTAATATGTGTCACACTACCATTGAACAGTTTGGAATCAGTTGTTATACTGATGTCATTCTTCTTTTCCCTCAATTATGGCTACTTTAATTTTTTTTGTTTTTTAAATTCTGATCAACTTTTATAGAGTATATATAAATGCGTTTCATTATTTTCTGTTCTTGTGAATATGTCCATGTACATGTTGCATTATATGTTTAAGACATGTCTACAGATTTTTTTTGTTATGGATCTAAAAATTTTAGTCATTTAAATATTATCAATCATGGCAATAAAGTTGATTTGATTTGAGAATCTCACGTTCTGTGTCTTGTTCTTGAATTAAATGACTTGTGAAGGAAAACCAAAAAATGCAATAGAAGTAAAAAAAAGGAAGGAAAACTAGAAAAATAGATTAATTATGGAATATTAATAGTGGAAGCATTAGAAATTATATTCCTTGTGAGCAACGTGAGGAAGGACGTCAAATAATATTCAAGTCATCATAACATTGAAATATAAATAAAATACATAAGTAAAAAGTGGAACAAATCATCTCAGAAAATTATGTCAGCATATTGATCATTTTTAGGGATCAAGATTATGAAAAGTGATGTCATCCGTGTCAACTTTGACATCAGTGATTTCCTTGATTTCATTAACTCTACCACGGAGTTTCTACGGTTTACAACAATCCAAACAAAAAAAATCAATTTTTTGGACTTGACCATTTACAAAAACAAACACAGGGGTTTGGACACTACAGTCTATCGTAAACCATTGAGTAGAAACACTCTTCTGAGAGCGGATAGCCATCATCCCAAGCAATTAATCAAAAATATCCCTACGGGACAGTTTCTGCAACTGAAAAGGAATTACAGCACTGAGAAGGAATTTGACCACAAGGCAGTGGAAATGACGGAGCGCTTCCTGGAAAGAGGCTACGCTGAGAGGGATGTATCGATAGTCTAACAGGTCCAGCGCGCACTAACAGGTCCAGCCTTCTTGATAAATCCAAACGCTCGTCTGCACCACGCCTCTGCTTCTCCACTGAATTCTCTCCTATTGCGGAAGACATTATGAAAAAACACTGGCATGTCTTACAAAGCGACCCTGCCCTCAAAAAGATCTGTGCTAAACCCCCTCTGGTCTCTTTTAGAAGAGCACGCTCATTAAGAGACAGACTGGTCCATACGATCTTGAGTGTCCCCTCTCCCAGGACTACGTGGTTGCCCTCCCCACCTCTAGGTTTTTATAGATGTGGTCACTGTACCCACTGTTCCAACTTAACTGACTCTAAATATTTCTGTCATCCGCGTACACAATTAATTAATTTATCAACTGAAGCACTGCCCATGTTATTTACATTCTGAAATGTCCATGCGGTAAGGTTTATGTGGGACAGACCAAACGCCCTCTTAAAGCCAGGATAGCTGAACATAAGGCAATCATAACATGGATTATGCGATAGCACGCCATTATGTTAAAGCTAACCACGGTTCTTCTCTCCACTTCCACGGCATGGTAGATCTGAAGAAGACGCAGTAGCGTCAAAACGTCAGTCTGTTTGCACCTTATTAAAAGCTCTGCCGATCCAGTTTCATTTTTGGCTGAAGCGCAAGAGTGCCTTTCTTTGACATCAATATCTTCACTGTCACCATGCCAACCATCAGCACTTTCCATATTCTACACTTGAAAATAGTTAAATGAAAATTTAAGTTAACCAGTGTAAAGTATAAAGAAACTTATAGTTAAGTAGATACACTTAAGTAAATCAAGTGAAGTAGAGGTAAGTAAGGCAAAATTATTAAGTATGCTAACCAGGGCAGGAATTTCACGAGGGCCACGAGGGCCCTCCTCATTTGGCCCTGTGCCAAAATGACATTCTGGAGTCTTACTGAGCAACATCAAATGAGACGATGCCTAGCCTACATCACCAGTGGTGGGTTTGATTCGAGCCTGGCATGAACTGCTCGGACGGGCTGTAACGACAGTTTGACACCAGGCTATGTGATGTCAGGAGGAGGAAGCTATTCCATAATAGCTTATCATAGGGCTTAGGAGGGTATTCACTGAGTGTTGATCCTTTTCTAGAGCACAAACTTCTTGTGTTTATTTGAATTCCAGAGAGATATATTTGGGTTTTAAATAGTGACTTTGTTGTTGTAAACATGACTGTTGCTGCCATGGACTGTATAAAAATATATCCTGTGTAACTGACCTATAAGGAAAGCATCAGGAGGTGAGGTGTGTGCATGTGTGTGTGTGTGGAAGAGAGGAGAGAGGGAGATGCTAGTAGAGAGATAGTGTGTGTGTTGTTAGATACTGTTAATGTCACTTATTATGCGTCTGTGCATTGATAGCTCTTTTTTAGTCTGTTTCTGCATCATGTTGAGGAGGGCCATGCCTTTAAATATATGTATGCAAGCTTGAGCTTGTTTTATTTATTCATTTCACAGATAGTTATACAACGTTAGTCCTTAAATTAAATTCATTATGGACCGTGGACTTAACATCATTGTTTTATTTTATGGCCTTACGGCCCTGGCTTTTGGCCTTCATGCCCTCAAAAAATTGACAACACGAAAGGCCAAGTGGCCTTGCCTCTAAAATGACGAAATTCCATGCCTGATGCTAACTATGATAAATCACACTAAAATACTGTTTCAAAGTAAACTACAGTAAGGTATGAGGTAACAAGTAAAGTAGGTAAACTAAGGTAAAGTAAAGAAAAATAAAGTGAGGCAAAACTGAGTAAAGCAGCATTATTAAGTAAACTTAGGTCAAGTTAACTTCGTAAATGACAATAAACGATAAAAAGTAAAGTCAGTAAACTAAGGTAAAGCACATCAAGTCAAGCTAACTACAGTAAATTAAACTACAACAGAGTGCAGTAAGAAAGGTAAACTATAGTAAAGAATTAAATAACTAAGTAACTGAACTATGGTCAAGTGAAGTTAGCAAAGTACGGTAAATGAAATGATCATTATGTAAATTTACAGTAGAGTATAAAGTAATAAATGAGTAAACGATGGTAAATAAATTAAGTAAACAACTACAAAGTTGTCAAGTAAATTAAGTGAATCTAGTAAACTACCATGTATTACATTTCTATAATGTAAAGTAAGTTAACTTGAGTGTAAATGAAAAAAGTAGAGTACATAAACTAAGGTAAAGTCAAGTAAACTACAGTAAACTAAGTAAGATTTAGCTGAGTAAAATTAGGAAACAACAATAAAATAAAGCCAATTAATTAATCTGATAAGCAAAGGACCATAAATTAAGTATTTCGATTATTAGGTTCAAGTACTATACTAATCTGGTATACATAAACTGGTTGATTGAACTATTGCATTTGAACTTACTCATCACCATCAGCACTGTTTTCTGTTCAATGAAAACTGTGAGCTCTAATTATCATCTTCGTCACTCTTGTGTCCACATTATTGTCATCACACTGTTACATAATCCACAGGATTACAATAATGACTATGGTCACAGTTAAAACATCAACATTAACATTCAATTTCAGTTTTTAAAAGAACCAAACAAATAAACCATTCAACGGACCAATAAACCAACAAATCAACCATCAATCAACTAATCATTGACTTACATCAACAATGAGGAAGTCAAGCCAGCACCAGTAGTTGGTGAAGTACTTCTTGAAGCCGTAGGCGAGCCACTTGAGCAACATCTCTAGGATAAAGATGTAGGTGAAGATCTTGTCTGCGAACTCCAGTACCACCTTGATCACCTTCCTCTGCTCGATGTAGATGTCCTCAAAGGCCTAAAGGGGGCAGCAGAGCGTGGAGCATTAATAAACACTGAACTAAATTAAACTAAGTAAGTTAACTATAGTGAAGTGAAATTTATTAAACCACAGAAAAGTGAGGTGAACTAAGGTAAAATAAAGTACAATAAACAAAGTAAGGTTACATTATTGAGTATGCGAAAGTAAACAATGTAAATTAAATTACCATAGGTAAGTAAATTAAGTAAAGAATAATATAACCTATAGTAAAGTAAAGCTGCCTGAGTTAACTGAGGTAAAGTACAGTAGTGATGAATAGTGAAGTACACCACATGAAATTAAACTAAAGCTAGAGACACAAACTACAATGAATTAAATAAAGTAAACCACAGTAAAGTACAATATGGTAAAAAGTAAATTAAATAGAACAAATTACAGTTAATTAAATGAATTCAACTTCAGTAAAATTAAGTTAGTGAAGGACATTACAGTAAGTTCATCTCCTTAAATTTCCTTAACTACAACAAATAAAATAAAGTAAAACACCATTAAGTAAACTGTTTTTAGTATTTTATTTAGCACATTTTATTTCTGTTTCTGTGCAGCACTTTGTCCGTCGCCTTTTACATGTTATCAAGGGAAGTGCCAGCATCTTAACACCATGTGCTGTTTTATCAGTTGAAGCCGAGAAGGCTTTCGACCACCTTGAATGGCATTATCTCTGGCAGGCTTTACATCACATAGGGTTTAGTGGGCAATATATCTCCATGATTAAAGTTTTATATTCCAATTCCTTCGCCAGAGTCTTGATAGGCAGCACATACTCAGATAGCATATCCATTTCCAGGGGCACAAGAAAAGGGTGCCCGCTTAGCCCTTTATTGTTTAGCCTTTCACTAGAACCATTGGCCCAGGTGATACGTTTAACTCATGACCCTATCACTATTTGTAATACTAATCACCATCTTTCGTTGTATGCTGATGATGTTCGTATTTATGTTAATGACAGTTCCAGACAGCTTCTTGATTTACTAAATACCTGTGCTAAGTTCGGGGATATTTCAGGCTACAAGATAAATTGGTCTAAATCAGTGTTACTTCCATTGAAGAATGTAACTAAGACTGTTGACCTTACAAGTATCCCCATAGTCCAAAATTTTCGATATCTGGGTTTGAATATTTTTCCTTCTGTTACAAAAACTGTAAGTGATAACTATACCACCACTCTTAATAGTATACTGGTAGATTTGGCAAGATGGTCTATGATTCCTCAGTCCATTCAAGCACTATTCTCGGTTATAAAAATGAATATCATGCCTAGAATAAATTTCTGCAGTTCTATGTTGCCACTTCTGCCCCCAGCTGGTTATTGGAACAGATTTCCTTCTGCTATAAATAAATTTATTTGGAACAATGAACCTCCAAGAATTAAATTGGTTACACTTCAAAGGGCAAGGAATTTAGGTGGTCAAAACGTGCCAAAATTGAAATATTATTTCTGGTCTTTTACTATGCGAGCCCTGAGCTCATGGCTAAACCCAGATGTGGGGAATGCCTGGTGTCCTATAGAAAAATCTAGAGTCTAACCTCACCGCTTAGAGGATGTTGTTTATTCAAACATCCCAAACAAAAATTGCATAGTAAAGTTCAGTTCCATTACTTCTAATTTAATTTCGGTTTGGCGCTCCATTGGGAAAATTATGACTGTTTATAAATACCATCTCAATGTTCCTTTGTTTAATAACTACTCTATTACATTGGATGGCAAACCTATATCTCTCCCCAGCAGGTCAGGAAAAGGAATCCATGTTCTAGTAGACATTATACAAGGTAATAGACTCAGAGCTTTCCAAGATCTTAAAGATTCCTATAATCTTCCAGGTACCACATTCTTCTTTTATTTACAGCTGAGATCTGCTCTCAATGCCTATGGTGTTCCCTGGGGTACCAATCTGCATACTCTTCCTATCCATAGGCTTTATACCTCCAACGCTCAGTATATGGTCGTATCAAAACTTTATTCGTTACTCACCAAGTCAACTGCACAGTAACTGCCAATTTACAAAATTTGGAAAAAG
Source organism: Epinephelus awoara (assembly GCA_035609425.1). Classification (NCBI taxonomy): domain Eukaryota; kingdom Metazoa; phylum Chordata; class Actinopteri; order Perciformes; family Serranidae; genus Epinephelus; species Epinephelus awoara. The sequence continues at coordinate 29,751,555 of CM069314.1, read as the reverse complement.
GATTTAGGTCTAGGATTAGGATTAGGTCGAGCATTAACTGGTCCAGAGTTTGGTCCAATATACGACTCTCCTCCAAGAACCCTGATCATCAAATGATTCACTACAATTTCTCCATGAGAACCCACTTCACCCCCCTAAAATTTGCAAAATTTTTAGCTAGTCATTCCCCCAACTGCAGTTTTTGTCCTCTGGCTACACCAGGCACATATGTCCATATGATGTGGGACTGTAATAAGGTTCATTCTTTGGATGTTGTTGTCTTTTTTTGCTTCCTTCTGTTTTTTGGTTTACTTGTTACCTTTTTTAGTTTTGGTGCATACTGTTATTGTTTTACACACTGGTCCTATGTGTATTGTCTTGTCAGTGGTCGAAACAAAAATAAAAATTGGATCACAAAAAAAAATTAAAGTAAACTATAGTAAAATAGGTTGAGTGAAGAATATTTCAATAAATTAATTTCCTTAAATTTCATTTAACCATTAATTAAATAATAAGAAAATCATCACAAAGTAAACTACGGTAAAAGTAAATTACAGTAAAATTCACAATTTAAACAACAGTGAATTATATAAAGTTAACTGCAACAAATTTAATAAATTAAAATACTGTTAATTAAATTAACTACAGCAAGCCACTGTATAAGGCAAATATTAGGGAATTTAATAGATGAGCTATGGTATATTAAAGTACACTAAAATAAATTAAATAAGTGGAATGGCATTTAATGACATAAAGTTAACCACAATAAATTGAATAAAATAAACTACAGCTGATTTAATAAAGTAAACTACAATAAACCACTGTAAAAAGCAAACATCCGTAAATTAAATTACTTACAGAAAACCACTGTAAAAAGCAAACAACGGTACATTAAATCAAATAAAGTCTACACTAGTTAATCCAATAAAGCATGCAGTTACTTCAATAAAGGAAACAACAGTACATCAAACAAACTATGGTAAACTACGGTAATTTTTGGAAAAAAGAAATTGTATAAATTAAATAAACTATGATAAATTTAATAGAGTAAACCAGGTAAACTGTGTAAAAAGCAAACTACTCTATAAAAACTACAGTAAACTAAATAAACTACAGTAAAAAAAACCCAAAATTCTCTAAATAAATTAAACAACAGTAAACTAAATAAACTACAGCAAACTGCCGTAAAAATAAACTACTCTGAATAAAATAAACTACAGTAAACTAAATAAACAGTAAACTACAGTAAAAGCAAACATATCTAAATAAAATAAACTACGTATAAAGTGTGTGTTTCTGACCAGAGCTCCGGAGCTTAGCAGAATCATAAAGATGATGAAGGTTTCAAACCAGCTGTGCTCTACAATCTGGTAACATGTCTTCCTCAGTCTCCACCACATCTGACCAGGGCCTGCCGTTGTGTCGATGTCACAGCACTGAAACCTCGCCACGCACACTGTGGGTGAGAAACATTGACAGAGAGGCAGAGAGAATTAAGGTGACCGTTGACACATTAAACTGAATTCTTTCACATTGTTTTTACATTGTCATTGAAAAATATATTATAGCTGCTTTCATGATAACTGTTCATCCCACATCAGTCACAATATTAAAAACTGCTAAAAAAAAAAAAAAGGAAATCTGAAAACAATATGACTGTTATCTGCTAGTTAATACATAACACTGATTCATATTTCTGTTTACATTCCACCTCGACTCATTATAAGAATCCCATGTTCTGTACATTCTCCAAGTGAAGCCTCCTGGGTTTATTTAGTTTTTGTAGTTAAACAACATGAGCTTGTGTGAGTCTCAGCCCAGTGCCTTGCTCCAGGGCACACCGGTATCAAACCACACACACACACACACACACACACACACACACACACACACGCACAAACACAAACACATACAGGGCGATGTCATGTCTGCTTTGTTGTCGCACAGATGACCCGCAGCATTAAGTGCTCTATCTAACCCTTTGGTTGATCTGTGTGTGTGTGTGTGTGTGTGTGTGTGAGAGAGAGATAGACAGACAGAGAGTTTGTTGCTTGTGTTGAAATGCTAGTGCATGCAAACACATACTGTACAGTGTGTCTGTATTTATATGCGTGCTGTCTTGCATAACCGCTGAATCTTTGACAGATGTTAAGTTTCTGCTTCCCCGCAACTCTCCCTGTGTGTGTGAGTGTAATGCAGCATTCACATCAAATTCACATTTTATTTTTCCCAGCATTACTCATTGCAGGAAGATGGACACAGCTGTATCTATGCTTAAACTCATGGTTTTACTTATTACTTATATAAGTATCATATCAACCCAGTCGCCAGAAGAAAATGTTGGCATGGTACATTTTTGCAAACAACTGATTTGTTACATTTGTGCAATTCATCTGTGTCAGTGTTTCTAAAAAGTCGTAGTATATGAGCTGACTTTGTCATCAGGAGGTGGAGGAGATGGTGTGACACCTAGGAGAGATGCCCGCCAAGTTGCTGACCACTGCTCAAGACCAACAAACAAAACTGTTTATGTTTCAGCGAGTCATTGCTGTGTTTTCAGAAGCTTTTTAGGCACCAAATGTGGGTGTTTTGTAGCCACCAGTCACTGTCTTTCCAATGGCCTCTGTGCCATAGAGTGCAACAGTTTTTTATGGAGACATTGCTGTGTTTCTTGAGGGGATTTTGCACCTAAAACCAGGTATTTTAAGCTAAAACATGATCTTTTGCTAACCATAACCATGTATTTTATTTCTTTAAACCCGAACAACATGTAACTCGAATGTAATCTGTGTTAGCAGAAATGTAAAATGCCAACATTTTTACTTGTGATTTGGCTGTGGCGTGATATCTAGGTGGGATGACTGCCAAGCTGCAGGCCACTGTTCAAGACCAACAAACAACAAAACTGGTTGTGTTTTAGTGACCTGTCGCAGTGTTTTCTGCCAGAATTAGGCCCCCAAAACTGGATGTTTTAAGCCAAAAGCTGATCTTTTCCTCACCATAACCAAGTCGTTTTTGTGCCTAAACCTAACCACACATTAACCACAGCATTGTAGCATATCAGCTACATAATAACATACAAATGTAACATATCGTGGTTGCAGAAACATACAATGCCAACATGTATCCTGGTGATTCTGATGATCATACACATTGGTAGCAAAATAAGTTAATTATTCTTTTAAATCTGCATTTATTCATTTATTATCATTAACTGCTTATCCTTTAATGTCACGGGAAGGCTGGAGCCTATCACAGCTGACATATAAGGAGAGGCAGGGCTAACACATAAAGACAGACAACAATTCACGCTCACACTCACATCTACGGGCAGTTTAGTGTCACCAGATTACCAACATGTCTTTGGACTGTTGGAGGAAGCTGGACAACCTGAGAACATCCATTCTGACATCAGGAGGACATACAAACTTGTCTTTAATATATAACATTTTTAGTGACTTGTGCATTGTTCTTTTTCAGTGGAGGAAGAAGAAATTAGATCCCTTACTGAAGTAAAAGTATCAGTACCACACTGAAAATACTCCACTTCAAGTAAAACTCCTGCATTCAAAACCTCAGTTAAGTAAATGTATGTAATCAATAAAATGTAGGCTACTTAAAGTACTAATAGTAAAAGTATGAATATTGCAGTAAAATGTTCCATGTTGTCAGAGTTTTTCTATTCTATCCTATGTTTTTGGATAATTATTCCTGCTGCATTAATGTGTATGTGTCATTTTACTGCTGTACATGTTTAAGTTTGTGCTCATTTTAACTCCATAATAAATTGTTGGGTAGTTTAATCGATATCAACGCTTCATATTCTATAAAGTCCATAAGAAAAACAGCCCTGTTTTCAGTTTTGTGATGATGCGTTTTCCAGCTGATCTAAGAAGGGTTTTTAAAGAGTTTATTTAGCATGAGAAGTAGGAGAATTTTTCTCAACACATAAAGGAACAATTCATTCTTCAGTTTATCAAAAACATTCAACATCAACATATATGGAGATACATAGTTTTCAAAGGAAGGAGGTGACAAACAAATGCAGAGAAAGTACAATATCTGTCTCTTCAGTGTAGTGGAATAGCAGTATTAAGTTGCATTAAATGGAAATACAAGTACTATGAATTTGCACACATACATTCCATCACTTGTTTTTGACAGATTTAATTCAATCTCACATATTTGCTATCTTTCATAACTGGAATCTGAGCAACAAGTAAAAGCTCAATTGATCCAATTCATAACGCATATTTAACGCATTACCACCTCACAAAATTATGGCAAACATGTTAGCAAACAGCTGTCAACAGTGTGGGTTTGTACATGTGATATTGTCAGTGTAAGTGAAGTTGGGGTTTTTTCTAAAGCTATTACAATCTAGAGAAATAAAAATCACAGTCAGTGAGGTTAAAATTTGGGATGAATCGATGTTCTTTTAAAAACAAATGTTGGCATGTTAGCTAAGATTTGTGTATTAAATTAAATGTATAACACTGTACAAAGTCTGTATTAGACTTTTAAAAAAACAAACAAACAACTTTTTATCCTGAATGAGAATATTTAGGGAAAGGAGAAAAAAAAGTGTTGGGACAATTTATCGAACTATTTTCCAAGCACTACAATGATGAGTCAGGAATGACTCTATATGATCAGCATGTATGATTTCTGGTCTCAGCACATATCTAAGTTTCGGATCCTGAAAGCAGCTGGATGAGCCTGAAACAGATGGGACCACTCATCATCTCCTGAGTGGGTGCTGATAACAAGAGGATCAAATTCCCATTGCTCCATGTTATCACTCCTGTTGGCCGTCTGTGGCACTAAAAGCTTGTTGCAAACATTTCCAAATTCAATCAGTCTGTCTGGGGAAGGGGATGACAACCAGGACAATGAAACTATAACCTAATGTTCACTCACAACACAAGACATGGAAATTCAGCAGTGACCGCTTTAGTGAGTGACACTGATGTGCACTCTCGCAAAGCATGATGGCGACTCCGTTGCTGACAAAGGAGTGAGGTGATTGGAATGTCCTCACTGACGTCACATTACTCGCCACTGATGTGATTCACGTGAGAGAGTTTGATTTATTGCTTTGGAGGGAGAGAATGCAGCTGGCCTTATCAACAAGGCACCCGGATTCAAAGTTATTAGTCCATTAATGGGCCTTATCTGTTGTTTTTAGCTTCATATTGGTTAGAGGGAGCCTGTCACACCTGCTATCAGGTTCAAAGGTTGTTATCAGTGCATTAAACTTCCATTTGCATATCAAACTTTATAAGACCATCGCAACTTTGTTTTGTTTCACGTTTGTTAAAATTAGGTGAAAAACTACTTGGTTAGGTTGAGAAAACCTATCATAACTGTTTTTTGGTTTCACACAGAGTAAGATTCCCATTCTCCAAGGTAAAAGTCTGACTATCAGCATAACCCCTCTCTCCCTCCTGCTGCAGACTTTCTCACTCTTTGAGGCCCAGACACACCAAACCAACATCAAAGAACTAGTGGCAATGAAAACCGACTGTTGGTTTGCCTCACGCCGCCTGTGTCTCATCCAAAAAGTTGCACTGAACACACTGCAAAGACAGCTAATATTCTGCGCCTGCATGAGAGGACACATCTCTCCATACCAGCAGATGGTGGTAGTCTGTATTTATCATTAAAAAAAGGGAAACTGGAAGACTGTCTTAATGCTAGTTAGCCAGTTAGCACATTGACAATCCAATCCAATGCTGAATGAATGAGTGATATTCACCATATGCTAGTGAACAATAACACAATTACAAACCGTTTCTGCTTAAGAGCTCAGTGGCTAAAAAATAATCCTACCTAATGTGAAAAGTTTGTTTTGATCTCACTCCCGCTTGACTTGACTCATTTGTTTTTTTTCCTCACTTCTGTTTCTCTTCTTGTGCACTGAGCTCAACTGCCAACCACAGTAGTTTCTTTCACAAATGGGCTGGGTTGTCTGCAATGCCAATGCAACATACTGAATTGGTTGAAAAACAGCCAACAAGGGCCAACTAGTGCCAACAGCATGGGACACAATGCAAAGACTAAGGCGACAGACACTCACTGACATCCTGATGTTGACTGAAGTTTGACTGTCGGCTTGGCGTGTCACAACCACTACATCACCTGACTTCCTCCTTTGCTCCCGTCATACTGTCACAGCCACAATAAGTTGCCACCTAACAATGAATGTAAATGGCTATTTCACAGCTGGATAATGAACCCTAATATTAGGGTGTCATGCCCCTTCTAACCCATTTCTATGGCCCTTTTAACACAGAGATTGCACAATAGAGCTGCTATGACGTCACTTTTTTATGCCTTCTTTACATTTTTACACAGAGCCAAAGAACGGCGGCATCATGCTACTCCGATATGTAATTTTAGACAGCATGCCTGCATCCTGAGGTATGATGTGCATGATGTGTAACACAACAGTGTCAGCCTCTAGTGTGACGTATAACACACACATCAGCAGTGGTTTATAAACATTAACAATGACGTTAACATGGCAATAACAATCATTTACCATCTTGTAATATGACGGTTGATCTCATCCTCTGTTTGGGGATAAGGAGCTCCTAGACCTCATTGTTTTCCCAATTGGCAGACATTTATGGCCACTGTTCTTCTTCTCTGAGTTAGCTGCTAACTGCTAACAGCTACTTTTTAAATCTCCTGTGCTGGGTTGCACCTTGTCAAATTGTCACATCCATTCTGACCATGATCCCATCCTGCCAGCTGTCCTGTTAATACAGACACAGCTTCTGCGCTGTTACTACCTCCAGTGGCAGCTTAAAGACAAGACAACTCTGTCCCCCCATTCCGCAATTGTACAGCATGACGAGGTGGCATAACAGCCCGATATTCCTGCCTTAAACAGGCAGTGTAAAACAGGCTTACGATACTTAACTATTGATAACGGCCACTTAATGGCCTGTGAACACTCAGCCTGTGTAAACAAGGCCTGTGACCCCCACCTACATGGGCACTACATGTTACATTAACATAAAGGCCTCTAGTTTCCCGGTGCAGTGCAGGGTGGCACAGGGTGGCGCAGGGTGGCGAACCCCGCACAGAGCTAAGTTTCGAGCAGCGCAACCCGAGGCGCGCTCAGTTTGGTAGTTTGGCAGACCGAGGTGCGCTGAGATGGGTGTGGCGGCGCAGCAGGGGGAGGTGTCGACAGATCCAGCTTGGCGCAGTGACAGTTTCGTGCCAAAAGGCTTCGCCGAAGGTGCGCTAAAAGCTCGCCAACTGAAACCAGGTCTACTGTCAGCGCAGGTGGAGCACAGCCGGTGTAGTGGCAGTTTGGCTGACAGGCGGACAGTGCGCACACGTCACCAAAACCTCACGGGCAGGTCTCCAGAATGTCAGGCACATTAACGATGCAATAAATACCCACAAACACCACTATTCAATGCACTCTGGCTGTCCCGTCACATCTGATGTCAGATCAAAGGGGATTGGCACCGTTTGGCACGTTTGGCACGCGTAATGGAAACCCAGTCTGATTTGATTAACACAGCTGCAAACTAATGAGTTCACATCCCTCTCAGCCAACCACAAGCAGCCACAGCATCAGATAGGGAGTATATACTCAGCATCTGTCATCTTAGAAAAGTCAAAGAAAAGAAACAGAGTGAGACTGCGAGAGAGGAAGAGAGAGAAGAGAAACGCAGCATTGATTTACAATTGTGGTGACCTCCTCCCAGGCTACCTTTGCATCATCAGCCCGTGGAGGTCTGCTTGCAGTGCCGTATATTCGGAAACTGCGAGCTTGGACCTCCCGGACCAAAACATTAGTTTCCTCCTGGGAGGAGTTTGGCCGTCTGACGCTGCTGCTCTCTTCTGCTATGGTGAATTGAGTAAACTCTCATTATGCCTTCACGCGGCGCATTTAAGGGCGAGGAGAGGGGCTCATTTGATTGGTGTGATGTGAATCGGCTGTGTAAAACCCACTCCACGTCTTCTCTCCTCCCTCTTTCCGACTCGTGCCGGTAGGAGGGACGGAGGTGGGATAGAGGAGTAGCTGCGCCAGGGCGCACGACATGCCAAACTTGCAAAATCCGCCTGGCCACACCCAGTTGGCGAAGCGCAGGTGCGCTGCACCTCCGCCGCGCCCGGTCTGTGAAACTAGAGGCCAAAGTCTTAACATCTGCCTTTATTAATAACTTTAATGCACATTTTTGGGACTATTAGCTCTGTATATTGAACATATTCCTTAGGCTGTACTTCACTCAGTGAACGTCTGCACATCTTGCAAAAGCTTTATACCAATCTTTCCTATAAAATTATCTATTCTCTCTCTCTCTTTCTCTCTCTCTTAATATACATATATATATATAACATACCCATATGATTCTCGACTTTTGCAGGGCTTCTTTCTTGTCTCTCAATATGTTTATTATTATGCACCAAAACACCAAGGCAAATTCCTTGTATGTGAAAATCTACTTACAGGTAATGAACCTGGACTCTCAAAGATTAGATCTTAAAAACTCTGAGGAACGTCCACATTGGCTGCAACATTCAGCCACAGAGATTGCTATGGTCATATTACCATAATTCTAAATTAAATATGGGGCAGATTTCAGTTTTAATAAACACAAAGTAACTAACACACATTTAGAGTAACTTTCTCTGCTGACAGACTGAAGAAGAAGAGTATGAGCTGTGTGTTCACTGCTCTTCACTCCACTGATTGCAGCATCTGCCTGCTTCTGTAATTAGAGCCCTGATTACCCTGGCTTTCTGTTTCCATGGCTACTAATAGGCTTTTTCCCGATACGCTGGTTGAGTAATCCAATGAAAACAAGCAAGTGGTAATCCGACACTCAATCAGCCCACTTGGCAGAATTATTTTGTGTGTGTGTGTGTGTGTGTGTGTGTCTGCTTGTACTGAAGGCAGCTGTAATAAACACTTTTTGCTGCATAAACTCCTATTGAAAGGCTCATTACATCACCTGTTGGAGGAGCAGACGCCTCCTTCAGGCGCGCTGGCTCTCTGCTGCGTGCCACATTGATCCGTTATTGATCAGTACTCAGAAAATGCTGCTGAATGATCCCCCACGAGGTGATTGCATTTGACCATTGTTGCCTGCACATGAATGCACTATTACTAACACACACACACACACACACACATACTGTTTGTAAACATACTGAATCTAATGCCATGAAATGTATCAAATGCATTCTTGATGCTTTTGTAATTTGAATGGCCTCATTGTCGAGAACCATCCTCAGGATAAACTTTACATTTTCACCATGTGCAGCCTTAAGAACAGCTAAATCTTTTCAGTATTTTTTACCCTGGACCTTTAACTGACTATATGGACTTTAGTCGCAGTTGGGTTTAGGCAAAAAAAAATTCTTGTTCATTCATGTTTAAAAAAAAAGGTTATATTTTGCTTAAAAAAAAAAGGGACGTTTGTCACATATCGTACATCAGTGCGCAATGACTCTATGTAAATTAGTAATTAGTTACGTTAAAGCTAGGGATGTCCCCATCTGATCACAAAGATCAGTCTCATGGCCGATTAAGGTATTTTTTAGCTGATCAGGATCCACATGCCATAAATTAAATTGCAGTATGAGACTGTATATTTTAATTACCTACCAAACTTATGAGCACTTTTTTAATTTTAGCTCAGTGTGAGAGTCTCTTGCATTTTGCTTTCAACTATGTTGTATGGTGTTTCACTGAACTGCTTGGGGGAGAGACAGACAGCCACGCAGAGCCGACAACACCACTGCAAATGGAAACAAAAACTCTGAATGGCAAAAGTAAAAAAGAGTAATACATTAATCATTCAGGTAAGTAAGATTTAGGCTGCGCCAAAGCAAAAAACACTGAACAATACGTTCTTAGAGGGAAAGAAAAGGCCAAAAGATTACAGAGATGGTTTGTTATTTTATAGGCTTCTTTATTTTGTAAATAAACAAATAAATAATAGGCTAATAAATAAAACATATTATGGAAGAGCTGTGATGCAGGATGTTTTTTCCTATTGCTTTGCAGAGCTGTTGAACTGTCATGCATAGGCTACAGATTAGATTGTCTTAAATAACTTGAAAAAAATACCTGAAGAGTGCACTGTGTAGCTGTATTTTGTAGTTAAAGAGTATCTGATTCAAACTTAATATCAGCAGATTACATGACTTGGATTGGGATCAGTGACCAAAAAAACCCGTTGACAAATCCTGAGTTAAAACCATGGTCCCTTTTGGTTTTACATGGGATGCAGGTATGCAAGCTATGTAATTTGATCTTTAAAATAATGTTGACTTTTGGTTTAACATGGGACATGATCTGCAGTCTTCTGGATGAATGTCTGGTTTTGTTTGACACATCCATCTCCTCTCCTTCCCACCCTATGTGGACTTTGTCACTCTTTTTACTACACTAGTTTCTCTCAGTGTCAAGTACAAAAAAAAAAAAAAAAAAAGAATTTCAATGTATTATCATTCCATCATCATTTAAATTCCCTGAAGGCCCTTTTTCATTTTCTGTGTATATGTTCACAAAGAAAATATTCTTCTTATTTTAGCCCAACAAGTTATTTCTCTATCATTATTTTACCTGTTTTTGGATAAAAAAGATATCTCCCTCCTGTCTGTTTTGCCACCTGAACTCCCACTGAGACATTTTAACTGATCAAAAAATAAATGTCGGAGCCTCAGGGAACGATGATATAAGTGACAAAGTGACTTAGCAAGTGGCTGACTGTCTTGCTCATGGGAACTCCAACAACAAACTGTGTCTGCTGCAGCAGTCACACCTGAGACCTTTCAGTTAGAGGACGTCAGAGCAGGAGACGCCTCTGCTGCCGCTGCAGCTGCTGCAGGCTTTACACACTGCTCACTGAGGCAGAAACACACACTCACATATTCACTCACAATCGCGTGTCGTGCAGCTCCACAACATTAACCAATGAGTTGGCATTTACAGGACCAATGGGGCAGCTAATCTAACGCCCGCTGTCAGCACAGATGTGAGTGTGTGTGTGTCTGTGTGTGTCTGTGTGTGTGTGTGTGTGCGTGTGTGAGAGAGAGAGAGAGAGAGAGAGAGAGAAAGAGAGAGAGAGAGAGAGAGAGAGAGAGAGAGAGAGAGAGAAAATTAAATCTGGATTTTTATATTTGCATGTGAGCTTCTACTTCTATTTTCTTGCATTGCATGTTGGCTAATGATGTATCTGTATCCGCAGGTACATGGGGGTATACTGAGGTATTTGTGCATAAGTGTATGTGTGTGTTTGTGTGTGTGTGTGTGTGTGTGTGTGTGTGTGTGAGTGAGTGAGTGAGTGAGTGGAGATAACAGTGAAATAATGAGGAATCATGCCACACTGAGTGAATCTTTTTGTCTGGACAACAGGAAGTGGTATTGCTTAAATTTCAGCTTCTGAATGTGTTCTCTTGATTCAACTTCTGTGTTTTTGTGTGCCTGACAAAAAATATATTTGCTGACAACCTGTTTTTTCTGTGACCAAAGCTCTATACAATATTAATGAAAAATATATAAAAATCATTACATTTTTGTTTTTTCAAACAAAAATGTAATCCAAACCCAGAGGAGGAGGAAGTATTCAGATCCTTTAGGGCCTGTGTGCACAGTGGTTTTTTTTAGTGCGTTTTCAATTGTTCCCATTTGTGGCCACATAACGGAAAAGTCCCATGCCCAGCAGAGCACACCACCTTTTTTATGTGGCAGCTCTGAGCAATTCTAGTTGAGAATCTCTAAACTCTTCAGAAAGGCACCAGTGACATCACTGCCCCTTCTTTAGATAGGCTACTGTCTACTGTCACAACAAAGACAGGAGCAGACCAGCCAGCAGACACTGGATGTAGCTGGAGAGTGTTGTGCTTTCATCACTGTTCACTCTGTAAGCCTGATATTGACTGACTGAGAGTTTAATCCTCTGTTAATGTAGCATTACATTATCCATCTAGCGCGTGTTGGTGTCAAGATATTGTTGTCATAGAAACACACCCATGCTGAGCATGTTAAAAAAAATTGGGAGCGCCATTTTATGAAGTGCTGAGATGAAGCCTTGCCAGCTTCCTGCCACTGCTTTCCTGCTGAAGGGAAACACCTTATGGACACAGGCCCTTACTGAGGTAAGAGTACCAGCTCAGTCACCAGAAGAAAATGATAGCATTGTAAAGTGATGTAGTATATGAACTGGCTTTGTGTTCGGGAGGTGGAGGGGATGGTGGATGGTGGATGGAATGACAACTGTCAAGCATCAGAGCAGATTTCAAGACCAACAAAAACAACGGCTATGATTTAGCAAGTCACTGCTGTGTTTATAGCAGCTTTTTAGTCATGAAACTTCTTATTTTTTACTGAGACATTGCTGCGTTTCCTGCTGGGATTGTGCCCCCAAAGCAAGTACTTTGAGCCAAAGCATGATCTTTTCCAAACCATAACCAAGTGTTTTTGTGCATAGACTCAACCACACATTAAAGGTATTTACTTTGCAGGATGTTCCTAAATGACAAAGCCTAGACTCATACAGAAGTAATCCCTCTAGATCATCAATTGTGACTCACTCTCAGTGTGGCTGTGTATTTTTCTGTATTTTTCTTACGGTTCAGGACATTTATCGATGTGTACCTCCACAGTGCTCAGGTGAGGTTGGGGCTTCAAAAAAAGGTAGTGACCAGGTGCCAGACCATAACCAGCAGACATCCAAGAGACACAGCATAGAAAAAAATGCAAATGTAGCAAGGCAAACAAGCGTGAATCTGAGGTTAGATTTTACTTCCCCTTTCTACAAACAGTGACCAGCAATCCTGCATAGTATATCATTAACTATATATTTTAACCAGATAAAGGATTTTAGTCATTGGACATCTGAATCTTTAAGGAGAAGCCCGGTATTTTGCATTTGAGTCCCCTTTCTGGAGTGTTTATGATGAAATAGGGTGGTTAAGACCAAAATTTTGCTGATTGCTCCTTTTCGGAGAATTGACTTATGGCTAAGCCCTGCCCTCAAACGCGATGAGCCAATCACAGTGCGTATAGCCATTCCGGGGTGTATTTTTCACCCTTTCCTAAACCACATCTCAACCGAGAAAAGTGTCTCGTTTGGATAAAGTTGTGCGGCAGTCCACAACGTCCACTCGACGTGAATAAGATTAAAAAGGATGTCTACATCTCAAAAAAGAAAAAAGGTGAGTGCTGCACTGGGTCAAAACCGTCAACAAACCGCTCAGGTGCTCTTCAAAGACAGGGAATGAAATAGATGCAATAAAAACAGAAGGACTGTCCTGATTGTAAACTGAAAGTTTCAAAAAGTGTTAAAATGCAGTCCAAGCTCAAAAGTCTGAGGCACTCCTGGGTAAAAATCCTTTATTAAGCACAGGGATTGTTGGTATCCGATCATGTCACCTTGTTTGCTGGGAGTTCATTAGCCTGTTTTGTTCTAGTTTTGTACTTTGGTGATTGTACATCATTGTTAGCTGTTGTCCAAAGGGCTCTAGTTAAGCTAACATTAACTTCTGGAGCTCAGCTTCATTAATTTATCTGTAATCGCAGAGATAACAAAGGTTGGCAAACGTTATGGTGAATGATTCAGTGTAAATACTGTAGCACCAGACTAACGGAGAGACACTCTCGGTAAAGATGGTAAAAAGGCCGTTATCCTTTTCTCATACTTTTTTTATACCTTAACTTCAGTGGCACTTTGATGCACAATTCTCAATGACATCTGATCGTTATGTCCCCAAAAATCATCAACTGCCTCCTGCGAAATGCTGTGTACTGTGACACCTGCCATAGCGCCGGTCACTGAATGTTGATAGTTTGTCCGAGTGAGTGGAGGGGGTGTGGCTTAGCCATAGGTCAATTTGGTTTTCACCTGCCTGGCCTAATAATGCTGTCTATGGCCATGTGTAAATCTGTCCTATAACCACCCTAAATGTTCATTTTCAAAGCCATGAAACTCACTGTCAGTGGTGTTCGTTGGTGTTTTGACATAAAAATCGTAGCAAACTGTGGTTTCCATCTGTGTTTTCACAATTAATCTCGATTGTGGAACTATTTTTTTCAGCTGCCTAATACCCGTGTGTAAACTTCCGCTTGATCGTTCGTTTGACCCTCCAGCCCACTTGATGGCAATAATGCTCCTTTATGTGGGTGTCGCCAACCGGCAGGAAACCATTGCAATGTAATGGGACACAGAAAAAAAGCAGAAGAAGGTTTGCGTTGTGTTCAAAGACATCATACTGCAAAGGTTATTTACAAGCGCGTAATCCATTGTGCAGTTGTTTAAACTTATTACAAAACTTCTTTGTTTTTGATGTGAAACTGTTTAATTCAATGTTTTTTCAGGTTTTAATCACCTGGTCTGCTTGTTTTGGAGAAGAGGAGACCTCTGCGGATAATTTGAATGAATGGTGTTGGATTACTCATAAAGAATCAGGTCCCTCATGCTTTAAATAGATTTTGTGGACTTCAACGCATCTCCTGACTCTCAGCTCAATGTACACTGAGTGCATTATTAATTACATCCCCCGTTTAATCCGGTCTAACAGACTCATTGTCTGCTCTGACCGTATCAGGTAAAAGCAGGAACTCTGGTGCCAAACTGTTGACCTTCATTCATCTGAAGACTTTCTTTATGCCACAGCTCTGCGACTTGTTAGCACGACTCGCCGAGTTTTTCCCGTTCCGGACGACCTTTCTTCCCATGTGATGAATAATTAGCGGCAGGGGAGCGTCGCCATTCAGGCCAACACACACACTCTGTCTTACTGACAGCCAGAGGGAGCAGCAGGGAGGCACGCTGCTGTTTGTGCTTTGTAATCACAGCATGAAGGAACACACACACACACACACACACACACACACACACACACACACTTATATATATATATATATATATATATATATATATATATATGTGTAGAGGGAGAGAGAGAGATAGAGAGAGAGAGAGAGAGGGAGACACACACACACACACACACACACACACACACACACACACACACACACACACATACAGATAATCCTTCATGGCCAGAACATCAGCTCTCTGTGGAACATAAACTACGCATGCAGATAAACACACAAACTTAAAGCACACACACGTAAATATATCGTCAGGAGAGAAAACCCTGTGTCTTCAGTTTTTATGCTTTCCAAGAAGCTGAAAAAGTACATCCAGATCTTTGTCTCACACTTACAGGCAACACACACCTTTTGTATCATTTGATGCACATTTTCGGACACATGTAGCACACACCAGATGCTGACACTTTCATAGTATCACTTTTTTTTGTTCCTTTCATTCAAACTAGTGTGAACAGCTAGTTGTTAGCTGCTGAATGGTAGCAGAGCGAGCAGCACCCAGCTTTCGGACTTCAAATCTGTTGATCTCTGCAGGACTTCACTCAGATCCAGCCTGTCTAGAGAAGGTTTATGGTTTGATGCTGTTTTGTCAGACAGGTAGCTGTGCTGTAAGAAAGCAGTCTGAGCTCAGTGCAGTTTTCGCTGACAGCTGAAAGTTTAGTTTTAATCACAGACTCTGTGAGAGAACATGAGTTTAAAACCTCCAGACTAACATGATGCAGATTTAGAAAGGATTCAAGCTGACATAAAGTTATTTTTTCCGCTTCTTAACACAGAGATGAATAAATCAGAGTTAACAATGAACCTGGGTACAAATTCTAGTTGTGTCAGATTAGTTATTTGTGGTGTCAAAGTTTTTGAGAGCATAAATGAAGAGATGTTGAGCTTTTCAAATGATGATGTGTGAGTGTGTGCTCATAAATCACCCCTTTAACCAGTCCAAAACTGCTGGAGGAATGCAAATTTTTAAATGTGAAGAAAGTATTTGTAGTTGTAGAAAAGGCTTTTATTGTGAAACATTTGCAGGAACTTGTTGTGGAGAATTCAATGACTTGCACTTCAAATGTAGCTCCTGCAAACTGGTGGCATTTTTTATGTCACAACAAAAACAGTTCAACTGACATGACCCACTAAAGTGAGTGAAATAATAATAATAGCAATACTAACAAAAATAGGACAAGAATATGTGATGACATAACACAGGTTGCAAATGAAAACCGGTGATGCTTGGTCGTGGACCAATTTGTAGTTTGTCATTTCTGTTGGCAAAGTCACAGCAACATTTTATGACTCAGTAATCATTGAATCTGACATATTGACTGTCGGAATGGACAAACATGTCGTGAAGACTGAATCTGGCATAACACTTGCACTACTGTCTATTCAAAATAAATGAAAACATATGGATCCTGATGCATTTCGTTTTTCTCCCCCATTGTACTGAGCTTGCACTGACCTGTGACTCCTGTGCAACGTTAACACCTCTAGTTTAAATGTGCGGTAGAGACGTCAACAACGCAGCCTGAATGTACGAACGAGTCAGGCAGCCAACAAACACCCTGAGATTCACCATAACTTCCATATGGTCACTTTGTCTCTGCACGCGCATGCACACACACACACACACACGCACACGCACACGCACACGCACACACACAGACACACACACACACACACACACACACACACACAGCTGGTGTCTGCCTGCTGTTGTTCGTCAGTTTTTCTAGCCTACTTCTGCAGCAGCTGGCTGACTTGCCGGAACCACTGCTCACACTCACACACACACACACACACACACACACACACACACACACACACACACACACACACACACACACACACTACCATAGTGCTGCATCAGCATACTGGTGGTACTGGTCCAGTGTGATGGGACTGTGAGCTGAGTCAGAAGGGAAGCCAGGCGGCAATTCTGTTTCTGTCCCCAAAAATATGTTGATACCAGCAAGGTGAAAAGGTCATTATCATCTCCTTTTTTCTCACTTCCTGTCCATTATTAAATCTTCTACTTTTTGGATTTGCCTTCTTTATCTTCTGCTTTTCATTTCATCTCATTTTCTTTTCACTTGTCCCCTATCCTCTTTTGTTCTATGCTCTCTTTTTCTTTCAGTTTGCATCCTGTCTTCTAGGTAGCACCTCAACTTCATGTCATTTAAAGTTTGTATTTGATAAAAAACAATATCTACACTTGATCAATGTCTGAGCCCCATTTAACACCACATCTGGACTCCCCATGCATCCCTGAGTGCACCGCAATGCACACAAAGCTAGCATGGTAGCATGGTGTCAACTAACAAAGCTAAATAACACAGTACCACAGCTAGAAGGAAAAACATATGACTGGTTGACACCGCATCACTGGAGCACCGAAAAAGTTGAGGTCAGATCATCTTTGACTTGTAGCGTGTCACACCTGTCCACAGTGATGTGTTGAGTGTCAGTTCTTAGCTTCATATCACTGGCTTCCATTGAAAATGACTCATAGCCTGTTGCTGTGTTGCTTGTTGTGTGAACATAGCAATAGGCATAACCCTAGCTGCTGCTATTATAGTGTGTTTACAGATTGTGAAAGTTATGGTTCCATTTTGGTTGCCCAAAAAAATCTTATTTAGTGTTTGGTTGTACTAAAATACCTTCAAAGGATTTGGATGTTCAGTTCTTCCGGTCAGTATATTGTTTTTTCATGTTTTTTATTTTTTTTGCCAGCCAAAATTAGCATTAGCATTATCACATTTACCCATAGCTGTAATGCACTGCGCTAACCGAGCCGGCAGCTAGTGTTAGGGTTAGTCTAACCCTCTTATCCAAATATGGTCACTTCTGGGTCCAAAAATCCAAGATGGTGACGGCTAAAAATGCCTAACTGCAGACTTCAAAACGGGAGTCCACAAACCAGTGGGTCAATCAATCAATCGTAAATTGACAACACACTCCAACTTGCATACATACACAGCAATTCGCATACATTCTTGCACATGAATAGCCAGTGACCATTATATGAGGAGGTGATAATTACTATGGGTAGGTGCATCCTACTGACCTGCAAACATGAAGCAAACAAAGAAAGAGAGAGAGAGAAAGAGAAAAAATGTTCTAAAGCTGACACTGAAGGAACATTTTATTGCCATCTCTTGGTAGTGGTGTGACAGAGAAAGGTAAATCAAAGGCCTGGAAGGAGGTTACGGATGCCGTTCTCTCTGTATCTTCCACCATCCAAAAAAGTAAATCCAAAAAAAACTTCAGCACACACAAAAAACATATCAGCTACAGAAAGAGGCTCCTCCCAGTCACAGTTATCTTCTGCAGATGACTGCATTGCTTACATCATTGGACAGACCTCTCTATCAGGGGAGTCAGCAACATGCCTCCACTGGACCAGTCAACAACAAACTCAGAAGGTACAGTGATGTACATGTTATATTAAGTGTGAAATCACTATTCAATCTGACAGCCATCGCTGATAGCTTAGTGTTTGGTCAGTCACGTAGGTCTCAGTCTCGCTATCAAAGAGAAGATGCATTTAAGAAGTTTTCTCTTCTGATTGAATCAAGGGGGAACAGGATGCCAGAAATACAGAAAAAAAACATGTAAGTCGATTTAAATAACCCATTTACATTTTTAAGAAACCTAATCTGAAGCTTAAATCTAACACTAACTAATTTAAAATTGTCATTTCTAATAATGAAAATATTAATGTGCAATCCTTATTTACACAAGCAACACCAGCAGTCAGAAGCAGGGGTAGATTTTGTTGGTACTTATGAAAGGATCGGAGCTACTGATGAACTTCGAAATACGTGTAAATTTCCTTCTGAGAACAGTTTACACACAAATTTGCTCTGCTCACGTCTCATGAATGAGAAGCATTGTGTGGTCTGTGTTTACTTGAATTTACTGACATTATCCATTGGATATGACTTCACACATTAACTGAGCCTGTTGAAAGATTGATAAATGTTCATTACCACATGCTGCCATGTAAGTCAGACGTCTAATCAGATTTTGCTCTTCTGATGGATTTGCTCTTTCTGTGAACGAGTTTCCATGCTGTGTAGCAAGATGAGCCCCCTGCACCAAAAATGCTGTCAAAACTTTTATTCATAATTGCCAACACAGCCTCCATAATTCTGGGAAAAGAATTAGAGTAAGAAAAAACAAAAAACCTTGTAAATATAAAAGAACCTCCCTAAATTACTGAGAAATTGATTCACACAGGACTAATATTATCACATAACCTCTGAGTTTGGTGAAATCTGGCAGATAATTTGTGGTGGAATTTTTATTTGACAAATTACACCCATGGCTCATTCGCACGGGATTAAGGTCACAGAGGACTTCTACAATTATTACAGTTTTTGTAAGGTAATACTGGTCCAGTGAAAATAAAGCTTCACTTTGGATGTAGAGTGACAAGAGCAAACACAAGCCCAGCTTGTTCTGCACCTTTTTCCTCTTCACTTCTTTTTTAAAATCTCTGCACTCGTCTCACTTTTATTTTTTGTTCCCCTCCTCCCTCTCTCTTCTGCAGTACGATACTCTTTTCTCCTTTCCTTTCTCCTTTGCCCTCTCCTCCCTCATTACTACTTTACTCTTTTTTCATCTACTTTTCCTTTTTCTTATTTCTTCTTTTTTTATCCTTTCTCTTCTTTCTCCTCTTTTGTCCCTTCTCCTTTGTTTTTCCTCTTTTCAGCTTTATTCTTTCTCTCGTTTCATTTTGTTTCACTTCCATGCATTTTCCTCTCTCTTCTTCACTTACTCGTCATGTATCTCACCAACTAACACTGACGTGCTGATGACAAAGCTGTGAAGCGAAAGGAAGGAATTTTGTTCATGTTTCATCCCTCCTCTGTCGGTGCTCCGAGCAGCTGATCTGAGTCCAGCTGGTGACAAACGTCAGCCTGCTGTGAAGGACTCTGCTGAATCAGGAAGAAGCGGGCGGCGTGTTGGGACAGTTGCAATGGACGCATCAATCTTGTAAATGAATCAAAGCTAATTCAACATCTGCCGCTTGGCAGGCGCTTTCATCCACAGCAGCTCTTACAGGAAACAGGCCTGTGTCTGGGTGGAAGGTGGACCTGTAACTGGTGGTGGGCTATCCAGGAAAATCTGTTCTTTGTCCAATACTGAGAATTATCAGGGCTCTGCGATACCTGCAGCATGTCATTTATTGCGGCTTGTTTTTATAAATTACCACTGTGTTGACTAGTAAAGATTTCTTATAAATATTAATATTCCCGTTTTTTTTATTTCTTGCTTCTGTTATTTTGTTGGAAAATGTCAACAAAATCTTGTTCACAGGGACAGCTCCTTTACTTTTTGATTAAAAGAAAAAAGGTACAGTGTAGAAGATGACTGAATTAACACTTTATCACGTTATCAATAGTGTTCACACTATGAACAACACAGCACCAGGGTTCGGGTTGTTTCCAATGGAAGCAGGTATTATGTGACAGGTGGTAAACTAGCACCCAGCACTTGTAGCTGCTGATGGGCATGATGCACTACAAATCAAATATGAGCTGGACTCACTTTGTATGAAGGCTCATCAGCGGATGTATTTTAATAGGAAGCTCCGTGGTTTTAATGTGGAATCTACTTTTATGAGAATGTTATATTCGTGTTTTATTGAGTGTTTAATAACTTTTAACTTCATCTGCTGGTTCAGACTTACAACATGTAAGAACAGGAACAAACTGTTGGGAATTGTCAGGGTGTGCAGTAAAATTGCTGGCACAGCCCTAAGCAACCTCATCGATCCTCACAAGGTGAGGTTGGTGAAAAAGGCCAGACTGATCCTGGCAGATCCAGACCACCTGCTTCATGGAGACCTCAGGTTGCTTCTATCCGGATGCAGATATCTGCCGCCGAGATGCAGGCCAAATCGACTGAGGGATTCATTTGTCCTTGCAGCGATAAGACTTTTAAATGACTGTATGTGTTATCTCGACATATATTTGTTTCTGTGTTGTTTTGTTAACTGCTAGCTGTGGAATTAATTGTCCCTAGGGCATGATAAAGATTCTTCTTGATATTGGAGGTAGTCACTATAATGTCATCCATTTGTTTGTGGACTCCTGTTCTGAAGCCTCCAGTTTTGCATTTTTGGCCATCGCCATCTTGGATTTTTGGAGCCAGAAGTGACCAAAGAAGGTTGAGCTAACCCTAACACAAGCTGCCAGCTCAGTAGCACAGTGTATTACAGCTATGGGTAACTGTGATAATGCTACAGTAATGCTAATTTTTTGCTCGCAAATATACAGGGTTAAAACCATGAAAACAAAATGTAGAGGGTATTTTAGTACAGCCAAATAGTGAACAAAACTTTTTGTTAGGTGACAAAAATGTTACAATTAACTTTCATGATCTGAAAACACACTAAAATAGCAACAGCTACATGCCTATTACTGTATTCACACCATGCGTAACTCAGCAAGAGGTTACAAGTCATTTTCAATGGAAGCTGGCTACATAAAGCTTAGAACTGATGCCTGACACTGCGAAAAGCTATGACACACCACAAGTCAAAGTTGAGCTGGCTTCAACTTTTTTCAGCGCTATTGTTAGCTATTGTTATGCTAGCTTTACTTTGCAGTGCACATGGACATGCAAAGAGGTGGCAAAATGTGATGTTAAAATGTGGCTCAGACATTGATGAAAAGCATAGATATTTTTTAGACCAAATAAACACTTAAGATGACACTTAGTCAAGGTGCTTTACAGCAAGTGGCAGACATCACAGAGCCTGTGATGACACAACTGCTTTAATAAGTGTGTGAGCAACACTTTCACGGCGCTGTTGCGGTGTCACTCATAGTGTGAAGACAGCATCAGATGGGCCATGTTATTGTCCAAAAATCTGTTGTCATGTCTTCAGCCATTAGCAGTGTTGCCTTGTCAGCACGTAACCACCATTTTCTAAGTAGTTTCACTACTACTACAATAATAATATTTAGTAATTAATGCTCTGTCTATATTAATCTAATACACACAATTTTCTTTGCATGGGGCACACTGTAAGAAGTTAAATATTTAATATGTAACTTTCCCACATTAAAACTGTCTAAAAACAACAAGACCAATGTTATATATTTTTCTGAGTTGTTTACCCCAAACATTTCCAACAATATTCAAATCAAGAGATATCTGTCATTTTAATCAAAACACAGTCTGTGTCATTTGGTTGCCATTGCCTGTCAGTGGTGTCATATCCATTTTTTGTGTGTGTTAGGGTTGTGGTTGTCTGCCAGAAGCTGTCATAAAGTGACATTTTATTCAGTTTTAAGCCACATTTATATGTGCACTTTTAATTATTTTCTCATTTCTAACTATATGTTTTAACTGGATGGAGGATTTTAGTTATCAGATGTCGAGATACTAAGTTATCAGAGAAACAGGCTGATGAAAGTTAGTGGCAACACAGCTCTAGCCCCTGCTGTGCCGACCAGCATCAGAGAAACATTGATTTGTTACGTGAAACTGCTATATTCAGTGTTTTTTTTTTTCAGGTAATAATCACCAGGGGCCGTATTCACAAAGCTTCCTAGCACTAAGAATTGCTTCTAGTGACGAAATTCTAAGATTC
The DNA here is from genome assembly GCA_035609425.1 of Epinephelus awoara. Taxonomy (NCBI): domain Eukaryota; kingdom Metazoa; phylum Chordata; class Actinopteri; order Perciformes; family Serranidae; genus Epinephelus; species Epinephelus awoara. Next base: position 29,729,104 of record CM069314.1, on the reverse strand, counting down.
CTAGAATTGTGATGTTTTCTTAGAATTTCCCCTTAAAGTTAAGTCTAAAGGGCGTCCACACCAAGAACTATAACTATAAATATAACTATAAAAATACAGTTTTAAAAATCGTTGTAAACTCAAGTGTTCAGCAGCGTCCACACTACAACTATAACGACAACGATAGTGGTGGACGATATCGTTTGGATCACTTTCAGAGCGATTTGATGAACGATAGAAACACTGGCAGCCAATCAAAATCCATCCGAAATGACAGGTCGAGACATTTTTCACTTCACGTGTACCCACTAAGAAAGCTCCAGGATTTCCATACACCCACTTAAACAAGTGTAAAGATCCGTAACAATATAGTTTTGTGACAGAATCTTAACTTCAGTGATTTTGTTTTGCAAATACCGGGTAAATAACTGCAATAAAATACATTTTGCAGGGGAATGCGTCTCCTCTCATCCCCTCCATTCATAAAATTCAGGTGCCAGGATGAAGTTACTGAGGGGGGCAAATCTTTATTATGCAACATAGGTTCACACAGTGAGTTATAAAGAGCGTGCAGCCGTGCGTAATTGTCGCGCGTAATGACAGCTCGGCGCCGATGAAACACAATAAACTGCACGTCTTCATTCATGTTTGTCTCATGACAGATGGAGCTTACAGACAGACAGACAGGTGGAGCAAGCGGCAAATTGGTTTTCTTTTTCTTTCTCGCAACATACAGCAATAACAGGTCATCAATATCACCTGCCGACCGCACCGAGCAGTGTGTGTTTGGCGTAACCTAGCAACACAACGATATCGGTGTGGATGCTGCCATTGTTATCGTTATAGTTAACGTTACAGTTATCTTTCTTGGTGTGGACGGCCCTTTAGACCTTAAGGTGAAAAGATGTTAGGAGCAGGGAGGAGGACTTTTAAGAGGCTTAAGAGTTTCCTAAGCAGAGGAGAAAATGGTGTAAACACAAAATGACAGTGAGTAAGTGAAATTCTACAGATGAAATTGTGCAGGGATAATAGTTGTGGTCAATCTAATTTGGGATAAGTACACATTTCCTTCCTAACAAAAAAAAAAAGCTATAGCACCAGAAATAAAATTATCACAATATTGAGATATTTGAAAAACTGGAAAAATGCAAGAGTGCAGCAGTGATGACTTTTGTCTGTCTCAACCTTAGAGCAGCAGAGTGATCACACTAACAATGCCAACACTGTAAATCTCATATCGTGATGCAGTTCATTTCATTTCCACTGGTTGTCTACACCTTGCAGGCTCACAAAAGGGGATGTCTGTGACAACCAATCACATCTGTTAAAAAAAAAGAATCACACCTAGCAACAGGGTCAACCACAACCCCCCAGTAAGGTAAAAGTTTCTGTCCCTTCCTTGCTCGGATTTGCTCTTAGAAGGCATTAGCAGGCGCTGGGCTAGCAGCCTCTTTGCAACAAGCCGAACAGCGTTGGAGAAACACGGATAGATTTTTAACATAAAAATGCTATATTCAATGTTTTTACTGGTTTGAATAACCTGGTCTGTTAATTCAGCCTCAATGACACAAACTGAAGGAAATTCTAACCGGGACTGCAATTATTGCTGAGCTCTGTCTTTTGACACTTTTTCGACTGAGAGACAAAGAGTGAGAAGTGGCAGAAAACTGCACACTAAGTTTGATTGTTAACTGCTGTGAACAGGGTCTAATAAGGCAAGACACATCAGCGTTTTGATGCAACAGGATATTAAATCCGGGAGAAATGTGTCTATTTTGATTTAAATGTATATATTCATCTCAAACCATCCAGTGTAAGTGGTATGGTGACCTTGTCAGCTGCAAATACTGTATGTTACATCTGGGACTCATGTAGTTGCTGCAGGTGCTGGGGATGTTTTTTTGTTGATTTTGTTCTCCAGACAGGGTTTTCCAGCTGGCTGGCCTAATTCTGCCTGAGTATTTTACCTCAGGTTACCTCTCAAAGTCAAATGGGCAATATCAGTCTGAACAAGTCTTCCTTGTCATTGAACTCTGATCTGGAGTCAGCCATTTTTGCCAATAGAGAATCTATAACATACAAAGTATCTTCACTCTCTGTGTCACTGCTCTGATGTCTCTGTATCATGGCCATGTTAGCTGAGCTGTGTTGAAGACAAATCTCTGTGCTCCAGGAGGAAACTGGCTGAGTCAGGAAGGAAACAAGGTGTTTGCTTTTCACCTGGGTTAGTCGGTACAGGATCATAAATCTAATTGTGAAAGTATTGGGGCAAGTGGGCGGTGGGACGGGCTCATGGTTAGTGGAACGATCATGTGGCTCACAGTTTTTAAACACTGCAGCGAGAAAAACATGTTCAAGGCTGCTCTCTTACTGAGAGGATAAAGACAATTTGGAAAATCTAAATCCAATCATCACAAAAACAATGATGCATCATGACACACGACGCCAAACAAATAATAGTTAGCAGAACTTCTTGTCAACAAACACCAAAAAATTAATACAAATAAATCCAAAATACACCTTGTACATTAGTAAAAAGATACCCCAAAGGATCCAACAGATTCACATCATTTCCATCATGTGATTTTCCCTAAGCTACATCAAAGGCCATAAATGACTGATGAAACTCTTAGAAATATAACCCCCTGGAGAAGCCAAAATAAATACAAATTAGTCTATCTCATCTTCTTTGAGAAGTTAGCCAACTTAAACACATCCAAATTAAACAACCATTTCCATTTTTCATTGTCTTGTACATCAGAATATTTCACTCTTCAATCGTCAACAAGAAGCAAACCTAAGCCTGATAATTTTTTTTTTAAAAACCCGCCTTAAATCTTGAGGAGTAAAGAGGAAGAGGACTAACTGTTGACTCTGTCAGAGCCCAAAGACTTTTTAATCTAAAGAAATCAAATGGTTTGTTAAACGAATACTACAACAATTAAATGATCTTTGAATAAAAATGACTCACCCCATGTTATTTTGAAATTGTTTTTTTTTTCTTCACATAAACAATGAATGCAAAAAAACAGCAAAACCATATCAAAACATCCACTAACAAACTCTTACATGACTCCTGCAATATAATCAAAGTCTTATTGATCCATTCATATGCTCAGTCCTTCCCAGACAAACACCACTTTCCGACAGGGAACTGAATGGAAAAATGGAAAATAAAAATCTGTACTCTCTTGAAAGCCAGACTCCTTTTACAATAACAATAATTTTTGCTCACTGAACATGGCAGCTGCTGGTCTACTGCTGCCTCTATCAATTAGTTTGCATTATTTCATGATTTTGGTGTTTAAAAGGGTTAATTCAGATTCACCAAAGTCACACAACAACACAGACAACAGATCAAGGCAGTGGTAGACCAGAAGCTCCTGTGTTCAGTGAGGAAAAACGTATTTTTGTGAATGGAGTCTGGATTTAAAGAGAGAATAGATAAGTTACACCTTCCGTTCAGTTGTTGGAAAGGGCAGTTTGTGTGAAAAGTACTAAGCACACAACTGGATAACTGAGACTTGGATTATGCCGCACAAATTGTGTGAGGGTTCTGATGTTTTGGTATGGTTTTGCTTCAGTTTCTGTTTACTTCACTTCATTAAAAAATGTTCACCATTGTTGGATTCTTCGTTCACAGTGGAGGCATGCAAGAGGTAAGGTATTCCTTTGAGCACCTTTGAACTACTTCCATTTTTTCATCGTCCTTAACACCAGAATATTTCATGGTGTTGTTGAGACATTTCATGAAAGACTGATGCACTTTAATTATCAAAAAGAAAAACTAAATTTAAGTCTGATTAAAAAAACAAACAAACTTAAAACCTGCTTTATTTTGCTGTTAAATTCGTAGATGTTCAAAGGGGATTTACTGTTGACTGTGTGTTGGAAAAAAAATCATCACCTCTGTCTTATCTCGCTTGGGATTTTATTTGTTGATCTGATCAAACTTGGTAAGTAGGGCTAACATCATTGTGTTATATGCAGATATAAAGCTGCATGTCATCTGCATAGAACAGAAATAAATGTTCTTTTGTTCTTTTGTTCTTTTACCACAAATAGAAGATAATACATCATTGGCTATTTTAGATCTTCAGGGATTTAATTCCTGGGATTTCATTGGCTGTTGGTTGCCGAATAGTACTCCGGTGTTCCCCCGGCCTTTTTTTCTCCTATGTCTCTGCCATGCTAGCTGTGCAAAACTGGGGCTAAGACAAATATGCATGCTCCAGGAGGAAACTGGCTGAGTCAGGAAGGAAACAAGGTTTTTGCCTTTCACCTGAGTTCATCAGTACCGGATCATAAATCTCATTATGAAAGTATTGGGGCAAGTGGGTGGTGGGATGGGCTCATCATTAGTGGAAACCATGTGCATACAGCTTCAAAACATTTACAGATCTGCAAACTTGCACACTCATTGCAATGAAGGAAGGAAAGACGGAGGTGAAATAGTCTGAGTGATGACCTGTTCTGATTTTGAGAGAGTTTTGCTTGCAGTATAAATGCAACATGACCAGCCCAGCTGCCGAAAGAAAACCTTGGCATTCATGCAAACCATGGATATGTTAGATTATATTAACATTTCTTAAATGAGGTAACATATGAGCTGACTATCTCTGGGAGGTGGAGGGGATGGTGGATGGGATGACACCAAGGTGAGATGGCTGCCAAACTGTAGACCACTGTTCAAGACCAAGAAACAAAACAACTGATTGTTTTTTGGCAAGTCATTGCTGTGTTTCCAGTCGCTTTCAACCACCAGATATGGATGATTTTGGCCGCCTGTCAGTTTTTCCTTTGGGGATAGTGCTACTAAAAGCGATAGTTTTTTTACTGAGACATCGCTCCATTTCCTGCTGGTACAGTGGCACAAAAAAGTGGTTGTTTTTTTTACCAAGACATTGTTGCGTTTCCCGTTAGGATAGTGCCATAAGAGCGGTTGCTTTTTACTGAGACATTGCTGTGTTTCCAGGTGGGATAGTGCCAAAAAATGACTATTTCAAGCCAAAACATGATCTTTACCTAACCATAAGCAAGTGCTTTTAGTACCTACACCTATCCACACATTAACCGCCCACAGGGTTGTGAAAAGGCAAAGTAACGTTTCTGCAACATGATAACACACAATAACATATGACATATCTGTCGTTTGTATAAATGTACAATGCTGACATTTATTCTGATGCCTGAATTGACATAACTATAGAACCTGTCTGGTGTAAAATACCATCTTTGTTAGCAAAATTTGATTTTACGTATGATTTGTGCATGAACAATTCCGTAATAACACATCTAATAACAATAATATATATATTTTTTTCTAATATGTTGTATCCGTGTTTCCTTGTGTAAAAGTGTTGCCTCAGCTGCTTTGTGTGTGTGTGTAAATGCGTTTGTGTGTGCTTACTGTCCGGAAAGCAATTGTCGGGGTCCATGGCCTCTTCAGCCATCTCTGAGTACTCATCCTCTTCATCTCCAGGCTTCCTGAGGTCCACCGTGCTGCCCTCTGATAGACTGATGTCATCTTTCTGCTGAATAATACAACAAGAAACAACCAATCAGATCAGTTAGCAGGTGCATCTCCATGCAGCGCGTTAGAAACAAAAGAATTTTAGAATCAATTCTGTACTTCACTGGTAACCACTACTGAGAGGCCAGTACTGGGGTGATATGGCCTCTCTTCCTGGTACCAGTGAGGATTCTTGCTACTGCATTTTGAACAAGCAGGCGGGATAGGGCTTACTGACTGACTCCTACATGGAAGGAATTACAATAGTTTGTGTAAGAGTAAATAAAAGTGTGCGCTAAAATCTCTAAATCTTTGATGGGCATGTGACGATCCTGAGTTTTTTTTTTAATATAATGTTATCTTGTGGACTTTGTTTTTGGGGTTTTCTGTTTGTGTTCTTTCTTGTTTTGTTATTCAATCATGTCTAATCTGTTTCCTGTTTTATTTTTTAGATTCTCTCCTCATGTGCTTAATCGTGTTTGCTCCAGTGTTCCCCTCCACACCCTTGTTGTTAGCCAATCCCCATTTCCCTCTTTTGCCCATGTCCACCTACTTCAGCTGTGTCTTGTTCTTGTGATTAGTTTTCTGTGTTTCCTTTTGTTCCTTGTGAGTTCATCTGTGTTCTTGGTGTCATTTCCTGCTCTGTTTCCTGCCTGGTGTCTTGAGTTCTGTTTGGAGTTTTTTTTTTTTTTTTACCTGAGTTAATCCCATTTTCCTGGTTGGTTTTCAGTTTAGTTTTGGTGCTTCTTTCATTTTTGACTTTAAGCTACCTGCCTGCTCCCGATGTTTTTTATCAGCTGCATTAAAGCTTGCTTTTTGCTAAACCTTCAGCCTGACAGAGCAAGAAAGGTTTTAATTTTGCAAGTGACCTAAGATGATAAAAGCCAGAGTAGTCTCGCCACCAGACAATCAGAGATCTCTGCCTTCTGATAGTCTGAGGACACTCCTTTCTAAAGTGTGTTTAACACACCAGAGAAAACGGCCAGCAACAAAGCAACGCCTCTTGCATTTTTAAAAGGACACGCCCTACCGGAAATGTGCGCTCCCCCTTTAATAATACACATCTGAAACAACCTTTAACATAACCTTCTTTCAAATAAAAATCTTTTAAAAAATAAGCAAAAAGCCTTTTTATAGTGCTGTGAAAACATCAACACATTCCTCCTTTAAATAGCTGTTTTTATTCGACTCTCTCGCTAAAAGCTACATTTTTCAAGATTACACGGAACACATCATGAGAACACTATAATTTTGCCCAATACTCATTTTCACTGAATAGAGCTTTAACGCTCCCTAAGTTGTGGCGCCCCCTATAGATGACGGCGTCCTTAGCATTCTCCTATACTGCCTGTGCCACAGGCCAGCACTGCACATGTTGAGATCAGTTGAGATAAAAATGAAGGTTTAGTTCAAAGATGGGCGTGGTCTGAACAGCTGGGCCGGATGTAGGGAGGTCGGAAGTAGGGAAGGGGCCATTGCAATCCACCTCCCACTTCATGCCCCTGGCTCACATTCTTTTTAAGTCGTCAATCGCTGTGCCTCTGCTGGAGTGATCCCATCACAAGATAGTCCATCACAAGTCTTGACTTTTAAACTTTGTAATGGACAGACCTCTCAGTGATTGAATTTTTTCTTTAATAGTATACATGATGGAAGTCAGAGGTAAGTTCTGAGAGATTATTATTATATTATTTACATTTAATAATTTCACAGCAGTCGTAGTGTGGAGCCTTTTTTTCCCCCAAAGATGCCAAGAGCTCTCTTAATTAGTTGTACTTTTCTTTTTTAGTTTAGAGTTGACATGTTGGTTGAAATGCAACCGGTAGCGATATTATTTAATGAATTTAATAAAAAATAGAAAACTTACCCGTACTTCAGCAGTATTCATACTCATATAGCAGATTTATATATAAACTCTAAATTGAGTGTACTTCCCCTGCCCTTTCTGGACTATTTCCCTCGCTACCTGCCTATGGATTTTTTTTTTGTTGACTGCTGTTGTTGCTCTTTGTAATGCGTCTTTGAGTATCCTGAAAGTGCTATATAATTCCAATGTATTATTATCATTATTATTATTTAGCTTACTCCTTTTTTACCTGATTAAATGATGTTTTTGTAGAAAACAGACAAGAGTTTACAAAAATGTGGGACACATCTTAAAAGGGCTAACATTTTCACAAAAAATATATTTATAACAAAGATGATTATAGCAGTACATTTTGACAACGATGTTATCAGTTCACACTGTTAGTTTTAAATTTTGGAAGTTTTTATCACATTTTTTAATAGCAGATCAAATTATTTTATAAATCATACTTATTTCACATATATACTTATATGTATATATGAATTCTAGTAATTCTAAAAGTAAAATTATCGTGTTTTTACATTATAATTTTATGGACATGATTCGTCCCAATTGTCAAAAATGGGTAATTATAATTTTTATGATATATATTTTTAGTAATAATCTAATCTGCAATGTATAGTGATTAATGTTATGTGTGGTAACAAGTATAATATTGCCTTATATATTGCAGCAGAGTATGAGTGTAATGTTACATAAAATAGAATTTTACCTTCATTCCACCACAGTTTTTGGACAACAGTGGAGCTTTATGGCACTAAGTAATGAGATATATCAGACTTTAGATACACAATCAACACTCGTTAGTAGGATCAGGTCAATGGTAGATTGGGTTTTATTAGTGCTTGTGTTAGCTGTATAGTATCAGTATGTTGTTCTGAGTGTTATTTGAGTAAAGTATGGTACGTGGTTGTGTGACCATCAGCATCATTTTGCTGCAGTCGGAGCTGAATGAGTCAGATTTAATGTTACATCAATGACAGGAATCCTGGCTGAGAAAACAGAGAGGCATCACCTTCCAAACGCTCCATCCCTCCCACTGCCAGGAAAACTGCCGTCTGTTCACTTTGACTCTGAGATCTGGACAAAACTAGACGTCAGGAAATCCCCCCTCATCCCCCCCACCCCCCACCCCCTCTATCTCAGCTGACTTCAAAGCTCTGTGTTTGCTGAGCATCATGGGAGTTTAACTTTACAAAGGGATGAGGGAGATGGAGGGATAGGAGACAGGTTTTCTGCTGAGGGCTGAGGACGGAAATTTGGCAGGTTTTATTGAATGTCTGGACAAAGACACAGCAGGGGTGTATGTGTGTGTGTGTGTGTGTGTGTATGTGTGTGTGTGTGCTGTACATGTGCTTGTGTGTGTGGACAGGTGAACTAACTACCTGAGTCAACAGCTAACTCATGAATGCATTCAGAGTCTGGGAACAGAGAGCAGCCGCTGTGACGAATGCCAGCCTTGGACACAGACACACACAGACACACAAACACACACACACACACGCGCGCGCGCAAAGGTGAAGCCAAACGGACTGAACACACACCTAATCTCTGACACACACTTACAGGTGAAAAGATCTGCACACAGAAACTGGATAATGTTACACACACACGCGCAGCAGCCTTGGGCCGGAACCCAGACAGTTGACGTCCATAATGAGGGGTTTAAATGTATTTCTATTCACAAGCTGTTTCTATTGTGCAGACACAGAGGAGCTGAAGGCAGTGAAACACATTCAGGGCCTGTTAAATAATGAATCACATGTAATCAGATTACTTTCATCACAGTAAAAGAATGAGATTTCAGGATGGTTATCCTAACCTGGGTCAAATTTTCATAGTTTTGTTCATTTGTGTCATTGTGAACAAAACTGTACTCACAGAGTTAATGGTTGAATTCTAGGGGAATGGAGACATTGCTGCAACTAAGATTTAAATTATCCATTTCATTTGGAGGTCAAACCGACAGTGAGTGCTCCCAAAATGCCCAGATCATCCTCCCAAAAAACAGCTGTCTGTGCAAGAGTCTTATATTGTGCTGCAAGAATGAGTCCTAAAACCTGGAAATGACTTAGCATTTTAGCACTCACAATTCCCTCATCTCAAAGATGCCTGAAATGAGGTCTGTGGTTAACACAAGCTTTAAAGATTTTTATGTTTTGTTCTATGACATAAAATACGTCATTTAATACCCCACCGTGAATTTAGAAGCTTCAATGTGTCTCACAAAAGGCAGTTGCTAACAAGTGGCTAAATGGAACAACAGAGAGAGAGAGAGAGGGGGAATGACATGTAGCAAAGGGCCACAGGCTGGAGTCGAACCCAGGCCACGAACCCAGGCCACGGTCTTGTACATGGGGCGCCTGCTCTATCCACTAAGCCAATGGATTTGACTGAGAAGGTGAAGACACTATTGGCAGACAGCCTGACATGCAAAGCGGCCTGCCTTAATTATGCATAACTTTAGCCTTAATAAAATGTAAACAGGTGAGTTACATAAAATTTGCCCCCTGTACAGTTGTCATGAGGGGGGATATTAGCTATTGAGACCAAAACAGTTTGTTGTAAACATGTTTATTTCTGCCATAAAGTTGGCAATTTTAACATGGGGGTCTATGGGGATTGACTCGCTCTTGGAGCCAGCCTCATGTTGCCGTTCAAAGAACCAAAACATGCTCATGTGGACCTTGTCACATATTGACGTTTTGGTCATGGACTGTCCGTCCACTTACAACGTGCAAGGTACCTTGGGTGTGTTGGTTGTTGACGTTATGAGACACTGTGGTCAAATTCTCTTTTTTGAAGATGCACTTCCATTTTCACAGGAAATTTGATGTTTATATACAGTCTCTTTCAAAATAAATGCACTACAAGGGTACAACACAAAGAATCAACGTTTTTTTCCTTCAACACCAAACACACATGGTTGGGTTTAGGCAACTAAAACACGCTTAGGTTTAGGCAACAAAAGGAAGTGGTTACGTTTAGGAAAAAAGAACAGGGTTTGGCTTAACTGTCCTGCCCACCCCACTCAGACTTTCGCCGCCTTAACTTTTGTCCTGTCCCGTTGCGTTTCCCTCCCGACGCCACAGGGCACCATTAAACTATAATGGCAACTGGCTGCGTATCATGCTGATGTCAGAGGACACCTTTTTTCGTTTTTGATGCTGTAAATCACTGCCCAAGCGCCAGATTTCGACAACTTCGGAGTGAGACCGGGCTCAAATAACTGCAGTTTTTGACACCTCCATGTTGGCTTCATTTCTCAGCATGATTGCAACATTCACTGTTAGGCAGTGACCTCTAATGGCTGTAGTAATTATGGCATGAGCAAAGGAGGAAGTCAGGTGAGTAAAAACAGCAACAAAGTCCATGTGGGGAGGAGGTCAGGATGGATGGATCAAGCCCCCAGAACAGGACTGGGCTTTGAAACAAATTTGACACAGTGGTCAAACTGTGTACAACTTCACGCAATGTCAGTGTAGCGCTCAACCAGAAGTCAGCTGCTTGGCTGGCAGAAGTCTCTGATGTGCCTGCTCTGTGGGAAAAACAAGATGGCGATGGCTGAAATGCTGAGCTTGAGGCTTCAACATGGAAGTCCACAAACCAAGTGGTGAAGTCACGGTAACTTCATCCATTATTTTATAATCTATGATTTTTGTATAAAAGCAATTTTGCTTAAACTGGCTTTAAGGGAGTAAATGAAGCTGTGGGAGACCTGTAGTTACAGTAGAAACAGTGACTCACATCGAGATTAAAGTTGGTAATCTGTTTTTATCTGTTGTGTGTGTGCATTCTGTACAGGGCATGTGTTATAAGTGGGCTGGCATGTCTGTCATCCCTCCAGTCACAAACACTGAAACCACATCCTGCACCTACTTATCATTCCTCTGTGTGTGTGTTTTCTATTAATACTTAATACATTAATTGAGGAACATTAGAGACAGGGACACACACACACTATTTTAATGTGGCATAGATGTAATCGTAAATTTCTTCAATCCACGCTCTGCTCTTGACCTCTGTATTCCTTTGTAACACACACACACACACACACACACACACACACACACACACACACACACACACACACACACTGTCACACACACACACACACACAGTGTCAGCAGACTGGAAGACCACACTACACTGTTTGTATTCATGTTTTCTTGTCAGCTCGTTCAGACATTTCATTCATTCATTTACCATTAAAGTGAAGCATGTGGAGTTGTTCGTCTTCACTAGGCTGAGAGGAATGGTGTATTCACTGCTAACAAGCAAAAAAATGGTATACTTTGCCTCTTGTTTTGTGCTAACAAACGCAAAAATAAGTCATATTTTATCTTTTCAACAGACTGACAGAGAAAGAAAGAAAGAAAAAAGAAAGAAAGAAAGAAAGAAAGAAAGAAAAAGTGATCTTGAAAAGGCATGAAGTTAGAGATGAAACATGCTTTTCAACATTTTTGTAGAATTGCTAGAAAGGCAAATCAAAACCCCCATTGACTGCAAAAGACCTGCAGGAAGATTTATCAGACTCAGGAGTGGTGGTGTACTGTTCTACTGTGCAGCTACACCTGTACAAATATGATCTTCATGGAAGAGTCATCAGAAGAAAACCTTTCCTGTGTCCTCACCACAAAATTCAGCATCAAGAGTTTGCAAAGGAACATCTGAACAGGCCTGATGCTTTTTTGGAAACAAGTCCTCTGGACTGCAGAAATTAAAATAGAACTTTTTTGGACACAATGAGCAAAGGTGTGTTTGGAGAGACATGGCTGCAGAATTTCATATAAAGAACACCTGTCCTACTGTTAAACACGGGGAGGATGGCTCATGCTTTGGGCTTGTGTTGCAGCCAGTGGCACGGGGAGCATTTCACAGGTAGAGGGAAGAATGGATTCAGTTAAATTCCAGGAAATTCTGAAAGCAAACATCACAGCATCTGTGAAAAAGCTGAAGATGAAGAGAGGATGGCTTCTACAACAGGACATAGCAATAGCATTTACACTGAACAAAAATATAAACGCAACACTTTTGTTTTTGCTCCCATTTTTCATGAGCTGAACTCAAAGATCTAAAACATTTTCTATACACACAAAAGACCATTTCTCACAAATATTGTTCACAAATCTGTCTAAATCTGTGTTAGTGAGCACTTCTCCTTTGCCGAGATAATCCACCCCACCTCATAGGTGTGGCATATCAAGATGCTGATTAGACAGCATGAATATTGCACAGGTGTGCCTTAGGCTGGCCACAATAAAAGGCCATTCTGAAATGTGCAATTTTGCTTTATTGGGGGGGTCTGCCTCACGCAGTGCAACACAGCTCCTTTTGTGTATATAGAAAATGTTTTAGATCTTTGAATTCAGCTCATGAAAAATGGGAGCAAAAACAAGTGTTGCATTTATATTTCTGTTCAGTGTAGAGGCTGTGGTACCTGCCAAAGGGGGCGCTACTAATTACCATAGAGGGTGCCCAAACTTTTACTTCAGGCCCTTCTCCTTTTTTTGTTGTTTTTGAAAAGTAATCTTGCTTTAAATATTGAGGAAATGCGTCATCTTTAACTTTTTGCCTTGGGAAATCAGTTCATCTTCTACTTACTTAACGACTCACAGAATACGAAATTTTGGCCAGGGGAGCCCAAACTTTTGCATGCCACGGTATCTAATCATGGTCTCTGATCAATTAAAATCAAAATCTATGAGCAGATGGTTTAATCATAAATTTAGATTATAAATCTTGTTGGGCACTAATGCAACTCAAAAGCACCAGAAGTGAGAGGAATGACACTTTATTCTCTTAAAGTCTTGGAAAAAGTTGATTGAGCTTCATTTTTCAAGGGATAGGGTTTGGATGCAATGAAAAGTATTTCCTTTGCTCTTGTTACAACCTTCTGTTTAAGCTCCTTTATCCACAAAAAGCTGCAAAGAGTTTGTCTTATTAATTTCTGAACTGAGCTGAATTAAAAGACAATCTTCTTTCAAGTATGTTTATCTTAAATACCTGATGTTTTGGTGCTTATATCACAACTTTTAAAGAGTTTTAAGGACAAGTTTTTCATAGTCTTGATTTTTATACTCTTTTCTAAAAAAATATCATAAAATGTTTTTGCTTTTATATTTTTTTCAAGGTTCAAAACAAGTTAATTTCTCTGGATTACGCAATATTTTGCTTGTATGTTTGCAATACTGTCTGTAGTTTATGTAACTCCACAGGCTGCAGCTTGTGTTAACAGGACGACAGGAGAAGCAGAGACGTTTTGATGTCGACTACAAAATAACAGACAAGAGAAATCAAAGCAGAGCTGCCGCGTCCGTCTCCCACCACCTGCCTCTGCAGACAACACCTGTACATCTGTTAGCCGGGTCCTGAACTCTGCAGGGGTCAGAGGTTGCCAGCGAGAGACTGAGGGGGCGGAAGGAGTGATGAGGGTCACAGTCTGTTTTACAAACTGCCATTCCAGGGCAGCACACACACACACACACACACACACACACACACACACACACACACACACACACACACACACACACACACACACACACACACACACACACACAGCAGTACACCTGGCATAAATGCAGGAAAGCAGAGTCACAAACGCACCAGCTCAGGTGTTTATAAGCAGCGTTAATGGCTGCTTTTAAACTTTTAAGAGCTTTTTAAGTGTTTGGGGCAGAAGTGACACACACACACACACACACACACACACACACACACACACACACACACACACACACACACACACACACACACATAAATACCATAATTACAGTCAGTTTTAAAATGTCTTTCGGTGATTTGAACACAAGGCAACAGCCGAGACACATCTCAGTTCACACTTGTGTCTATCACGCGTCTCAAGCTGACCTCTTGTAGCCTACTTAGTGCTGTTCACTTTTGACCCGTTTGCCCGAGACACATTTTTAAACCAGTGTAAACAGGATAAAAGAGTCCTAGGGGTGACGACTTGTCCTGACCTGACATGAACAGGTTCCAGTCCTCTGGACTGGTGGTAAGCTGGTTCGAGTCCAGTCTGATTCTTTTCAAAGGGTAAGTTTGGTATTTTTCAACTTGGGCCCTATTTTCCCATGTTGTTGTGTCTAAGTAAATAACGGGAACAACAATTTTTGTAATGGGTCTCTGCAGCCACTGGACAGGCTACAATGAAGCGTTACTGAGCAATTCAGCATTACCAATCAACGTTCATTAAAAGTTGTTTTTTTTTTGTGTCACTGACAGACTCAGATTGTTATCTTATGTGTCTGTAGAGAAGGGATCCCTACAGAGACAGATCTTTTTTTTTAAAGAGTGAGATCCTTTTTGTTTTACCAGAAACAGCTCTGAAACAGCCATTGCCAAACACACTAGACTCCAGTGAAATAAGCAGTAACTTTATCATGGTAAAACATGCTTCTTTCAAAGTCGACAGAAACAAAATAAAACCATTTTGGTTTGTATTTCCACTGTTCCAACAATTTTGCTTTGGTTGAAATAAACCCTTAATTCATCCAGTTAGATGTGAAAACATGCTGGCTCTACACATGCTAAACTTTCTGTGTATTTAAATAAAGTCTGGTGTGATTTGGGATTGGCAATTCCAGGGCTTTTCTGGTTGAACAAAAAGATCTTACGCTTTAACACAAAGGTCTGTCTCTGTAACATTATTCCATAATGTTGTCAGACACTCAGAGTAACAATCTGAGCCTGTCGGTGGCAAAAATAAACACTTTTAGTGGACGTAAATTGATGGTGCTTATCAGCTTCTTTGCATGTAATGTTGGTGTGCTGTCCAAATGGAGGGCCGCTAGAGCCAAAGATTACCAACACTACACAAATAGCTATGATTTGAGCTGTTTAGGGCTGTTCCAATTGATCAAATTGAAAAACAAGGTCTACTAAAAGTCCCAAAAATCTTAGTATTAACGATAACCTGACAGTGATGCATTAGTATACAGAATTGACACATAAAAAGACAGCAGTCATTTCGGTCGTGGATCTAACCGCACAAAAAATAGTAACAGTCCACTAGAGTGGAGGACCAGGTAATTTGTAATGACGATCATGTCCACATCGGGCTAATTGGTTAAGTTGTCGAGAAAAAAATCACTTTTCTTTGTTTTCTATGGATCACATCCAACTTGAGTTTCAATTTTCTGATGATACCTGCTGCCTGCAGGTTCATTCAACCCTTTTATGTAGTCACTTTACTCTATTTACAATTCACACAGTATATGGATTTATCACTTCCTGCTCTCCATCTCAATTTCAGATGTCATAATAGCCACGTCAAACAAGCTATTGCCCACAGGGGTTATACTGCAGCCTTTTGTTGCTGCAACCTGCTGCAGCACTCTTGCTCAATACTGAAACAATTTAAAAAATTGTTGGTCCCATTAGTCCACTTAGACACAAAATCATAGGTGTCCAGTGGTAGAGAGAGTATTCAGATCCTGTATAAAAATAAAAAAAATAAAAATACTAATACCACACTGTTACAAGTTAAAGTCCTGCACTGAAAATGCTCCTTGTGATTATAATCAGTTAAAGGTAGTTAAAGTAATAAAAGTATCAAACTATCTCCTGTGACTGTTATTCAATTATATAGGATCTCATTATATGATTCTGACTCTTGCATTAATGTAAAAGCAGGGTTTTACCTCATTTTATACTATTGACTAATGATTATTTCTATTTTTTTTGTTTAAGATTATTTTTTTCAGGGCTTTTTGCCTTTAATGGACTGACAGGGTGAAATGGAGGAGAGAGAGAGAGTGGGGGGATGACATGCAGAAAGGGTCGCAAGCCGGAGTTGAGCCTGCGACCGCTGCGGCGGCAATGAATCGCCTTTGTATATGGGGTGCCGGCACTATCCACTATGCTACCGGTGCCCCATGATTATTTTTATTATGCATTAATCTTAATTGAATGTAAAAAGTACAATATTTCCCTCTGAGATGAAGTGAAGCGGAAGTATTGAGTGCCACAAGAAGCAAATACTCAAGTACTTTATCTTTGAATGTAAAACAGTATTAAAGTGAATGTGCTCAGATTCCAGCACTGAGGATATTTAATAATCATCTTTAAAAGAGTTTTAAATGATACAACTGAAAGAGTCTCCCAGACATTTTAAGATTGTGTTATTCAGTTTATGGCACAGTCATTCCACTATGACCTTTGACCTTGGCTGCTGACCGCGTCCACCTCCAGCAGCTGATTTCAGCTTTATGAGACAGTAAAACCTCGTTCGGTGATTTATGGTGCCATTAAAGCGCAGGTCAGCTATTTAATCATTACATAACCAAACACAGGGTCTATTAAAACAGAGTGCTGCAGCAGCTTAACAGCTTTCTATTTACAGTGAGCTGTTTGTGTACCGAAAATAAATTACATACAACAGACCTGCAGGGAGAGGAGAGATGGGGCGAGAGATATAGAGAGGTGGAGAGGGAGGGGAGAAAAACAAGAAATTACAGCTGGGAAAGAGGGAGAGATAACAAGAGGGAGGATGGATGAATGTGCATCCTGTGGCATTAAATGTGTTCTCTTTTTGTTGTGTTGCACCACTGGCTGGAATTTTACCCAGACACAGGTAATTGAGTCTACAGCAGAGTCTAAAGCAGAGTCCTACATGGGTCTGATTTTCAAGACCCACTCTGAACTTGCAATACTACATCTGCTCCACCACCCGCACATATGCCCAGTCAGTTCCAGGCTGACCCACCAACACTTTTTTTTTGTAACAGATTTCAGTTAAAAACCTAAGACTTTTTTATGCATTGAGTAGATATATTTCTCTTGGTCACAAATTTGTTAAAATCCATATTAGTGAGCAATTTTCCAACATGATCCATCCACCTGACAGATGTGACACATCAACATGCTTATTAAACAGCATTATTACTAGACAGGTGTACCTCTGGATAGTCACAATAAAAGGCCTCTCTAAAATGTGCAGTTTGACCACACAACACAATGAGACCGACGTTACAAGCTTTGAGGATGTGTGCCATTGGCAGGCTGATTAAGGGAATGTCCACCAGAGCTGTTGACTGAATGTTCTTTATAGTACAATGAGCTGTCTCCGATGATGTTTCCATGAATTTGGCAGTACAGCCAACCAGTCTCACAACTGCACAATTTGGTTCCAATGACAAACTGCTGTTGGGTTAAGACCCTGGTGAGGATGACGAGCATGCAGATGAGCTTCCCTGAGATGGTGTCTGATGGTTTTTCCGAAATTGCAAACCAGTTGTTACATCAGCTGTTCAAGTGACTAATCTCAGCCAAACTCGCAGGTGAAGATGGTGAATGTGGAGGTCCTGAGCTGGTATGTGGTCTGCAGTTGTGAGGCAGGTTGGATGTACTGCCAAATTCACAGAAACGACCCTGGAGCTGACTTATGGAAGTGAAATGAACATACAGTTCATGGGCAACAGCTCTGGTGGGCACTGTCTACACCTATGGTACATCAGAGTTTGGCAAACAAGCCTTTATGTATGCTGTTACATATAAGACTTAGAGTTGTACTCATTGGTTCTTCTCAGCCGTTTCAAAACACTGTTGCTGGAATCTTGTACGGAATCATCTATATGCCAATGTCTTTTTAATTGTTGGTAGTTGCCCTTGTGTTTCTTGTTTTTATGGTTCACTTATAGCATAAACAAATATAAGTTTTAGTTTTTCTTTGTAGAAATCTCATTTTGTGTTTAATATTGTTTATTTTGGACTTGCATATTTTAGATTCTGTACTTTTGTTCTATGTTGTCTGCCTGTCTTGGCCAGGGCACTCCTGCAGTCAGCTTGCCAACAGCATGCTCCCTCAGACCTTGTGACATCTGTGGCATTGTGTTGAATATTTTAGAGTGTCCTTCTAATGTGACCATACCAAGGCACACCTGTGTAGTAACAATGCTGTTTAATCAGCATGTTGATATGCAACACCTGTCAGGTGGATGGATTCCTTGAAAAGTGCTCACTAACACAGATTTTAACAAATTTGCAACCAGAATTTCAGAGAAATATATCATATATAAATATTTAAAAAACATAAGTGGTATGTTTACATTTTTGTTCAGTATATTTTTAAAATTTAACTTGTGAACAAATCACAAGCATCCTGACAACTCCTGTAGCCCAAGCAAGAGAAATCCCCACAGCGGCAGACAGCATGAACACAAAGTCCAGCAACACTCATCGCATCTATTTATGTAAATGCCTGCAACAGTGACTACCAGTGACATATCAGGGCCTTGCAGGGTTGTTCAATTTCATAGGGGAAGATTTCAACCACTATCCCGTGTAACACTGGTCTGAGGGGCAACGTGGCAAACAAGGGGTAGATGTGAGCATGAGAACTGGGATTGAGAACTTATCAGACGCATGTTGTCATGGTCAACTCCAACAATATTCAGTTGAGCCAGGCACCAAAAACAAACATGCAGACTGAGGTTGTATGAATGTGAAGCAGGACAGTGCTTGGGCTACTCACTCACTCACTCACTCACTCACTCACTCACTCACTCACTCACTCACTCACACACACACACACACACACACACACACACACACACACACACACACACACACACACACACACACACACACACACACACACACACACACACACACAGAGCTGCTGACTAACCTTATTCAGATATCAGCAGCACCTTCTTGCTGGTACATTATTTAACTGCCTAACTAGGTCACGCGCTGGCAAACACATATTGTTCCAAATAATAAAAAATCATTTCACATTTATGTTGCTGAGCCAGCGAGGAGGCTCGCCAAAAAACAACTGCACACACCCGCGTGAATAATTTAGACGTCAAAATATGACGTATTTAACAAAAAAACTGAGCAGCCATGTCTATTACTCATGGTGAAAAGGCCTGTGCGAGTAAAAGTACCTCAGACTCATTTATTCTTACTGCTGACATTGGTTGGTAAAACTGCAATAACTGAGGGGTTTTTTTTTGGCTCCTTTCAAGCAGCAGAAATAAACTGTGATCACCTGATACATTTTTTTTATAGTGTGCTTGTTGGCAAACAGCTGCTGATATACAGTGGACATCCATCAAATACAGAAACACATTATTATTAAAAACATTTTGGTGTTTATGTCACCTGATGAATGTCCAATTTAGCTGCTAAATGCTCCCCTGTGTTCACCAGAAAGTCTCTGTGTCTGCTGCTGTGTCCCAGTGGTGGAAGTATTTAGTTCAATATGTATGCTCAACTATGTTTTTTCACTCCAGGCAGATTTTTTAAAAATCATATTTGATCAAAAATGGCTCTCTTGATAGTTAAGGTTGTTGACCCCTGGTTTAGGCAATGAAACTACTTGGTTAGGTTTAGAAAAAAGATCATGTTATGGGCTGAAGTATTTAGTACTTAAGTACTTAAGTAATGTCAGTGTACAACCGCCATGTAAATTATGTTACGTTAAAATAACACTGAGTTTTGGTTTTCACACGGGACATGAACTTTGGTCTGTTTTGTCTGACCCATGCACCTCTACTTCTTTCCACCCAACACAGACTTTCTTGCTCTTTATGAAATGACTAGTTGTGGTACTTGATTATAATTGCCTGAGTCACATTCGAAGCCATTGAAAAACACTCCATTTCCACAAAGCTGTGACCGCAAAACAATAGCATTAATACACCAAATAACAGTTGTTTCAAAATTTCAGATTTTGTTGTGAATTTGGATTTACTGGGCGGGCTGAGCCTGGATAACTGGTTGAAAGAGACAGACAGGAGGATGTTAAAAAGAAAGGAGACAAGCTGAAATTAACGAGAGAGATTAAAGCGCTGGTAAGGTCAAGACATGTAGTTGGACTATGTGGTTAATTTACCATTGGGAGTAGTGAAAAAACTTCATTGAGAAGGACGGAACAAAACATCCCACCACGAAGTGTTAACAAAGGCAGACCTTTAGGAAATCGAGCACTGAATCCAAACCCACCTGAAAGTCTTGTCAACAACAGCTGGTTAATGTGTAGCTGCATAACGGACACAGGGCTAAAGAGGGCAACCGCCAACTGAAGCTTGAATTATTAATCATCCACCATGTACAAGAGTGGTAAGTAATATGCAATACTGTCATTCGATGAATGCATAAAAAACAAAAAGAAAGGAATGAAGACAGCCTCCGGGAATTTTTGTTTGAAAGCCAGGGAGCCCACTGTGTCCTGTTGCTTGTTGGAGAAATACCTGTCGCTGCTGCCACCCAATCCACTGGCTTTTTATCTCCATCCAAAGCAAAAAAACTACACTACCCATCAAAGGTCAGTTCATCATTTAATATGAGGTATACTAGAGCCCATGGGGGCAACTTCTTCAGCTCCATGTTGCCACAGATATGTAAAGCAGCTTTGCAACCGTTTTGCTGAATGTAGCTGAAGAACTAAAGATCACTGTAACCATGGCCTTTCATGGTGTTTTGCTTAATTGTTATATGTCAGTTTCTCTCAGTGTCAAGTATTGCCACAGATGGGTTAACATTAGAGAATTTGAAAGCTTGATGTATCTTATAAGATGCTAACGGACTTCTAGTGATGTCACTCACAGAGGGGCATGACAAAGCATTGGTATTTTACCAAACTGGTCTCAATCCAAAGTTGTTGAATTCCAGCACTTATGCAGTGACTTAGGACGTCAGACAGAAAGAAAAAAAAAAAAAGTCAATGAAAGTTAAGGCGGCGGAAGTTCGAGTAGGGTTGGCGGGATTGGTGGTAGCTGGGTCCACTGACTGTCACCCGGGAGGCCACTTTTTGCCTTTTGACAGGTTGTATGGCCAAACCCTGTGTTGGCATGTGTTGGCAAAACATAATGCATTTGTTGTTGAAGAAAAAAAAAGTCTATTTGCAGTGTTGTACTGACGTAGTGCGTTTATTTTGCAAGACACTGTATGCTGAAAAAAAACCCTTCAACCTTCAGTTTATCACTAACATTCAAAATCAGCACATGTGGAGATACATGGTTTTTACTGGATAGGAGGAGGATGAAAAACTATCATCTGTAAACTAACTAAAGCTGTCAGATGAATGCAGTGCAATAAAAAGTACAACATTTACCTCTGAGATGTAGTGGAGGAGTATTAAGTGAAAATGGAAACACTCCAGTAAAGTACAAGTACCTCAAATTGCTACTTAATCGCAGTAGTCTACTTGAGTAAATGTACATTCCATCACTGCCTTAATACAACAACTTTTTTGCACTTCAGCCAAGCTTAAAACCTTTTTGAGTTTTTTCCACTCAGGTTTTTTTGTGCCAGATTTGAAAATGTGCATAAAAACAGTTTAGTGGAAACACACCTATTGTCTAAACTATCAACTCAAATCAGCTTCTGAATGCATCTGATGTGAGACAGAATCCAGCATCTATTGTATTATTATTCCATATCTACAAAGGCCAGGCTAACCGGTTCAAGAAAAGTTCAAGTCATGTCAGGAAACCCTTTCCAGAGCTCCCTGACTGTTACGCAACACAAACACCCACAGTGAGTGGCGAGGAAATCAAAGAATTGGGGGTGAAATAAGGAAATCAGAGGGTGAATTAAAGACCAGTGATGTGTAACATGAAGAACACGAGGATGAGGATAAAAACACGCTTCTACTCCTCTGTTTTCTTTTTTAGTCTATGTAGAATGTTAAGCCCAATTAAAAGCAGAAGCAATAGAGTAAGTGAGATGTAACAAAAGGGAGAAAAAAACACACACACACACACACACACACACACACACACACACACACACACACCCTGAAAACAAAGCTTGATGCTAAAGAGTTGTGAAAGCAGTGATGCTCTCTGACTCCCCCCTCTCCCTTTCTGTTGCCTCTCATCCCTCTCTCTCCCTAACACACACACACACACACACACACACACACACACACTCTTTCTCTCTCTGACTCGACAACAGCTGTTTTGGGGGGAAAATATGCTCCTGAGTTTTGTTCTATTTATGCTGCCCTTTCACATTAGGTCAGTGTGTGTTTTTCTCTCTCTCTCTCTCTCTCTGTGAGTGTGTGTGTGTGTGTGTGTGTGTGTGTGTGTGTGTGTGTGTGTGTGTGTGTGTGTGTGTGTGTGTGTGTGTGTTTGTGTGTGCTCTGCAGTGCTCATTGCATTTGCATGTTTCACCTCATGGCTAACTGGCTACTGCACCATGCAAACACAGAGACTGAAGCAGAAATGATCAGCTTGTTTGCTGCTCAGTGTATATGCTGCTGTACAAACAGAGAGAGAGTCCCCTTAACCTCCTGAGACCACAGCTTTTCTTTGGTATGAACTTTTAATTTCTTCAGGCTATTTGGGATGAGAAGGACCTAAGGAGTATAAAAAACTAAGCATTATCTTTGAAAAAAGGTGTCCTTATATTCAATTTTATTCAATTCAATTTATTTAAAAAGCCTAATATCACAAGTAAGAATTTGCCTCAGAGGGCTTAACAGCATATATGAGAACTATTGATTTATTTTTGATAGTCACAAGTAACAAAGTATGATATAAAACTGATAATTTAAATGCCTGTACATTGTTTTGCAAAAACAAATCGGCAAACAATGTTTTGCAGCTCGAAAGGCCCAGACACACCACACCTCCATCAATAATTAGTGTTAATGAAAGCTGACTGTTGCATTGCCTCACGTCGCAGTGTCTTGGCCAAAAAGTTGCACATGAACACACCGTAAAGACTACAGCCAACGACCAACCAGCATGTACGTGCTGCACCTATGGGAGAGGAAATAAATCTCCGCACCAGCAGATGGTGGTAGTCCGTATTAGGGCTGTCAAAAAAAATTCGAAGTTCGAAATATATTCGAATATATTTTTTATACGTTCGAACCTACATTTGATAATTCGAATATCATTAATAATTCATACTATTAATAACGTCGTATATCACGGCAAATCCCGTTCGGGCAGAAATGGCTCGCGCACAAGCCGGGCCAGAGAGGGACGCAGCCCCCCAAATTCCACCAGATGCGTGTTGGTTGCGTCTGTGCACGCAGCGGATAACTAGCGCAGCCGTTCCGCAACGGACCCGCATCCAGTGGCATTCCTGCGAGAGACGGAGGGAGAGGCACGGACGGAGGACCCACTGTGCAAACAGCACCCACTGCGCTGTCCGCGATGTGTGACCTGTTCAGGGAGACATACTGGGAGAGTGGTGCACCTGCTGCCTCCCTGCCTACACTTTTTGAAAAGGAGATGAAACGTTACCAGAATGAGACACCACGATGAGCCAAACAGGATCCACTCTTGTGGTGGAAAACTACAGGCGCACTTTAGTATCCAAACATTGCAGTCAGAACGGGTGTTTTCATCCGAGTGTCACGTTCATATTGCGCTAGCAATAAGCATCTTATTTATATTTGTTTTTTTTAAATAATAAATAAAATCTAATAATAATAATAATAATAATAAATTAATAAAAAAAAATATAATAAATTCAAATATTATTCGAACTCTACTAAATTAATTCGAAAATATTCGAACTCAATTTCATGGTGCTTCTGACAGCCCTAGTCCGTATTCATCATTCAGAAAGAGAAACTGGAAGACCATCTTGACGCTAGTTAGCTGGTTAGCACATTAACAACACAATCCAATGTTGAGAGAACAGAACATAATCATGTGTCAGTGAACAATGACACAAGGATATAGGAGGACACAGGGTTTTAAACGAAACAATATGTGAGTTCTTGACACAAGATCAATAAGGTATGTATTATATTAATGGAGAAGTCATTCTTTGGAATATTCTAACAGTTTAGAAGCCAGGAGGGATGAAACATCACAGTGTTTAACAAGAACATAGATTTTTTAAACATAGAGTTTTTAAAGAGTAATAAATGTTGTATTACAAAACATATTTTTGATTCTTTCCTTTCACGTGAATCATGTCAGAACACCTTGTGTCACCTTTGGTGGTTCTGACCCACAGGTTGGGAAACCACTGTGATACAGTATAGAAGGACAGAGAGAGACAGAACAGGTGCACAACATGATTAAAGAGGAGAGGTAATGATGAACTGAGTCAGCACAGGTGTGTGAACACGCACCCCCCACCCCCCACCCGCACACACACACACACAAACACACACACAGCACGACACAAATCTGTCATTTCATGTTAGATACAAAGAGAAGAGAGAGGAAACAACTAAACATCTCTTCTTCTTCTTCTCCTGCTGCCTCAACACACAACATACAACACACACAGACACAGACACACACACACACACACACACACACACACACACACACACAGACACACACACACACACACACACACACACACACACACACACACACACACAGACACACATACAGACACACAGACATACAGACACACAGACATACAGACACACACACACACACACAGACACACACACACACACACACACACACACACACACACACATACAGACACACAGACATACAGACACACAGACATACAGACACACAGACACACACACACACACACACACACACACACACACACACACACACACACACAGACACACACACAAAATGAGACTATTTGAAAAATGTGACACAACTCTTACAAAGAACACACACACAAATAGACACAAGCACACACACAAGGTGTCTGTGGCTCAGTTGGACTTTTGTCCCGTGAATAGATGAAGAGAGACAGGAGGCCAGCACACACAAACACACACACACACACGCACGCACGCACGCACGCACGCACGCACGCACGCACGCACGCACGCACGCACACACACACACACACACACACTAATATACACCCTTTTAGCACAAACACATCACACACACAGCGTTGCAGAGTGAGAAAAATGCCAGACCGTAATGCACTGCCTCAGGGCTCCAATTCTATCTGAGGGAACCTCTTACTCTCTGTGTGTGTGTGTATGCTATAAATTGAGCTAACACAAAGACACTGTTCATAGAAAGAGAGAGAGGAAGTCTCCATGGGATATACTGTAATATTCAGAATATGTTTCAGATTCAGATACAGGATACTTTGTGGATCCCCAGGGGTAAACTGGGAGACCTTATGAATGGTCTGATACTGTATAGACACAAACCTATAAGAAGAGATATGTTGTCTTAAAAATAAAAAAATATGGTAAATGCACAAATACGAGCACAAAAATATTTGAAATATGTAACAAATGTGCACAAAAATATATGAAATATGGACAAATATGTGCCCAAGAAACATCACAAATATGGGCAAATATGTGCAAAAGAAATTTAAGAAATATGGGCAAATATGTGCAAAAGAAATATAAGAAATATGAGCAAATATGTACATTGAACTTAAAGTATGCAAAATACAAATGCAAGAGTAGAAAAGGTAAGATCTAAATATTAAAGTATTGTATAGTGTAAAAATTGCACAGCTGAATTGTTATTGCACAAAAATGTAGAGGGTTTCAGGTCAGTATGGCATACTGTGCAGTTTAGCAGTTGAAACAGAAGAGTATTGCACAGTTGAAAATAAAAAATTATTTAAACAAGTGAAAATACAGCAGCAAACCATTAGAGATTGAAGTCATTCTCCCACTGTGTTTTTGTAATCTGAGCTTCTCTGTTTGTTGTGGTAAATAGTCCGGTAGCATGTGCATGTGAGTTCCTGTGTGTATCCAACTGCCTAGCTAATCACTGCTGCTCTGCACTGTGCTCATACTTTGGTAACTGTTGATTACAGCAATGGTAGCCAGAGTGCAGCACCCACCCTCCGCCCCAGTACTTACACCGTAAGCTTTGTCAACACTGATGGCATTGTTAGCAGTGTTCGCACTGTTAGCTGTTAGTACTGTAAGCTATTAGCCACTGGCTCATCCACCTCTGTAGATACACCCACTATTCATGAGAATGACCACGAAACTTCGCCATGAGGGAAAACAAAGCATTCACACTACCATGCTGAAGAGTTGCTGTGTGGCTCTCTGCCTGTTAAATAAACTCGAAAATCCAGAGTTGAAGGGTATTTTTCAACCTGGACTTTATTTTCCCACGTTTTTGTGTCGAAGTGATTCATTGTAACAACGGTTTTTGAAACTGGTCCAGTATCAAGCAAGAGCACTGGCCAGGCTGCAACAGAAGCACTCAGGGCATGTCAGCATTGTCGATGTACCTCTAAAAAAAGTACTTGTTTCTGCCACTGACAGGTTTAGTTTGTTATTTTAAATGTCTGACAACATTATAGACAGATCCCTAGAACCCCTAACCCTAGCCCTTTTTTTTAAAAGAGTAAGATCCTTTTTGCTTAACCAGAAATAACTCTAAAATCGGTATTAAAAAAAAAATCGCAGCTACGTAGTCTCCAGACTAAATGTAAAAGTGTTATGCAAGATTAAAAAAAAAAGTGAAGTTTGATCCGTTACGCACAAACACACACACACACACACACACACACACACACACACACACACACACACACACACACACACACACACACATACACACACACACACACACACACACCAGTTGTTAGATGGTAACCTTGGGGGGGAACAACAGCTGACTCACCTACACACACCTGAGCTTGTTTACGTCAGACGCAGGTGCCTGTGTGTGTGTGTGTGTGTGTGTGTGTGTGTGTGTGTGAACTAAAAAGCCAGACAGTGCGGTCAGCAGACAGTCAGATCTCCTCCCTACCTCCTCCCTTTCCTCCTCTTCCTCAGAGCCCTCGCTCTGCTCCTCCTCCCCCTCCCCTTCCTCTTCCTCCTCCTCCTCCTCTGGGAACTCCACATCCGACTCTCCGGGGGCGATGGGGACGCTGATGGTCAGGTTTGGGTTTGTCATGTAGCTGTCATCCTCTGGCACCACATACTTCTCCACATGACGGCCTGAGACAGATGACACACAAATCGAAGTTGAGATACATTAATCAACATTTAGTCACATTTGTGGGGGAGACAACAGTCCTGCACAGTATTGATCACTAAATGGATAATTTATCACTGGCTGTAGCTTAAATTTGTAACTTGTTGTTGAAATAAATCATTTCAGTCTTAATAAGGTTTCTTTACCACAATGTTACTACATACTGTGTACTGCAATTTCAACACAAGAGCATACATTATGTCCTGCAGTGTTCATCGTGTAAATAATAAAATAGCAAGAAGCTCATTTTTCTATATTGGGATTTCCTTAATGAACAACCTGCCCCTACAAATGACACAAAGCTAAACAAAGGCAATTAAAAAAAATAAAAGTTAAAGAGGAGTTGTGGGGAAAGTTGATGGTTCACCTTTGAGGGAGATCATTTGAACCATGAGCACAGAGTTGCAAGAGGGAAGAGTAGGTTTATGATGGGATTTGTTTGTCTGCAATTATGTGTATGTTTTTGCTGTCTCTAGCATGTTTGATTTTCTTTTTGTCTTCCACGACTTCTGCCATCACAGCTGTCACTTTAACCAGTAAAAAAAAACACAGAGTGATCTGCTGCCGTAGACAACTGTATGGCAACAACACCCCAGCCTTTTTGATATTACCTCTTGGGACGTTACCACATAGAGTAAAAAGGGAAAAATGATGGCATGAAACAGCAGAGGCACTTTTTCAACCTGGTGAATACTGCCATTCGCATCAAGCTAGCAAACAATGTTATTTCTTTATAATGGAGGCGGATATAAAGTAATGAAATTAAAAAATAGTGGGCTTTAACTCACCACAACTGCAGAGGCTACCAGCTTCATTTGAAACAGACTACAGCAGATGCAGGCCTTTATTTCTCATTCCTTCAGCATTTATCTATTTTTACTTTTAATCCACTCCTGCTTGCCCTGTTAAATTGAATGCACCACGCCATCATTTGAAACATTGTGAAAGACGACCAGGGATTATTGGTCGTGGACCAGCGTGTAGTCTGTCATGTTTGTCGGCAAAGTGACAGCAAGATTTTATGACTCCACAATCACCTTATCTGAGATAGTGACTGTCGGAACAGACAAAAATGTCATGTAGTCTGAAGCTGGCATCAGTTTGGACCCAAAAATCACACATTACCCAACCAACAAACTAACCAACTGACGCAGCAGTAGACCAGCAGCTCTCATGTTCTGTGAGGTGAAATTCGTGTTTTTGTCAAAGACGTCTGGTGGCTTTAAAGAGAGCAAAATAATGGCTTTAGCTACCCTGTGGAAATCACTGTCTGACTGTAAGGTACAGCAGTGAAAATATTACACTGTCTATGGATAAGCACCTTATACAACCCTACTTAAACAAATCCAAAGTAACCCTTAAGTTTTACTGCAGTAAAAGTACTAATACCACTCTGTGAAAATACTCCATTACAGGTCAAGTTGCTGGCTGTAGCTGAGTATCTAAGAGACAGATATGAGAGTGATATTGAACTTCTCATCTAACTCTCTGGCTGCAGCATTTTTCTATCCCCCAGCATCCTGTGCGGTCTCTCTGTGTGTGTTACCTATGACAGCTCCATTGGCCTCAGTGTGGATGGTGCTCAGGCGTTTGAGCTTCATCATGGCTTTGGCCTCTTTTCTCTTCTGACGGCGGCGCTTTAGATTCCCATTGAAGAAATCCACCACCTGCAACACACAGAACAGAGAAAAAGAAAAGACAGCGTGAGACACAGAACATAACATGATTCAGACAGGTGCACAGTCAGGTATACTGACTGTCGGACAGACATACTGATACCTGTCTGCGGCACCAGGCCAGGCCTCTAGTGATCCTGTGGATGGCGATGTGTAGGTTGTTCATCTCGCCATCGTCATCGGGAGCTGACAGGTTGTCGGAGCTGAAGCTGCTGAGGAGCAGAGCCAGGAAGAGGTTCAACAGCTGCAGACAGACAAACAGAGAAAGAAAGAGAGAAGGTGTCAGTTTTAACTTTAACCTTTATTAGTTAAAGAGAGTTGACACACCTGTAGTGTTACATCTGTCGTGACATCTGTACAGTAAGACTGCATCATCATCTACAAAACAATCAGCTCAGCATAGGCTGAATATGAGACAGTGGGCCCCTGGGCATGCAGAGGACCCCACCACCTCTCCTCCACAGGAGCAAGGCACACCAACCTTACAGGTGTTTAGCCACTTTTTGTTGCTGTTTTGTGTCTCTTTACAGTCATTTTATGTATCTTTATGGTCATTTTGTGTCTCTTGGTAGTTGTGTTGCATCTCTTTGTTATCATTCTGTGTAGGCTATCTTTATGTTCCTTTCTGTAGTCATTTTGTGTCTTTGTAATCATTTAAATCTCTTTGTAGTTGCTTTGCGTCTCTTTGTAATCATTTTGTGTGGCTTGTGGCTGTTTTAGCCCTTACCATAGTCTCTTTGTCTCTCTTTCCAGCTGTTTTGCATCTCTTTGTGGTCATTTTGTGTCTCTGTGGTTGTTTTGCCCCTTTTTGTAGTCATTGTGAGTCTCTTCGTGTCTCTTTGCAGCTGTACTGGATCTCTTTGGGGTTGTTTTGTGTTCCAAAATAGTTGCTTTATATCTCTTGATGGCCATTTTATGTCTCTTTGTTGTGGTCTTGCTCATTTTTGTCAGCATTGTGAGTCTCTTTGTGTCCCTTTGCAGCTGCTGCATCTCTCTGTAGCCACTTTATGTCTGTTTGAGGTCATTTTGAGTCTCTCCCTGGTCAGTTCATGTTAGTTTGAGTGACATTTTGTTGGTCACAGCCAGTGGGGCCCCTGACACTTTGGACCTCTGGGACCTTTGGCTCTGTGCCTGTTAGACCTGGTCAGTAATCCATCCATGTAGCTGACGCAGTTGATGAATTGGCTACAATAGCACTAGATTAGTGTCAGGTAGCTGCAGCGGACCTTGGATGCAATTTAGCTGCATCCAGTGGAAATGGGGGGTTTCAAGTGACTACTAAATACAAAGTATGGCTGAAGCTGATGGGAATAGAATTGTGTCTATTTAGTCAAAAAACAAAGTATTGCACAAATTAAAATGTTGACCAGATGATACTACTAAGTAGGGCTTCATGATTAATCGTAATAAAATCGTGACCTCGATTCATATGCATATGCAATCTAATTTTTCAATGACGGCGATTCTGCCGGCCCCGCCCATGCCGGGAATTGGGACATCATCTGCATGAAAACAAGCGCTCCCAAAGACGCAGCGTTATACCACGTGATGCAGAGAGACAGCCGGCCAGCAGTTTGGAAAGCAGTGAGACGGGGGAAACACACCGCTGACTGTAGCCTCAGTTTGTGCCTCATACAGATCTCCTGGTAAAGTTAACTTAGCGTTAGCAAGCGTGATAAAAGACGGCAGAGAGGCGACGTTGTGCATATAAACCAAAGATTTATTCATTTTCTGTAGCAGTAAACACATGGGCCGATAACAAATGTGTTAACTAACTATGCTAAAGCTTTACAAGCTATTCAGGGCTGCCGAAGATAACATTAACATGACGAACAGCAAGGCTATGGCAAGTTAACGTACTGACACTCCTCAGACAGACAGACAGACACACACACACACACACACACACACACACACACACACACACACACACACACACACACTTACTGGACAGCCTCTCCGTCCTTAGCCGCTAACATTAGCTCATGTACAACACAGGTACCACACAAAAACTTTTACAAGGGTCATAATGTGCTTCTAGTGACTGTCAAATCGCCAGCGAAAGATGTTTACACTGCGGACACTGATCCAGAGCATCCCAAACATGCTCAATGGGTGACATGTCCAGTGAGTATGCTGGCCATGCAAGAACTGGGATGTTTTCAGCTTCCAGGAATTGTGTACAGATCAGTGCAACATGGGGCTGTGCATTATCATGCTGCTACATGAGGTGATGGTCGTGGATGAATGGCACAACAATGGGCCTCATCCGTGAAGAGAACACCTCTCCAACGTGCCAGACGCCATCGAATGCGAGCATTTGCCCACTCAAGTCGGTTACAACGACGAACTGCAGTCAGGTCGAGACCCCGATGCGGACAATGAGCATGCAGATGAGCTTCCCTGAGAAGGTTTCCGACAGTTTCTGCAGAAATTCTTTGGTTATGCAAACCGATTGTTGCAGCAGCTGTCCGGGTGGCTGGTCTCAGACGATCTTGGAGGTGAACGTGCTGGATTTCGAGGTCCTCGGCCGGTGTGGTTACACGTGGTCTGCGGTTGTGAGGCCGGTTGGATGTACTGCCAAATTGTCTGAAACGCCTTTGGAGACGGCTTATGGTAGAGAAATGAACATTCAATTCACGGGCAACAGCTCTGGTGGACATTCCTGCAGTCAGCATGCCAATTGCACGCTCCCTCAAAACTTGCGACATCTGTGGCATTGTGCTGTGTGATAAAACTGAACATTTCAGAGTGGCCTTTTATTGTGGCCAGCCTAAGGCACACCTGTGCAATATTCATGCTGTCTAATCAGCATCCTGATATGCCACACCTGTGAGGTGGGATGGATTATCTCTGCAAAGGAGAAGTGCTCACTAACACAGATTTTAGACAGATTTGTGAACGATATTTGTGAGAAATGGACTTTTGTGTGTATAGAAAATGTTTTAGACCTTTGAGTTAAGCTCATGAAAAATCGGAGCAAAGTGCTGCGTTTATATTTTTGTTCAGTGTACATATAATACAATACAATAAACATTGTCAAATAAATGAAGGAAGAGGAAATAAAATATTGGGGATTTATGTATATACATAGAAACATATAAATAATTATATAATTAAAGATATGTAGGCTATGTTAGGTGAATACTCCTGTCAAATGCATGGTGTTGAAATGTTTATTTTGACTTAATTACAGGCCTGGAATGCCTACCTCAGAAAAATGTTGTTCAACATTGATACTATTGTTAAAATTGTTGAAAAGCTGTAAGAGAAGACAAGAGACTAAAGCTAAAACAGGAGTGTTCCCTCTCTGCTGACCAGAGTTTAAGTGCCTTGTGTCTCTTGTATCAGGCACAATCATAGGCTTTGTTATTTAATGATATTTTTTTATTATTTATAATTTTGGTTACTTTACCTTTGATATCAGGAAATAAGCACAATATCTTTATGTCGTTTAAATCGTGAGAGAATCATAATCTCAATTATAAGCCAAAAAATCATGATTCTCATTTTTTCCAGAATCGTGCAGCCCTACTACTAAGTGAGAATATGGATCATCACAATAAATCCAGAGGGGATCATGAATATGTGAACCACAATTAACGGTAATCCATCCAATTATTGTTGAAGGTGTTTCACTAAAAAAAAAAAAAAAAAAATTGTTGCTGGTGGATCTAGAGTCAAGGGAAATTTCAGGGATCATCAGAATCATCAGTGAGTATTGTCTACAAGTCAAAAATGTACAAAATATTGTGCAAAACCATGTGATTAGTGTTTAACTAAATAAGTGAAACTTCGGACCTGTTGGTGGCGCTAGAGGGAAAATCAGGAGATCACTGAAGTCTTAAGAATGTATCCTCTAGGGCTTTTGAATATCTGGCAATCCCTCCAATAGTTGTCAAGATATCTGAACCCCAAACAAAGTGGTGGGCCAATGAAAAATGCCGCTAACTCGTCTAACTAGAATTACTGCATAGTGGTTGTATGCCTCTGCAAACCAGTTGAGTTTCTCCTACAGTTTACATCCATGTCTGGCGAAAACATGGATGCTTCACACACATCTTCCACCTGGCAGCATAAAGAGATCTATACAATCAGCACAATTTCAAAACTCCAGATTCCAAAATGCCAGAGAAGTGTGTCAGCAGAACATTATGATGTCACAGTGAAGTTGACCTTTGACCTTTTGGATATAAAATGTCATCAATCCATCTCCATATCCTAAGACATTCTGTATAATTTTGTCATAACTAGTGGAAGAATTCTTCTTGAGATATTACATTGACAAGAAATGGGACAGATGGACAGACAACCAGAAAACATGATGCCTCCGACCATGGCTATTGCCTACACAGACGCATGAAAACAGCTGCGTCATCAGTGTGCTGTTTGTTCTGTCCATACATTCAGACTGTGGTTGTAATGAAAATGTCAGCATGGATCACCGAGGACGTGTGTGTTAACATTGCGGTCAGAGGGTTAATGAAATGCTTGTTTAAGACACATACAGAAACCAGGAAACACAAATCACCACACACTGCTTGTCCTCTGACTGTCTGTCTGTCTACCGTCACACCTTCTTCCAGATGTTTCTATCCTTTAGTTAACCCATACAAACCCAATTCCACACCCACACACATACACCCTCCCACCCACCCATACACACACACACGCACGCACGCACGCACGCACGCACGCACACACACACACACACACACACACACACACACACACACACACACACACACACACACACACACACACACACACACACTTCATGATCCACTGACACACATACACTCTTTGGTAACATAGTTTCCATAGCAGGTTGATTATTCAGAGTGTGATGAATAATGCCTGAGACCTCTTGGTAACTGATCACTGAGTCGGAGTGCTGCTCTTAGCCAGATTGGCTTCTCTTTAACCACAGCTGAGTGAGTGTGTGTGTGTGTGTGTGTGTGTGTGTGTGTGTGTGGTGTCTGTGAGTGTGTGTGGGTCAGGTGGATCAGGTAGCGGCTTCCTGTGACTCTGATTACAGCCAGCAGATCTCGGACCTGCTGACACATTGGTTGCCTATTGCTGGAAGGCACTTGACAAGGACTCAGTGGACTGTAGGCTAGCCTGGTAAGACCATCTTGATGATGTGAGCTCAACATTCTGTTTTGATCACTGTATCAGTCCTGCATCGTATCCACAAATTAAAATCTAACTGGAGCAAATCAAGGATTTGCACTGCACTTGACAACGTGAGGAGCCAATCAGAGATTAGAACTGATGACTGAAAATGCAGGCTGCATCTTGCAGAGCAATGGGTGTGCACCATTAGCACATCAGCATGCCTGCAGTGCACCATGTAGGCGAAATCTGCACACCATTTGCTTGTTATGGGGGCCTGCAGATACACTGGATCCACCGTCAGCGACGTATCTGTCACTACAACCACATGGCCCATACAAACAAAGACAAGTCAAGGGAGATTGCTGAGACACAGAATCGATGATTGTCACTGAGACTTACATAACATCATATTGGGATTATTACTGTCCATGCAGGCAATTATTTGTCAACCAGGAAAGCTGACATGGCTTAAGCTCTGTAGGCCAACATTGTTTTGTCAGCTGGAAATTACATGGTTGCTGCCGCTGGCTGACACATTACACTAAATTTAAACTGCTTTCCCGTCCCTCGCTGTTACATGTTAAGCAGCACATTGGTCAACTGAAAAGAAGCAGGCCCAACAATGGTGGCTCCTGAAGTAACAAGCACTAACTCTAACGTTAGTAGAGTAAACAAAGAAATAAGTGAAGTTATTGCAGAAATAGAGTCAATAAAGATTACAAATGTACCAGTTTGACATTATGAACCGTCAGCCTGAAGGCAACGGATGAAACTCAGGGTTCAGGATGTGTGTTGGGTCAGCAAATTCACATAAAGAGGATAAGATAAGACAATGATGTTCCTTTTTCCCTGTGATTTTTTCTATGCATATGATGAAGAAGAAGAAGAAGAAATGTTTTCATATCCAAAACAATCTACAAGCCAGAAATCAGTTCACTAAAACATCTGTATCAGCATACATACTCAAATACATATAAACATACTCACATTCGCAGCTGCTCAGGTCTTGACAGCCAATGCTAAATGTAAAGTTTAAAGTATTTCAAAATATGCAATTGTAATTTGAAAAAGCATATTGTTACAGGCACCCTGTGGTGTTTTCTGAGCAAACTAATTATGTGTTTGAACTCATTGTGCTGAATGCTTTTCTGTGCAAAACAGACTCTTCTTAAAAGTTTGAAACTTTGTGTTGTATACACACATTTTTACTAACCAGCAGTTCTCTTCTTTTTCCCTGCCACTGTTGAAGCGCTGCTGCATTTTTAAGAGCATTACTGCCACTTGTACATCTTCACTCTCTCATAAAAACACTGGCCTGGTTTCAATACTGTGTTTTGTGCGTCGTCACTAAGAACAAGAAAGTGGATCACATCACTCCAGTTCTGAGGTCTTTACGCTGGCTTCCTGTCTGTCAGAGAATCAATTTCAAAATACTACTCATGGTTTATAAAGCGCTCAGGTCTTCAGGGACAGGTCTGCTTTGTGTCCCCAGAGTCAAGACTAAACATGGACAAAGAAGCTTTTAGTTTGTATGCACTACATCTGTGGAACAAACACCCCGAAAACTGCAGGTCTGCTGCAACTCCCACTTCTTTGAAATAAAGACTGAATATTACATGACTGGAACTTCTATTATTGTAGTTTATGACTGTCTTAATATAATTTAGCTTGTCTTTTTTGTTCTCTATAATATGTTGTCCACTTCAATGGTGGCTTTTAAAGTGTATGTATTTAAATGTCTTTTTATAATGCCTTTCTTTTGCTCTTTGTTTCAACACTTATGATGTTTTATGTAAAGCAACCTGAATTACCTTGTTGTCGAAATGTACTAAATGAATAAATTTGCCTTGCCTTTCATATTTTGGTGTTGGAGCTATACCTGTTTTATTACATTCAGATAAAGGACTGTGCCTTTACATGATCTTCAAATTACTGAAGTTTGTTCATTATACTGACATTCGTTATACTTACTTGAAATAATATTAATATGCAGATAGAAACATTAATTTTAAAAGGTGTTGTCTTTGTTGCACTGTAATTAACAGAAAATACAAACAACGGAAACAATAAACACAAGATCTGACAAATAATAATATCTGTAATGTATTCAAGTGTTTGTACGGCCCTGCACATCAGTGTATTATCTCACTGTCTCTCTGTATCTATCACACACACACACACACACACACACACACACACACACACACACACACACACACACACACACACACACACACACACACACACACACACCCTGCAGCTGATTAGTTGTTATGTAACTACTTGACTGGAACCAGCAGCCTCCCAGTTTCTAGTTGTGCAAGTGGAAACTGGGCCAGTATCTGACATCAGGAAGCAACCTCTGACCTGTGTGTGTGTGTGTGTGTGTGTGTGTGTGTGTGTGTGTGTGTTGTGAGAAACATGGTTGTGTCATATTGCGTCAGTGTATCAGATGTGAAAGGTGGATCACAAAACACACACACAGTGGTGGATGACAAACCTAAAACCGATACTTCAGTGACTTTGGTAGAAAATAATGGTAACTATTAAATAAATGTCGCACAATATTTGATGTTTACTGTACTTAAGTATTAAAAGTAATTTGATCATATTAAATTTATTTAAATATTAACAGTAAAAGTACAAGTAAATGCTGGTAATAACAAAAAGTAGTGGGAATTATAAAAATTAACCCTTGCTAAGTCCCGCCCCCGGACGCAGACTGGCCAATCATAACGTAGCATTGGGCTGGCTCAGACCAGGGTCCGACAACAACACAGCTGTGCTCCACTGACTCTCATAGAATCGTTTCAGATTTCCTTCATTTCCAGGCTGGTTTTGTGGATTTGAAGCTAAATGTCGTGCCTGGGGCACATTGTGTATTAGTGATGCTCATTACCTGGAGAGGTTGGAAGGAGACATACCTTTCCTCCCCCTTCAAAAACCAAAATTAAACCCTAAAAAGTGCAGGGTTAGCTACCTACCTACCGAAGGTATAGCCTACTGAATGTATACCCGTGCTGCTTTTGCTTTTTAATGAACATTGATTGACTTTACCAGGGAGTGCAATTAGTTACTGTGTGGGCTCCATGCTTTCTCCGACAGCTTGTTGACTATCACAAGGGGGCGGGGCTTAGCGAAAGGTCAATTATGACGTTTATTTCCTCTTAACATGAAGACCACCTTATACTGGTTACACTTGAAACATTATGGAACACAGTGTTAAATGCAATGACAAAAGTAGCAGCAGAGGAACAAAGATAAAACCAGTTTTTTCAAACCACGCACATGTTGAGCAGATTTAATACAAATTTGTTTGTAAAATCAAAAAGATGCATTAGTTTAAAATTTCCATCATACATAAAAAGTATTTTAGTTCTAGAGGGTTATAGAGGGCTTCTAGAGCTATAACAAAGAAGAAAATTATGGATAAACTTAATCTATCTTGTACTTTTTAAAGAGAAACTCAGTCTCCCATTGACAGTGAAAGAAATGAAATAAAAGCAAAAATAGAGACAAGACAGCGAATCTTATACACTAGACCTTTACATTTAATCTTGAAAGTTTAAAATATAAAATACTGAAAGAAAAAAATCTGAATATTTTATTTTTAATAATTCTCAACTTGTGTTTACTGTAATTACATTCAAAACAAAATACTTTAACCCTTTATTTTGGTAGTTTTATGATAGAGTACTTTTGTCACTGTCTAGCGAAGTATGTTTTACTTAAACAGAGGATTTACAGCACTTTCATACTCAAGTAAGATGAGCAGGAGGGAAATCAATATAAACATCAGACTGTGTATGGATGTGTGTGTGCTGCACGTGACAGAGTAACAAAATGTGTGTGTCTTTGAGTCTGTGCTTGTGTGTAAACGTGTAAAAGAGAAAAAAAACAAGCATGAGCTAACGTCCGTTTCTGTGTGTGTGTGTGTGTGTGTCTGTGTGTGTGTGTGTGTGTGTGTGTGTGTGTGTGTGCGTGTGCGTGTTTTTTGTATTGATCCCAGCTGGTGGAGTGTGTGTTGTGTGTTGCTACTGATCGGTGTCCGGCTGTCACATAACTGGTTTCCACCATTCCAAAACGCCGACATCTGATTGGCTGCGGGCTCCGACCCAAACACCAATAGATCAATGCTGTTGATTGGTTAACATGGCAACATGCCCCGACAGCTCGACCAATGACCTTGCTGCTTTCCAATAATCCAATAACACATCACTGACAGATAGAGGACTTCCTTCATCTCTTCATCACTTTACTCATTTAACCTGTTAATACATCAGTGACATCTTTAATTTATTTTAATGGCCACCAGGGGGCAGTGGAAACAAACTGTAAACGGTAATTAGACACATGACCTTAAAAAGCTGTTGTGGTTATAACTTTAGTAAGAACCTGATGTTGTGGGTGAAACCCCTCTGAAAACCAGCAAAATCACAGCAGGAAGTGTGTATGATGATGTGTGAGAGTATGTGTGTATGTGTCCATGCTTCAGTTGCGGATGTGTTTATGATTAATGACAGTAAGAGCCATCTGCGTGTGTGCGTGCGTGTGTGTGTGTTAGTTTCCGCTGCGGTGGACCACCTGATCCCTCAATTCACCTCGTTTAACTCATTAAGCGGATCGTACCAATTAGCCCGGGGAAGTGGGCCAACCCTGCACCTTTCCACCTACACTCACACACACACACACACACACACACACACACACACACACACACACACACACACACACACACACACACACACACACACACTCGCACAGACACAGAAACCAGAAAGGCAAAACACAACTAAGCCAATGGTCGACTAAATGAATAAAAACCTACTTTTTTTGGTTGATTAATTCATTCATCTATTTACTTCCTTTATTTCGTTAATTTAAAGTGAGACTCGTTTAATTATTTTAAAGTTTATCAATTAATATCTATTTTATCAGGAATTTATATGGGGCCTTTTAAGCCCAGTTCAGGCCAAACATTCATGACGAGCCAAGGTGAAACAGGCAACTACTTGCAAAGCGCTGCTCTGCAACATTCCACAAACCTGCCGGTTCACACCAATGTAACTCGATGAGATGGTGTATCATCTCTATGCAACAACTCTCTGTATTTTTTTGTGATTTCCAGCTTTTCAGGCTGATTCTGTGGCTGAATATTATTTGTAGCTCCTTAAAATAAAAGTGAGGATAGTGAGATACTAGCCACAGTTGCATTTGTAGTGATGAAACAGTGAAAAACATAGATAAAACAAGCATCAGATGGAGTGTGTTCATAATAAATATTCCACAATAATACTAATAACCAAGGGCAATTAATTAGTCAATGATAACGTGTGTGGGCGGGGCATGAGCACATACAGTGAGCAGCAGCAGCAACCCACCGTCCGACACTGACACACCGTGAGGATGGAAATAGAGGGCTTGGCGAGGACACTCTGCAGCGTTCTAAAACAGTTTCATCTTGTTGCGAATCTTTGGTCTGAACTGGGCTTTAGAAACAAAATTGATGTGTTTGTTGTGTGACGATAATGAGGTGTACAAGGGAGGTTTTCAATCCAATGCATGTTTATAAAGTAAGAAATAGGTAAATAACAAATAGGCCTTTTGAATACACATGTGATGGCTTGACTCATTGTGACCCATTGTGTCAGTTCAGTGCGGGAAGGCTCTTCAACAGCCGCCTGCCGCTGCCTGCTTGAAGATGTGAACCAAATGGAACATTGTTCTGTCCCCCATCCTGTGTTTTTTGGTCAACAATGTTTTTGTACTACCAAAAACTTTGTCATGTCATTATCTGGGGCATGTCATGGCCTCCCATTGGTTCCTGCTACTATATGGGTGGGGCCATACCTTTGCTATGGCAGACACATGTCGGCTCTTTTAATGATTTTGCCACTACATTAGGGCTTTTTAATATTTCCTTCCTCGTTTTTATATTTTCAGAGTGCCTGGATTGTCCTCCTGTGTATGCTGTTGTTTTCCAATTCTCCATAAGCAACTGACTCAAGGTTTTGATCTACCAGTAACCAGTCATCTCTCTCTTTTTCAAACTCTTTGTACTGCTGTTGGAATTTTGGTGGGTGGTGAAGGGATCAACAAACTCCAGACCTTCATGTGGGAGCCTGCAGTTCATTTCCCATGTGAAACCAACATCCATAACTTCATGCATGTAACATGCAGAAATGAGCATAATTAACATGCCGTCCCTGAACATCCAAAACTGTTGTAGGAGGGTATTAAGCGCATCATACAGTATTTTGACATGTAGGTCCACTGACAAAACGGCAGCATTTGACACGTTGAATTGAGAATATTTTGGCACAAATGTTGGCTGGATGCCTATCTCCTCCAGCTTGCTTGTAGTGTCTCAGTAGACCTTCTCTTTTCTTGTTGTGCCAGCCAAGTCATCCTGCATGGTCTTCTCACTCCATACAGCAAGCAGGGCTTGCATTTAATCCACAGACCAAGCGATTGCCATTCACTTTTCTCTTTGCTTTTTTGATGAACTGATGAATTATCTGCTATGTCTGACTACAGCAGGGGATATTATTTAAACATGTGGCTGAAAAGTCACTGAATGTAGATGCTGAATAATAATGACGAAGCCCATTTGATGTCACCGCAAACCACTTGAAGGCAGAGGGGTGCACACTGGCCCAAGTCTGGAGATATTCCATTTCAGGTGCGACACAGCACAACTTGTCATGTTTGTTTCTAATAGAAATACAGATGTAATGTGGAATGGTTTGACTCTGCGCGGCAAAAAGTGCTAATGGAAAAGACATAAATTTGTTTCAAATCTGATTGGACGTGGTGCTCTTGCATCCACAACAT
Organism: Epinephelus awoara; assembly: GCA_035609425.1. Taxonomy (NCBI): domain Eukaryota; kingdom Metazoa; phylum Chordata; class Actinopteri; order Perciformes; family Serranidae; genus Epinephelus; species Epinephelus awoara. The sequence goes on along the minus strand of CM069314.1, from coordinate 29,688,226 downwards.
AAATATTACGTTATAAATACTGATGTTTATTGGAGACAAAATCATTTAACACTTTCATATGATCAGATCATCAGCTATCAAATTTAGTGAGACAAATGCTGACTGCAGGACTTTTACTCATAACAGAGTATTTCTATGGCAGTAAATGATCAGAGTGCTCCTTTCACTGCTTCACCTTCTGTAGAGAATCACTCAGCTCTGTATTAGACTAAAGTTAAACTCAGGTAGTCGAGGAGAGTCCAGGAAGCAGCTGCTGTCCTCGAAACAGCCAGGCATCAAGACAGGCAGACACACACAAACAGGGGCGCCGCCAGGGATTTTGGGCCCCATGAAAAGAATTTTTACCGGGCCCTATACACAGCTGGCTGTGAGGCCGTCGAAAATTTTTTATGTTATTTTACATAAAACTATGCATTTTGATGGTATTTTTGACTATCATTCCCATATTTGTGAAAAAAGAACAATCTCTTCCTGGAATGCCACATTCCTCCCTGACAAACCTGAAGAGGATCCTGGACCTGGCTCTGTAGAGTGTATGTGACATAGCCTACATAAATTATATAGTATTTCCTATAATGTAGCCTAACTATTCTAATAGCATCATAGCCACCGTTTCAGGTGGCCTCCCACCATTTTGTTTGCTTTCAGTGATTTGACCAAAAATAACAAAAGAAAATGTGATTTTCACTAACAATCCCCCACTGCTCACTGTTTCCTCTTGTAGGTCTAATTTATCTCCAAAACTGTAGACTCACAGGTGACATACTGTCGACCCTTTGCTTCTTTCTCCTCTCCTAGCTTCCTTTCTTTCTGTTTTTGGCTACCTGATTTTTGAGGCATATTGCCGTCGCCTCCTTACCCGCTGTCTGTGACAAATTACCAGCGCACTGCAGCTGATCCAGTCTGACTGAACCATTTTATGTAAATAGATGTTTCCAAAAGAAGTAAAGTTGTTGTTACCAGTACATTGTAAATAAAATATATTTGTGATTATTAGTTAGTTAATAACTTAGTGTCATATTATTTTTTGTCAGTATTATAATTTTATTAGGCCCCTCTTAATCATGGACCCCTAGAATCCTTCTCCTTTTTCCCCCCTTTTCGGCACCCCAGTTTTGAGGCATACTGCTGTCTCCTCCGCTTTGCCCGCTGTGGCGCTGTCTGTGACAAATCGCCTGTGCGCTACCTGCAGCTGATCCAGTCGGACTGAACCATTTTACGTAAATAGAGGGGGGGAAGGGGGGGCCCTGCAGGGGTTGATGCTTCCAAAACAAATAAAGGTATTGTTACCAGGACATGGAAAATAAAACATGTGTGATTATATGTTAGTTAATAACTTAGTGTCATTATTTTTTTCTGTATTATAATTTCATCATCATTAGGGGCCTCTCTGGGCCCCCCTCCATCATGGGCCCCTAGAATCCGTCTCCTTTACCCCCCCTTTACGGCGCCCCAGCACACAAACACACACACACACAGACTTGAAGAACTACAGCATCCACAGCTCAGGGGGGCCGGTGGTGATGAATGAGCGGTAACATGATCTGTTTTTGGTGCTTCTCCTAGTCACAACAAACCCCCATGAGCAAAGCCCCCTGGGAAAACAGTGTGACACATGAGATAAGAAGAATGAGAGAGAACTACTAAAACCACTAGGAGTGTGAGAGAGGACAGAGGAGTGGAGAGGATAAGAAACAGGGTAAAGAGGTGTTTATTTATTAACCTGTTTGGTTGCTGTGATGTTTTTGTGTTTGAATGAGCACCATAATGAGCTACTTACAGGTACAACATGCACAAACACAAAACTAGACAGTACACAATGTGACCAAAAGTATACGAACAACTCCAGTTCACAAAGTCAGCGACGAAGAAATGCCATACATAAGTTATATTCACTGTGTTTATACATTTAATAATTTGAATGTATTTTTTTACACTGTAACAGATTTATGCCAAACTATCCCTTTAAAGGTGAAGTGTGTAGGGCTGCACGATGCATCGTTTAAACATCATCATTACGATGTGCGCATGTGCGATAGTCACATTGCAGGACGTGCAATGTTTTATCTCTTTTATTTATTCTCTCTCTTTTTTTTTAGAACATGTCAACTTTTGTTTGGTTTCAGAAAAGCATCTCTGAAGCAGCTCCTTGCTCTGCAATCTCTGCGAAGGACAAATTAAGTGCAGCACATACCGCCGCCATATGCCGTGCGTCAAAACGCCACCTGTCAAAACGCTGCGCGTCAAAACGCCTGCCTCCATATATTCTATTCGGGTACTCCAACATGTGCGCTCAATTCCACGTTGATTGGGATGTACAAAGGAAATGTGCTTGGATTCATGTGTACGCACAGATTCATCCATCAGGATGTTTTTGTGTGTACGACGTTTTCTGGATTAAAGCGTAGGCCATGTTTCAGTAGGAAGTCTTTGTACATGAGGCCCCAGGTGATTAAAAGTAGCACTGAACAAAGCAGTTCCATGTTACAAATCAGTGTTTTTTTTATGTCACTTATTACGGATGGGCTTTTAACTAAGGTGGCCAACATGAAACATGAATAACCAATGCGATCTCACTCTGAAGTCATCAAATCCAGCACTTGAAAAGTGACTTCCAGTGTCAGACACAGATGAAGAAAGTCTGTGTAGGGCAGGTGGGAGGGGTGGTGGATGGGTCCAACAAACACCGACTTTCACTCAGGACAGCTGTGAAATTTGTAAAGCCAAACCCAGAGTCTTTTTTGTGATTGTTGCGGGCAAAAATCCTTGAATATGTGGCACATTTTCTTAAAAAATGGCAGTGGCTTAGTGGTAGAGCAGGTGCCCCATGTACAAGGCTGTTTTGCTGCATGTCATCCTCCCTCTCTCTCTCCCCCTTTCACACTTATATTACCTGTCCTGTCCATTAAAGGCAAAATGGCCAAAAAAATATCTCAAAAAAAAAAAAAGCGATGAAATATGCGGGATATTTATGCAATTTTATGCAATGAAACTGCGGGAACTTGCAAAAATTGCGGTTTGATGAAAAAGAGAAAAAAAGTGATTCCCCCAACACAACCCCCTGGTAACAAAAAAGTGCAATCTTACAAGTTGCATCAACTCCTGAATGAAACTACAACAGTCCACTGTGAAAATGAAAACTATAACTGCGTAGCCTCTAACACTGGCCAATCATTCGCCATCCTCATCTTCCATCCCCTCTCCCTCAACGTCCATCTCCTCCCCCTCCTGCAAGCTCCAAATCGCAGCTTTTCAATGACGTACACGTCACTTCATACAATCCCAAGGAAACAGGGGGAACATGGCTGCTCTTGTGTGAAGTAAACGCAACATCTTTCAACTTTCTGCTAGGATATATGTGACTTTTTTGCAATGAAAATGTGGGGATTATGAAATCACGCAAGCCCCGCATATTTCGCGCATTTTGCGCGGAAATCGGCAATTTATGCGGCGAAAGTGCAGCGTCTTTGAAAAAATGCGGCCCCCGCATAAATATGGGGACTTTGGCTGATCATGCGTTGAATTATGAGATCGCAAAATCACGTTTTTCTTGGGGGACTGCAAACCCTGTTTGTCCTAAACCCAATCACGTGCATGTGTTGTTAAAGAAAAAAAAAGTCAATTCGCAGTGTTGTACCCACATGGAGCATTATTCTTTTTTCTTTAAGACATTTTTGGGGCATTTTGCCTTTAATCAATAGGACAGTCTAGTGTGAAAGGGGGAGAGAGAGAGGGAGTGACAAGAAGCAAAGGGCCACAGGCTGGAGTTGAACCCAAGCTGCTGCTGCTGCAACAGCCTTGTGTATGGGTTGCCTGCTCTATCCACTAAGCCACCGACACCCACAGAGCATTTATTTTAAAAGGGACTGTTTGTGAACGGTAAATTTCCTGCCATAACGGAAGTGTATTTTGCATGTCTTATCTGGATGTGGAAAGTTCATGACCAAATGTGGATATGTGGCAAGGTCGGAGTGAGAATGTTCTTGGAATGTCCCTATCTAGAGCCAGTGTTTGGTTGTCCATTCTGGGCTACTGTAGAAACATGGCAGTGCAATATGGCGATCTTTGTAGATGAGGACCCAACAGCTCCTTTAAGGTACACAAGGATTCTTATTTTCAGGTGATTGTGTATTTAACACAGTTAAAAGGGGAAACAGTTGTCAAACTGTGTGTTTATTTATTACGGTGGACTTGGCTCTGTAACAGTCTGCACCTCACTGTGTGAAGCTCTCTGAATGTGAGAATTATTATGTCTCCACACGATGCTACAACATGGCCACAGACACAAAACACTTGATGCAACACAAGGACACAAAAGGTGATTTACAAGCAACTAAGAATTACTTTTCTCTTGGCAACAAACCAAAATGAATTCATTAAAACAAACTCAGAGCTTCTTGTGTAAGTAACTTTGTTGGGAATAGCTGTACTTTATTATGCTGGCACTTCTGTGATGTGAAGGCCACGACTGTGCAACATGTTTTTCAGAGTAAAATGAAAAATTAGGATTGAAATTATTTAACTTTTAAACTTTTTCTGTACACTCACCACCAGATTAAACCTTTGTGATCCATCTTGCAATTCTATCTTCACCTATCAAATATTTTTTGTCAGTATTTATTAGGTTTTCATTTTTAAATGTTTTAATTTGGCTTTGGTGCTGTTTTTAACATATTTTGAGAAACACTTTCTGCTTTGATAATTTGTGCTTTACAAATAAACTGGCCTTGTTCAAGTTAACTCCTTCAATTATGTGCAAAAATTATTTTGCAGTGTTCATTAATTATTTTAAGATTTTACTACCAACTTCCTCTGTACCTGTGTGGTTTCCCCTCTCATTTAATGAAAGATGTCTCCATGGAGATGTTTCGTCTCATTATTGAATGATTTATCAAACCCAGAACATATATAATCAAGTCAGTTTAATTTGATTATTCAAACTGCTGATTTGTGGTTTTTCTAACAGCTCTGGAGACTCAGACAAAAAGTCATGATGATTAAAGTTGGTGAACATATATAATGAGAGAGTGAGATGAAAGGAGGAAGAGGAGAGAAAGAGGAGAGCAAGAGTGTCTGGTGGCAGGTGTGCTGCAGTTGAAGTGCTGGCTCAGGGAAACACATTCAGCCGCTCGTTTGTCATGAAGAGAAACGGCAAACCAAACATCTGCTCACCTGCGTCAGTCTGTGCAGCTGCGTGCACACAATCACACATGTACACACACACGTGAGGCTTTCAGAAAAGCAGGTCTGCAGGATACAGCAGGAATTGGACTTTTAAGACAAAAGACTTTCAGACTAAAAGCAGAGGGACAAAGGCATCATACTGTTTCTGCAGTGCAGACCACAAATATGTTACATTTGCAGATTTCACGCATATCATCTTAACTTTTTTAAATCTAATAAATCAGGTGGAGGGGATGGTGGATGGTGTGTCACCTTGACTAGACGCCCACTGCAGACCATTGTTAAAGACCAACTAACAACAAAACCAATATTTTTTTAAAGAGTCATTGCTGTGGTTTCAGCGGCTTTAGAGGAACCATCGCTGTCTATTCCGTGGCATTTTAGTCCCCAAATGTGGGAGTTTTTTAGTAATGGCTGTGTTTCCAGCGGCTTTATAGGCACCCGACTTGGGTGTTTTTTTTGAGACACGGGTGTTTTTAGTGACCTGTAAGTGTGTTTCTAGGGAATTTTAGTCCCCCAATGTGGGTATTTTTTTAAGGACCTGTGGCTGTGTTTCCAGAGGCTTTTTGGCCCCCAAACATGCGTGTTTTTTAGGGAGGCATGGTTGTGTTTCAAGCAGTGTTTTAGTCCTCAAATATGGGTGAATTTTAGTGACCTGTAGCTGTGTTACCAGCAGCATTTTAGGCGTCCGACTTGGTTTCTTTCTTGTTTTTTTTCTTGTTTCCAGGAGCTTATTAGGCACCAGTTTTGTTTTTTTTGCAACCAATTGTTTTTTATTTTCAAAAGAGAAGGGCATGACATAGTTCAATGACAGTAATACAACAAATAGTATACACTTCCCTTTAACCCACCCCTCCAGCATACCCCCCCAAAATGGCGACAACCCCCCTCCCTCATTGTCCCAACAGGATCTTCTTCGTTGTTACATACAGTATATATAGTTATACAGCACATAATACACTAGTCGTATCAGTGTTCTGTAGGCCAAAGTAACTGAGTAGAAATAAACAAACAAAAAATTACAGATAAATACACGTTTCTCATTTCAGTAGATCTTTAACCACTGCAGCCGCAGAGGCCCAGGTTCTGATTGTTTTCTGACTAGCTCCATGCATTCTTGCTACAGACAGCTCCATGTAGATTATGCACAAACGTTTGCAGCCACTGGGTACGTGTGAGTGTGTGTGGGGGCTTCCAGCACAAGGCTATCATTCTTTTAGCTGCAGTCAACCCCACTAATAGAGTGTTAGTTCGAGTAGAGGACAGGCTCAATGGTGAGGTGTCACTCAAAAGTAGTATTCTAGGAGAGCACGGTATGTCTACCTTTCAATAACTCTGATAAAGTAGAAGATATTCATTTCCAAAATGACGCCACATCAGGGTATTCCGAGCACATATGTCAGAAAGATCCCAAATGACCCAGAGAGCATAGATCACAAACAGGAGAATGTATGAGCTTCATGAGGAATCATTTTCTTGGCGTAAGATACATTCTATGTATGAGTTTGAAGTGCATAAGTTTATGATTAAGGAATGATTTTTTAATGTTTCGTCTAAATTGTCCCAGACAGTCAACCAACATATTTCGTCACTGGATAGACCAAGGTCTCTAGCCCACACTTGATGAACAGCCAGAGGCCCGCTAGAGGGTTCCAGTAAAAAAGAGTAAAGAGCAGAAACTAGGCCTCTCGACCTTACTCCTACATCTAATAACGTGTGTAACTTGTGAGTGGCAAGGGGAGTACCCCAGGGAACACCATATGCTCGCATCGCAGATCTAAGGCGCAAATAGAGGAAAAAAGATGTACCTGGCAGATCATAAATAGCTCGTAAATAATTAAACATCCTAAGACCTTTATCATCACAGATATCAGACATGACATTAAACCCTCTATCACTCCACTCCCTGAAAGAAAAAGGCACCCCACCAGTGAGTAGAGAATAGTTATGAAAAATAGGACTTTGTGTGTGCCACTTTAACATAGATCCAGTCGCCCTCCCACTGAGTGCCATACACTCAAAAGGAAAGACATAATGGGGCCCAGCTGAAGTTTGGAGCTTTTAATGGAAAGACCTGAGTGTATTAAATCTTAAAGCCGCTAAGGGGAGGCCAAATGTTCTTCTATAGGTCTCCATGATATTTGTACCTGGGGGTCAAGCCATTTGGATAGTGGCGCAGCACATAAGACCAAAAATAGAATTTAAAGTTAGGGACAGCTAGACCTCCATTCCGTTTATTGCGCTGAAGAGTAGTTAGCTTGACACATGGACATCCCCCACCCCAGATAAACTTTGATATTAAACTATGCATCTTTTCCCAATAGCCTTTAGGCGGGGAAAGGGGTATCATATTAGAGTAAAAGTTCACTCTAGGAAGGACGTCCATTTTGATTATTGACACACATGTTTGTATGGAATTTGGGAGACGCGTCCACCAAGGAGGGGAAGACATCCATGCCCAAGTATTTGAAGCTCCCAACCACTGGTATGTGCGTTGGCAATGTGGAAGTGTCGAGAGATTAGTTAAGGGGCATCAGTGAAGATTTAGTCCAGTTAATTTTATAGCCCAAGAGAGCACTGAACTCCTCAAACACCTCTAATACTATCGGGATACACACTGACGTGTTATTTATGTATAACAGAATGTCGTCAGTGAATAATGATATATGATGTGAAATGTTGCAGAAGGATATGGGCGAGAGAGTGGAGTATTGTCTAATTGTCTGCGCAAGAGGTTCGAGGGAGAAAGCAAACAAAAGAGGGGACAGAGGACAACCTTGTTGGGAGTCTCTCGATATTGGAAAGGGGGAGGGAAAAATGTTGCCTGAGATGACCCTAACTGAGCGATTAGAATAGAGTACATTAATCATCTTAATATAGTTAGTACCAAGACCAAAAGCTTCCAAAACCAGCCAGAGATAATTCAATTCGAGTCTATCGAATGCTTTTTCAGCATTCAATGATAGCACAGCACATGGGGACTCAATATCTTTAGAAAAATATAACACATGGAGAAGTCTACGCATATTATCAGCTGCTTGCCGCGATTTTATGAACCCAGTCTGGTCGCAATGTACTAATTTTGTCGTGTGTCTTAATCCGTGAAGCCAGGACTTTAGCATATATTTTTATTTCTGAATTCAAAAGTGACAGGGGTCTGTCAGACTTAAGAGTTTTTTTGGGTTTATTTGCCACTTGTAGCTGTTTTTTCAGCATTATTTTTAGCCCCCCGATGTGGATGTTTTTTAGTGACGTGGCAGTGTTTCTAGTGGCTTTTTAGCCCCCTAATGTGTTTGTTTTCTTAGGGACCCATGGCTGTGTTTCCACAGGATTTTGGGGCCCCCAAACATGGGTGTGTTTTAGTTACATGTACCTGTAGCTGTGTTTTCGCAAAATTTCAGCCCCTCAATGTGGGTGTATTTCAGGGAGACATGGTTGTGTTTCAAGCAGAGTTTTACTCCTCAAATGTAGGTGAATTTTAGTGACCTGTGGCTGTGTTTCCAGTGGCTTTTTAGGCCCCTAATGTGTTTGTTTTCTTAGGGACCCATGGCTGTGTTTCCACAAGCTTTTTGGCACCAAAACATGGGTGTTTTTTAGTTACCTGTGGCTGTGTTTCCAGTGATGTTTCTCCTAAACATAACCAAGTGGCTAACACGTTAATCACAGCGTTATTGAAAAGATTCAATGTACCCGCTTCATAAGAACTTGCAGAAATGTAATCATAGTTTGCGTCAAAGTTCAATAACAGCACTTATTCTGGCTACTGGATTAGTTTATGATGAACTGCAGGTACACTAGATATTTACTCCAAAATATAACCCATATAAATAAATGAACAAATTAAATGTTCGATGAAATGTCTGTTGACAGCCAGTGACTCCACTAGAGCTGCTTGAATCATCTGTATGTGTTGTTTGATATCAGTCATGCGCTAAACTCCTGAATGAAAACAGCTAATTTTAAGTTTTTGAGTTTTTAAATGTGCATCAGCGGTGTGCCTCATGTTATATGGAGTCATAATGTTACACACACTGTACACATAGTCTGCTGCACACTGACTCAGCTACTGCCTGCAGGAACACACACACACACACACACACACACACACACACACACACACACACACACACACACACACACACACACACTATGAGGGGTGAAACGTATCAGCGAACATGCACACACTGCATTCACCGCGTATTTGATAGGTGTATATTACCTGTGCAACCATCACCGTGTACTTGTTTCGCGTGCATTGCGCGTGCATTCACCGTGTACTTGTTACACATGCAATTCGCATGCAATGCCTGTACACACCTAGACGTGTGGTTATTAGAAGTGCGTGCGTATACACGTCATGTGAGCGCAGGGGTCAAAAGTGTCAGCTCGTGAAGCAACAGCGCCTCGTCTTACGGACGTGTGACACGTAGCATCGCTATGCTAACTAGCTTGCTATGCTAATCAGACGTGCGTGCGTATACATGTCATGTGAACGCAGGGGTCAAAAGTGTCAGCTGTGAAGCAACAACACGTCGTCTTACGGACGTGTGACACGTAGCATCGCTATGCTAACATAAAATAAAGATTAAAGAAAATCATGCTTGTGTATATGCATGCGTATGTGTGCAGCGACTTGATTCATTTATTCATTCCACTCTTGCAAAGCACACACACACACACGCCTGCCTGCACGTGTAAACTATGGAGACAGACAGTTTGCTAAAATAGGCTTATTTGACGCGTTCAAGTGTTAATGATGTGTACATGCACTAAGTGTGTGCGAGATTCACACGCACACGTAAGTGTAGTGTATGTGTGGCGTTTGTAACGTGCTGTGCACGCATACTGATAAGTCGTGTGAGCGCGTCCCCTCATAGTCATGTATGTTACGCGAACAACGCCTGTGCGTCACATAGCAGGTGTGTGTGTAACACTCATGTCTCCATAGTAACCCTATGTAAAATGTAGGCGTGCGCTCACGCGGTTTGATCAGATCTGACGTGTCCTAAGTAGGCGCAAGTGACGCGCTGTGGTTGGGTGAAACGTTTGACCCCTCATACACACACACACACACACACACACACACACACACACAGTGACATACCCAAGTGTGTACCTAAGATAAGCGGTAATTCCCCACCTCTCTCTTTATCTGTCAATGAAAGCATGGATGCTTATTACATTTATTTACATTAAATAGCATGCACGCACGCACGCACACACACACACACACACACACACACACACACACACACACAGACACACACACACACACACACACACACACACACACATTCACACTCACACAATATGACATCAATGGCTTAAAAAAACGCAACCTCACAGCAGACGTCATTAGCCGTGCTGTGTGTTGATTTTTTTTTAATAACAATAGCAAACAACTCTGTGTGTGTGTGTGTGTGTGTGTGTGTGTGTGTGTGTGTGTGTGTGTGTGTGCGTGTGTGTTAGGTTAGTCTTTCCCCCTGCCCCAGGGCCACCTGGGTAATAGTGTAATATCATTAGGTATGCTGTCACGGAAACACGGTCTCACATTCTCCGTGGCGACTGTTACTGTGAAACGGACATGTGTTACTGATGTTTTCCTTAATTTCTTCCTTTCTGTGTCCTTCCTTTCCTCTTTTGTTTTCAATCCTTCATTCTGCCTCCATTTCTTTGACCTTTCCCATTTTTATTTCCTTTATCCTTTCTACCTTCCCCTTTACCTTCTTTTTCTTTCTTCCTCGCTTTGGTTCTCTTTTTTCTATTTCTTCCTTCTGCACTGTCTCTGCAATTCTTTCCCTCTTTTTCTTCCTTCCTTCCCTATTTTGTTTCTCTCTCTTTTTTCCTCTGTCATTCTTCCTTTTGTCCCTCTCCCTCTTAAACTTGTCCTTATTTTACCTCCTTTTCATCTTCCTCCCTTCCCCTTTACCCTTCTGCCTCATTCCTTGTTTATTTGGCTCTCTTCTTTTTCTTCCCTCCCTTCTAAAAGTCAGGAGGGATCCTGACTTTTAGCATTCTCTTTCTTTCCATTTCCCTTACTACTTTCATTCTTCCTTTCTCACCCTCTTCCTCCCTACCACCTTTCCTCATTTTGGTTTCTTTCCTTCTTCCTCCTTTCCCCTTTATCTGTCTTCCTTTCTTCCGAGCTTCGTCCTTTCTTTAGCTCTCTTTCCTACTTTGCTTGGTTCTCTTTAATTTGTTCATGTATCCTTCCATTCTACTCACTGTTCATCCTTTGTGTCCTCCCCTTTTTTCCTCCTTTCCACTCTGTTTGTTATGAGCAGTGACACTTGACATCTCAACAAAAAAACAGAATCATTCACACACATATGAATGGATGCATATATGCCTACACACACACCCACACCCACACACACACACACACACACACACACACACACACACACACACAGTGAGCTGAGTTGTGCACAGTGAGGCCATTCCCAAAGGGATAAATCACCCAAATTGGAAAGGTTTGGTCATTCTGTCACATACATACACTTACACACAAACACACACATTCTACACACACGTGTTTGGGCATATTCATTCAGTCAGGTTAGCATATCCCCCTGCCAGGGGAGATACAGTTCCTACCGCTGACAAGAGAAGAATAAGAGGCTGTTGACTGCGAGTGTGTGTGTGTGTGTGGGCTGTCTGGCCCATCAAGCTCGTTATTAAATATCCATGAGACCATTAAGCTAAACAGATGAATGAGACTCTATTATTGCTGCACACACACACACACACACGCACACACACACACACACACACACACACACACACACACACACACACACACACACACACACACACACACACACACACACACACACACACACACACACATTTCATGATCCACTGACTGGTGAATATGAGACTCTGTATAATGACTAAAAATGACAACAAGAAGAAGAAAATAAGGAATGCAATAAGATGTGGAAAAAGACAAGTTAACGTGACATAAAAGTCTTCTGTTGTTGATTTTATTTTATCCATTCGTTCTTTTCTCATATGAAGGATTCACCATATATGATGTGTTGCCTCATATAGAGCTGAAAGTTGCACATTTCTATTTATAATATAATCTCACATTACATTCAGCTCCACTTTGAGGGAACATTGGGTTCACAATAACAATTTAAAGGTCCACTGTGTGGGATTTAGGGGGATATATTGGCAGACATTGATTTTAATATAATAAGTATTCATTTAGTGTATAATCCCCTGAAAATAAGAGTCCTCCTGATAAAACATTCAATTTGACAGCATAGGACATACTACTTGAAGATGTCACTTTAGGCTCTGGGAAATAACAGGATGTTAAATAAGAAATCAAGAAAATAATGGGCAAATAATTGACAATAAAAATAGTTTTTAGTTGCAACACTAGTCACAATGACTGCTGGCCTCACTGTAATTCCTTGCATAATATATAATCATATGTATAATTTTTTTGACCTCTGACCTTTTCTTCAGCAGTGGGTTTAATGACTTCAACATTTTGTCATTCATCACTGACTCTTCTTGTTGTTTCAAGTTCAGTCCATCCAACAAGTGTTTTGATATCAAGTACCACTCGCTCACTCTCATGTAACTCGGCTCACCGTTGTTTTCTTTATGTCGAACAAGCGTAATCACCCACACACGCATACACACAATCACTCAGTTATACACATACACACATGCACCAATGCAGAGCACTCATCTAGCCAGAGAAAAAAAGAGGAGAAGAAAGATTTCCTTTCTTCTGATAATTATCTGCCATCTCATCTTACACACACACACACACACACACACACACGCACACGCACACGCACACGCACACGCAAACACACACACACACACGTCCTTGTAGCTCATTTTACCTGCCTTGCTATAAAATGTAGCCCTGTCTGTGTGTCTGTGTGTCCTAGTCAGTATGTCCTAGTCAGAGGGATTCAGAGCAGACAGGGGGTGGTAACTGGAGAAGAGAAAGTACCCTTATCTGATGGTCACCACAAACAAACACACACATGCACATACACACAGAATTTAAGTTGGAGGGTAATAATCAAGACTAAGACCAGGATGGAAGTATAAAAGACAAAAAGTAGACGGCAAGGAAGGCAAAAAAAATTAGCAAATACACTGTCAAATTGTGCAACGTATCCTCATATGTTGGTTCGTATGATATCTCTTTTATCTGCACAAATGGCATTTTCCCATGACCCAAGTAAAGTTATGTAAGTTAGGTTTAGGAAAAGAAACAGTTGGGAGTTACCATGTAATGTACTTAACTTAAGTTACATATTTTATTTTTAGGAAAAGAAAGACAGTTGGGCATCGTTACATTACGTACATAAGGTAAAGTTCTGTACTTATCGTAAAGTTACGCAGGTTAGGTTCAGGTAAAGTTCACTTATTGTTACGTGTGACAAAATCACCGGTCTCCTGGGCCAAGTCTTGTGTTTGTTCAACCCGTCCACCACCTCAACATCCTTACATGGACTACGGCTGTAGTCACACAAAGAAAATCTTGGTCGACTGAAGTTGTACATAATCTTCGAATAATCGATTAGTCGTGGGAAAAAAAGAAATGTGCACGTAATTTTTACTTCTGCAGTGGTGTGTCTATCACTCTGCAGTTACACCTCCAAATCGCTAGTTGGCGGTGGAGGGCTCCGTTAAGTGCTGTAAAGTTTAATTGATTCAAAACACACATTAAATATGGCTTAATCGAGACAATTTCAAACACAAGTACACAAATTGGCTTCACTATAAATCGCAGCATTGACAGACAAACGTTTGTCTTTATTTGGACACATTTCCCCCACCAATACAACATGCTAATGTTATTAGCACAAGTCTGTGGCATTTTACATTGTATAAATTAGCCTAGCGACAAGTGGAGATTTCCTCTTCTCATATGAAGCCAGGATAAATCCCGAAGTATAAATCTCTAAAGGATAGATTACACACAAGATTTAAAAGCTATTTTAGTGGAGGCTTTACTGTCTTCACAATTTATTGTTTCTTATCTGTAAAATACAAGGAAATACAAGCTTTGTTTCCACTGAGGGAAATGGTGTCAGTATACAGAATCAGACAGGAGGTCTGCGTCACCGCGATGCTGAGCGTGAGGGTGGGTGAGTAAAACTTTGTTTAACACCGCCAGTTTCAAATGAAACTTAGCCTGTCCCTCCTGCCGCAGGAAATAATGGATTAATCCTGGAAAGCTATTGATGTAGCACTTTTCTCCTTATGAAAGTAATAGCAATTATTGGACCTATGAGAATTTGGTCAGACCAGAGCATATCGACCAACTAATCAACCAGGAGGCTACAGCCCTAACATGCACTTTCACAATTTATACTAGTTCAGTTTTTTTATTACACATTCTGGCATATCACTTTCATTAATATACTTGTGAATGAGAATGAGAACAACCTGAATTACAACATATCAGAATGTGGGATCTTTCTGTCGTGTGTGTTATCAACCCTTGAATGAACTAAAACAGCAAACAATCCTCTTACTGGGAAAGGAGGAAGATCACTGTGCTAAATGTATTTCTAAATGTATTATACCATAAAACGTACAACCAGTTCTTTTTCTTTTCTCTATGTTGGAAGTGACAAACTAAATTGGAAGATTTTAAACTGTGAAGTACACAGAGAGAGAAAAGAAGGAGGGAGAGATAAAGGGATAGTGGAGTGGGCATCAGCACATATGGAGAGTCAGATATAAATGTTAGGAGGTTAAACAGGGAGAGAGGCAGACAGAAAGAGAGAAGGAGGGGGTCAGCAGATCAACATTTACTCTGTAGCTCTCAGTAGATCTCACATAAATCAGCAATTCTTTGGACAGAGTTGAAACACAGGGTCACATGTAAAATATCCCCTCTCTCTTTGTCTCTCTCCATCCATCTATCCACCTGCCTCCTCCACTGTAGCATCCTCAAAATGCCTCACAGGTTTTCATCTTAAGTGGTTGTAAAAGCTGTCAGAAGAATAAACCACTGGAAGGTTCAGATGACACATCTACAACGTCCAAACAATATGGCACAGAAGTAAAGGGTTTCAGGTGATGTGTCAGAGATCAGAAGTCACTCACCTCCTGCTTTTCAGTGCCTCTGAACACCATGTACCCTCTGACAATGCAGTTCTTACCAACAATGATCAATGCCTCCATGCTTACAACACAGGAACACAGAGTTCTCCAAGATTTTAATCTTTCAATCAATATACACTGCTGTCGCAAGAAGAAAAAAAATGGCATTGTACATTTTGGCAAACCATGATTTATAAGTATCATATCACTCAGTATGTTTACATGGACAGTTTAATTCCACTTTTAATCGGAATGAAAGGTCATTCCGATTAAAAGTGGTCATGTAAACGGTCATTCCGATTGAAAATTAATTCCGATTAAAGGGGGTGGTTTATTCTGTTTGTCATTCCGAATGAAAGAATTTTGTGTGCATGTAAACCCTCATTCCTCTTTAAGTTCATTCCGGTCTGTCTGCGCATGCTCATTTCTTTGCCGTTCTGGCGCGATGACGTATGTAGCGCGCATAGCAACGGCTGCATAGCAACGGGCTGAAATAGAGCAGTCGGACTCGCTGCACTCACCGGTTTCCATTCGCCACAGCACGGTCTTCTATCTTCCTTCTTTGACCTTCTGCCTCTCTTCTCCTCCTCAACAGATGAAGCATTAGCAGAACAAGGTTGTTATCATACTGCTGCTTCAAGAATATAAGCGAGAAGCCCTAAAAAGGCACTAAGAACGGCGGCGTCAAGCATCTTGTTATCCGGAGCGAGGACTACAGTGTTTTCTTCAGATAAACGTAAACACGTAACATCCGCCCCGCCCCCTATCCAATCAGAAACCTTCCCTGCCCCAAACCTTGCGCAGACCTGAATAAAGGCGATTAAACTGATCTCCCGTGTAAACCCTCATTCGGAATGAATATTTCCCATGTAAACTACCTGGAAAAACTTTAATCCAAATGATTTCATTCAGATTTATTTCATTCCGAAAGAGAAGCCGTCATTTCACCGTAGCAAGTGTTTCTAAAGTCATGTACTATATAAACTGACATCTGGTGCTTAGCTGAATTTGTAGGAGGCTATGTCATCAAATTCTGTTGCATTGTCAAGGATCCTTTGAATTCTACAGAATACAGAGTTCTTCCTTCAGAGAATGTGTGTAACCTCAGTGGGCATGAAGTACAAATTTCTTTACACACAATTTGCTGGAATTAGAGTTAGGGCCTCTTCAATGCTGCACACCTAGGCACTCACTAGCCTGTTTCAATGTGTGTTCACCGAATGCTAGGATGGAGTCTTGCCTAGCCTAAGCAGGACCCAACTTGGAAGGGCATTACTAAGGAAGCATCCTTGATTTGTAAAGGATTTGTCATCAGGAGGTGGAGGGGATGGTGCATGGCGTGTCACTTAGGTGAAATGCATGCCAAGCTGCAAACCACCGTTCAGGACCAACAAAACAAAACCTATTGTGTTTTAGTGAGTCATTGCTGTGTTTCCAGGGTCTTTTTAGCCAACGAACAGCAACCCATCGCTGTTTTCTCAGCAGGGACAGAGTCACCAAAAGCAGTCATTTTTCACCAAGACATCATTGCTTTTTCGGCGGGGATTGTGCCCCCCAAACTGAGTATTTTAAGTTTACACATCCTCTTTTCCTAACCTACTTCATGGTGCTATCAGTAGCCACAATACATTGTCTGTGAATTTGCCCCTGAGTGTAGATATGTGTAGATAAGAGGTTACAGGTAAGGTGCCAGGGGTCAGGCATGTGGGCTCAAACTGGGCTCAAAGTGTAGAAAGTGAAAGCCAGAACGGTTCTGCTGGCTCTGACAGCCCTACATAGACTCAGCCAGCTACAGCTATCTTGTAATAGTTATCAGCAAAGATCCCCCAACAGCAGATTCCTGTAACGTATGGAATAGAGTACTGTAAACTCAATCTGGCTGATATTTATATGGTAAAAAGCAACCCTTGCTACCATAAAAAAAAACACAAACAAAAAACAATTATGTCAAGGACTTGGTCAAAATAATTTAGCAACCCAGAGTTTCCAACACATTAATTTATCTATGGTGGCCCGCCACGATTAAAATATCTGCTGCAACATTTTGATTTTCTATTTTTGGAGCTGGACCATTTATAGGGTGCCCTACTGAAATAAATATACAGTTTGTTCCACACTCTCGCAGCTCAGAGCTGCAGAACTGCAGGCGCAGTGACTCTTAACTGTTCGCTGTGCTAGGTCTAAAAGTTCCACCTGAGTTGTGTTCATGGACCCCCAAGAATCACAGAATGAAGAGACTTAGAGAGGGGACACTGACTGACACCAGGCAAGAAACAACAACAACAAAATTGCAGGTTACACCCATCACATCCCCAACAACACACCCTCCTGACGCCCCGCTGGCATTAGCTACTGCCACACTTTGATTCTAATTCTGTGGGAAACATTGCAACCACCAGCAGGGCAAAATTAGATTTCAACGTTTCAGCAAATCTTTCAGAAGCAAAGGGTCAAAGGTCACTCACCACCAGGTTTCCGATAACCATGACCAGCATGAAGACCAGGATGCACAGTGGCTGACCCGCGACCTCCATGCAGTCCCACATGGTCTCTATCCACTCGCCGCACAGCACCCTGAAGACAATGAGGAATGAGTGGAAGAAGTCCTTCATGTGCCAGCGAGGAAGAGCGCAGTCCTTTGAGATCTTACACACACAGTCCTGGAGGGAGGAAGGAGGACACAGCCTGATGTGTTGAACCCACATGCACAGATCTAACCCTGTATCTTGGTCAGAGGTCGGAGGTGTTACCTGGTAGTTTTTACCAAACAGCTGCATGCCAACCACAGCGAAGATGAAGACAATGATGGCAAGGACAAGCGTCAGGTTGCCCAGAGCGCCCATGGAGTTACCAATGATCTTGATCAGGGTGTTAAGGGTTGGCCACGACCGAGCAAGCTTGAACACACGAAGCTGGAAGCAAAGAGAGACACACAGGAAGAGATGGGACTTCAGAATAAGGGTAATCAAGTCCTCTTAATCACTTCTGTGATGTTCCAGAACCAAATAGTCTGAACTGATCGTGTTCATGTTTAATACAGCAAAAAACATTTAACAACTGTTGTTCTGTTAATGCCACTATGCATTATTTTTAAGAGATTTTTAATGGTACAGTTTGACCAATGTATTCTTGATTATTTGAATTAAAGTATCACTATCAATGCTTTTACTTGAAGTATTCTGAAGAAATATTTCACTACTTTTCATTAAACTGAGCAGTCTATGCAAAAGAGTCTCCAAAACATTCTATGAAAGAATAAATACTTTTAAAATTGGTGCTATATGACCAGAGAAAACAGAGAGGAAGGACTGTGGCATTTGCTTCTGCCAAGGCAGAAAACCTACAACTACCAAATTGCACTGCACTGCACCGGACCAATAAATGCTCCTGCTGGTGGGTGACATAATGCGCTCTATGATACAAAATCATCAGGGCTTTCGTTGGAGGGGGGAGATCTAGGCACTGGCGAGATAGAGGGAAGTTTACGTTCTAGTGGAGATATGGATATCGCATTGGCCACCATAGTTAGCAGCCTCCCTGTGACAGTCAGCATCAGGAAAAACTCTAATTTGTTTTAAAAACTAATCTGTAAAGTGAAACTGCTTTATTCAGTGTTTTACTGGTTGAAATTACCTGGTCTGTTTGTTTTGGAGAGGAAGAGACCTCTGTGGATAATTCAGCTCTCAATAAAAACCTCCTGAACAATGAACCCTGAAGGAATTCTAATCAGGAGAAGTTTAAGTTGGCTGCAATCTGCGATCCTGACCACTAGACACCAATAAATATCCCTAAATCTTACAGACTTGAGTTTGTCAATAGCATCATTTCCATTCAGGTGTCTCACTTCTATTGGAAAGAAGGTTTCCAAACCAACCAAGGAGAGCTAAAGAGACAATGAGGGCAGGAAAAGGGAAGGAAGGATGACATCGGAGAGACAAGAGAATGAAAATTAGGACATAAAATAAAACAAGAAAGTACAATGAAGACACACAGAAAGAACACAAGAACAGAGAAAGAGAGAAAGAAAAGAAAGAAGTGAATGTAAAGTGTATATGTTTATTAGTGAATCTGTGTGTTTGCCACAGGCAGAACCTGCCAACACCCAGAGTGACACTTGGAGAGATTGACGTAGACAGACGCAGACAGGCTTCAAGGATCTGTGTGTGTTTTCTTTGTGCGTGTGTATGTGTGCTTTCAATGTGTGTGTTATGGGTGGATGTTGACAACCACCGTCCTTGTCTTGTGCAGCAAAGTTGGCCGCAGCTGAACTTGACATGTATTTTAGTGACATCGCTCATCAACAGCCAATCACCACGTCCCTTGCACACTGAGAAACGTCCTGAGGATTGGTGCCTTTTCATTGGTGCTTCAGCTGATGGTCAACCAGCATGTGCACTACGTTTCCTCTTTTAGATAATCTTTTCTTCTGTCGCACTTTCAAGGGAATTTGTGGACTGTTTTTATAGAATTTTTTGTCTCTGTATCTTTACAAGCTGTTAAGTTTATTATTGTCTATAGGCAGAGGTGGAAGAAAATATTTTTCTTAGTCATTTGGTTTAGTTTCTTTTTATTTTACATATGATTACAATATTATTACATTTATATACTAAATGTATATTTAGTATTATTCATTACCTTTACTAATATTTTAATGATTATGTTTTTTCCTCATTTTTTTCCCTATTATTATTTGCTCAGTCCTTTTGTCTGTCTGTTCTTTATCAATTACAGATTCAAATACACTTGTTTACCGTACCTGTTTCCATCTACCCTCATGAATGAATTTTTTATTTTATTTTATTTTTTAAGATATTTTGGGGGGCATTTTGGCCTTTAATTGATAGGACAGACAAGCATGAAGGGGGAGAGAGAGAGAGGGTGACAAGCAGCAAAGGGCCACAGGCTGGAGTCGAACCCAGGCCGCTGCGGCAACAGCCTTGTACACGGGGCCCCTGCTCTACCACTAAGCCACCGATGCCCCAACCCTCATGGAAAATATAGCTAATGTACCAAAAAATATGCAGAATGTCCCATTTCAGAATATTATATATTTTATTACTAGATTATAATTATTGATGCATTAGTGTCAGGGGCGCCGCCAGGGATTTTGGGCCCCATGAAAAGAATTTTTACCGGGCCCTATACACAGCTGGCTGTGAGGCCGTCGAAAAATTTTTATGTTATTTTACATAAAACTATGCATTTTGATGGTATTTTTGACTATCATTCCCATATTTGTGAAAAAAGAACAATCTCTTCCTGGAATGCCACATTCCTCCCTGACAAACCTGAAGAGGATCCTGGACCTGGCTCTGTAGAGTGTATGTGACATAGCCTACATAAATTATATAGTATTTCCTATAATGTAGCCTAACTATTCTAATAGCATCATAGCCACCGTTTCAGGTGGCCTCCCACCATTTTGTTTGCTTTCAGTGATTTGACCAAAAATAACAAAAGAAAATGTGATTTTCACTAACAATCCCCCACTGCTCACTGTTTCCTCTTGTAGGTCTAATTTAGCTCCAAAACTGTAGACTCACAGGTGACATACTGTCGACCCTTTGCTTCTTTCTCCTCTCCTAGCTTCCTTTCTTTCTGTTTTTGGCTACCTGATTTTTGAGGCATATTGCCGTCGCCTCCTTACCCGCTGTCTGTGACAAATTACCAGCACACTGCAGCTGATCCAGTCTGACTGAACCATTTTATGTAAATAGAGAGGGCGGGTGTTAATGTTTCCAAAAGAAGTAAAGTTGTTGTTACCAGTACATTGTAAATAAAATATATTACTGATTATTAGTTAGTTAATAACTTAGTGTCATATTATTTTTTGTCAGTATTATAATTTTATTAGGCCCCTCTTAATCATGGACCCCTAGAATCCTTCTCCTTTTTCCCCCCTTTTCGGCACCCCAGTTTTGAGGCATACTGCTGTCTCCTCCGCTTTGCCCGCTGTGGCGCTGTCTGTGACAAAACGCCTGTGCGCTACCTGCAGCTGATCCAGTCGGACTGAACCAT
This sequence comes from Epinephelus awoara, assembly GCA_035609425.1. Taxonomy (NCBI): domain Eukaryota; kingdom Metazoa; phylum Chordata; class Actinopteri; order Perciformes; family Serranidae; genus Epinephelus; species Epinephelus awoara. Next base: position 29,666,932 of record CM069314.1, on the reverse strand, counting down.
TTTACGTAAATAGAGGGGGGGAAGGGGGGGCCCTGCAGGGGTTGATGCTTCCAAAACAAATAAAGGTATTGTTACCAGGACATGGAAAATAAAACATGTGTGATTATATGTTAGTTAATAACTTAGTGTCATTATTTTTTTCTGTATTATAATTTCATCATCATTAGGGGCCTCTCTGGGCCCCCCTCCATCATGGGCCCCTAGAATCCGTCTCCTTTACCCCCCCTTTACGGCGCCCCAGATTAGTGTGTTCATCGCTTTAATATTGCAGCTGGTAAAGGTAGAGCTCATTTTAATAACTTTATATGCTGTTGGGTAGTTTGATCACTTTGTCATCATCTCTTAATTGATTTATATTTTGTATCTTTACATGGCTTTGTTGAATACTTGATTCTGCTTGGTTTATTATTTAATTCTACGGTCTTTTTTTATTGAAGAGCAGGCTTCAGCTATGAATTAGGCACACTTCTGATCATTGACGCTTATCAGAAGCAATGGAATCATTTTTAAATCAGTGAATGCTATTATAATTGATTTTTTAAAATAAACAAATCTTTTGTAAAAAAAAAAAAAAAGAAAAGTCACTATTACAAATCAATAAAATAATCTTTAAATCAATAAAATCCATTTTTAATGAACAAAATTATTTTTAAACTAATAAAATCCTTTTTAAAACTATACAACAATTTTTGAAATGACAAAATAATGTTAAATTATTGATGTCTTTCATGAGTAGCCATGGGTAAGGCATGATAGTGAACAGGAAAGAAAATGAAAGGGTGATTCAGGACCCCGACGCAAAGAGAAGAGATCTTGAATCGTCTTGAAGGGGTTAATTTCGCAGTACGTTATCCCTTAGTTAAAAATCTGACTCCGTTAAATAACAAAAGCTTTAAGATAAATGTAGTTCAGTAAAAGGGACAATATTTCATTGTGAGATGTAGCGGAGAAGAAGTTTAAGTAGCAGGAAATGGAAACATAATCAAGTAAAGTACAAGTACCTCAAAAATATCCTTAAGAACGGCATCTAAATAACTGTAATTTGTGAATTTTCACCACTGTCTATATAAGTCCAAAAGTATGAGATTATTCTACCTTTTCTTATCTGTTCAGTCAGGAATTTGTGTTGAAAATGTTGGAAATATGAGACCTCAGTAACGGTCTCAGTTTAGACGAGACCTGCTCACTAGAACTAAGCAACTTAGTTAAATGGTGGCATAGAGAATATCTCTCCAACACATATTTCGATTGAAAAGTCATTTCTGCATGTGATGTCATCACATATGCAAACTAGTTTATCATGTTATATAAGTGCTTTCCATTACAAAAAGTTGGTAACAATGGAAAAAATCATTTCAAACTTGATTCAAGAAACTGATTTTGAAGGACTGATGAAGATGTTTGTTGGTAACTTTATGTTTCAGGTGTAATCTGAGCATTACCAGTCTGAAGGAGCGCAGCACGCTGAGCCCCTCCACATCAGACAGGCCGAGCTCCATGAGGCTGAGGCAGACGATGATGCTGTCGAAGATGTTCCAGCCCGTCTGAAAGTAGTAGTACGGATCCAGAGCAATGATCTTCAACAACATCTCTGCTGTGAAGATCCCTGAGAACACCTAAAACACAGAGACACACAGACATTTCAATATTAATGTGACAACTGTACTGATGTTTTAATTTGGTGTATTTGAGGAGTTGATTTTATGAAAAGATGCTGAAGCTGCTGCTACAATCTTACAGTCACCTGCTTTATTATTGATCATGTTCATACAGAAAATAAAGTTCAGATTAAATAAACGGACTTATTTGGAAAATAAGGCTGTTTCCATGACCCCAGTCAAATTATTGTCTTATTTGGACTAACAGGAATATTAGTGTGTATGAAAATGTAGCCAATGGAGAAGAAAAAGGAGGTAACCTGTTGTTTTGCCTGCAAAATGAGTCAGGAAACTTGACCTCTGCTGTGAGCTTTAGATTTTAGAAAAACAAAGAAAACTCGCTGTGCATGTAATTTAAATTATACTGAAGATATAAAATATAATTTACAGCACCAATTATATATTACTAATAGTCTGAGATAGACAAACACAAGGAGATCATCTCTGTGCTAAGTTACTCAAAAATAGCTGTGACACACACACACACACACACACACACATGCACACAAAGCTAAAAAGTGGACACATACAGGTAGGGACAGTCAGGTAATGACACACACACACACACACACACACACACACACACACACACACACACACACACACACACAAACACACACACAGGCATACAAAGAGCTAAATGAAGGGCAGAGTTAGCCAAAGGGTAGGACATTTCAGACTGGGTTAGATTCTCTCTCTCTCTCTCTGTCTCTCTCTCTCTCTCTCTCTCTGTCTCTGTGTGTGTGTGTGTGTGTGTGTCTCTCTCTCTCTCTTTCTCTCTCTCTCACAAACACACACACACACACGCGTGTCACCTCCTATAAACCCCAGCTGAAGTACACAAGTTCTTTAAAAGCCAACAGGAGTTCAGAAACAAAGGGACACTCCAGCACACTGACCTGCTGCGCTCACATTAACGCACACTGTTAGCATGAATGCTAACCATTTTCAACACACTGTGTGCATGTACAGGTATGTATGTATGCTAAAGTATTAGCATGGAGACACTGAGCTGAATCACAGGCCCACACTGTAGAAACAGTTTTTAATAAGGGGGACCTATTATGCTTTTCCTTATTTTCTGTCACACATCTACACCTATCAGCCAAAACATTAAAACCACTGACAGGTGAAGTGAATAACTGATTTTTTTGTTCCAATGCATTGCTCTGATGGGAAACCTATTCATGTGGATACCACCTGACATGTTCCACCCACTCAAACAGCATTGCAGACAAAGTACCCCCCCTCATGGCAACAGCAATCCCCAATGGCAGTGGCCCCCCAGCAGGATGATGCACCATGCCACACTGCAAACATCGCTCAGGAACGGCCCAAGGAATGTGACAAAGACCTCAACCTGAGTGTCAACCTGGGCGCCAGATTCCCCAGATCACAATCTGAATGAGCATCTGTGGCACGTGCCATTAACCCACCTCATAACCCACTGGACTAAATGGATCTGCCACCAACGCACTGGTGCCAGACACCACAGGACACTCCCAGAGATCCTGTGTTCATGCCTCGATAGGTGAGAGCCAGGTCCGATCCAAAGAGGCCCCACCTTGGATTAGGGGTACATCTGGAGTACCAGCACATCACAAGAATCCTGGGAAATTTAGAAGCCAGGTCGACACCTTGAGCTTTTTTAGGGCTGGGCAGTATACCGGTTCGTACCGAAAACCAGTATTTATTTTCGTTATGATATGAATTTTTCATATACCGCAATACCGGTGAATAGCCCAAACAAAGTCCGGAACGTCATGTCTCCCCTTCTGTTCCTGAGACATGACGTTGATTAATGGCCAGTAAAGTGTTTTATGCAGAACATTGTGATGTCACAGTGAAGTTGACCTTTGACCTTTTGGACATTAAATGTCATCACTTCATATAACAGCTACGGTTTTCTTTGACTGAAATGATACTAACATACCCAGACTTTTAATCAATTCAAACTTGACTAAAAAAACAGGTTGAGGTTGTAGCTGCAGTTTTTTTTTAAATTCTGTGACCTGAGGACAGTTGCAGACTTGCAGTTTACTGAAGCAGCCGTGTTCTTGATTTGGTGATTTTTAAGAAACAACACTTTTCTCAGCTGTTTGCTCCTGTGGTTTGATCCTTTAAGCTTCTCTCTCTCTCTGCAGACCTCAGCTCGTCCAGGGTTTGCCTAGCTCTGCTTTATATCACGTGTGTGTCTGTGTTTGCTGCGTTTAAAGTGTGTGTTTGTTGAAAGTGCACGTGAGAGTGTATTAATGTGTGTGTCCTTGCAACAGCAGCAGCAGCAGCAGCAACAGCAGCAGTCCCTCTCCCTGCTTGTTGTTCCAGAAAGAAGGGGATCCTCGATGTGACACCGGCTACGTGACACACGTGTGTTTCTGTTTCTTGGTCTGTGTACGTCTGTGTGTTTGTTTATGTGTGTTACATTGGCAGTGTGTGTGCAAGTCTCCCACAAAAAGTGAGTTCTGAGGTTTAATGGTTCAACTATTTTTGTCCCTATGTGCACAAAATCACACACACACAAAAATCAGGCTCTTTCTGGGGTTACCTCTTCATCTCAAACACATGAACACACACACACACACACACACACACACACACACACACACACACACACACACACACACACACACACACACACACACACACACACACACACACACACACACACACACAGATGATCCTCTTACACGGGCTCATTAACTCTGTAGTGTGTTGATTAGCTACTCAACAATCACGCTGTTATTATTACCACCATCGGGAGAGCCTCTCTCTCCATCACTTTCTCCTGTAAGTGAGTGATGTGTCGATGAAGGAGGCTCTCTCAGTACGCAGAGGTTGAGCAAAAACTCACAGCTGAAGATGAGAATGTGAAATGAAGTGAGTATAAGTGATTCAGAGTGTGCATTTTCAGCATATGAGAGGGAGGAGGCGTCAGTTAGTTACGGCAGAGGTTGCTGGTTTGAATACTGCCTGTGCTGCGACTGCTGCAGTGTTTCAGTTTAATGTAGTGCAGTGTGGTGGTGTTGTGTTACTGATCAGTGAGGAGTGTGTGTGTGTAACAGTGTGTTGACGTCAGGCAGAGTGACGTTAATGAAGTTAAACACAGTTCAGCTGTCAAATATCAGCAGCAGCTTCTGGCCTCAAACATCACGCTGTGGGAAACATCACACACTCACAGCTCCTTATATTATAATACTGCGGTACTTATTATTTCATAAACCCGAAATCATACATCGAGTTTACCCTGTTGACCTGTTTATTCTACATTCTATATTTCTTCTATATGTTAATTAAATCATTCTGCACTGCTTTTTGCACTTCTGGTTACATCCTAAGCTGCATTTTATTGTCTCAGCACAGGAATCAAAATACTTTGTTTTTCTGTTTACATGCACTGCACTTTTAAAATTACATGCACCGTTTTTTCACCTGGAACATTTTACATCTGGTGTATTTGTCCTTCTTCATCTGTACTTCTGCCATGGCCAGATCCAAGCCGAATTACAGTAATGTACAGTGAAACTACTTCAAGTTTCAGATGGTCATAATAATAGCAGCCACTTCATAAACAGAAACTTGCACTAAATATATGAATATATGAAGAGGTGTGTCCTATGTGGTGATACATTTTGATATTACGTTGCTGGGACACATTACATGGAAGCTTTTAAAACATGATCTATTAGAATAATTATGTAAAATAAACCACACAACAGTAATGAAAATAAGTGTGCTACGAGAGAACAATTTGACGTAATTGTTTGAATCATAATTTTCTTTAATTATTGAAAACACCTCAGTTTTGTGTTATTTAAACAGTAATACATGGCTGATCCCTCAGTCATCCCCCAGTAGTTAAACAGAGAGCTGGGAAGCTTGGAGGTGAGCTTAGCATCCTCTAACTGCCAATATCGGGTGAAACTGACGCAGCTGGTCAGATATCATCCTTAAAACTTACTTTACCAAGATGCAGAGGCCTCGGCTGGTTTGACCAAAGTGTTTTATGGTGCTGCTGTTTCACTGTGCTGCTCTTGTCTGTCCATGTACTGTCAGTGCCCTGTACACGTGCTTTCATGGTGTGAGAAAATGGATGTGTGGTGTAGGGCTCCATGTCATTGGTCCGACAGCCCGTTGGGCCGTCATCCCATTAGTCCGACGTCCCGTTGTTCCGATATGTGATTATACTAGGCTATACTGTATTTGTGTGCCATAGAGGATCGGCAAACGCAACAAAAGTAGGCTACTGGTCGAGATACAAGTGTCATAGAGAGGAGAGAATGAAACACCATAACCTCCTTTTATTAACTTTGGGGTCTGGGTTGTGTGGGGAGCTCTCCGCGGTGCTGAACGGCTACCGGCGGGCGTATTTCTGCCTTGATGGTGCGCCACGACCGACTTGAGGAGAAGCAGGCTCACGGCTTATGCGTTTGACACTTTCTTTTTCATTTTAACCCACACCATGATCTTTTCCTAACCCTAACCAAGTGTTTTTTGTGGCTAAACCTAACCAGACCGGCAGAACCTGTGGTGTACGAGTGCGTGAAAAGTGTCAATTGCACACGGTCAGTGGGCGAGTAGGCAGGTGCACCATGTTAAGTGCAGCGGTGCATGTAGAGCTAAGAATTATGTGCACAGCTCAAATTGGACGTGCACTACCTTTCATATGGCTGTGTTCTTTGGAGCCCTATACCTGTGCTCTGTGCAATGCCAAAAAAAGTTGATTCTATTCTAATCAAACAATATTTATAAATTCATAAACAACATTTATGAAATTATATCAAATAAGAAAATATTGTAATCTTTACATTTTTTTTTGTTTCATTATTTAATGTTCATATGTATTTTGAAAAAGTTGTGAATTTTTGACACTTTAAATCTGCTGCATTTGATTGGCTAACTTAGGCTGGATGACTATAAATCAAACAGCAGCTCTGATCCCAACCACATTCAGATGTTTGTGTTTTGGTCATAAGATGCATCTTGCTGTTGCTGGGCAACACCTACTTGCCTGTCAATCACCTATGTGCCAGAGACCTAAACACTTATAGGTAGTAACGTTCAAGTATTCAAGTTTTTGTAAGCATCGCACAAATGTTCGTCTTTGTTAGACTGAACTGTTACAGTAATGACCAGATTTTCCTCCATGTTTGTTATTGGCAGTTCTTCTCTATGGGAATGGGAGTTTATTCTCTCAGAGCTGAACCTTTTCAATCACTGTACAAAAACACAAACAGGACGACTTATCGTCTCCTAATTCAAGACAGACCTGACACATAACGTTGCTGGAGACAGAAACATGGATCCTGAGGGTTTTGTGGGTCTCAGGTCTGACTGAGGACTCTTACTTGTGACTTATCCTACCAACAGTTGGGTGTTTGAGGACACAATGATGACTAAAGTTCAGTTCATGTTCACGACTGAGGACTGTGTGTGTGTGTGTGTGTGTGTGTGTGTTTCTGCAGAGCCAAAGTCTCTGATTCACTGACTGAGGGATGAAAAACTACTCTGACCAGCAAGTGTGTGTGTGTGTGTGTGTGTGTGTGTGCTGGCTAACAAACAGGGGATGTCGACATCAGCACTCACTAATAACAGTAACATCAGCACAGAGCGGATGACACGGACTCTGTGTGTGTGTGTGTGTGTGTGTGTGTGTGTCTGAGAGAGAGAGAGAGAGAGACACGTGATTATTTTTGTCACAACCAGGCAGATATAATGAGTAAGCACCAGGACACACACACACACACACACACACACACACACACACACACACACACACACACACACACAGTAGCTAGCTCATAATTACAAATATTGGATTCAAGTTTACATTTAATCAACTTCATTTTTCTAAAATCTGTTTTAGGGCAATTTTTGTTGGAAACATTTAACCCTTTAGAAATGGACATCCTGTGGACTGCCAAACCATTATAGTTTAGCATTCATTCTTTTTGCTGTGGAAAGATAAGGCTTCTGTCTTCCGTCATCACATCATGAGCTTATGTTACCCTTTCTTATGTACGGTGCAAACGTTGTATTTCACCATAGTCATGCCAGAATTTCCCCATACAAGCTGTGGGAGATGGATGTTTGTATAATCCTGTATATATTGATAGAAAATAGGGCTGCTCCTTGAAAGTCGGGGATCAGTTGGAGACCCCTCATTCAAGACAGCTGTGGACACAATGCAGTGGCATAAGGAAGGAGAAACTTTCCACTACAAAGCTCCACGATAACATTATCCTCTCTCTTCTGCTTTAAAGAGGTGAATTAACAGCTCACAGATACTTAATACGACACAGTCTCTGGCTTTTGTTTGATATCTAGTGTCGGCAAAAAATGCACATTTCTGATCCATTATTAGCATCATTAGGTTCTTAACTATATTACATGAATGCCAATGTCACACTAAATGTTCTGCTGAACCCCATTTAAAATGTTTAAATTTGTATGAAAAATAAATAAATAAATAAAATGGTTGAATATGATTGTCTTGACAAAATTCTGAGTCAGGTACAACCCTGATTTTAAACAGTCATTCTTTTTGCAGCAGAAAGCTAAGGCTTCCGTCTTAAGTGTCATCACGTTGTACGCTCAGGAGGATGTCATTCCGCCAAGTGACACGTGGTGCAAAACCATGCGAAAACTAGTTGTGGTGCCAGAGGAATGAATGATTCATCATCATTATAAAAGTCTTTGCACTCTGCTTATAGAAATGAGCATATCTCAAAACCAAAAAAAAGCAAGTAGTTCAAATAACTAATTGAAGCATTATGAAATGTTTTGTTTATGTTTCTATGTTTAAAAATCTTGTGGATCAATACATTTTGTTCTTCATTTTGCAAAGTAAAAAAACATCCAATTTTTGTATTTTTCTAAACTAACACAAAAAGTAAGGAATTTGTGTTTGGTAGATTATTTCTTTGTTGTAACAATGCTTCTTGGCAGTAAATCTTATACTGTTGGAAAGCCTGTTCATTTCCCTTTTAAATGGTGCCACATTTGTAAGGTACAAGCATTTGTGGGATGAGCAGCAGAGCTGAGTATGTGGGTTGTGCCCATGAAAAATTTGTCAAATCTTCTCTGCCAATGCCATTGCTATGCGGATAATACACAATTGTATTTATCCATAAAGCCAGAAGAAACAGATCAATTAACTAAACTTCAAAAATGCATTATAGATATAAAATCCTGGATGAGCTCCAATGTCCTGATATTAAAATCAAACAAAACTGAAGTTATTGTTCTCGGCCCCAAACAACTCAAAAACTCTTTATCTGATGATATAGTTTCTCTGGATGTCATTGCTCTGGCCTCTAGCACTACCATATGTTTTTGTGTTTATTTTTTCAAATTTGATGAACAAATACGTACAGTACTAAAGTAACTTTCTAAAAATGCACTGCAAGTCCCCAAGTTTCAGCGTTCCAAAGCACTGCCCTAGTGCCCCTGAGCAAGGACAGCAATGTGCTGACCAAATTAGATAACAGCTACAGCAGAGGACTGTGTGTGTGTGTGTGTGTGTGTGTGTGTGTGTGTGTGTGTGTGTGTGTGTGTGTGTGGATACACAGCAACCTCACACTGTGCAGTGTGCCAGATCACACAGGGAGCACCTTTATCAAGAGTCACACAGTCACACACTGAATTTGTCCTCTCACCGTCTCCCTCTCTACAAAGAAACTTCATAGTAGCAGACTTTAAGGCTCATTTTTCATTCACATACTAACAAGACTGGGGGGCAGAAAATATTTCTTAAGTCATTCATAAGGTCCTCGAGTCCTCTGGAGGAAATGGAGGACTTGGAGTCAAGGATGGGACAGTTGGGGACAGGACAGTTGGGAACGAGGAGTCTGAGTGTCAAAAGCCTTAACTGCAGCAGCAGCTGCTGCACTGACTGAATCACTATGTTAAAAAGGAAGGATTGATTATTTATTATTATTTACTCATTCTGTTATTTTAATTTGCATATTCTTAATGAGTTGTTTATTATTATTATTATTTTTAGATGTGAATTTTCATTTCTTTTATTATTGTGAAATATGTATTTTTATTTTTAGTTCAAGTTATTAACTTATTTTTATTCTATTTTTCATTATTTTAATTGCATTCCTAGAAATTTCAAATAGAACAGTGGGGATGTGGGACAAAAATGTCAAAGATAAGTCTTTAAAAATACAGCTCACCGTGAGAGGAGTTTAAGTAGGCCTTTTACACAGATTGCACTGGCTACCTCTACTTGGTGTGACGGTTACCTCACTGAACTGCTGTGGCTCGCACACGTGTTGAACACACAGCGCTGCTGCTGCAGTGCTGCTACTGCAGCCCTGTCTTTCTACATAGAATCAGCATCACACAAAAGCCATAATAGAAGTCTTGTGCTAACAAATGCAGAAATTCAGTCCACAGAAGCACGAAACAGAAACAGAATGTGTCATGTCTGTAACATATTCTACAGATACAGATAGGGAAACTTAGTGAAAGGTGTAATGTTACTCGTGTGCTGTTGATATGGCTATCAACAGATTACTGTCATTGTCTATTTTTGCTGAGAATTGCACGTCATGCAGGAATAATGAGCGAGACTCTGAATCATTACATGAGCTACAGCTGAGCTGCGCTGCTCACACATGGCTGCTCTAACCTGTCAACATGGACACTAAGCTTGAGTAATATCATGAGATTATTATTCAGCACCCACAGAGACATTCATTTATGCGACAGCTGTTAGTTTTGTGCTATATTCAGTCTCTTTCTCTATGTGCTTCACCACATTGTTCTTGCATATAAAAAAAGTAACAACATACTAGCATACGTCTGACACTGTGTGCGATTACCCATGTAGCCCAAAAGCAGGAAAGACGTCCGCTCTCATAAGCAAACAGACTGCAAACGCGTCTGTTTGGAGATTCTTTCAAATTTCCGCTACCACCTTAAAACCTCAAGTCTGCCTCCAACTCATCCACAAAGAGCAGTCACACCAAATCTTTCACCACTGTGAGCCATCAACCCTTGATCATTGGGGTTTTCACAAAGGCAACAAAATGTAAACATGACAGTCAATGGTGGTGTTATTGAATAAAAATAACCTCACCAGTTGATTGATCTGATTTATTAATGCTCTTTTGTAAAATAGTGCTCACAGTCTATACACTGTGGCTGTTTATGGGTATTGCAACGGATATGTCACTAGACCATGTGCTTCTATCTCTTCAGCGCTCCTTTATTCTTGGACAATGATTTCGTTTATCCCTTTTCTTAAAGCAATATCATTAGTAGGGGAATTTCAATATCATCTCAACCCAAATGGGCAGCAAAATAAAAAGTAAGAGGTTTTGTGACACACGCAGTGCCCATGCAGGGTGTCAGGATGTCCACAGAGTTAGAGGAGGACCTTCTGTAGCACTTGAAGAGATTCCTGCAAACAGGGGAAGCAGAGTTTTGTCAAGGCTTTTCCTCAGTCGAAGAGAACTGTTAACCTCATTTGTAGGAAGGAAAACTTTGAGGAACTCCTGAACCCGACTGATATGTCTCTGTGGATGGAGGACTTGCCTTATCGGTCACTTAGGAGGAAGTAAACAGGGTAGTTGGAAAGCTCCCCACTGACTGATTAAATCTGAGATTCTGAAGGCTCTGGATATATGTGAGCTCTCCTGGAGCCTGTTTCAAACAGCAACATGTAAAAACAATTAAAACCAGGACCCCTTCAAATTTTTATGGCTGAATGCCAATTTAGGAACTCAGCAAATGATTGAGGGCCGCACAACTGGCAATAATCGTCACAATCTTGTTAGGGGGCTGCAGTTTGATGCAGTAGCCGAGTAGTCAAATTATCAAAATAGTTAAATCCAGTGAAGATGCATCCATGAACCTAGATGGATCCAATCCAGTCAATCAAAATATAATGCAAGCATTATACATTCTGGGACCACACTAATGTTTCTGAAGGCCCCCACTGGCCGTAGGCTGTACTTTGAGAGACTATGCTTTAAATGCAGATGGCATCATTAAGTTATCGCAAATGACTGTTGGTCGAAATTGCAAATAAATCTGTCAGTCCTGCAGGCTCAAAAGCTGCAATAATGACATTTATTTTATTCAGAGGAATGCATCAAAATAATTTCAAATCACAGCTTGCATGTTGCAAATTTGTTGAAACACCCTTGTCTTTTGGGGACAGTGTCGATGGACTGGGAAACCAGCCCCCCAGATTCTCATTGTAAAAAAGTTGAGCAGGATATCAGCTTCAATACAAACAAAACAAGAGTTACTGTCCGGTAGTTGTATGCCTCCAGTCAAGTTTCTCTTACAGTTTACATGCATTACATACATACAGCATTTCTGCTAAAACATGGATGCTTCACACACATCTTCCTCACGGCAGCACAGAAGATCTATACAATCAGCACAGTGTCAAGATTAGAGTTACCAAAATTTTGTAGGACATTATGATTTCACCGTGAAGTTGACCTTTGACCTTTCAGATATAAGATGCCATCGCTTTATCGTTTGTTAAAGGTTTTGTCATAATTAGCACATGAATCCTTAAGTTTTGAAAAAACATATTTTTTTTAGTTCAAACTGACCTTGACCTAAAATTTTAATTCTTTTGTTCTTCAGTACAAGTGGACATTTGTGCCAGATTTCAAGAAATTCCCTCAAGGCGTTCTTGAGATATCATGTTCACAAGGATGGACAACCCAAAAGCATAACGCCTCTGGCTACGGCTATTGCCAGTGCAGAGGCATAAAAAAATGTGTCCATCAGAACCAGCCAACAAATCAGTTTCTGTCAGACCACATTGTGTGGGAGCCTTAATCCCCACTCATCAAAATCCGCCACTTTGTCAGTGATCTTGATGTCAGACACCAACGCAAAGAGGCACCTTTCACAGCAGTAGGCTATGCACAGGGCTTGTCAGTTTTAAAGGCTGCTGGCAACAATCTAACTCATCAAATACCGACACTTTGTCAGTGGATGTCAGCATTAGACAGAGATGCAAAGAAGTACCTTTTGTGGTAGTATGATAGGCACTGGGCATATCACACATAATATATTCGTAAAATTAGGAGCAAGAACGTCTGTAGGGCAGGAGGGGTAGAGGATGGGTCATGGTCTGGTCCAGTACACACAACCCCCTCTGCAGAAAACATGGTATGTAGACTGATGCACATCATGTGGGACCAAAATTCAAAAGCATGAGCTCTACCAGGAAACTTACACCATTAGCAATATGTGCTGAGGTTGATTCAACAAGCTAACTGTTGTGCAACTCAGTCACACTATGATAATCACAAATGAGACGCCGCAGGATCCTGGTCAGCCACAACAGCAACAGGGATAGAGAACTGTGTAGAAGACGAGGACAGTGTGTCAGTGTCGCCTAACCAGTGCGGGTGCTGTAAAAGAAAATGCATCCACCATGCTAAAACAAATTCTACAACTTCACCCAGATGTGCTGATCAATGGGACGAGGGACAATATACGTCGTGACAAAGTGCCGCCCTGGGCAAATGCCCATTCGGCCCATATCAGGATCCGCTACTGCCTAGCTTCCACTGTTAGGGACATTTAGTACACTCAGGAGAGGCTGTGCGCTTAATGTACAGTACGTCTCTATAGATAAAAGCCTCCACTAAATGGTACGTATCCTTTAGATCTTTACACACATGGAAATATTGACATGTGAAACCCGCAGAGCAAAGCTGAAGAGCACACGATAAACAAACAGTGGAAGCATTAGTCGACATTGATTCTGTCAGCACAGTCATGTCCTGACATGATCTCTTACACATTGCATAACATAACACACACACACACACACACACACACACAAACACACACACACACACACACACACACACACACACACACACACACACACACACACACACACACACACACACACACACACACACACACACACAGAGCAGAGGCTCTCCTGTCCATCAGAAAGGCCAGCTAAATGCTATGTAAACATCTGTGAGGATTAGAGGAATTATCCTATAAAGAACTTAAAGACTTCAGACTGCAATCGGATCCCTTTGGTGTGACCCCGCCTTTATCTGACACCTGAACTGCTCTGTACTGAAATGAAGGAGAAGTTTGGACTGTTTATGCTGCAGAAGTAAATAGCTGCTTCAAACTGCAGAGGAGGTGACAGCAACATTAGAGCAGTGTTACATAACGCTGGTATTGTTGATAAAGGGATGTTCTTTGGGGCTGAAACTGTCTGGACAGTTGACCAGGTAAACAGAAAGAATATAGGGACCTTGCCTGTGGAAACGTACTTATATATTGCTTTGTGTTTTTTTTCTACTGATGCTTCCTGTTCCTGCACTATCCCTCTGCTGCTGTAATGTTGCAAATTCCCCACTGTGGGACAAATAAAGGATTATCTTATTTTGTCTTGTCTTGTCTTGTGCTGTCTTAAAATAAGCAGCCCATTTCTCAACATTGTGGCTGAGGTGTGGTGAGGTTTCGGCACCAAAAACACTTGGTTATGGTTAGGAAAAGATCATGTTTTGGCCTGAAACAATCATGTTTGGTGCCACAATGGCCACTGGGAAATGCTGTGATGCCCTGCTACAAGCACCCAGGTTTGGTTCCACAAATACCACTGGGAAATGGCAGAATGTGCCACCAAAAACTCCCAGGTTCAGTGCAAAAACATCCAAATTTGGTGCCACAAATGGTGCTGGGAAAGGCAGCAATGTGCCGATAAAAACACCCACATTGTAGAGAGACAAAATAAATTCAACCTGAACTTGATTTTCTGAAGTCAAACAGTGGACCAATAGTGGCATTCTTGCATTGCTGGCTAAAAATCGGTGGAGATACAACAATTTATCATCTTAACATCAAGCCAGACTTTCATCTTTGTATTAGTTTATTTTTTCTCTGGTAGTGGACGTGGAGCACTTTTTACTTCTTTGTGGCCACGTCAATCAAGCTCACCTGGTTCTGCCCCACTTTCAAATACTTCAAAATTCCTCTAATTACTGTTTTAAAGCTGTTTACCTCTGGCAACCAGTCAAGCTACAGTTTCGTTTCATGTATGTTCAGGCTCAAATGCACCCATGACAGCAGACGTCAACTTTGAAGAAGTAGACTTTGGAGCAGGCTTCAAATATGGATGTTGCTGTAAAGAAACTACAAATTCTAAAACACGGATGCTTCACACTCATCTTCCCACCAACAGCACAGAGGATCTATACAATCAGCACACTTTCAAGGTGGACACCCAGGATTAGTGTCACCAAGTCAGTATCTGACCAAATCTTCTGTTCCTGAGATATGACGTTGAGTAATGGCCAGAAAAGTGTTTTTTTTGCAGAACATTATGATGACACAGTAAAGTTGACCTTTGACCTTTTTAATATAACATGTCATCACTTTATCATTTATACTATTAGACATTTGGGAAATTTTGTCATAATTAGCGAATTAATTCTTGAGTTTTGTTTGTTCAATGCGATCACAGAGACCTTTAACCTTTGACCACCAAATTGTAATTAGCTCATCCTTTAGTCCTACTGGATGTTTGAGCCATATTGCATTCCTGAGAATAAGACCGACGTGAGGACACAGTGACCTTGACCTTTGACCATGAAAATCTAATCTAATCAATTCATTGGTGAGTCCAAGTGGAAGTTTGCGCCAGCTTTGAAAAAATTCCCAAAAGGTGTCCTTGACATTTCACACTCAGACAGAATGAGACGGACCAGGTCAAAGTGACCTTGACCTGTGACCTTGTGATCAGCATTCAACTTCTTAGAGGGAAGTTGGATGTTTCTGTGGCACATAGTTACACAAGACTGGGCAATAACAGTTGCTGACTCCAAGTGGGTGTTGGTGCCAAATCTGAAGGAATTCCCGCAAGGCATTCTTGAGATATCACCTTCAAGATACTGGGATGGACGAACAACCAGAGAACATAATGCCTTTGGCCACAGCTATTGCTGGAACTAAGGCATAAAAACATGTGTTGAAATGTTTAAAATCTGCACTTGGATTACTCCTTCAAGTAATTTATACACTGGAACTAAAAACCGGGACATCATGGTATTAATAAAAGCATGTGTCTCAATCCAGGTAATGTTCTCACAGTAGCCTGACTTAAGGCCCAAACCCACTGATTGAACACCACTGCTGCAGGCCGACCCACAGCCACTGTTTCTCCTAATAAACTTTATTACCATTCTCTGCCGCAAACAGCTGCCTGAAGCCTGAGCTGAGGAAACCTGACATTGCCAGACAGGTACAAGTGTGTGTGTGTGTGTGTGTGTGTGTGTGTGTGGGCAGGTGTGATCAACATGGTGATTTTAGCCGCAAGCCTTTCACACCTCAGGTGAACCAATTACCATATTGCATCAACCTATCAGCTCCTGTCAGATCGTCAGCACACCTGCAGGGTCAAACACTGGAGTTAGTCACAGTGGTTTAAAGCCATCCGACCCGTTTCTGTCAGCTCCAATACTGAAACTCACCTTGCTTTTCTACTGAGAGACAAAAACAGCACACACACACACACACACAGTTTTTATTTTTCTAGGAGAGCAAAGAAATCCAAGTCTATTTTTTGTCTATGAATCCTGAGGTTTGTGAATTGTACAAAAGGGTTTGAGGCAGTTTCAAAGGTCCGAGGGTCCTTTCCCAAACAGTCTTGTTCTTTGTCACAAAATCTAACCGCCTCCTGAACTCGCCTCAAGTTTGTTTGTCACACCTAGTGACAACAACAACACCCAGTGAGGAGGTTCATGCTCTGTACTCTGTTCTTCAAAGAAAAGTTTGTGAGATGTTTGGAGATAAGAATACCAAACCCAAATCTCTCATGCTAAAATATAAATGATAAATACAATGATGGAAAAAGGTAGTGTAGTGCAGATAAATTGTCTTTGATTTGTTTCTGCATGAAACAGGGTGCTGAGGGCAGACTTGATTTGAAAATTAATGTTAACTGACAACTATTTGTCCAGAGTCTGTGGTTGTTAGATGCACTACCCTCTCTTTTAATGCCTTCCACTGGTTCTTGCTTAGTTTTTACTCCTTTTTTAACCAACAAGCTTATAGCTCAGTTACTACATTGTTACATAAACATGTCATATATTACTCTCAACAAGACCATCACAATACATGCTATACATAGCACTAAACATGTGCTAGGACATTTTTTATTCAGAAAAAAATTACACACAGGAGGGAAATGTTGCCATGGTGTCTGCTCTCAACAATGGATAAACACAAATAAGTGGGAACAGGAAGTTCTACTGATTCATGCAGTGTATTCCAGTATAAAAAATGTATGGCACTAAAGCTGGGTTGCAACAATATGGATTAATTTAATCAAAGATTAGCTTTGATCAGAGTTCAAAACTAGGTTTAAAGGTCCAGTGTGTAGGATTTAGGGGGATAAATTGTCAGAAATCGAATATAATATAATAATTATGTTTTCTTTAGTGTATAATCACCTGAAAATAAGAATTGTGTGTTTTCCTTATCTTAAAATGAGCCATTTATATCTATACAGGGAACAGGTCCTCATCTACATAGATTGCCATGTTGCACCACCCTCTACAGTAGCCCAGAACAGACAAACCAAACAATGGCTCTAGATAGGGATATTCAAGTTTTTGCCTTTTCATGGTGGCCACAATAGTTAGCAACCCCCTTGCAATAAGCTGTACTATAATTTTTTTAATTTATTTACTAACTGTTTTTTTTTTTTTTTTAAGTAAAACTGCTTACTTCAGTGTTGTTACCAGGTTATCTCACCTGATCCATTTGTTTCAGAGATAAAGAGACTAGCGATGTCCCTATCGGCCGCCGATATTAGCAAAAACGTGCATCGGCATCAGATCTGACTGCATGGAAAAATGCAGATCCAAGAACTCCGATCCAGTTTTTCACGGACTTCGATCCAGGTTTTTTGGCCAGCCCAGCGCTCCGCGATTCAAGCAGTCCTTTCCAGTGATCCGTTCCAGCACTTACTATCAATCCACCAGGCCAGCATGCCGCAAACACACAGGAAGGGTAGGAGGAGTAGTGGTCAACTTAGATAATTGACTATTTGTTTTCTGCTCTGGTTTTTTGAGAGTGATATTTTTATTTGGTTTACACTCTTACTGTTTAAGTAAAGAGCGTTGATGGCATTGTTTTGGGCACAATTAGTGAAATTGGAGCCATGGATGGACTATTGCTTGTTTAAACAGTTGTACAATATTGTGTCCCTGTGCACCAGG
Organism: Epinephelus awoara; assembly: GCA_035609425.1. Classification (NCBI taxonomy): domain Eukaryota; kingdom Metazoa; phylum Chordata; class Actinopteri; order Perciformes; family Serranidae; genus Epinephelus; species Epinephelus awoara. The sequence goes on along the minus strand of CM069314.1, from coordinate 29,649,039 downwards.
CTGGCACTGACACTACTAAAATAACTGAAAAGGAAAGGCTGCATTGTTTGTTAAAGAAGCAACAGACAGCATTTTTGCCTATATATATCATTATGAAAATAATGTGGGTTGCACAGGGTAATATACACAGTAAAATCAGACTATCAGCGTTTACATAGGTTACTTAGTGACTTTGCAATAAGCTTCTGCCACTGGCGACGAATTTTCGCGGAAAAAATCTGCTTTACGGCAGGAAATGCGTCATGTATTGCCAAACTGGTCGGTCGGCCAATCAGGGCCTGGAGCTGGTCCTTATGAGGAACTGGCCGGGGCATGAGATTGTTGAGTCGGGAGCACAATGGCAGACGGACAAAGTTTGGAGATAATTGAAAAACGGCCTCCCAAAAGAAAACGAGCTAATCTGTCTGAGGAGGCGAGGATGCACAAAAAGGAGAGTGATAAAAGAAGAGGAAAAGCAAGAGTAAACCTCAGTCAGGCGTTCAAGAGATGGAGGGAGCTCCATGACCAAAGAGGCTTCAAAACCGATGTCCAGCTAGCTTTCTTTCTAATGGATCAGTAAGTAACACGGCTAAATGTTAGCTAGCCGAGAGAGGACTGTACTGTACTGGCTGCTAGTTCATCCCTAGCTGGCCAGCATCGCAAATAGAGTCTTGCTGCTATTTTAATTTCAATGTGAGACATTTTAAAGATTTCTTGTGTTGATTTATTTTCTATTTATTAAGGGGCCAAAGCAGTCAAAGCAAACCAGCTATATTTTTTATTTAATGTTCAAGTTTAAAGTTTGGCGGCATGGTGGTGTGGTGGTTAGCACTGTCGCCTCACAGCAAGAGGGTTGCCGGTTCAATCCCGGGTGTGGGAGTCCTTCTGTGCGGAGTTTGCATGTTCTCCCCGTGTCAGCGTGGGTTCTCTCCAGGCACTCCGGCTTCCTCCCACAGTCCAAAGACATGCAGGTTAATTGATAACTCTAAATTGTCCGTAGGTGTGAATGTGAGCGTGAACGGTTGTCTGTCTATGTGTCAGCTCTGCGATAGTCTGGCGTCCTGTCCAGGGTGTACCCTGCCTCTCGCCCGATGTCAGCTGGGATAGGCTCCAACCCCCCCGCGACCCCCAAGAGGATGAAGCGGTTAGAAGATGAATGAATGAAGTTTAAAGTTTGTTTATTTAACCCTGTTAACAATAAACAGGTCAGTTTCTCATACCAGCTGTTGTGGATCATTCTAACTAACCCGATTAAGTAGTTGTTCTTGTTAGAGTAATATCACTTGATCAAACCTTTTCTAACATGACTGACAACAAAATAAGTGAATATGTATAATATGTGCTTGGATCGGTATCGGCCAAAACTCAAGGCTGTAATATCAGATAATTTGGCCTCTAGTAAAAACCTCCTAAATGACTCTATCCCAAGCTATCAGGGAAAAAAAATCAAGCACACATCAACTGCTGGGTGAGGTTCCCGTCTCCGACATGCCAAACAGCATCAGAGAAACACTGATTTGAGAAAACCAAACAGGAAATGTTACTTTGGCAAAACAGCTGCATTTCTTTCACTGTAACTTGGGAGAAATTCAGCGGCATCATAAACCTAAATTGGCTGGAGTCTGTCCCTTAACTTTCCTCAAGGAACTTTCTTTTTTGCTAAATTAATCTCAAACAGACAGTCAAAGGAAGCCATTTAAAAGTAATGTATTCATATCTCCATCCATCATCCATCCATCCATGCATCCCTCTGTCCTACCAGGTTTCCGATGGTCAGCATGCCATTGAACTCGTCGGTCATGGGATAGTGTTCCATGGCCATGAAGAGCGTGTTGAGGACAATGCAGACGGTGATGGCCAGGTCCAGGAAGGGGTCCATCACCATGATCTTCACCAGCTGCTTGACTTTTAGCCAGGTGGGAGAGCAGTCCCACACCAGGTACCGGTGGGCAAACACGTACCAGCACGGGTGGCACTTCTTATGGGCCTCCTCCAGTTCTGCATCACCCGAGATGAAACAACACAAAAAAAGAGGAAATAAGTACAAGTAAATAACAGACAATTAAGAGACTGGAGGGGAAAAACAGGCAACCAAGCGGCCACCCAAATTGATCATGGTCACTTAAGACAATTCCTGTAATTCCAGTAGATGTGCCGTGGCATGTTTCAGAAGCTAATAAAACTACACGCCTCATCTATTTTTGTTAGAACCATGGTGCTTTTCGCAGAGCAGTCGAGTTCTCCTGCTGATGGCCGCTGTACATAAAATATAGATACAATGTAATCATAAGGATAAATGTATTTTGTAATAGCTTAAACACAGCCACTAATCTTTGATCCAAAAGTATTAACTTCATCTGTAGGTGACAGCACAATAAATTAGGAAATAACAACAAACACCATTAAAACAGACAAAAAAACCCCATTTAACTACCTGCATACTTAGTAATGGTAAAAGCATCTGCCTGAGCCCAACTGGGCTTGAAGTTTTAACTCTCTGAATCAAGAGGTAAAGATGAAAAACTGAAAGAAAGAGAAAGAAAAAAAAAAAGAAAAAGCCCTTTTTAGATAGAAATTGTGCAAATTTGCAGGAAAGCCCAATCAGTCTTTTTTCAGCATCGGCAGTATAAAAACAAAATCGGGGGGAGCGGCAAAATGCCACCTACCTACTTTTGTTTATACAGAATGTGCCTTTTTCGGGGCAATGGGGGGCGTGAGCACATAACAAAACGTATAGCTCAGCGTGCGATGTAAACAGTGACGTAGGAGGGAAGCCGCGGCTGGTAAGTTGGCCCATTCTTCATCGTTCCCGTCATCTTACGGTTAATGGCCTCTATGTTTGCGAGGACAAGGTGGGCGTGCAATTCTTTGTCTCCCTAGTGGCTCATCTTTACAGTGTCTGTCAGGTTTGCGTTTCCCTCTTGTTACTAGATGCTCACTAATTCCTGCTATCAGCTGTTTCCTGTTTATCCACTGCCGGTGGGTCGCACATGCGGCGTCATCAACAGCTCCTCCCACAAGTCTTCAACAGCCCCTCCTGTGGCGGAAGGCCGCCTCGGTCTTTTTAAATTAGAAGGGTTCCGCCAATATGACTACCCTACGAAGCGGAAAATTGGGCACCTTGGATCAACTCACCAATCTGACTATGGGCAATATTAGGTAACATTTTAAGTTTTCATAACATATTTTTTACTCTTTTGGCAAGGGGAGAGTATGAAATGCATGCTTTGAGTGTTCGGTGTTAAAGTCAAAGTTGAGTTGACGGACATATATTGATTTTGTCATTAGAATCATGACTTGAGTCCAAGTAACATGACCCAAATCCACACCTCTGGCAAGAACATTACATATTAAAGAAGGTTTCTTTAAACAGATTGTGTCAACTTTATGATAATACACGAAAAACAGCAGTATGACCCTCGGAAAATGAGGTGAGAGATGAAGTGGATTGACTGTCTTGTAGCCAAGAACACTTTTTTATGTGAAATAAAACTGTCAGTAAATAATACAGTAATCTAGAGAAAATAAAAAATGAAAGGAAAGAGGGGAAGGAGAGAATGAAGGGTGCACAAATGGATGGAGGGAGGACAGCAGTGGCTTTTTGTATTTTCCTCTATGATGATTTGTTCTCTAAGAGCAGCGACTGCCGAGGGGAGAGACAGTGACTCAGCAGACTTACCGCACACACACACACGCACACACACACACACACACACACACACACACACACACACGTGCACACACACAGACATACATACATACGAGTGCAGATTTGGACAGATATGAACCCAAAAATCAAACACATGGATATCATCAAACACACACACACACACACACACACACACACACACACACACACACACACACACACACACAAAATGATTTCATGGTTAATGAGGGTAACCATCAGAACACACTCTCTCTTTCTCTTTCATTCTGTCTCTATGTCTCTCTCCCTTTCCAACTCTCACACAAACAAAGCCAGTGTCCCCCCTGGGGTTGGCTCGGGCAGCGACAAACACACACACACACACGATTACGGTTACGGTTACACAATAACATATCGATACACAATTACACAAGCATACACACAAATACATACAGACAGCCTGAAAACGCATAACACAAAAATGCTCAAATTCAGACAAATTCATGGTTTCACAAACACACACACGCACACACGCACGCACGCACACAGGGATAAAAAGTCAGACCAGTTTATAGTCCCGTGTTAACACACCATTACAAACACACCTACAATGTCAATGGGGATTTGGAGGATGGATGCAGGACGTCTCTTTCTGTTCATACCACTGTTAACTAACTAACTCACTCACCCGAACCAAACTCAGGTAGTATTTTTATTTTATGCAGGTTATTTATTTGAGCAAATTCATTTTGACAGAAACGAAACGAGCGGCTGCCTGGATGGAAAATAAATAAATCTGAAATTGTGTGACTCTTGACTAGAAATAAGGAGGAAGTCAAAATTGTTTCTGCTAAAGTGGCTTAATGCAAAGACCAACTTATAGGCTACATTTGGGAACCAAGATGTCAATAAAAGAAGACTAGGTCATAACCTCCAAAACAGGTGGATCATTGAATGAAACGTTAAGGGGATTTAAATTTAAATCCATTTCCATTTCAATCAGTGTCTTATTTCCACTTACTTCTTATAGCAGTGGCGGCACCCGCTCTGATAGTTTTACAGTGTTTAAATACATTTAAGGCTTGTGTCATACAGACCCAGCTGTTCCTCGAACAAATTGATAACATCCTCTCTTTCCTCTGTCCAAAACTAACATTTCAACAACAGTTGACAGATAACAGAAAGTGATCCGAACAAAGTTGTTGGAAACTGGCAACAGCCACCAGCCAAATGCTATGATCAAACAGTCAATTAACAATTGTAAATCACTGCAACCACCAGAGGTCTTTCAGCATACATGTGCACACAAAATATTAGGCTGACTGGTCCTGTAGTTTGCGGAATTAGCTGCAGACAGTCATATACACACTCTTACGCATGATGTTAATGTTAGTGCTACAAAGTCTAATAAAATAGCAAACAAATTACAACAAGAATAAAGAAAACAATTGGTGGCCTCCCTGTGGCTGTCTGCGGGCATGTGAGGTGAGTTCAAATGCTGCTGTTTTATCAGACATGCTAATGCGGAAAACAAGTATAATTTTCAGTCTTTAGTCTAGAGAAATAAAACCATAGATGAGACCAGATCATAGTCTTCCAAGTCACATGTTAGACTGGGTTCCTGAGACTAGTTCAAATCATAGAGTTTGTGCTTTGAGTCCTAAACTAATGTGCCTTTTAAACTTTTAAAGAATTGTCAACAGACAGCTGCACTGTCTGGTGATAGCAATGTTCTTTCCTACACTGTGACAAGAGTGTGTGGATGTAGCATTACGTAAATTTTACTCATGTAGTAGCTAGCTAGTTAGCTAGCTAGCTAGCTAGCTTGCTAAATATGCCATGCTATCATGCTACACCAATTACATGAAATGAGGAATACAGTAATACAGGACTGTCAGTGTCCACAGCTCAGTCAACATGTCAGCTTCTACTTACTTTTGAAAAAGCAACAGTCAGTGGGGAAATACCAAAACTTATGTCGTCACTCACTCCAACAAGTGGTGTAACTTCAGCACTCACTCATTTAACAACAGAAAGACTTTTGCCTTTATAGGGCTGTCCTCACATGCTCCAGTCCAGCCAAAAATGAAAGCTACCAAAAGATCAAGACCTTGTTAAAACATATTAATTGTTGCTGATGTTCACTGTTGAACCCTGCTTATTTTAGCCTATATTTGTTTACGTATTTCCAAATTGTTCTGAATAATCTATTAGCAGCATGTTCCCATTGATAGATGGACATCTATTACTGAATTACTTTGATACTGAAGAAAACTTTAAAACATGATGATTTTCAGGCAAGTTTTGCAGAGTCTTTTTCTGTGAATTCTAGACAGATTTCTGGATTTTTATTCTGGTCAGACATTAAAGGTAATGACATCCTTGTGAAGTGTAAGTCATAGATATCAATATGTGTTTCATGCTTGTGTGTTTACATTTCACTGAGTTATGACTCCAAAAAGGGGGTACATTTTGGAGCTCATGGAATCAGCATTGTTGCTATGGTGATAACCTTGATTTCAGATAATGGTGGCTGTTGTCCAGATACTTTACATTTGAAGTGTCGCTTTACACGTGCCAGCCAATCAGAAAGAGTATTTCTTGTATTGTTGTGTTAAATTATGTTGCTCCTCACCTTCCATGGCATCAGTGAGGTAGCTGGCAGCGCTGAGCGCCCTCCCCCTCCGCTCTGATTCCTGTGTGGACGAAGGACGGGGTAACAGCATTGTGCTGAGCTCTGTGGTGGATGTGGGGACCTGAGAGAGACACAGAGGAGGAGAATGGCATTTATTTTATTCCATTCTTTTTTAATTAAGCATGGGAAAACACAAAAACATCACTTCCAATACAAACTAACAAACTGTAAGTACGCAATATATTGTAACACGCAGAGGACACACATGTTGTAAAAGACACACACATACATATTCAACCTCCATTCAGGAGCATGAGCTGTCATCCACTTATCTGTTACCAAGGTGATAGCATCACACAGACACACACGGATTTATGTCAGGTCAAATGGGTCAAACATAGTGCCGTGATTTCCCTGTGTGTGTGTGTGTGTTTGTGTGTGTGTGCACCTCTTATCACCAGGGCAACAGATAAGCAGGTGATGACTTGTGTTCAATGAATCAGAGAAATCAGTGTGCCACCACTCTGTGTGTGTGTGTGTGTGTGTGTGTGTGTGTGTGTGTGTGTGTGTGTGTGTGTGTGTGTGTGTGTGTGTGTGTGTGTGTGTGTGTGTGTGTGTGTGACTGCTGGATATTTTTTCATGTGTCAGACGAGCTGTATGAGGGTTCAATCCACTCGACTCCATGTGTCACCTCTCAAACAAAGGGCTTTAATCAAACTAAATAATTAACCTCTTCCTGTTGTCATTATCTCTGGGTAGCAACCAAAAACAGGTCATGTGATCAAGATGCCTCCTGGAAGCTTTACTGTGGAAGTTTTTCCTTTGGATACATCCAACTGGGACCTGAAGGGATTAAATGTCCCATCAGGCCTTGAGAAATGTCTCAGGATCCCCTAGTGGATGCTGGAGGAACAAGTCATGGGAGGCAGTTGTTTACATAGCCTGCTAACATGTCAACCAAGACCCAAGAACTAATAGAAAATAGTTGGCTGGATGGATAAACAATGCAAATTTATTAGGGCTGACCTGAATGCTTCAAAGCTTTACAATCAGTACTCAAATGCTTAGATTTTTGTTTTGTTTTTTTACCATGGCAATGATGGAGGTAATTCAAAGGAGGTGGCCAGTGTCAGACGCAAATGAGACCAGGGTTCTCTGTGCAGTTATCAGCCCCTACATCAATCATTAAATTTAAGAAAAAAGAACATGTGAGACTATTGCAGACAGTTAGCTGCAGCTGCAAACTGTAGCACTAACTGAAGCACCTAAACTAGTGATGAGGCCCAAGTCGCAGTGTACCAAATCATTAATAACTAACAGAAACATTGCTTGCAATAGTTCACCTTCCACCTTCTCTTTGCTTTCTCTATCACTTCCTCTATGTGAAACACAGGTCCTACCAGAGTTGGCTGATTAGCTGATTCGCATATATAAAATGACATACATAAAATTATATAAAAATCTCCCTCAAGTCCTGTCACATCCTGTTGAAGCTTCGAATATCCACAGGAAATTATCACTGAAGCTTCGAAGGCCCTAAAGTGGTGTTAAGGACAGCCTAAAATTTATTTACAAAATAACATCTTATTTAGTATCATTTTATCAACCTTTAACAAACTTATTCTGAATTTATAGGTAAGCAATAGCATACATTGTTAGCATAGTAGCCAGGGGTCACACCTAGTTAAGTAAATGGAAGTGAGCTACTTTACTTAATATTAGTAAAATATATATGTAAATTCTCAAATAATGGAGGTGGCAGTTATTTACCTCTGCTGCTACCAGGCCTTTATTTAAAGTAGGCTTATATTAGAGAGAGGCTGCCGCTCTGTTTGAGAAGTATATGTGGTCATAATTTACAATGAAAGTCACAAACAGTTGTTTGGCTGCTAGGTATATTGCTAATAAATACTGCTGAATGATGCCATTAGTACATTTTCCATTTTCTAGAGTTCCATGCCTGTCTTGTAACACACTGCTAGCCAGGCAACATCTTTAATGTGGGGCTTTTTGAACTTTTCATGGCCAATATCATACAACATCAGCTGGTTAGACACAGCAGCAATCAATGTCTCCTCCATCTTGGCTCACTCAAAAAACTCTAGCCAATGACAGTCTGTGGGGTCAACCAAAGGAAGCAAGGCCCTGTACATTCCTTTGAAAGTTTCTTAGTCCTGCATGAGGTAAAAAAAAGTTTGACTTCCTCTGTGTAAATTTACCTGGATCTTCTGCATCACTGAGCCATGCAGCAAGCCGCTTGAGAATTAAGCCAGCTATGCTAGTAAACATCTGCTGGCTGAGGATGCTACATTCAGTTAAGCACTGCGCTAACTTGGATCGGGAAAATGATTTAGACATGCAGCTCTTCTAGATTTTCAAATTGTTTTTGGACCGAATGGATCAAATCAATCAAGAAAATGTACCTACAAATTTACAGATGTGTCTTTCACAACAGTCAGTGCTTACAAAAAAAATGAATTTGAATACCAAACAGTTGTCTTTAGCCAACTGGGTTGGAGATCATGTTATGTGAACTAAAGCTACAGACAAAAAGGACCTTGAGGTGAAATCCTTTCTTTAAGTCTTGTTTACGTTTTAATGGCCGCACACCTTCTAAATATTCCAGATGTGTTTTTATATCAGACTATACACCTTTCTCCAAAAGCTTGGTCTCAGTGAAACCATTAGTATCGTTAGTATATTTCAAATGATGTTCTGTAGGTTCTGTAGGTCAGTTTAAATGTATAAAGATGAACCCCTCACTGACCCAGGGGAGTTTAGGACCTCTCAGTCCTCTCACAGATGAACTTCAATGAACCTGATTTGCTCAGGTGTGATTACATAACACTTCCTGGTAAATGTTCCTCCAATGAGACGTGACGCATGGGCCTGAAGGTCGCCGCCCACGACACCACCTACATCCTGTCTGCGTGTCAGGCAGGGAAGCACCAGGGCAAGGAAACACACACACTCTAACAGCAGCCAGCCGTGCACTAATTTAGCTTCTGTTAGCTGCTGTGGGTTGCCATGGTAACATTTCCGTGGCAACCAAGCGTGTGCGCCCTCCTCCCACTCGCTTCTCCATCAGTCTGAGCAGCAGGACGACAGGTCCGTGTTCTTCATGGACACGAGGAAGCAGAAATACTTCATGTTAAAACATGGAACTATAAACTGAACTCAGAGCTGCTTTAAACTCCCACACAACCCCTGCTGATGTGCTTCACATCTCAGTGTGAAGTAACTTTTCAAAATTGTGCAGGAGTTTTCATTCATTCATCTGTGAGGATATCAAATGTTTCCTTGCGGCAGCGCTTGAAGCAGAAAGAAAACAGTGCCTGCACTCTCTTTTTTCACATTGGTGTGTGTATCGACTGGTATCAGCAGCTCACATGTGGGGTCACATGTGCTTGTTGCATGTCCAACTGTTGACTGAGCAGTGGTGCAGTGTAACTCAGCACACTTTTTTATTTTAAATGTATGCTTCTTTGTACTTCTACTCCACTACATCTCAGAGATAAATATTTAACTTTTTACTGCACTACATTTGTCTACAGCTTTAGTTACTTTGCAGAGGACAGTTTAACATCCCCTTACTGTTTAGTTAAAACCATGTAACTCCAGATGTGTTGATGTTCAGTGTTTATGATAAACTGTTCCTTTATGTGCTGATGAAAGTCTCCTACTTCATGAAGGGTAAATTTTGGTATTTTTCAACCTGGATCCTGTTTTCTCATATTTCTGTGTCTAAGTGACTAAAGGAGAGGACAGATTTTAGAAATGGTTCAATGTTGATAAAGTGAAGAGAGTGAGAAAGAGTGCTGCAGCTTCTACGAAGAAACAGGTTGCTATGTAAATCCATATGGGCAATTGTGCCCCCTGTTAATTTATGTACAAAAAAGTGTTTGTGTTTGCCACTGAGAGGCTCAGCTTGTTATCAAAAGAACATCTGACTATGGAAAAGTCCAGAAAACATAGTTTAATGCCGTAGATTAAACTATCCAACAGTATTTAAAGGAGTTAAAATGAACACAACCTTAAATATCTAGCAGTGTAAACAACATTATGGGAAATCTGACAAATGTATTTTGACGTAAATAATAATTTACTATAGAGCGGGTCTGAAGTTCACTGGAATAGAGGCCCACACTAAAGCCTAGGTTTAAAGGATTTTGTTAAAGGACATATAAAATATATTCCATCTTTTCATCAATAAATTGCTGGGAAACCTATGAAAGGCTAGCTCTGGACTCCTACTCTGATCATTTGAGCAGCTTGTATTAATTAATGACTGACATTACTGATGCTTTATACTTTTATTCTGATATCAATAGGGCAGAATTCAATCCAAGATTTGATGAAAACACAATTATTGGCATATCATTGTTTTCACATTCTTCGCCTTCTACTACTATTTAACTGCTTCTCTTTCTTCTTCTCTTTCTTACATAACAGTGTAGGTATAGGAACAGGTTGTCAGCAGGTGGAGGTGACAAACACCTGCAGGCATGGAGCCGCTGTGTTTTATCCTCATGATCCTCTGACCTACTGCCTGATGGGGAAAAGACAATTGTAAACAAGTATGAAAATAAAGGTAATCCCTGATGACACCAAGCCATCTGGTTTTCAGCTACAGGTTCTCTAATGTTCTTCTGTAAGTTTGAAGATGAAACTACACACGCACACATACATATTATATACACACACACACACACATATATATATATACACACACACACACACATATATATATATATATATATATATATATATATATATAATATGTATGTGTGCGTGTGTAGTTTCATCTTATGTGTATATATATATATATATATATACATATATATATATATATATACATATATACATATATATATACATATATATATTAGGGCTGCCACTAACGATTATTCTCATTGTCGACTAATCTGTCGATTATTTCTTCGATTAGTCGACTAATCATTTTATTGAAAAATGTGTTAAAATGTTGAAAAATTTTGGTCTGTCTCTCCCAAACCCCAAAATTACTTGTTTCATACTCAAGCCAAAGGATTTTAGTTCACTGTCACGGGAGAGTGTGTAAAGCTGCAAATATCTAAACGTAAGAAGCTGCAGTAAGAGTATTTTGGGGTACTTTTACAGTACTTTTCTATGAAAAATGACTCAAACCGATTAGTCGACTACTAAAATAGTCACCGATAAGTCGACTAATCGTGGCAGCCCTAATATATATGTGTGTGTATATATATGTGTGTGTATATATATGTGTGTGTATATATATATATATATATATATATATACATATGTACACACATATATAATATGTGCGTGTGTGTGTGTAGTTTCATCTTATATAAATATATATATATATATATATATATATATATATATATGTGACAAGAGAAAAAAAAAAAAGCAACATAAGTTTTTATCTGGGTAAACTATCCGTTTATGTACCCCACAAAACTGATTTATTATTATGTATGGGTGCTTAGCTGAATCTGTAAAGTTACTAAAGCTATCAGATAAATGTAGGGGAGTAAAATGTAAAACATTTGGCTCTGACATGTAATGGAGTAAAAGTAGAAAGTAGCAACAAATGTAAATACTCACTAAAGTACAAGTACCTCAAAATTGTAGCCCAAAATGTGTGTTGTGTGTACAGGTGTAGGATGAACAGAACTGTTTCTGTGTATCATTGTGAAACACCATCAACCCCTCAGAGGAAACATACAACAACACACACACACACACACACACACACACACACACACACACACACACACACACACACACACACACACACACACACACACTTTTCTCTCATTCTGTGTGTTTGTTAACTGAGTCATGCAGTGTGAGTGTGATCTGATTATCATCTCTGCTGCTTGTTTCTGAAAGGACATAACACAGTGTGTGTGTGTGTGTGTGTGTGTGTGTGTGTGTGTGTGTGTGTGTGTGTGTGTGCATGCGTGCGTGCGTGTGTGTGTGTGTTCCAGGCACAGCTGATTTACTGGATGTTAACAGCCTTGGTGCAAAATACAGAGACATATAAAAAATGCGCTGTGTGAGAGGCTGAAGTGTCCATTAACAACATCTACCTTTAGCCTGGTACTGGTAAAATGTGTGTGTGTGTGTGTGTGTGTGTGTGTGTGTGTTAGGGATGCAGCACTGATCGTCAGTGTGATGCTGATTCTGAGCTGTAAAGATCCATTGATATTGATGTGAGTATTGCTGCTGTTCCCTCTTCTAACAGTTGAATTGGATTTGAGTTTTGGTCGGTTACTTTTAAAACTCCAAATAATGAACACTACTGTGTTCTTCAATATTCATCTGACTTTACAGATATTTTCCCCAAACCCCTTCTATTATGTTCATTACTGCACCATTTCCTCCAAGCTCTTGTTTTGTTTCCCTGTAGGGCTGCTGTACCCTAGTAGTTTTAAGAAATACTGTGGGGACAATTTATTTTTATTTTCCCATAAAATCCCCTGACTATTGTTTCCTTATTCCCCACAGTCTTGTTTTTTTTCTTTCTACTGTACCTACAATAGTAGCTACAGGAACCAGTTAAAAAACAAACAAACAATAATATCTCGTTGGTCATTATTATTCAAAACTTTCTTGAAATAAATAGTATCTCAAAATAATACACAACTTTCTGAAAATAATGGGAAACTTCTTAAAGTAGTGACTCAGAATCTGCAACTAATGACATGGAATGTGAAAATAATGAGAAACCTTCTCAAAACAATGACTTAGTATCTCAAATTAATGAGAAACTTCTTTAAAATAAGGAGAAATTTTCTCAAAATAATGAGATGGTATCTCAAAATAATTAGAAACTTTCTGAAAATACTGAGAAACTTTCTTGAAATAATGAGTTAGTATCTCAAAGTAATGACTTGGTATCTGAAAACACTGAGAAACTTTCTCAATAATGACTTAGGATCTTAAAAAAATATGACTCTTTCTCAAAATCAGACGAAACTTCCTAAAGATACTGATTTTAATATCTCATGATAATGACGTATTTATTTTAATGACTTAATATCTCAAAATGACTGAGTATAATTTCTGTTTATTTTGAGATATTAAGTCATTATTTTGAGAAAGTTTCTAATTTCTTAAGATATTATGCCATTATTATGTGCAAGTCATTATTCTGAGAAAGTTTCTTATTAATATGACTTACAGGTTCTTTCTAGTTTTCATCAGGTTAATGGAAATAGGCTTCCATTGGCACCTGACTCAAATCTCACTGTAAATCAGGGCTGTATTATAGTTGCCAAATTGTTTTTCCTGTCAAGAAGGGTATGTTTCCTGTCAAACGTAGCCATGTTAGTAGTCACTTGCTCGTCCAACCCCAGCTCCACAAAAACTGCCTGACGCTCCACCCAAATATAGTAAATATATACTTCTAGTAACTAAAAGAAACTTGTGACAGGGCCAGACAGGCCTTATATGCTCTTATGTGGTCTTAAATAAATCCATGCTAACTGGCTGTTCAAAGAATCAGGTGACTTTGAAAAAACTGTAATGGCCACTCAAATCAAAATTGTATCAGGTGATGGTGTGTCTGTGAATGTAGAGAATTTATGAAAAAAACGTTAAGTTGTGTGTGTAGCTTTTTGGATACCAGCAGCAGTATTCCTTCTTTCCAAGCATTGAAAGCATTTGTATGTTGTGTGTGCATAAAGGAAGGACACCTCAGTAACGTGCCTGTCCTGGTATGTGTGGCTTATAGTCTCTGATGCCATCGCAGTGACACTATGTGTGGTTGGAAATGAGTGTGTGTGTGTGTGTGTGTGTGTGTACAGAAAGAGGGAAAACAACAGTGTTGTTATCTGAGATGGTTGATCTGAGTGTGTGTGTTTAGCCCATGATATCAGAGTGGAGTTATGCAAAGTGTTGATTCATAATTCACATATCTGAGGGTTAAATGGCTGCAGTCTCCACCATTGTTTCCACTGCCACGGACACACACACGCGCGCGCGCGTGCACACACACACACACACACACACACACACACACACACACACACACAGTACTCACGCTCTCCTCCTTGACCTTCTCCATGGTGCAGGCAGGCGGCTGCCCCTGCAGAGATGGTGGGGAAACCCCATTCTGATCCATGGCAACAAACAGCTTCCCGTTGACGTTCAGAGTTGGATAAAATACCTGCAAACACACACACAGGGACGAAATATGAGTGTGTGTGGAAACCTGTTATCAACACCACAGACATTCGGTATCAGGTCCAAAACTGCGCATGAAAGTCTACACTAGTGAATAAAACAAATGAGATTAGGTTGCTGAAACAGACCCACATCACGATAAATCATCATTAACTTTGTTTTGTTTTGCAGTAACTTGCATTAATTAAAACATACTGGTGGTGTCATTCAAAACATGGCCGACAGTAACTGGATTGCAATTCTCGAATAAACTCTCGCTGTCTGTCACTCTCACTTTGGTGAGCTGGGAACCAAAGAGAAGAATTATAACAGCAAAGAGAGCCTGCAATTATGATCTTCCCAAAATGTAAAATTAAGAGCACAGTGGAAATATGATAAAAGAAAAATTATAGAGAAATTAGATTATTATCTTTTTTTTTAATGACAGCAACGCCAACAAAATGAGCTGCAGTATTTTTAATGACATCATATCTCATGTTGTTTTGTGGCCGTTTGAAAAATATTTTGGCCTGTAATTTTCTGCAGTTTACCAGCCATTGGCAGATATTCAAAACAATGATTTTAAGCAAATCTGATCTCATATCAATAAATCACATCTAAAAGAAGCCCCATCACATGCCATGTGACCTTATCTAATCTCATTCCAAAGGGCCGTCAACACAAAGAGCGACAACTAAAACAATAACAAAAAATATATTGTTTTAAAAACCATTCTGACTGATATGGATGGTGGAGTCCACACCACAACTGTAACGACAATGACAGTGCTGAACTTTCAGAGCATTTGATGAATGATACAAAAGCTGACATTAGGGATGCATGATAATATTGGCACATCATCAGTATCAGCAGATATTAGCTTTAAAATGAACATATCAGAATCGGCCAACATGCTTTTTCTTATTTTGCACAATGAATGAATATT
Organism: Epinephelus awoara; assembly: GCA_035609425.1. NCBI lineage: Eukaryota > Metazoa > Chordata > Actinopteri > Perciformes > Serranidae > Epinephelus > Epinephelus awoara. The sequence continues at coordinate 29,633,655 of CM069314.1, read as the reverse complement.
ACACACAATTGAAAGGCATTCTATTTCATGTCTCCATCTGCTAGTGGCCATCAGGATAAGAGTATGTATGATGTTAATTCCACTACAGAAGAGACTTGATAATCACTAAAATTAGGTAGGGAAAAAATGGATACATCGATACTGGTATTGGTTATTGGTCAAATAGGTTGTTTTTTATCAGCATATCTGCAAAAAAGTTAATATCGTGCTCAGGGAGGGCTTGATAAGTCTGGAGTAGTCGTTCGGGCCATAGCTATATTTGTCTTTTTTAAGATTTTTGGGGGGCTTTTTTGCCTTTTATCCACAGGGATGAAATGTAAAGGGAAGATAGAGAGAGAGAGAGAGAGACAGAGACAGGGAGAGAGAGAGAGGGGATGACATGCAGTAAGGGGTCCGTAGGCTGGAATCAAACCTGTGGCCCTGTGCCATAACTAAATTAACCAAATTAAACTTAGTTAATAGTTCAGCTAAAATACTGAACTTTGATTAGAAAACTATAGTGGAAGCTCTCTGTCAAGCCTTAAAGGCGCAAAATGATTTAGTCAGCCCCTGCACTAGGATTTTTCTCTCAATGCAGCTGAAGCCGAGTGAGTGGCTGCTTATGCTGCTGGAACATCAACGTACACTGTCATGTCTTTACAAAAGAAAGGGAAATCAGGGTTCCAAAAAAGTAAAGTAAGAAATACAGGAAAGAAAAAGAAACAAACTAACTTAAATTGAATTAAAAGGTGTATGCAAGAGACCTGAATACAGAATGGAAGAACAGGGGGCCAACAGAGAACGCCTATGCATAGGACTCCGAATTGGCGCTATGCCCCTTCCTAGGTGACCCACCATTCCCTCCACCTCCACATGACAAAGTCAGCTCATATACTGCATCACTTCTGAAACACTGATATAAAATGTAAAATGCCAGCATTTTCTTCTGGCAACTGGGGCGAACTATAAAAACTCTACCTGGAGTTTTACTGTAAAAATACTTCGTTTTGCTTTTTGTTTTTCTGCAATACATACAGCAGTAACATGTCATCAATATCCATTTTCCTAAACTGCCACAGTTGCCTAATTCATGCTGTTATGTCGTATAATCTCATCTAATGTCATCCACATAATTAATCCCATGACATTTTATCTTTTCTTTCTGATATGATTTTATTTTGTCTCAACAAATCCACTTTTGTTCAGCAAAATTATAATCTTACATCACCTGACAAAAGTGTAATTCCATGCCAACTATTCTGATCTAATTTCAATTGAGTCCAATCTCATTCAATTTTAGAATACAGTAGCTACTGTCATTTTATTTAATTAAATCTAATCTATTCCCATTTTTATTTACATTAAGGTATCTCAATTCATCCCATAACATCTCATTATGTTTGATTTTTTTTTTTAATATAAGTAACTCAAATCTCGTTTCATCCAAAGACTGATCTCATTCTGCTGGGTCACCTGGGAGCTCCTGCTGGCATTGCTGTAGGTGCTTGGTCGTCGTTTGGGCCATGGGTGCGGCAGGATGCCACTGAAGGTCCCACCACTGTAGGTTCGACCCCCAACGCCTTCCACCACGTCACCTGGGACACTGTACTCATCATCGGCCATCTCCCCCTCTGATCCCCGGCTCCTCAGACGGAAGTTGAAGATGGAGGAGACCTGGCTGCTTCGCCGAGTCCTTGTGGAGAAGGAGCGAGCGAGGAGAGGGTGGAGGGGCTGGAGGAGATGAAGAAAAGTGTTACTTTGACTGTATTATAACAAGATAAAAGAGATTACACATCCAGATTCTTTTTCCCTTACCTTTCCCCCATCCGTCATGTCCACCTGCAGCAGCTTTTCCTCTGATAGGTTCGCCTCCACATCAGCCACTCCCACCAGTGCTTGACTCCGCCTCCGTTCCTCCATGCTATCCAGTGGCAGGCCAAATGGTGAGAGTTCTGGTGACATTATTGAGTCCGAGTCGAGAATTTTCTGGGCAGCAGCCTGGTAGAGTAGATAAAATTTGTGTCGGATGAAACACAATAAACTCTCCAGAGATCCAGTCAACTAAAAAATAGTAAACTAGAAAGAAAGGCTACAGCTCAGGCTGAGGAGTAGGGTAAAGCTTAGGCTTAGGCATAGGCTACAGCTCAGGCTACAGCATAGGCAGCAGCTCAGGCTACAGCTCAGGCTAAAGCTCAGGCTAGTGCATTATTTGGGATGACACAGGTTTGCCATAGATGCTGGCTATCTGGCACTTTTTCAAAAGCAGCATTATTTGTTGCTGCTTGGCATGTCTTGATTGTAGGTTATAAGTTTATTTATTTGACTTCTATCCTTGGCTGCCTGCCCTACTTGGTTAGTCTGTCTTTGACTGAGGTTTCAAGCAAATTGTTGTTTATGGTACTTGGAACTGGTACTTGTTCATGTGAAATCTGCAGTCCATCTACAGCGATTGTAATTCCATAATAATTCTATAGTAACTGTACAGTAAATCCATGGGGTTATAGTAAATCCAGTTTAGGAGCAGAGCAGGAGGTCAAACTGATGATGAACTGGGTTTATCTGGGGTCAGTGCATCAGTTTACCTGTTGCTCCTTCTTAAGCCTCTCCATGGCCGTCTGAAACTCCCGTTCTTTCTGGCATGCCTCGGCGATGGTCGCCTGGTTCTGCTCCTCGTATGCCATTGCAACCACGGCCAGGATAAGGTTGACCAGGTAGAAGGAGCCCAGGAAGATCACCACCACAAAAAACACCATGTAGGTCTTACCAGCTGACCGCAGCGTCTGCAAAAAACAGTTAACAGAACACAATGTTCTCACACAAACATATTTGCAATGGGGGAATTTCCACAGTCCCACCTCGCTTTTTAGAAAACTCTCTAAACTCTCTGAACAGCTTCCTGTTACTGTCCAGCTGCCAAAATCCAGATGAGAGAAGAGGAGCTGATAAAATGTTGGATTACCTTCAGTTATGACCATGTGTTCACATCAATGAGCTTTGGGAGTGGCAGCAACTGTTCTGTGGACTTTTTCTGCCGCAGGTTTCAACTCATAATTGCATTTACACTTAATATTCTCATAAACTGACACTAAAATTGAAAATTAATCAAAGATAAGGCTCTAAATAACTCTAATTAATAAGTTTCTTTTGAATAAATATAGAATTTCAACCTTCAGCCAGTTTAAGATGTCCACCAGTGAGATTAAAATGTGCCTTAAATGTCCATAAATAAAAACAGGGTCAAGCACCAAAGCTGAGGCATTAAATAGTCTGATGGAAGTAAAGCTTGACATAGGCCACTTGGTCTTGAGTGGCAGCGACCTGTATCTGAGCCTGATACTTCAGGAACAACAGCCATTACGCAGCATCCCCATCACCTCAAAGACCAAAAACATCCTTGTGTATACGCGTTACCTGGTGGTAGAGATTTTCCCAGTAGTCTTGTGTCATCAGGCGAAACAAAGACAGGAAGGCCCACCCAAAGGTGTCGAAGCTGGTGTAGCCGTAGTTGGGGTTCCTCCCTGCCTTCAGACACTCAAACCCATCTGGGCACTTTCTGTAACACAAACAAGCAAATGCACAAACACCAGGCCTTATTTAGTGTGACTGAAAAGTGATCTGTATTGTTCTCTCCTCATCAATAAAAATGTCATGCTTTAGTCATGATGGAATATCGGTGTCCCCACTGTTACGAAGCCTCTGCCCAAGCAGCAAAATATAACGAATACGGTTGAGATCACGCTGTACTGTGTTAGCCTGTGCTAACTGGGCAGAGAGAGCAGCTGGAGAGCTGCTCACAGAGACCTTCCTTCAGCGTTGCATCGAACATCATCAAAAATCATTATAAAAAGATTTTAAATCTGGCAGAAACGCTGAATTCTAAGAATAAGAAACTCTGAATCTGAGACACCATCAAAACTTTTATTTCAATTCTTACTTGCCCCAGCAAATTAATTTCAAGAAAAAAAAAGAAAGAAAAACAAAAAAGCCCATTGACATCAAAACAGGCATTGCAATTCAATTCTTTAGAAAAGCTGCTGTGAAATAAAGCATTTCATGCCAGAACAATCCTAAAAACAGCCAGTGTCTATATGCTGACAGTGAAATTAATAATGGCAATTTGGCACACAGGCTCAGTCGGACTAAGAAAGTTTGGGGTTAACTTTCTGATCTATGGTTTAAAGTGAGTTTGATGTTTGTATGATAGTGAATTAGCGATGAATCACCCTAATACATGAATCCCTTCAACTCATGTATGATCCATGATGATGAAGATACAGATACAGTCTTTTCTGGCTCCAAAACACCAAGATGGCGACAGCCGAAGTGCTAGGGTGGCCATTTCCACAACACCAAAAAGAAGGACACTTTGCGGCATTTAGTGAAGCAAGAAAAATCGCAACATATGACTCTAGTGTACTCCTCACTACAATACAATTTTGTCCATTATCATGTTACAGTGATTCTGAGATACTCTATTCATCACAAGACAATTTGATCTATGATATATCATGTATGACTGGTGATGCTTGACTGCATGATAGACTTTACAAACCTCTGCAGCGGATATCTTGTCATCTTGAGGCGATGTAGCTTCTCGAAAAAACAACTTTAGGCAAGAGGTACCTGCAGCGGGATACTATTGCGTCTGTTGCTTTTGTTTCTCTGTGCTACCTGTAGCATGACTTTCACTGGCCCCCTTTACTTGTTTACTGACGTCCACATCACAACGACAACGCGTACAGTGGGCATGCAAGTCGTCTTTCGTACGTTTGCTGACAAATGTGTGCTCTTTTGACCATTCGGCATTGAATGCGGTCTGTCTTTTTGGCATGTTAACATTCCGTTAACGTGATGATATGACACAGCCAGCACATGGATGCTTGTTTACATTTTCAACCAATGATAGATCAGATAATCGATTGACACCGCTTTCAGCCAATCATTTTTTTTCTTGCCAATCTTTTGTTAGACCGAAAGTCTTACAGCATTGGACGATATGCTGCGTTACATTCAAGTGCAACTCCAAAAAGGAGGACAAATAAGCGTCCGGCTTGTGGCTGCACCAGACGCCGGACAGGGCATTTAATTTCCGGACATATGGCCACCCTACGTGCTGAAGTGCTGATCTCGAGGCTTCAAAACAAGAGTCCACTAACCAGTTGTGATTTCAAGATAGCTACGTCCATTATGTTAACACTCTACTGCTCATAATCTCTGCAAATGCAGTCTTTCTAGCTCTTTCTACTACCTCATTGCCACAGATGGGTTTACACTGGAGTTAGCTGAAAGTCTGGTGCATCTCATACAGACACCAAAAGGTGTGTATTGGTGTACTAGTGTATTGGTGTTAGATGGGCCACTGAAGGAGACGAAAGTGCTGTATTCGTCCTGAGAATGAAAATGGGTTACCAAGAGGCAAATATTGCACTTTTTAACGCACTACATTTATTTGACAGTTATAGTTACAGTTTACTTTTTTTTTCTTTTTTTTTTTACCAAAAACGATTTACTGCCTCACAGTTGTATGCCTCTGAAAATCTTATACGTAGCCATGACAGTTGACAATGCTTCAAATATGGATGTTGCTGTAAAGACGCTACATATTTGTAACCATGACTGCGTCACACACCTCTTTCACCAGGCATCACAGAAGATCTACACAACCAACACAATTTCAAGATTAGTGTCACCAATTCAGTATCTGACCAAATGTCTCTCCCTCTGTACCGGAGTTATGACATTGAGGCATGTCCAGAAAAATGTTTTTGCAGAACATTATGATGTCACAGTGTTGACCTTTGACCTTTTGGATATAAAATGTCATCACTTCATCATTTTATCCTATTAGACATATGTGTGAAATTTTACTATAAATGGTGGATGAATTTTTAGGTTATGGCTAAAAATATGTTTTGTGATGTCACAGTGACCTTTGACGCCCAAATTCTAATAAATGAATTCTTGACTCAAAGAGGACATTTGTGTCAAGTTTGAGGAAATTCCCTCAAGGCCTTCTTGAGATATCATGTTCACAAAATGAGACGGACCCAAGGTAACAGTGACCTTGACGTTTGACCTTTGACCACCAAAAACTAATCAGTTTATCATTGAGTCCAAGTGGACGTTTGTGCCAAATTTGAAGAAACTCCATCTAGGTGTTGAGATATTGTGTTCATGAAAATGGGACAGATTAACGGCAACTCAAAAACGAGATGCCTCCGGATACGGATATCACCGACATGGAAGCATAAAAATATAGGATAAACTTATATGCTATTACACAGGACCATACAACCATTTTACCCAATGACATACAAAGCACACAAAGTATGTGGCTCCACATTGATGAACAACAACATTAATATACTCTTACAGGTTATATTATAGGGAAAAAATGAATAACCTATCTTACTATATAATGACGAAAACTCTGTCTGTGGGTGTGTCTGTCTTTTTCTCCTCACTGACTTGGTCAATCCATGTGAAATTTGGCACAGTGGTAGAGGGTAATGGGAGGATATGAATGAAGCAATATTACATCAATTGGCCAAAGGGGGGCGCTATAGCAACCGATTGAAATTGCAAACTTTGAATGGGCATATCTCATGCCCCGTATGTAGTACAGACATGAAACTTTGCAGAGAGCTGCCTTTTCTGATGAGGAACAAATTTGCCTCAAGAACCCATAACTTCCGGTTCTATAGATTTTCCGCCATCGATCGATTGATCTCTTCCTAGGAAGTTTGACCGATCTGCATGAAACTCGGTGAACATGAACCAGAACCAGGAACCATTCCTTTTACTTTTGATACATTTACTTAACTAATATTTTCAATTCAGGACTTTTATTTCTAAAAGGTATTTTCAAACTGTGGTATTTCTACCGTTACTGAAGTAAAGGATCTGAGTTCTTCTTCCACCGCTGGTAATAATCAGGAGGTGTGTGGTTATATAACTATAACTAGTGTTTTGAATCTGGACAATCTCACACCACAGGTTTGTACAGAAAGTGGGTGTAGGAACATTCTGAAAGCTGAGACATTTCAATCATACATTTAAAAACAGCATCTGTCTTTCCATCCATCCATCTCTTCCTGACACAACACCAGCTAACACCAGCTCTGTTTCTACATCACTGTTTACGACTGAAGGCTTGTTATCGCCGTGCGACCGGGACCCGCCCACACGTGTCACCACGGAGACAGAACAGATAACACGGGGACGGCATTCATCATAATTGATATTCCACATTCATATCCTATCACATTCATTGCCGCCCACGCAGTCACATCTGATCTGCTGATACACAGCAGTCCCAATGGTGGAGCGCTGGTCAGCAGAGGGAGGGGCTGCTGCAGTTTACAGCTGCTGCTTCTGCCCACAACAATTCACAGTGACAGACACACGACCAATGAAGCCAGCAGTGAGGAGGGTCAAAGGTCAGATGGTACAGCAACCTGAAAATAATCCTTTGACCTGCACATGAGTGTGGAATGGTTCTCTCTGACATCCTGATGGTTACTGTGTATTACTGTACACATACAATTCCAGCACTTTTTTGTTAGCATTTCTTGACGCAAATTTGTGATTCAGACACAGATTTTGTCCGGTGCAATTATGTGAAATATACAACCTCAACGGCAGCACAGTGGTGCAGTGGTTCACAGCCTCTCGGCAAGAGGGCTCCTGGTTCACTCCCAGGGTGGGGAGTTTAAATCCAGGGTAGGGGAGCCCTTCTGTGCGGAGTTTGCATGTTCTACCCATGTCAGTGTGGGTTTTCTCTAGGTACTCAGGCTTCTTCCCACAGTCCAAAGACATGCAGGTTAATTGGTGACTCTAAATTGTCCGTAGGTGTGAATGTGAGTGTGAATGGTTGTCTTTCTCTATGTGTCAGCCCTGTGATAGTCTGGCAGCCTGTCCAGGGTGAACCCTGCCTATCACCCAGTGTCAGCTGGGATAGGCACCAGCACCCCCAACTGGATAAGCGGTTATCGAAAATGAATTAATGAATACAACCTCAATCTCCCCAAAAGTGAGGACACTGTATAAAACATACATTTTAACAGGATGAAATGATTTGAAAATCCTACTTGACCTTTATTCAACAGACTACAGTACAAAGCCAAGATATTTAATGTTCAAACTGACAAACTTTATGGTTTTTATAAATTTACACTCATTCTGAATTTGATGCCTGCAACACTTTCCAAAAAAGCTGGGACAGGAGCATGTTTACCACTATGTAACATCCCTTTTTCTCTTAACAACACCCAGTAAGTGTATGGGAACTGAGGGCTCTAACTGTTGAAGTCTTGAAAATTAAATTCTTTCTCATTCTTGCTTGATATACGACTTTAGTTGTTAAACAATCCAAGGTCTCCATTGTTGTGTGTCATACTTCATAATGCTCAACACATGTTCAGTGGGGGACAGGTCTGAACTGCAGGTAGGACAGTCTAGTGCCTGCACTCTTTTACTACGAAGCCACGCTGTTGGAGCACATGACGAATGTGTCTCATTGTCTTGTTGGAATAAACAGGGACGTTCCTGAACGTCGTTTGGATGGCAGCACATGTTGCTCCAAAATCTGTATGCCCCTCTCAGACATGGTGTCATCTCTCTGATATTATGGATTGTGGATGGCAAAATCCTAAAATTCTTTGCAATTTTGCATTGAGAAATGTCCTTAAACTGTGGGACTGTTTGCCTGCACAGTATTTTTTACAAAATGACAATCTTTGCTTGTGAAAAACTGAACCTTTAAAGGATTCCTTTTTCATACCCAATCATGACACTATCACCTGCTACTAACTAACCCGTTTACCTGCTGAATGTTCCAGGTGTTTTTTGAGCATACCACAACTTTCCAAGTCTTATGCTGCCCCTGTCTCGACATCATGTGTTGCAGGCATCAAACTCTGCAACTGCAGATCATTTAATTCTTCTTTTATTTACGCCTTACACAGAGTCACAACTTTTTTTGGAACTGGGGTTATAATACAATATAAATTTCTCAATGGCACAAAGTCCTCACGTAATTCAAGTCCAGAACAAAAGGTAGAGGATGCTTGCTTTCTGCTAGCTACAACCACAGAAACAAAACTTGTAGCAATGTAGTTTTGTTAAGTGTCAAAGCATAAACTCTATAGGTTTGCAGTGAGTGGAGGAGTTATGATGCACGGAGGATGACATTAACAGAACCATGAACACCTCAGCGTGAACAAACCTCTGGTTGAACAAAACTCTGACTCACAGAGGAGCTTCATGCTGAGTCACAGAAAAGGTTGCTCGCTGTGCAGACGCTATCTGGGGATTCAAACCGACAACCCTGCAGTCACAAGCCCACAGCAGTGACCCGTCCTGGCTGGCACCGCCCCCGCTGGGTCTCTGCCACTGCAGCAGCTGGGATGCTTTTAAGCAGCAGCTCACACTGACTCATCAGCAGCCAACCTGCCTGTATTTATTATCACCTTACTACACAACATTTGGTGGGAGCTGGTAATTCATTAAGGACACACGTAAATAAACTATTTAGTTATATAAGATTTACATAATACAGCTGAGTGAAAGGATAAGATGGGATGACATGAGTGAGAGGAAATCAATTACATTCACTTTTTAATTTTGCACTACAAATATTTTTTAACCCTTTGAAAACAGACCTCCGGCACGGCCGGCTGAGGTTGTTGTTTTCATGATACTGTTTAAAATCGATCTAAAATAAAAAACTATTAGAGATAGAGCATTGATTGTTTTTGCAACAAAAAGCTAAGATCTCTGTCTTCTGCATCATGACATTGTATGTGTGCAATGACCTCATTTTTTCATGCTTCAAGTTGTCTAAAAGATGGTGAAAATGTATGGTGACACCACAGTATTGTCCTGTCATTAGTGTCATTAATAAAATAAAAACCAACAGCTAGAGTGTACAGGCTGTACAGATTTTATGGACATAAAATACACAGGGGAATACTAATGCAGATGAAACTATCAAACTGTCTTTGGACTTTGCTCAAAAACTAAATAAAGTACATAGTTAGTTCTGCATTTAAAATCTTTTGTTTATTTTTCAAATCTAATTTTAAAAAAGTGTCTGATTATTGTATTTTTATTAATTCATGACACAAATTTACTACTTTTATCAATAATTTTGGTTTATTGATTTACATTTTCTTTTATCGTAGGTTGTACAGATTTTAGGGATATGAAGCATAAGAACATACTCCTAGAAATGACATCACAATAAGCAAAAATACCAATGTAGGCACTGGTGGACTATTTCTACTGCAGAGTTCAAAGGGTTAAAATACTTAATTAAAAAGACAACATGGAATGAGTAGATACTGCAAATACTTAACGTGTACATTATTAATAATATTAATAATGCATTATATTTTGGATTTGCATCTTATCGTCATCTTAGACTATTTATATTTTTATATTTATTCTGTTTTCCTACTCTGTATTGAAACGTCTACACTGCGATTTCCCTCAGGCAGAGGTGGGACCAAGTCATTGTTACAAGTCCTAGGCCTCTAGTTTCCCGGTGCGGTGCGGCGCAGGGTGGCATGCAGAGCTAGGCCCAATTCCAATCCATATAAAAATAAAATTTGAAACTTCATGAAAATTAATGTGTTGATCTTGAATTTTGAAAAATACAACAATGTATTCAAAATAAAAATAAGTGTATGAAATGTTTTTTCAGGTTAAATATAATTTTGATTCACTTTGGTAATTCTTTTGAATGAATAATTTATTTTCACTTTTCACTTCCATATATATTTTGACATTTGAGGTCTTATTTTTTTCAGTTGCATATTTTATCTTTGCAGATCTAGATATTATTTTTTACAGTTTCAAATCTTTTTTTCACTTTCATATCTTTTTTTTTTTTCAGTTTCAAATCTGTTCTTTGAGTTTCAGACTTTTGACCCTGATGTGGCGTGGGGGGCGTGGCATCAACCGAGAGGGGTGTGGAATCATGAGTGACAGTGCCTTCAGGGAACATAAGAACTAAAAAATTCTGACTCAACACTTATATACAGCATATTCATGTGATTGGCAGTGTAACAATTGATGCCAGTGACAAACTTCAATTTAGAAATCTGTTTTAGACAGTACTGAGCACCAATGGCGGTATAAGAGCGATAAATTATGCCAGATTTTGCAGTTCAACAGCCACATTTGAAGTGCTGGTATGTCCGATTTCCACATAGCACTGTGAACGCTGCTTGCGATGATGGCGTCTGATTGGTCGGGTCAATCTGCTGGAGCCCATACATCCAGCACACAGGTGAGAAATGTTGACTAAGTTTTGGGAAATCATAACAAATATTAAGGGGTCATTTTTATGACTGTTTTTGTAAATTCATTATTTCAAACTTACCTCTTGCCCATTTTGCAACTTAAGTGCTTGGATAACGATTGACTGGTCAGGGAGTCTATTCCTCACACGCCTTGTGCGTGCTGACAATAACAGATAAATGATCACGCCCAGAGCCACCAGTGTCAACAACATTTTGTAGAGAGGGGTATAAGTGCTGTCCCATTCCTATTTATAGCATCTGGAGCCCTTTCAGACTCTCACACTCAATCACTTAAAGCTGACGTCAGTTAAGTCAGTGAGGGTTCAGGGCTTTAGTCTTTAGGGGCCGGATTGGTTTGGTAGTTTGGCAGACCGAGGTGCGCTGAGATGGGTGTGGCGGCGCAGCAGGGGGAGGTGTAGACAGATCCAGCTTGGTGCAGTGACAGTTTCGTGCCAAAAGGCTTCGCCGAAGGTGCGCTGAAAGCTCGCCAGCTGAAACCAGGTCTAGTGTCAGCGCAGGTGGAGCGCAGCCGGTGTAAGTGGAAGTTTGGCTGACCGGCGGACAGTGCGCACACGTCACCAAAACCTCACAGGCAGGTTTCCAGAATATCAGGCACATTAACGATGCAATAAATACCCACAAACACCACTATTCACTGCAACTATCTTGCATCTTCCGACTTGCACAGGTAGGAGGGACGGAGGTGGGAAAGAGGAGTAGCTGCGCCAGCGCACACAGTGTGCCAAACTTGCAAAATCTGCCTGGCCACACCCAGTTGGCGAAGCGCAGGTGCGCTGCGCCTCCGCCTCCCCGGTCTGCGCAACTAGAGGGCCTAATCTTGGAGTTTCGAGTCCTAAACAAGTCATAATGCTCTCTTCCCTGAATGTAAGGCTATTTTAACAAGTATAATGTTTTAAATTTATACAAGCCAGGATTACGTTTTAAAATTTCTATTTATTGTCAAAACAAGTTTAGTAAGAGTTACTTAGGTGTTTAGCTAATGTTAGCTAAGCATCAGCTTGCTGACTGTTAATATTAGCCTCCACTTACCGTCTTTTGTGCAACTTTAAATGTCAAACAAAGTTGTTGTTGCATTTCCATCTGTAATTTTCAAGTGTATCTGGGAAACTAAGTGTTGACTTACTAGGAATGAATAGCATTAATATAGCATGAGTCAGGAAATGAAGGGAAATTAAATGATTTGTGGCACACTTTTTTAATTTTTTATGGCTAAAGTATCAGGTAATTTCAAGTCAAAGATTAAGTCCAAGTGAAGTCACATGTCATTGGTGTTGAAGTCCAAGTACAGTTGCAAGTCTGTTTGTCAAATCAAGTCTTAAGTCAACAAATTTGTGACTCAAGTTGGGCTCGAATCCAAGTCATGTGACTCGAGCCCACAGCTCAGCCCTAAGGATAAATAAAGTTTGTCTTATTTTAAAAATTAACTTGAGACTTTGTTATGAATAAATTATAGGAATGCAACAAAATCAAAAAGCTGCAGTTTTATACAGTAAATAAGTAGATGAGACAATACATAAGGCAATAACATTAATGTACAAGTCATCAACAAATCAAAACCTTTTAGTATCTGAAACAAACACTACACTATGGTGATATAAATGTACACAATTCCCTTAGGCTGGTCATCTTACTGCAGCGAAAACATAATCATTATCTGTGAGTGGCTGTGGTTGTTTGCAGTAGTTAATTTTAGACAATGCATTTACCAAGCATTGTGGTCACAGCACCTAATTTTACAATTATTTTAATGAGCAGGAAATAATGTATTTCCATTGCTTGCTGTTATTACTTTAATTATGTGTAACATAGCAGCCAATCCCCTGCACTCTCATGCATGCATTGCACCATCATCTGTGCTTTGAGACTCCCTTTATGCAACCCTAAATATATAATTTCTACTTTAACACTTTGTATGCATATATTGCTGCTATTATGTTTTGTTATATTTATTAATTTTACTTTGTATGAAGAGCAGCTTTGGCACAAATGTGTCCTTCAGAAATTCCATCTTATCTTATAGCCAATAACAAAAGCCTTATTAATACGACACAATACAAAAGCAGCACTGAATATGAATCTGCCACCACAAAGCTCAGTAGTTGACCTTTGAAGCATTTAACTGGAGCAGTCAATTTCATGCCATTTAAATCTGCGACTAACAAACTAACAGAATTTGCATTGTGAAGCCAGCCACCACTGGGAAAAAAATGTTCCAAGCCTGTGTCATTGCAAAAGCAGTCAGGCTGCAAAATGGCACATAGGTGATGCAGATTTAATGTGAACATGCAAAGTATTATTACCATAAAGCTGGTCATGTAGGCTACAGTAACTACTGTGGTAAAATCACAGCCAAATAAAAAAACATCTAAAATCAAAAAGCTGCTTATGCAAACATTAAGGTAACAACAATCAATTTTAATACAATAGGACATCCAAGTTGCTGCACTGCTTAAACAAACATTATGGTGACAACAATCATTTTTAATGCAACAATAAATTTCACCTCACTGAGTTTAAGTCATTCAGTTTATATCATAAAAGTTGTCATATTGTAGCGAGGCAGTAACTTATAAAAGGAGCATTTAATTGAAGCTGTTTTTCCACCACACTCATGCCATAGAACCACAGCAAAACACACCTCAAAGATTTTCAGATGGGTGAAAAGAACTGTTAGGTGTTGATCTGCCCTGCTGTTTGGCTTCGCCAAAATCCTGTCGACAATATTCAAATTGTCTGCCATTATGTGCAGCTTGCTAGCTGGGGCTGCTGCGCGAGGCTAGTGTGACCGCCTGTGAGTGCTTTGGGACGGTGGAGGGCTCACAGCAGCACCCGCTGCTCGTTGGTGACAGTAACTGCAGAGCGACAGAAGTCAGAGTCTCCGAACACGAGTACAGTCTCCAATAACACCAGAAAAAGATGCTAGATTTGTCGCTAGTCGTTTTTAACAAAGAAAAAGTCACTAAGGATTGGAAAATCAGTGATGGCAGTGCGACACTGAAGCTTCGATACGTGCTTCAAACCCTGGACTACAAACCACTGCTTCAAAGCTTGCTTTGATGCGGAAAAAATCACGTGACATAACGTCCGAAGCAGCAACTGCTTCGTTGCCTGAATGAATCACCTGACTGGTTCGCCCCCTGCCATAGTTACAAAAGCACACCCAACCTATGTCATATTTTCCCAGCACTCTCTCCTCAATAACACAATACACACATTCATCAGTCTTTATTTGTAAATAGAACATATTCGGTCTGGTGTGTGTGCGTATCAGTTTTCAAAGCAGACATTTAAATCCAAGGGTGATCAAAGCAAAGATGCTTCAGAACCCAAGTAAAGTAGTTTCCCCAACACTGCTCATTGAAGTGTGTGTGTGTGTGTGTGTGTGTGTGTGTGTGTGTGTGTGTGTGTGTGTGTGTGTGTGCGTAATTAAACGCCGCCTGTCCACCAACTAGCCTGCCTAATTTGACTGCAGCCTTGCACTTCGCCAAGAGAGGTCACAGTAACTGAAGCTTCAAGTAATGAACCCTTTTTCGAAACAATTGGCTCAAGTGGTTCAGTGCTTCACAAAAGCTTCATTTGCCCATCACTATGGAAAAGTCTCCACACCAACTCGGAACAACAGGATTAAACTTGAAAATCCGCTCCGGTGGTGGTTTATATTTCAAGATCGCTGATTCGCTCATTTCGCTGTCAATCAAAAAGGGATTCAGCCTCAGACAGATCATCCAATCATCATGCAGAAGCCCAGCGTCCAGGCCAGCCGACGCAGCCCACTGCCCCATAGACACCCAGAGACACTGAGCGTCCAATGGGCGGGACAAAGCCGAGCATTTATCCAATGACTGTCTAGTTTCGCTGGAGTGGAACAACCCACTCTGTGCTTCCCCATTGAAGTCTTTGGACACTGAGCTTCTACACTGTTTAATGCACTGTGACGCTACGGGACTCAATGAGAAGAAAGTCACGTCAGTGACCTGTGATAATTAGCTGATTCTGAACAAAAGTTGAATGCGCTGTAGCGCATATTTAGTCAATGTAAACACAACAGTACATATTTGACCACTTATTTTTTGACATTTTAGGGGAAGCTGAGCTTCCCTTGCAGTCTTAGAGCAATCGCCACTGGTAACAACACAACTATCAATTTGGTGAAATAAAGCAGTCGAGCTTACCGCAATGCTTATCCAAACATTACAGTAACAACAATCAATTTTAAAACAATAAAATTATCCCAACTCACTGCTCTGCTTATCCAAACATTACAGTAACAACAACAGCAATCGATTTTAATGCAATAAAACATCCCAACTCACTCCACTGCTGATACAAACATTACAGTAACAATGGCAACAATCAATATAATTACATCACAAATATTACAAACAGCAGATTAAGTCTTCCTGACCCATCCACCAATGACAAAATGCCGTGTAGCTGTTATACGTCTTTTACAGTAACTGAAGTCTGACAGTTCAGTTTACAGCAACAGTGAATCTGTTATCAAAGTGTCAATCTGCTCATCTAAACATTCTGGTATCAGAAAAGCGTAGCTTATTAATGCAGTCAAACAGAAAAATACCTGAGTATTAGCTGAGTAGCTGCTTGTCCAAACACTATGATACCAACAATCAATGTTAACATAGTTAAAAGTTCTAACTGGCAGCTCATTTACGCTTTACCGTACAGTTAAGTAATGTGATAGCAAAATCAAACTGAGCTGCTGATACAAACATTACAGTAACAACAATCAATGCTAACTGAATAAAAAAAAGTCAATGATGCAAATATTACAGAGCTGTTACT
Source organism: Epinephelus awoara (assembly GCA_035609425.1). Lineage (NCBI taxonomy): Eukaryota > Metazoa > Chordata > Actinopteri > Perciformes > Serranidae > Epinephelus > Epinephelus awoara. The sequence goes on along the minus strand of CM069314.1, from coordinate 29,617,546 downwards.
GTTAGCTATTACTGAGCAGCTGATACTACAAACATTACGGTTAAAGGTGGAGGAAAATCAACACAACACACACTGTGGACAGCTCCACTGATAACACCAGAGATGAAGTCATCGCACACACACACAAAATATGACTAACCAGTCATCACATAGGGCCAGTCATCTTGATGCCAGTTAGACTGACACCAACCCTGACCAAGGCCACTGCGTCTCACACACACACACGCACGCGCGCGCGCGCACACACACACACACACACACACACACAGTGAATGTGATGTGTATGTGTGTGTGTCACTCCTCCACTTCCACCCATCCACCCATCTTGCGGCAAGTGAGTCAACATGGTGGCATGTGAGTGGATGTGAAGTGTGTATGATGGGTTGACTGAGTGTGTGTATGTGTTTGTGTGTTTAAGGGGCTTGAGGACATAAAGAGAGTGTGTGTGTGAGAGGTTCGGAAAACGGAGACAGGAGGCTGAGTGTAGCATATAGCAGGTGTGTGTGTGTGTGTGTGTGTGTGTGTGTGTGTGTGTGTGTGTGTGTGTGTGTGTGTGTGTGTGTGTGTGTGTGTGAGGTGTCAGACTATGTGAGAGCCAGCAGTTATCTCTCACACACACCTCTGTCTATGTTAATGGAGGGACGCCACTTCAGACCCCCCACTCTAAGTAAAGGGGGCCCCTCAGCCGGGCACTTACACACCTACATCACACACACACAGACAAAGAAACACCCGACAGTCTGCTGGTACAATATAGTAACACACACAGACACACAGACACACACACACACACACACACACACACACACACACACACACACACACACACACACACACACACACACACACACACACACACACACACACACACTAAATTGTGTTTTATTTTCAGAATACAGCCTCAGTAGGGAAGAAATTTAAAATACTGCAGCCAGAGACGTTTAACCACTGTTACAGAAACTTTGTGTAAACCCATAAGGACTATTTAGCAGATTCTATACAGAACTTCACTGACAAAACAGACGCTTTAATGATCAGCTATACAAAAGTCTACTTAAAAAGTAGGCTAATCTTTCTTTTCCATACAATTCTTGATCAATCATCTAACATGATCAAGGTTTGAAGTCTCAAAGCACACTGCTGCTTTGGTCAGGAATTTGTCATGAGAAAGGTTTCCTATTTATAGCCCTTCAAATGTCAATGTGACTTTTGTTTGAAAGTTTCAAACTTCACTTCACCAAATTATGTCTATCTAATCAAAAAATAAAAGTGAGCACTGAATACTTGAAACATAAATACATATAACCAGTGTTGGTAACTTGTTACAAAAGTCATGTGTTACAGTAATATTACTTTTAGCAGTAAAGAAGTAATATAAGGCATTACCAACAGTATATCGGGTAATATTATTACATTTACAATGTCACATAATGCGTTACCACCTGAAATTAAATCTTTGTTTTTATTTTTCATTCATCCACACTGATCCACTTCTGCCAGTGAGCCAACAGAAAAAGGTTGTTGTGTCATTCATTACATGCTACTTTATAGAGAGGTGCCAGTGATTGTGTGTGTTATCATGTCCAGTGTGTTTCTATTTATATACTTCCACTGTATCCTCTTTTGCTTTTGTGTCCTAAGGCTGCCGAAAGCAGCAGGGATAAGGAGCTGGCCTCCGGTTTGTTTTTTCCTCATTCCAGTGATCAGCCCATCTGGGTTATGTAAGTAGCCTACAGTATATGTTGGATGTGTTTTCATTCACACCATCTACAATCACAGAGCAATGCTGGCAAACTTTCCTGTTCTTATGTATAACTGTCGCTCTGGTGCTGCTGTAGCTGACTGGCACACCGGGAACCGGCAGGAGGGTCTGACTCACATGCCATTCCATTTGTAGTGTTATTTTGTATTATTTGTTGTGATACAGTATTTGTTTATTGTTTTTCATATCATAGGCCCACAAATATTTATCCATATCTAATAATGATCAAACTTTGATCCTCTGCCTGACCCTCCCTGTGACGAAGGCTGTTTCTTTATTTAAAAAGGTCCAGATTATTTAATTGTTCTATATCATTATGCTTTTATTAATATAAGCAGCAGATTTTAATCTAAAGTGGTATCCACTGTATGTGAATGCATGAATGGGTCAGACTGGCGCAGCACTGGATTTGGAATGAACTGTAACAAACTGGAGCTGCTGTACTTTGACTAGCTTCTGTGAAACAACATGACCCTCATCCATGTAAAATGAACACTGGTTCTTCTGGGGTCGTTTTGGTCAAAGTAACACAAAAGTAGTGTAAAAAGTAACATTTCTATACACAGAGAGAAATATAGTGTATTGTATCTTATTACTTTTAAATGAAGGTGATTAGTAATGTGTGACATCACCTTTTTCCAATGAGAAGACTGCAGACAGAAACACAAACAGTGAAAACTGTATAGTGAAATAAACAAACTGGACCGCCTTTACAAAAAAGAAAAAGTTGTATTCATTCAGGTCCCAATCACTCACAGTGAGAAGTTGATTGAGATGATTGCAGTTTAAAATACAAGAATAAGTACATTTACCATAGCAGGATACAACACTTAAGAGAGGGTGACAGAGACAGACAGACAGAACCAGACAGACATACAGACTCACTCAAAGACAAACATGCTGAGGCTATTTTGGGAGATATCCTAGGGATTTCTGTGTGTGTGTGTGTGTGTGTGTGTGTGTGTGTGTGTGTGTGTGTGTGTGTGTGTGTGTGTGTGTGTGTGTGTGTTCGCTTCATGTTCCCCCTGCCATTCAGTGCTGTTCCCTATGACCTCTTAAACACACACACACACACATACACACATACACACATACACACACACACACAAACACACACACACACACACACACACACACACACACACACACACACACACCTCTAATTATAACACTCAGGTAAACTCGAGTCCGGGAGGAAGAGAGTACTTAGAATTGCTATAGCAACCGTATCCCAGTGCTGGTTGCCGGGGGAGATTGTTTTGTGCCATCTCTGCTGGGAGACGGGAGGACCATGTGTATGTGTGTGTGTGTGTGTGTGTGTGTGTATGTGTACCTACATGTTTCTCACCACACCTTATCGAGACTTGGCAGAACAAACTGTAGGTTTAAATTAGCCTCTGTTTTACAATAATATATTTAAAAATTAAATATTTTTAGGAAATGCTTTCATTCAGAACAAATGAGAAAAAAGGAAATCCATTGTAATCTAATCTCTTCACTACTACTTTTATCTGTCATATTCTAATCTACACTAATTAAATACCAGAGGTAGCCTTTAGCATCTTTATGAGGAGCACCGAGCTTTCAGTTAACTCCAATATAAACCCATCCACAGCAATACTTGATCTTGAGACCAGCTATGTGATATAAAAGGTGAGAGAGTCTGCATGGGGTGGAAGGGAGGGGAAGTGGATGGGTCAAACAAAACAAGACTATCACCCACAAGATCACTGTTTGTGTCCCATGTGAAACCAAAAGTCAATATTGTTTTGAAGTAACATAATAAAATTAACATATGGTCAAAATTTATGCCATGTTACATGACAAACATACTTATTTTACCCCAAAACATGTGTTTTTTCTGAACCTAACTGCATGGTTGGGCATCGTTTGGGGTTTTTTCCGATATGGGTGCTCATACGTTAAAACTGTGCCAATGCCTAAACCAATGCTTTTAAAAAATACAGCACAGCCAGTCACAGAAAATTACTTATTTTATATCAAAGGTCCCCAACCCTACCTAACCACGACCCTTTCACAACATTAATTGTGTGTTACAATTTGTTTCAGTTTTGTGTCACTATGAGATGCTAAAGGGCGTGGCAAAGCGTCTGTATTTGACGACCTGGGAATGAGAATGGGTTTAATGTAGTCTGGGCTATGGGGCGTCGGTGGCTTAGTGGATAGAGCAGGTGCCCCGTGTACAAGGCTGTTGCCGCAGCGACCCGGGCTCGACTCCAGCCTGTGACTACTCTAAAATGTAGTCTGGGCTAATCTAATCAGATCTCATTGAGTTCAATCTAATCAAAGACAATTTGTCAAATCCACCTTTATCTACTTTAATTGACCCTTCGCTTAGTCCCAACCCCAGACGCAAACTGACGAATCATAGTGTAGCATCTGGCCAGCTCAGACAAACAACAACACCGCTCCACTGACTCTAATGCAGTCGTTTCAGATTTCCTTCATTATCAGGCTGGTTTTGTGGATTTGGAGCTAAATGTTGTGTCTGGGGCACGTCGTGTATTAATGATACTCTTTACCTGGAGAGGTTGGAAAGAGATACACGTTTCTTCCCTGTTCCAAAACCAAAATCAAACCCTGTAAAGTGTAGGGCTAGCTAGCTAGCTACTGAAGATATGGCCTACTGAATGTATACACATGCTGCTTTTGCTTTTTAATGATTATAACACTTGAAAAAGGCTGACCCTGCTGTACAGGAACCAGTGAAGGGAAGCAGGGAAACTGGTTTTCACTCAACTGAGTGTCATCACACTGTGTGCAAATGAAAGTTGTTTGACTTCCACCCCCGGAGATCCCTGCCCATCCAGTGGTGGAAATACCATAACCGGGGTATGGCAGTGGAGGTCCAGGCACTGGTACACTCAAACACCATTTCAGACCAAGTACCCCCCTCAGGTTGAGGTCTTTGTCACATTCCTTGGGATGTTCCTGAGCGATGTTTGCAGTGTGGCATGGTGCATCATCCTGCTGCGGGACCACTGCCATTGGGGATTGCTGTTGCCATGAGGGGGGGTACTTTGTCTGCAATGCTGTTTGAGTGGGTGGAACATATCAGGTGGTATCCACATGAATGCCAGAACCAAAGGTTTCCCAGCAGAACAATATATTGGAATGAAATAATCATTCACTTCACCTGTCAGTGGTTTTAATGTTTTGGCTGATAGGTGTAGATGTAAAATAGTCTAATCCTGTCTAATATAATCTCACTGAAACCAGCATTATCTTCTCCAGCTAAATCTAATCTAGTGTGGTCTAGTGTAATCTTGTATAATCTAGTTAAATTTAGCCTAATCTAGCCTACCATCTAATATGAGCTAATCTAATTTTAGATTTTGGTTGAACAAGCAGGTTTGAATTTACTAAAAGTCTAGTTAGTGTTATTATGCTAACACTGGCATTCAGCCCTAAGATGATGAAGTATGTTTGAAACACCTGATGTGAGAATAATTGTCAAAATCTAACTAATTCTAATCTGGATAAATTATGCTGGTCAATGTTGAAACAGTCACATGATGTGAATCTGCTTTAAGATGAGTACATATCAGATCTGCACCAGTAATACCAGTGTAGAAATACTCTGTCTCCAAGTAAAAGTTCTCAAACTCTTACTTAAGTAAAAGTGAATCTTTTCAGAATAATATATATGATATTATTATCATTACATTTTTTGCCTCCAAAATGTAGTGAAGTACCAGTAGAAAGTATCATGAAATGGAAAAACTCAAAAACAAGTATCTCAAAATTGTACTTAACTACAGTACTTAAATGTACTTCATTACTTTTCACCACTGCCTTTAACAATGAGTTCATCAACATTTTAAGCACCTAACAGAATGTCTGTCAGAGGTCAGAGATCACTATTCATGGTCGACCAGAGCAATCTGAGCTCTGGATGGGGGGGGGGGGGGGGGGGGGGTTGAGGGACTGTTGTGTGACGTTCTAAAGTCGACTACATTAACTTAAGGTCAGCAAGGCACTCTCAGTGTTTCCATGAGACGGGAGGAGAAAATCCCTCTGGCTTTGATTCTGTTTTAATGTCTCATCAGTGACACAGCAGCTCCTGAAATAGCAGCTAAACTATCGAGGCGGGTCGCCTGGCTGTTAGCATCACAGCACAGAGCATGCTGGCTACGAACCAACGCTTTGATCACAGCCGAGCCGTAACTGTGTGTCTGTGTGTGTGTGGCACTTTGATCACCACATTTGGTCACATTAATAACAGAGTCGTCTCCAATGTGTTATCATTAGAACATCTAAACCATCCTGATTACCAAGCACTTATAAGGACACACTCTCTGGTACTGATGACTGTTCACATGACTGTAGACTTGTTCAAAGTAACCAAGACATGTTGACATGTTAGAAACTATCCCTGACCTCTTAGCACCATACACTCCAGGATGCACTTTGAGGTCCTGGGGCAGAGGTCTTTTGTCTGCTCCAGAGGCCCGGCTGAAAACTAAAGGGGACAGAGTGTTTGCTGTCAGGGCCCTGAGGCTCTTGAACAGTCTGCCCAAAGAGATCAGACTGGTAGAGTCAGTTATCTCTTTTAAGTCCTCTCTTAAAATAAACTTCCATCAGAGAGCCTTTCCTGATTTTTCTTGAGTTTTAAGTTCATTTAAACTGTTTTTTATTTCCTCAGTTTTTATATGCCAATGTGTTGAAATGTAAAACACTTTGTAACTCATTTGAAAAGCACTTCATAAGTAAAGATTATTAATTCCATTATTATTTACAGTCTTCTGATCTGAACCCTGTTTTTTTCTCAGTTTCACACTAGATTTACAGCCTCATTGAATTTCCACATACAGTGTTCCAATTATAACATGACGGGAGAGCTAAAAAAAGACCTACAACTCGACTTGGACTTTAACACCCATGACTCCTGATTTCACTTGGACTTGAGCCTTTATAATTGAAAATACTTGATACCTTCCCCCAAGACCAAAGATTAGAAAGTACTTTTTTTTTTTTTTAGTGTGCCACAATCAATTCATTTCCAAAAGTGACTACATTAACGCCATTCATTCCCAGCAAATTGACACTTAATTCCCTGGATTCCCTTTGTGTAAACTAATCCCAAGTTGCAGCACCAGTTTGAAACAAATGGTACCAAGGTATTTTGATTCTGTACAAAAACTATGCAATTGTCAAAAAAAAAAAAAAAAAAAAAAATGCAGTATGCAAAATGCGTGAGTCAAAAATTACAGACAGAGACGCAACAAATAAGTACAATGTCTTTAAAGCATTCATGATATTTGTAAATTTAATATGACCAAGCAGCAACCTCCTAGGCTGAAAAATGAAGCCAAAAACAGTAGTTCATCGAATGTCCATTTGAGGCTGGCTCCAAAATCCCCACTGAAACCCATGTTAAAATGCCAAACTTTACAGCAAAAATAATCATGTTTACAGCCTGGTCTTTATAGCTTATTTCCCTGATTCATGACAACTGCATGGGTGTATTTTTACATAATTTACCCATTTACATTTTATTTGGGCTGACAGGCTGTCTGCTAATAGTGGCCTAAGCTTCTCAGTCAGACCAGCCCCTCACTCCTCCACAGCTCAAGCCTCTCACCCAAATATGGTCACTTCTGGCTCCAATAATCCAAGATGGCAACAACCGAAATGCCGAACTCCAGGCTTCAAAACAGGAGTCCACTAACCAATGGGTGACGTTGTGGTAGATATGTCTACTATTTATACAGTCTATGATTATTACTCTGTTGTTAAAATGGTGTTATTTTGTGAAGAGCACATTATTTAGCACACTTGTTTAGGATTGGAAACTTAAAGTTTAGGACTTGGGACTTGCCTTGGGACTTAAGTGCAAACACTTGTGACTTGCAAAACAATGACAATGTCCTACCTCTGCAACATATGTTAGCTTAGCATGCCATAAATTGTTATTTACAGCATAAGTAGAGAGTTTTGCAATCAGTCCCGCCAGATTTGAACTAATATTAGAGACTGCCCATACAGCCCATGCAAACAACAAAAAAGACATGAACAGATGCAAATTTGCCCTTGGCAGAACAAAGTGAGGCAAACATGCGACAGACAATTTAAGTTACAAGTTGAAAACAAGTTGTGCAAAAACTTAATGCTTATCACGGGGATCTTGTGAAAGTACAAAGACAAGAGGAAAAAGAGGAGAAACTGGAGAAATATAACAGAAAGTACAGTGTTCCTGGTAAGTTTTTTAACAGTCAGATGATGAGTTGTCACAAAAGCCCGACACAGCTACAAACAACGTCTGTGCAGTCTGTTATTTCACCACAAACTAACAACTTACCAACTGCACAAATAGTCAAGGCAAAATTGCGATGTATCTTTTTGTTTTGTTGCTTATTCCACAAACATGTAATGTCATAAAAAGGTATTAAAAATTTGAAAGTAAGCTTTCAGGAGCTTTAATAAGCAGCAGGGGAACATATTACGTCTCAGCCCTTCAGAGTAGTGTTTCCTCAGTAAAGCCATAAAGACCAGTCCTGTGCTGTTCATTAGTCGGCCTAGTTGGTCTATGATAACTCACTTAAAGTGACCTAAAACATAAAATTGCATGCTGGATGTATGTACTATGGGGAGAAACAACTTAAAAGAGTTGTTCCACTTACAGTTTACATCCATGTCTGTGAAAACATGGATGCTTCACACACATCTTATCCCCAACAGCACAGAAGATCTATACAATCAGCATAGTTTCAGAATGGACATTCAATATTGGTGTCACCAATCCAGTATCTGACCAAATGTCTTCTCTTCTGTTCCTGAGATATGATGTTATGAAATGGTCAGAGAAGTGTTTTATGCAGAACATTTTGATGTTACAGGGAAGCTGACCTTTGACCTTTTGGATATAAAATTCACTTCATTATTATATACTATTAGACATTTGTGTGAAAATGTATTATAATTAGCCAAAGCATTCTTGGTTTATGGGCAAATACATGTTTTGTGAGGTCACAGTGACCTTGACCTTTGGCCTTCAGTCAGTTCATTCATCAGTCCAAGTGGATGTGTGTTAGAAATTAGAAGAAATTTTCTTTTAAAGGTGTTCTTTAGGTACCATGCTTATGAGAATGAGATGGATGCAAGCAGATTGACCTTGATCTATGACCACCAAAATCAAATCAGTTCACTATTGAGTCCAAGTAGCATTTGTGCCAAATATTAAGAAGTTCTCTTTCTTCTCTTGAGGTATTTTGTTCACAAATCTAATCAGTATATTGTTGAGTACAAGGGGACATTTGTGCCAAATTTGAAGAAATTCCCCCAAGGCATTCTTCAGATATCATGTTCACAAGAATGGGACGGACGGACAGATAGACAGATAACCCGAAAACATAATGTCCCCAGCTATGGATTTCGTCATCACGGAGGCAGTAAAAGGTGTACTGTCAGAAGGGGCATTTATCATCATGTGGTAAAAATGCTGTCATGGAACATTTCATTGGTTTGTCACATTTTCAAGTTCAACTACATGAAGAACTGCAACGGCATTTGTTCTAATTTAACATCTCTTTGTTTCCGTTTAGTTTCTGACAGTGGTCATTGTGTTCAGCAAAGTTAGTTTTTAGTATTATATTGCTTTCAGTGCTCGGCGTTCTGCAGGCTCATGGTCTACATGTCATTATGGGAAATGCCAGCGTTCTATTTATTTCAGTGGAGAGCTTTTCATGCCACAAAGTCTAAATGTTGTGGAGGAAAGATTCTTTAGGCTGGAGGGAAAATGTGTCAGGCACAATTTAACTTTTTATAATGAAAAGCCAAAGGGAATAAAGGCTACTTAACCTTTTCTGGACTGCCTTAGATCTCTTTATCCTCAACAAAACCTTTTCTAACTCATACATCAGCGGATAAGAGGCTTCCCAGACACCAATCTGTTTTTAAGACCCTCAGTTGTGTTGTTTCCAGTGGAGAATTCGCTGTCTCATCGTTTAAATGCAAAGAATTTCATATGTTGCTTTAGCAGTCTGTACAGTTTTAATATCCTGAAAGTTTCATCAGAAAAGATTCATTGATTTTTAAGATTGATACAGTGTTATAAAGTATATTTTGATGCAAATTTTGTTAGGTTTGAGGTGTTTCTTGTACATTTCAAGTTCTTAAAAATAGAGAGCTAAAACTTTATACTACAAAAACAAGTTTTGATGTCACAGCATGGATATTGCAGTGGTGGACTCAGGCTGTCTGAGGGGCAGGGGCAAAATGGCAAGTTTCACTGGAATTGAAACCCAAGATGGCACTTCATCACATTTTCTCAACTGGAGGGGCACGCTAGAGGTCACTTAATCATGTTTAACTAACTGGAAGGGCACCCTCATTGGCAAGTAATCATATTTTCTCTATTGGGAGGGCACCCTAGATGGCATTTAATCATGTTTTCTCACTGTAAGGACAGCCTAGATGGAACTTTATCATGTTGTTTTTGCTGAAAGGGCACCCTATAGGGCATTTTATGATGTTTTCTCCCCTGCAGGGCATTCCACAGGGCACTTTATCACCTTTTCTGTAATAGAAGGCCTTCCTAGACAACAAGTCACACTTGAGGACTTGATGACAGGCATGTTAGAGGGCACTTAATCATGTTTTATGCTTTATCTACTTTCGAAGCTCGGAGTCTAATGGTGGTACACTGATTTTTTTAGCTCCATGTTTATAGCGCTTTTCATCCAAAGTGCTTTACAATTTCGCCCCTTATTCACTGACCACAGGGAGCACTTTGGAGCCTGGTGTCCTGCCCAAGAACACTTTGACATGTGGTATCCGACCACCAACCTTCATCTTCAATCATCTGTTCATCAGCAGATGGAATCAGTCTTGTGATAACAACTATATGGTGAAAAGATCATAACCCTTCATGGTCTAAATGGTGTTTCTTAAAACTTTGTACTGCTTCAATGTTATCTGACTTTAATAGTCATTGTTTTCAATGGAGAGTTAACATCCTGTGGTTTGAACGCTATTTACTCCCTTAGCAGTGGTTCCAGTGGAGAGCATCGCTGCTCTACACAATTTTAAAAGAGAAGAGCAGCCTGACAACTGCTCTCGACTGTTGTAAAATCCCAGGGAAACGAGTTCTCGAGTGGCTCATTACTTAGATATGTGTATTGGTATGGGAAGAAGCCGTGCTGGCTTTGATTCAGACACTTGTTGGCATTCCTTGAGAATTGCACAGAGTGCTAAGTCATGTTCATTTCACCAGCTGTGTCCAAATGATTTATAACGGGAGGATAATGTGACGCTACAGAAATAGAGCTTGAGGGGGCGTCGGGGACTGCGTCTCAGCGGGACAAGGAGACCACCGTAGACTGAAGATGTGGGTTTGAGATCAGCTCTGGATCTGTCCGTCAGTCCCACTGCCGATCAATATTCTCACTTCAGAGAAACTCAAGAGATAACAATGAACTCACTCAACTCTCACTTTCTCTCTGCTCTTCTCTTTGTCTTTCCAGGTTTGAATCTCAGGTTTGTTTGTTTGTGTCTTTTCTGTCTGTATTCTTTCTGTCTCTCCTGTTAGTCTTATTTCTGTCTCATTTTAAGAACTGAGACTCTTTGCTTTTTTGTTATTTTCCATGCATTAACATTACTGAATATTAAAAGCAAATGGAATTAGCACTCAACACGCAAAAGTGTTTACACCAGTATAAACATTTATCTTTGATGTAATATTCAATTCAAATTAAAGAATTATGTAATGAAAGTGCATTCGTCAAACACTGTAAGATCTACCTGGCACAATTAAACATACGATGCATATGACGTGGGGTGTCATAGGGTCTCCCAAGGCAACTTGTCTAGAGGAGGGGCCAGAAAAAAAGCCAATTTATAAACTGAAGGCCAATTCATTGTTTCCATATCCATCTGTCCACAAGGTTCCGTCACGTGAATGTCATCATCCACCCTCGTCCACCCAGACCCCTGTACGGACATTTGTGTGGAGCCCATTTTACGTGAACCTGCGAACTTTACATATACCAAGCACACCAACTGCTCCAATTACAAAATATATTGTCTTTCTCCACTCTTCAGTCCAGTTCAAGACACTGTGGTCAAGCTTTAAGTTGGATATTTGACAGAGTCTGGAGCCTGCAGCATCTTCTGCAGGCTCCTGAGGCAGTAGGACCGTAAGTTCACTTCCCTGCCCTTCCATTTACTGCTAGAAGCTGAGGTGGACCCTCAACTGTACTATGAATGGAACGACGTCCATGTGACTACAGCTTTCCACGGACATTCAATGCAGAAAGCTTGTCCGAGCCTTGAGAGTGAATCACAGATCCTATATAAATCAGCCAAGATGGAGTTGCAGCACCTTGCCCAGCACAGGAAACCAGGGGCCAACTCCTGGAGCCACATAGAGCTGCCGTCCTGTTGGTCCACCACCCGTAGGGATAAACACTGGGGTCAGTGTGTTGCTGGGTGTGTTGACCGACCCCCAGCTTCACTGACTGCTTTTAGAGCCTCACCTCTCCGGTGGAGAAGGAAACAAAGCAGGTTCAGGAGGTGGAGCTGGACTGACTTTATAAATAAGGGGTCATTACATCATTGTTCACTGCAGCTTTTAGATACATAATTTATTTTAATCTGTAACTGTTTATTTACTTGCGTTTGCTTCTTGTTTGTAATGTCTTTTAAATGCAGTTACTTTCCAAACTCTTACTATTTTTTACTTGTTCTCACTTTTTGTTTTTATTTTGTGGTCTGCCAGTACCTGCACTGGTATTTTTGATTATTGAGATGTCATTTCTTGGAGTATTTCTGAATGCTTCATATTCCTTAAATCTGTACTGCCTAAGCTAAAAGGTTATAATATTATATAATTATTTAATTATAAAACAAAACAAAATATTACAAAACATTATATAATGTTATAATATTCCCTAACTCTCCATAAGTTCTATATTCTATCTATATTCTATATAATATTTAGTTTTTAAAATATGCTCATTTTTATGAACAGAGGGTAAAGGCATTAATGATGATGATGACAAATTAATCATTCATTTTTCTGGCATCACTGTGCGTTTTTGCATGGTTTTGCACTACAGGTAGCGAATCACAATGACATCATTACAAGCGTACAGCATGATGACATGGAAGACAAAAGCCTCAGCCTTCTGCTGCACTATATGGGGAAATTCTCAGTGAAATTCCGATGTAATTCCAGAGATATACCATGTTTGCACCACTGGTAAGGTAAGGTAACATAAGGTCATGACGTGATGAGAGGGAAGACAGAGGCCTTCAATCTCCTGCAGCCATCTACAAGATGTCTGTTTTTAAAGGGTTAAGTGTGATTTTAATGTTTTCTTAACATCTTTTGTTTAATCCACTCTGCAAAGCACTTTGAATTTCTCTGTGTATGAATGGTGGTGTACAAATAAACTTGCCATGCCTGAATGTATGTCACTGCGTCTGGGAACAAACTTCTGGAGAAGTGGACCCTCTCCTTTTCTGGAGACACTCTAGGGTCTCTAGGAGGTATCAGGCAGGTGTGGGGATATTTATGAACCACTGGCTGAGCATTGCTGTTCTCTCTGGTAAAGAAGTATGCAACCTTACAGTCCATGGGTGGGGTGCTATAATTTATGTTGAATTCTGTGACTCTGAGATCATTCAAATGTATTATTTCTGTCTTTCTACTTCCTGTCTCTAATATATAAACACATTGTGAGTTGACATCTGTCCAGAGTGACACAGCTTCCTTTCAGCTTCAGATGGACACACCTCTACAGTGCGCTCTAATTTTTTTCTATTTGTCTTTCCTCTATTCTCTCCATCTGTCTGAGTCTCCTCAGCAGTCAAACAGCTAGGTCAGGCGTGAGACATTATCGATCTGATCTTGCACACGCACACACACACACACACACACACAGCACAGTGACCAGCTGCTCCCACGTGTCAACAGTGTCAACTCATTCTCTGTCAATAAAGCCACTTGTCAATAAATATTCATTTCTCTGAGACCACTTCCTCTGCTGTCTCCGGGGTGGACTCTGTCGTGTTTAATCTTTCATGCCGACTCCATAATTTACCTCAATATCACCTCTCCTGCAGCCGGACTGTTTACTTACACTCTAACAGACACAGTGCCTCTGGTTGGTAAGGAAGCCCAGGAAGGACATTAGTGATGTGGGCAGTTTTCTCATTTGGTGCATGTAAGTAATCTCACCATTTTCTCTGTTTAAAAATAGCAGTTGCTGCTTTACTTGCTTTGGCAAAAGAAAAGTTCAGCTAGGAGGACTAATTTTCATATCCTTGCTCGCTTTTATATAAAAGTTCGCTTCAACTTTATCAACTGACTGATTGTGTCCTGCAATCTAACTGAACCTACTTGACAACAAAAGTCTGTTATCCAAGTAGGTTCTTACTCTAAGGATTTGAAACAGAAGTCTTCACTGGTCTTGGTTGCCAGAAGCCTAGATACAATTCCGGACCCAGTAAATGGTAATGGTAAATGGATCTGCATTTGTATAGCACCTTTCTAGTCATCCAACCACTCAAAGTGCTTTTTACACTACAAGTCACATTCACCCATTCACACACACATTCATACACCGGTGGCCGAGGCCAGCATACACGGTGCCACCTGCTACTCAGTTTTTAACACACTTACACACTGATGGAAGCATCATCAGGAGCAATTTGGGGTTCAGTATCTTGCTCAAGGATACCGACATGCAGACTGGAGAAACTGGGGTTCAAACCGTTAATCTTCAATTGGTGGAAGACCCACTCTACCGCTGAGCCACAGTAGCCCAATAACAATTATCTTTTCAGAGATAATTTTGTCTAAAAAGATGAATATTGAATCAGGTCCCTCCATGATTTCTTGGGCTTGTTTTTTTTTTAGGATTGTTGTGGCCTAAATGCATGATTTCACAACAGCTTTTTTTTTTGAAAAAAAAATTAAGAGCGCTATTTTTTCAGGCAGTTTTTTAAAATGAAATTGCAGAAATAAGTGAAAATCACAAAATTTGTTATGATTACAGATCAAAGGCAACCTGTTCCATCGAGAATAAAACCACACTGTTCTAAATTGGTGATTTATACAAGACTGACATTACCACTAAGTGGGGCTGCTTCCTGAAAGTCAGCTTCAAATCATCAGTCAACTGACTTGACTGAGGCACAGGCAGCTGTGGACACAGAGGCAGCTGCCTGGAGGAAGAGAGGTTTTGCCTGGTCAGACACAGAGAGATGTTATCTTCTGCCCCTGCTTAGAAGTAGTGAACTTACAGCTCACAGCAACTTGGTACAATACAGTCTTTGGCTTTTTTTTCATATCTAGGGTCGGAAAAAATGTTGCACGTTTCTGTTTCTTGTTTGTTTCATGTTTCCGTTAGCGAAGTAAACTTGTCGACTACATTTCAAAAATGTCACTGTCAAACTAAACATCCAGCTACACCCCGTTCAAACTTTAAAACTCTATATGGAAACTAGAAGTATCACCATGCACCCAAGTCAAGTTGCACTCATCCATGTCTGTGAGAACAAGGATGCTTCAAAGGCATCTGGCTTCCAGCAGCACAGAAGATCTATACAATCAACACAGTTTCAAGATTAGTTTCACCAATTCCGTATCTTAACAACTCTATCCGTCTCCCCTTCTGTTCCTCAGACATGATGTTGATAAAAGTGTTTTTACAGAACATTATGATGTCACAGAGAAGTTGACCTTTTGGGTATGAAATGTCATCACTTCATCATTTTATCCTATTAAATAAAAAGTTAGGCCAAGAACATGTTTTGTGAAGTCCCAGTGACCTTGAACTTTGACCTCTGACCACCAATTAATTCCAATTAAAAAAAAAAAAAAGCCCTTAAAGCGTTCTTGAGATACTGTGTTCACAAAAATTAGACAGACACGGTCACAGTGACCTTGACCTCTGACCACCAAAATCAAAACAGTGTATCCTTGAGTTGAAAACATAATGCCACCCAGCACTGCTATCGCTGACATGGAGGTATAAATAAGGAACAAACAGTCAACTATTTGTAATTCAAAATACTCATCTTGATTCTTTCAACACATGTAACGGATCTGGGTGCAGCAGCCTCTGCCATGGTGATCTGTGTTGTGTACATCTCTGAGCCATTCTCCAGATGTGTTTTGTGGTAGAAAAGTTTGTGTTCCAGGGCATCTTTGAACACAGTTCAAATCAGTTTTCCCTGCTTTCAGGCAGAATATCAGGGAGTTGCCTTGCACGACCTTCAGCAGTAATTTTTGTTAGTAAATAAATAAGGTGTTCATGTTGCACATCTACATCTTTACTACCAGAAACAAGCAAGTGAGTTTTGTGATGCTATGCCGGGAACTGCTATGATTGGTGGAACTCATGGGAAACTATGATGATTAGTCAAATTTGCAGAAAAGTTACAGTGATTGGACAAAACTGCAAGATTGCGCAGAATTGTGCTATACTGTAAAAACTTTATTTCACTTAACCTCAAGACTGAAACAAAATTCCTAATTACAAAAAAAATTCTGTCCACCTTCACTGCATTGCGGGGGAAACAGAAATTATAATAAAGTCGGGAAAACACACAAAAAAATCAACAAAAATGAATCACAGATTTGATCCCACTTATAGTTTTAGGTTTCTTTGAATTAAATCAACTAATGGTTCAAAAATCAGACGGTCAATCAGATTTCCTCTTCTTGAGTAAACAGAGCGGCTCCATCTTTCTCTCTTTTCTAATTTGTCCTCTGGTTACCCATGATTCAGTGTGTGTGTTTGGTGGGCGGGTTCGGTCCATCAGCGCAGATGACATACGGGGAGGGGGTCATGATCAAGCTGGTCGACATTATCCTGTCTGAGGGAGTTGGACGTAGGCAGGAAGAGAAGGTCAGAGTGTCGACTCTGATGTTGTTTTTCCTCCTCGGGCCCATTAGTTCACATGCAGCCGAGTTTATTTGTGTACAGTTCAGGTGTCACTTATCCTTTTGTGTTTGGGTCATTTCACAGAAGAAACAGTGTCTTTAGATATTCAAGCAGCTTTGTGTCGACCTCCATCATTGCAGAGCATATTTTCTTTGGTATTGTATTTTAATTTATGTCCCTTAATACCACCTCGCCTTGTTCTCCAGCCTACACCTCTGTGTTTCTGCCGCTGCTGTGACCTAATTCAACCCTCAGGGATCAATAAAGTTCATTTTATCCTTCCAGTGTGGGCTGTTCTTATAACTGAGTGTTGTCAGTGAGTTTAATTTGATCCACTTTATCCCTCCTCCTCTGCCTCTCTATCACCAAATAATTATGCATACTCTCTATGTGTTCTCAATAAGCACAGACATGTAACATTTCACAGAAAAGCGAAAAAAAATAACAGAGACATTTCAGGGAAACATTTTTCAGTCTGGACCCTTTTTTCCCATGTTTTTGTGTGACTAATGGAGACAACACAGTTTGAACTGGCCCAGTACTGAGGGAGAGTACTAAAGCTGGCAGCAGCGAAACAGGCTGCAATGTTACCCTTTAGGCCAATAGCACACTGTCAATGTGCATCGGCTATAGTGTTTGCTTTTTAGCCACTGACAGGATCAGGTTGTGGATCATAAGTCCAGCTGTTCTCATGCACTGTTCATGCCTACATCTTGGAAAAGTTGTGCACCACAATTCATATCTACCCCACGCTATCATGAGCTGTATATTGTAAATAACCCAAGTAATGAAGAAATCTGCGATCTCGTGACGATGTGCTGACAGGAGTAAAGAAGAAAGTGGAATGAACAGTGAAAGTCAACTGGGTCAAACAAACACAGAACTTCTCCCCCAGAGACCAAGTGAAGTGTTTTTAACTCAAAGAAACTTTACTTTTCTAAACCTAACCTATGTAACTTTATGTAAGGTGTTCAACATTTTTTTCCTTTTCCTAAACCTTACCTATGTAGCTTACTTGCCTAAACCCAACCTAACTTTATGCTAAGTATTTAACTTTGCGTTAAGTACATAACATCATTTGCAGGCAAGATTTAGTGATGCACAAGCAAAAACACCATCCAAGTAGCACTCAAACATCACTAAAATTACTCTGTCCCAAGTCCGAAAGAGAGACTGAACAGATATTAAAAATGAAATAATCACTAAAATTTTCACTGATGAGTCTGAGTAGTATTGACTAATCCCGTTTGATCAGCAGGTAAACAGTCAATGTCAAGAGGTGGAATGCACTGGCTGAGATGTAATGTTAGAACCCATTGGTTATCATCTGATGACGCATTGGCTTTACATTAGCCATATTTAATATATCTCCATTCATATGAATATCTATCTGTTAAAAGAGATTATCTTAAAGGACCAGTGAATGGAGGAGGAAGTTTTGGCACTGACATCAGCTCCAGATCTATTCAAACATTTGCTGTTGCCCCCAGGAGCTTATCATCGTCAGACCAATAGCTGATGGATTCTGAGATTGCAGTTGCAAAGTATTGCTATTGTAAGTAGCAGTAGTATTCTACTGTGCAGAAATAAAGTGGGGTATTACAGAAGTTGCCTTTCACTTTGGTGTTTCAGCCCGAAGGAAAAAGCAAAAGGATCACAAGTGCTTTAGACCTGTCTGTTATCAACACACACACACACACACACACACACACACACACACACACACACACACACAGTTATCTCCCTGTGGACTGGGGTTTAGGTGGTGGAAATCTCTTTTGTGTCTTTGGCTGAACATTGGACAGATGTCACATTCACAGCGTCCCGGAGAGCTCATAACTCAAACTAAACACACCCACAGCGCAAATACATACACACACACACACACACACACACACACACACACACACACACACACACACACACACACACACAAACTGATGGAGATGCACAAACACTCCCTCTCTCTCACACACACAAACACACACACACACTCAGACAAAATCAACCCCCACTTTGAAAAATGTTTTCAATATTGCACTTGAGTTATTGATCAGGGCAGCTTTTAACATAATGTTTTAACCATTTATAATGGGGGGAGTAGAGATCTTATATGGCACGTGCACAAACACACATTTAAAAAAAAAACCACATGCACAGTTGGAGGTGCATTAACATGGTGGATACTGCCAGCAGAGGAAACTAAGCTAAGCAAGAGTTGGAAATGTATTGGAACCAGCAGAAATGAATGGTAAACTAATTTAATGGGACACACACACACACACACACACACACACACACACACACACACACACACACACACACACACACACACACAAACATACACACAATCGGTAGTGCATCGACATGGCTACCACCAGCAGTGAATGCTAGGCTAATGGAATGATGAATATCAGCCATGTGACGCAGTGTATTCCAGGAAAATCAACCCCCTCGGCAGCTATTTCCTCAGAGTCGGCTCGAGCCATATTTCTCGCTAACTGCTGCGATGACAGCAGAGTCTTTCTGAGAGGAAGCTGGGTCAATGATGATTAAAGCCGCACCTCCACCTTTTGAATCTGGTCCTGTGTTTTCTTGTCACATTATGGGGCAAATAAAGGTTTTCAAGTTGTTTTGCAGCTGTAATGGGAAAACAGCTTCTTGGCATTGATCGAATTCCTCATTGAAAACAGAAGGGGTCAGATGCATAAAACTCTGAGGATTCATGACTAAAACAGCGTGTATGCACAAAGACAGAAAGGTACATTCTTTTTGTCACATTTATAAAGACCCGTGTACGCCCGATTCTGTTTCTTATATCTCAGTCAGTTTGGAACTGGGTGCATGTGTGCCTCATTTCCTCTCCCACAGGTAGCCATAAGGATGTAGAAATGCCTGTAAACATTCATTTGCATATCAATATGTTTGCATAAACAATACTATCAGACCTGTCAATGAGAAACATGGCAAAGACAGTGTAATTTCACTGTCTGTGCCAACGTGTCACTGGTAAGGTTCACTAGCAGCAGAGCAGCTGTCATTACACACAGCTGTGGATATTTTTAGTGACCATTAGTTCATCATGTTTCTGCAAACCATCATTGCGGAAAAAAAATTTCAGTCATCATTATGTGTAAATGAACTGTGTTAGACTTCCTTTCTCCTTACCATCGTCCAGATCTCCCTGCTCATCTCTCAGCTCAAATCCATTGGATGACGCAATTTTCACTGACTCTTGGGCTATTGCTCAAACTACAGATAATACTTCCACACTTTCATATGCCCACCCCCACAAACACAAAGAGTATGGAAGCAGATCAAGAGAGACAGCTGCCTCTTGCTCCCTCTCTCTAGCCACTCTAACACAGAGATCATGCTATAGGGCCACTACGAGGTCCCGTCTTTATGCTGCCTTTGCATTTTTACACAGAACCAAACAACGGACGCATCATTCTGCTACAGTGTGTGATTTCAGACAGCATGTTTACATTACAGAAGCAAAGTGGCATGGCAGGCGTGACATGTAGCACAATAGCTTTGGCATCTTGTGTGACATATAACATATGTGTCTGCAGCGCTTTATCAACAATGACAATGCTTTAACAATCATTCTCTGTTGGAGTGTAAGTAGCTGCTGGACCTCTCAGCCTTAGCGTCAGCCACAGTTATTCATCTTTGAGTTAGCTACTAACTGCTACTTTTTAAATCTCCTGCAGTAGGTCACACACATAACATCACACCTGTGCCGGAAGAACAGGCAGTGTAAAAGGGGCTTTGCTCTCTCTGAGTCAGACCAAACTTAGATCAAACCCATATCAAATGGTAAGTAAGCACCGCTGATCAGATGTGAACTGAGATTCTGTTACCGTGTTGGCCATTTCTTGCCTAAAGTGTTTTCAGAAAACATATTGTAGTGAACTGTTTCACTCTAATTCAAGATCATTTGTTACTGGCAGGTTGCCATACTGTTCCTGTGTCAAAATGGCCAGGTTGCTTTACGTCACACACAAGTGAGAGCATTTATTGGTCCAGTGCGGCGCAGTGCATTTTGGTAGTTGTAGGTTTTCTACCTCCTGGCAAAAGCGGATGCCACAGCCCTTTTTTTATGGTCAAATAGCGCCAGTGTCAGACTGAAATTTTACAGAACAACATGTAACCTGCAAGATGAATAACACAATCAGTGAAAATTGGCAAACAACTTAAAATCAATATCTAAGTCATACTGTGGTTTCTAGCTCAACAAGCTCAACAAGACCAAGACCTGCCCTTGATGTCTTAGGTTGTGTGTTTGAGTTCAGGGGGAGGCAGAATAAAGATGCCAATGCCTACTTAGTTATTGTGCTGTGTGGATTAGAGACACACAATTTCTAAGGTGTTTTTACTTTAAGAAGTTCCATGGTCCGGGCAGTTCTGTTAATGGACCCTCCTGTATTTCTCATTTGTTGTCTTCCTCTTCCACTTCCATCTTCCTCTTTAAAAGGTTGGCTCGACTCACTGCCGCGCAGCAGCTATAATTAAATCTCAAAATGTCTCAGGGGAACTATAAGTGTTATTTTGTTTTATAGGTAATTTATCTTAATATGTGATACCACCATAACCAATACACTGGCCGAGGTTCATAAAGACGCATGGTTGAAAAGCCCATTTTCACCACGTATAAGCCATAACACTGTATTAATTTTTATATCTGCCTGTTTTGTCTCTGTGTAATGTGCTCCAGAAACAAAGTTGAGTTCATCTATAGAGCATCTGTAACTAGTGAAGAGGGAAAAGCGAAGCTCTCAGTTTACCTCGTCGTAATCCTCACCTACAGTTATGAGCACTGGGTACAGACCAAAAGAATGAGATCATACATAAAAGAAGCCAAAATTTGTTCCCTCCAAACTGTCTGGGATCAGCCTTAGAAACAGGGCGAGGAGCTCAGAGCAGATTGCAGCTCCAGCTCCACCTGAACTGATCAGGATGCTGACTGGACTCCTGGCTCCTCCCTGCGGAGGCTTTCCGGGCACGTCAACCCAAAACACACTGGTATTATAAATCCCATCTGGCCTGGGTATGACTTGGGACCCCCAGGAGGAGCTGAAGGACATGAATGGAGAGAGAGAAGGACGCCTGGGCTACTTTGCTTAGCCTTCTGCTACCAGACCAAATGAAAGGATGAAGAACGCACAGAGAACTCATTAACATAAGATTGTGTTTTGACTGTTGCCCGTGTCGCTCCAGCATGTGCCCTCTTGTGTGAGACTTTTACACTGATGATTAAATTCCAGTAACAGAAATCAGATGCTAATTTTGTCAAAAACAAAGTTAAAAACAAACCTACGCAGGTGTTTGAATGCACTTCCCATCCCCTGAAGACTGCTTCCATCCAGTGTGCAGTGAAGTAGATTTTTAACCTGCTTTATAAAAAGGTGCTTCTTGTTTCTTTTTGGCTCGAGGATGAGAGCAGCTTCTTGTGAAATTAGTTAAAATTCCACTTCACTGTATACAGGAGGGAATATTTCTAACGGACAGAAGAGTCTTTGAGGGTTTTGGACATATCTTCAAAAACATGTTTGGTGCTTTTTGTATTCTGTTTATTTAATTTTTTTTTTAGGAAAATATTGGCTTAAATAAATCTGTGACTGGAACACTCTCATTAATGCAAAAATGTAAAAATGATGATTAAATGACAGCTACAAACTGGGAGTCGGATTGGATACTTTAAAGCACATTAAAAGGGAGAGGATTTTGGATAAATAGACCAAGTGGGACTGCTTGGATGCTGTCCTGGTAAATGAGCCGTCGTTTCAGCAGGAGGAACAGGAGAATCAGGCTCCTGCCCTCTGGGTCCCTCCGGCTCCTAACAGCCTCGGATCACTTCCTCTCAGCGTAAAACAACTTCCTCCCGCTGACCTTACAGGTCACATGCTGCATGCCAACAAGCTCCCGTAACGAGAGCCCCTAACGACGGCTGCTAATTAGCTTTCCTTAACGAGGCAGCCCATCAGGCCGGCTGTCATTCCATATCGTTGCTGCGTGCCCACCGTGCGGTTGGCATGTTGCAGGCATGTCAGCAGAATACTGACGGGGCCGCAGTGATGAGGGGTCACATGACAGACTGCATGCACTCATTTAATAGGTCACATCTTTTTCCTCTCTTCATATAGCAACAAATTTACTTATGTTTATATAATCATTTGGTATGAATTTAAAGAGGACCTTTTATGCACATTTTCAGGTACATAATTGTATTTTAGGTCTCTACTAAAACATGTTTACATGCATTAATGTTCAAAAAACACTTTATTTTTCTCATACTGTCTGTGCTTGAACACCTGTATTCATCCTCCCTCTGAAACACTCCATTTTGCACCTAACCCTACCCCTAACCTGTCTCTTTAAGTCCCCTTTCTGAAAAAACCCAGTCTGCTCTGGTCAGTCAGCTTTTCGGGGTCTTCTGTATCTTACCGTCTCTGCACCATCATTGCTGCTGGGGGATGACTGTATGGAGTGTAGCAGCACTTTTCCCTTTAAAATCACCAATAAAAGCTTCTGAGCACAACTGGACATGCTCCATGCGCCAGTTAAAGATATCAGTCTCATAAAATACGCTAAACTATTAAGTTGAAGTTTTGATTAATAATTAAATTAATGACAAGAACCAAAATTAACAGCAACGCCTGAAGGATTTCGGAGTTCTTGATGCAGCAGAGGTTGACTATTCATTCACTCTTGTGCAACATTAATCAGACAGCAGGTATGATTCCAAAGAATTATATGTATTCACAAACTAGCAAAGCAAACCAAAACACACAAATTCTAACTAACTATATACAAGCTTGGTGTGTATATGTATGTATGTGTGTGTGTGTGTGTGTGTGTGTGTGTGTGTGTGTGTGTGTGTGTGTGTGTGTGTGTGTGTGCGAGAGATAAAAGAGAAAGACAAAGGCGGGTCTGGTGATCAAAGAGCCGTTTGGCCTACAAAATCAAATGGCTGACAACACGGAACTACAAGATGGCCGAATCAAAGCGGGCAGGGGGAGGTGTTTGTCTGCTCGTGTGGTCAGGACAAAGACAAAGGAAAAGAAGCGGCAACTTTGAGATGTCTGTTGCCCGGGTGTTGCAAACGGTCTGGATTAGTGCAGAGATTGTTTAGTTGTGTGCAAGAATCTGTTTGTGAACAGTATTAGCAAACTAAACACTTAGCTTTGGCAAAGCCAACTAATCAATGACCTAACTGCAAACTATCACAACAAAAATATGAAATATTAATAACAGTAACAGACCGTGTCAGTAGGTCGCAATGGCGGCGTAACTCCAGTTACCATAGACATTAAATGAAGGAGAAGAAGAAGAAGCAGACCAGCTGAGACGTCAGAGAATGAACGTTACTGTTGCTAGGCTAAGCTAACTCGTCATGGATCATGGTTATGCATTGACGGTTGCTGCACCTTCTGACATCGAAGCTGTCCCGGTAGACAACCGTAAAACGGAAACGTACGGGTCAACCAAGCGATCCCAGAAGAATCTGGGATAAGAAGAGGAGAGCTAAATCCAGGATAAATATTGGTGTGGCCTTTCCGAGATGGAGAGAGCTTCGTGAACATCTAGGACTACAATTCGACGCCGACCTCGTGTGTGTTCTACTATACAGGTAAGCAAACATTTGGCTGATGTTATCAAAATATTAATAATTTCCACCAGTGTATTGCAAGCACTGCTGCCCGCCGGGCCACCAGCGCTGCGGAGCGGTGTGGAGCGGAGGCTGGCTAACCACAACATCTAACGTTAACGATAGGTTTCTATCATGTTGAGCTGATGCTGGTAAATGAACTGCATTTATAAAAGAGGCAGAGGAATAGCTAAAATAAGATGCACTGAGCAAGAGAGAGCAGCAGAGAGGGAGAAGCCATCGCTAACTGTAAAGCTAAGTAACTAGCAGATTGCTCACATAACTAGCAGATTGCTAACCGCTCAGCTGAAGTAAGTAGCATTTCTGAATAGAGTGTAAATAACTGAGGTTAGCGAGACAGTCGCTAAAAAAGAGAGCCATGACTTTAACACACGGAAAACCGGACATTATCATCAGATTATTAAAAAAATAATGGAAAGTGGACATGTCCGGGCAAAAAAGGACGTTTGGTCAGCGTTTGATGATCCAGTGTAACGTTAGGTACCAGATCGGCTCGGGCCGCTACACCAGCCAAGGGACCACATTTGCATAAAGTGAAACATAAAGTGAATATAACTTCAGTAATATACCTCGTCCATGAGCATTTCTCTGCTGCTGAAGCTCGCTCTGCCATAAAAACTGCCACGGTCAGTTTCAGTTACACGGAGTGAGGAACGTCTGTATCTGTTATATAACTGCAACTCCCATGATCCCACGCTACTTCGTGACATCATCCAACTCCGTCTTCTGTTATTGTTTTGGTTTGAGACCCCTAGCGGCAGAAAATTACATATTGCACATTTAAGTCCACTTCATCCAACATTATTTCGATCTCCGCTTCAGAAAAATTCTTTTTTCTTTCTTTCTTGCTTTCTTTCTTTGCGCCATGACTGACAGGTTGACAGGATGCACCTACACCTCCTTATACCTCTTCATACACACGTGTTTACGATCAAATCTGAGTTTCCCGCAGCGTTCCTGAATCCGGAGTAGGTTTTTAGTAGCGTAGGCTTTTATGTGCAAATCTACACACAGATTTACTCACTTTTCATGAATGAGACCCAAGGTGCGTAGAGCAAGAGGTGCTCCACAACACAAAAGCAACAAGCAAAACATTCCATTTTTATTGCAAACCATCACAAAAAGCCACCCCAGGCCCAATACATGCTCTGTCTGATTTGGGCCTTAGCCCTCCTCCTTAAAAAACCCATTCTGCTCTGATAGATCAGCGTGTCTGGGTCTTTTGTATCACGGCATCTCAGCACCATCATTGCAGCCAGAGAATGACTTTACGGGGGTATGGAGGTACTCGCGACTGTAAAAAAAAAAAAAAATATATATATATATATCAATCACCAATAAAAGTTTCTAAACCAAACTCTTTACAGTCAGACATGTTTGAACAGGAATATGATTGGTAAGAAATTCACAACATTGCCAACCAAGATTACATATTTCCCTGATGTTAGCTACATGTAGTAGTGTATGCAATGTAAAAACTTGCAGTAGCGTGCCTGAAGCCATGACCATGTAAGGCTGACGTTAGCTTGTCTCATTGGACACAGAACAGTCTGAAGCTTGAGGGTTTTGTTCATAGGGATCACTTTTATCTACTTTTTCCTCATTATCTGAAACTTTGGCCACATTCAATATGAACATCTGACATTTTAATACTATATATGTGACAGAAAATAAGAAAAAGCATAAAAGGTCCCCTTTAAAGTGACTACATTTTCAGCAATCAATTTCAGACTAATTAAAGGCATTACAGGAGAACCTGGTCGTGATTGGCTCCACTTACTAAAGAATGGCTGGAATCCATTCAATCGGTGAGTTTCCACTCAGCAGGTTTGCCTCGTTTGAATTAGAGCACTGGAGTTTTTCTATCATTCAGTTATATGTTTCATTTCAGATCTGAAGTGAAACAGATTATCTGCAGAACATCATTCTGACTGCGAGCCAGAGGAAGTAAAAAGAAAAAAGATGGAAATGGGAAACTACAGAAGACTTGGTTTGAGGTGAAACACAGAATCAAAATTCAATACTGAGTATAGAAGTATAAGTTATGAGTCCAAATTTGCAAGAACGGGAGGACACAGTACGCTAAATTTGTACCTGGAACAACATCAGAAGCCCATTTGGACTATCCTCACCGCAATGTATATTTACAGTATAAAAATGTCTTACATCATACATTTATCTGCTTGTGTTTGCATTTCTTTATATGTATTATTTTTTTGAAGGAGTCAAAAGTCCACAAAGGCATCTTTAAATGCCCAGAACATGAACCTAAACTTTACACTCAGGCAAACTAATTTGGCAGCAACAAAGTTAAAGCTGAAGTGTGGCACTCTTACATATACATAATGAGCATCCATTACATTCAAGCTCTTCCCAAAACAGTTCACACAATGCTGATTAAGGCCCCGACAAAGTAGAGTGTGTTTTGCAGGTTGCTGTGTCTTTTTTTTAAATTGTTGCTAAGCAACCACCGAATCACCTGTCCTCTATTTTGCTATGAAGTAAAATCACAGATTTGTACCTCAAAATCTGCATAAAATATGGGCAGGCAGAGGACACTTAGGGAATGGTCACAGGGAAATGGAGGTCTGTGTTGGTACATGAGACCCTCAAAAAGAGGAGAAATCACAGGAAGCACCACCAGCTGGTCCAGGAGCTTCGCCTGGATGATGGTTGGCTATGGGCTTATTTTAGGCTGAGTTGGAAACAGTTTGACAATCTGCTGTCAATTGTCAGGCTTAATTACAGCTGGTAAAACACTGGAAAGCAGTTGAGGCGACAATTTGTTCAGGTGTGTCTTCCAGATTGCCTACAGCCTGATATACACTGTGATTTTGGACTGTCTCAGACGAAAGATGACCAACATGAAAGATACACGGCAATATCTTTGGTTGTGGCTCTGAAATGGTGATCCGAGGTCATACAGTGAGAGAGCTTCAAGGATGGCCATTGCCATGGTCTTGTGATCAAAGACAGCCTTGGATAAAATTCTGACAGTGTCAGAAATTTGGGATGACCATCTCACTGTGTGATTGCTGTTATGACCTACGTCTACAAACCAACCAATAGAAATGCAGCATGACATGATGCACTGGCGCTAAACCCAAAGCAGCCCGCCATGGAGGCAAAACGCACTAAAATAAATACATGGGAGTAAAACCTTGTGGAGTTGTGGCAGCAGAGGCCTTGCCTGTATGATGTGTCCTCCAGCTCTTACCATGATCGTGTAAAGAGGGAGGAAGCATGGAAGGAAATAGTTGCAGAGTTGCAGCTGCTGCATGAGCAATCCAGCACCTAGCAAACATACACAGACACACTGCAGTATATAGTGCCCACAAAACTTTGGGTTATTTAATAATGTGGCCCTCTATGTTGTGCTTCACAGTTGGAGAAGTAATAACCTGTGCAGCATCCTCAGTAGAGGAAACTATTGCATAGCATGACGTAGCCTGTGATTCAGTAGGTGCTGCCATCGTACAGTCTGTTTACATCAAACTTGATGTCGTACCCAAGTTTATCAGATCCATGACACACAGTGTAGCTGCACTTAACTTACAAGATTGCTAAAATCTCACAGTCTGTAGGAGGCGTAAGACATATATCTATGGTCTTGACCCAGGCAACCTTGAAAGTACTGACAACAACATCGTAATGGCAAAACAGTCCTCTGTGGGTTCAAGCACTTAACAGAAGCTGATAAATCAAATGAACCTCTCCAGATGCACTCATCATCCTCAACATCACTTCCCTCACCTCCACATTCATTAGTTTTTTTGTGGTTGTTTTTTTTAATCTCAGACATTTGTTAGCTTTGTAACCCTGCCCCTCATGCAGGCGGTGTTCCCAGCCTCAGACGGCCAGATGCAGACAGATGCTGCCACACTGCTTCAGCGAGTCCAACACACGTCTCCCGAGGCAAGGCGAGGTCATGATGCAGTGAAATGCAGGACTACCTGGAGTGAGCACTGTGCTGCTGTTAACTGATGACATAAAGGTTTGTCTGTCATCGAGTTGCTTTCAGCCTCTTCATCTCTCAGGATTTGATTTGGGAAATCGACTTCCAGCAGACACAGAAAAATGACTGCAGTACTTCATTCTGCTGGTCTGTGGTGTCCAAACTTTAGGTACCTGAGTCTTCCCTTGTCATGCTTCATACATTTACTTGACTACATTTATCTGTCAGCTTTAGTTACAAGGATCTGAAGACTTCTGTAACTGTTGCCACTATATGTGTTACATATTTCCATGAAGTTTCCATCTAAGAATGACTTTACGTGTCAGAATTTATTTTGGGTAATATTCTGTATTTTATTTGTGCTATTTTAGTAAACAGGAAGAGTCTTTCATTTTGAAGCCCCGTAGAGCTGTTGCCGTCTGGTTAACATGAGTGAATTAGAAGCTAGCTGACGCTGTTGAGTGCAGGTTGTATAGAGAGATGCTCATATGCACCTGAGGATGAGCTGTACCTGCTTTTAGAACAAGAGTAATGTTTACTGGTGTATATGAAGATAAGAAGATTCCAAGATGATTTCCTTTCCTAGCATGCAGCCAACGAGGTATTGTTTGTATTTATTTTTGTTTTCTTTTGTTTGCTTTCATGTTTGCAATTCAGCGAACGTGTTGTCTTCATGTTTAATACTGTGTATTATTAGTTTTCACGGTTTGATGAGGAGAGATGACTTCAGCAAAACCCATTGAAGAAAACCACTTGTGTCTGCCTGGAAGGGAGTCACAACTTCCTTCACCTCTGCTGTTCCAAACGGTCTCTGGCACAGCTTTTGTCGACTGACAATGACGTAAACAGTATGAAAACTTGTCCTTGGTTAGGACAAATTATCCCCCCTGCCAAACACAACATGCCTACCATGAGCAACAGTGTCACACTGAATAATGAACTACAGCACTGACTGTGAAGAAGAACCTGTGATGTCACTTAAAGACCACTTTTCTCCTCTAAAGGTACAGAAGAGTCAATTCTAATCTTAGAGCCAATGTTTTCCAAACTAACACATGGCTGATAAAATGCCTGTGATTCTGTCCATGCAGCTGGTTGTATGAGTCGCAGTATGCCAGTGTGTATGTCAGAGTGGGTTAGCTCAGTGACCTTTGCCCTCAGGCCCGGCGAATCAGCATCATGCGTGAGCAGAGCAGCTTCAGCGAAGGAAGCAAACAACACTGTGATCAACATCACTGTCATCACTACTCGCTCACCCATCTTTCTCTCGCTCTCTTTCTTTCATCCTCAAGCAGTCTCTCTCTCTCTCTCTCTCTCTCTCTCTCTCTCTCTCTTGGCTAACTCTGTCGCTCTCAACACTGTTGACTCACTTTGACTCTGCAGAATGAGAGGGAATCTTTCACAATCTCAAAAGCAACATGACGAACATCCAATTTGATCAGCCCAGCCGCCAGAGGAAAAGGTTGGCATTATTACTTTTCTGTAAATCACCACGTTACATACCTATCAATTCAACATCTCAAAAGTGACAGACACTGCACAGACAACAACACCAGTTGTTAATTTAAGCAACATATGCTATAGAAATATGTTACACATATTTGCTAAAAGAATGTTGACCTTGAAGGGACAACTGGTTGCTTTTTCTTCATCTGAGACTATTATTCTTTTTAGCCATGCCAGCAGCATCTCTCTGGGGACATCACAGCCCAGTTGCCAGAAGAAAATGTTGGCATTGTACATGTCTGCAAACCATGGATACGTTACATGTGTACATTTCATATGTATCATATCAATGACGGTTTGTTTCCAGTGGCTTTGTAGACACCAAATGTGGGTTTTTTAGCGAACGGTGGCTGTGTTTCCTGCCAGGACAGTGCCACAAAAAGTGGTTGCTTTTTTTTATCAAGACATCACTGGGGTACCAGCTGGGATTAGGCCCCCAATACCAGATGTTTTAAGCCAAAACATGATCTTTTCCTAACCATAACCAAGTGGTTTTACGCCTTAACATAACCACACATTGAGCGCAGCACTGTTGAAATGGTTAACATACAAATGTGACGTATCAGTGGTTTGCAGAAAAGTACCATGCCAACAGTTATTCTGGCATTGAGCTTTGGTGGCGATATCGTCCTGTTGGTCAGGTATGTCCAACTGGTAGGAGGCCCTGGGGCAGACCCAGAACACCGTGGAGGGAATACATATCTTGTCTGACCAGGGAACACCTCGGGGTCCCCTGATTGAAAATAGATGGATAGATAGATGGATGGACAACAAATTCCTTGACAGGAAATTGCTAGAGCTATGTTCTGTCATTGAGAGTCCTGATCACATTCATGTTTTTAAAGAAATTTGAAAATGATTTTATGGAGTGACTGAAGCTCCGCCCTGCAGATACTGAACACAGAGGTTTAAACTGACCTCTTCTGCTCTGCCGCCTCCGTCGCCTCCAACTCCACAGCTTTTCTTCTTCGGTCTCTTGTCTAACCCTCATTCTGTCGTTCTGTGTTTTTGATTTTATACTTTCCTCTTGCCCTCTCTTTGCTGCCATCTTTGATTTTTCTTTCCTTACTTACCTTACCCTGTCCTTATAATTACATGCATTTTACCCCTCTATCCATTATCTCTCTCTTTCTATGCCCCTTTATTCTTTACCCTCCTTCCTGACCCCAATTTGTTTTTTTTTTACTTTCTTTGTACCCATTTGAATTTGTCACTTTGTCCATCTCTTTATTTTCCTTTATTTTCTCTTCTCCTCTCTGTTCTATCTCTTGTCTGTTTTTGGCTGCCCAATCTGTCTCATCTCTCACCTTCTTTCATTTTATCTCTCTTTTCTCCCCCTTTCCTGTCTCTCTCCATCCCATTATTTCTTTCTGTTATCTGCTCCCATGCCCTCGCTCAATCTTTCTATCCTTCTGTCTTCCCTCTCTTCCTCCTGTCTCCTCGAATACCCCTCCGTCCGTTCACTCTCTCATTTATCTTCTCTTCCTTTCTCCTCTTTTGCCCGTCCTCCATTCTGCTTCACCTCTTCTGAACCTCCTCTCCTTCTTCTTCTTCTGACTCTCCCTGTAGCGTGTTTCCTGCACTGAGCTACATGTCAGTTAGCTTCCTGACGTATCAGTCTGTTAGCCTGCTGGTGACGTGAATCTGTATATAGGTTTCACATGGCATGGTCAGCGAGCTTCAGGCTAAGTCGGGCTAACTTGTTTTCCCAAAGCGCAAGGCTGCTTTGACTTAGATGACAGTCTCTCTTTTACACACACACACACACACACACACACACACATACATACAAACACACACACACACACACACACACACCGTATTGTCATAGCTGTGTCATTCAGTGTCTGTCAGCGTCCTGCTCTCAGCGTGGGCAGTCAGCACAGATACTAGTCCTTTCTGACATGTCACACAACACTGCAGAACACAGAACCGCCAGCAAGATGCAAAACAGATGATGAGACACACACAGCTCCCAGTTGCTGCTCGGGAAGCTCAGCCAGCCAAAACTACAAAACTGCAGTAATTACACGAGAAAAGAGGAGAAGAACGCCAAACAGAGCACTTCCACCTCTGAGAAAAAGTTATTTACAGGCCTAAAGACTCAACCTGCTGTTTATTTGGTTTTTGTCTCACAGATGAAACCAAATGAAGCCCAATCTGTTTCCATCTTTGTTCTGTTTACATTTTCTAACAGCTCCAAACTGCCAATAGTTTGAAAAGAGAAAATACTCAACTTGCTTGGCTCTCAAGTTTTATCAAACTCACTCAGATACAGCATGTGTTCAGATCCTTAACTGCAGTAAAAGTACTAAAAAAAACAATGTGGATATACCCCACTACAAGTTTAAGTCCTGCATTTCAAATCTTAGGGAAGTAAAACTATATATATATGGCAGTAAACTGTTCCATGCTGTTAGTGTTTTCCTTCTCCTTTGGATTAATATTCCTGCTGTATTCATGTGTATGTGCCATTTTACTGCTGTAGGTGTTTAATGCTGTGCTCATTTTAATTCCTTCAAATACTGCTGGGTAGTTGAATCTACAGCAAAGCATCATATTTGATAAGATCATTATGTGTTTGTAGCGTGGCCGTCCTGTGAGAACCACGTATCTCTAAAAAGTCAGAAAAAAGTTCCTGTTTTTAGCTTTTTGACGATGCATTTTCCAGACAATCCAAGAGAGTTTTTAAAGTTTATCTAGCTTAAGAGGAATTTTCCAATCCAACCACCGTAATAAATGTTGGCATTGTACATTTCTGCCAACCACAGATATGTAGCATTTGTGCATTATTATGTACCTGATATTTTGGCACTTTAAGTTTCTGTACATTTTTAACAACGCTGTGGTAATGTGTGTCTAGGTTTAGGCACAAAAAGCACTTGGTTATTGTTATGATGAGGGAAATATTGTGTTTTAGCTTAAATAATTTGGTTTCGGTGCCACAATCATTACTGGAAATGCCATTGGTGTCTTGCTTAAAGACAACAGGCTTTGTTGTTTGTTGGTCTGGAACAGTGGACTGTAGCTTAGCATTCATCACACCTCTCTGTCAAAAAATGGACTGCTTTCTGTAGAGGCATTACTAATGTAACGTTACAGCTCAACAAGTTTGCATTTATAACATATTACATCAGCTGAGAATCTGTATCGCTCATAGACTGACTGCTGACTCTAGAGTGACACTATTTGCAAAGGAGATGATTTGACATGTTTTAGCCAATTTCAAGGCACAACTCGGAACATAAATTGGTCCTGACCAGGTTAGGTCTGCAGCACAAGTTTCCATGGCAATCTAGCTGGGTTAAAAGACAGCTACCCTCGTAGGACAAAGAACACTGGCTTGAGACTCAACATTATTCGCTATCCCACTAATCTCACTGTCCTTGCAGGAAACACAGCGATTCCTCAATAAGAAACCATTCCATTTTCATGGCACTATCTCTAGCTGTCATACCATCCACCATCCCCTCCACCTGCAGATGACAGTCGTATACTACATTCCTTTAGAAATGTTGCAAGAAAATGTAATGGATCTGTGATTTGCAGAAATGTGCAGTGCCAACATTTTCTAATTGCGACTGGGCTTTAAATTTTCTCAACAAATGAAGGAACAATTCATCCTATCTTATCACAAACATCTGGAGATACATGGTTTTCACTGGATAGGAGGGGGATGAAATACTGTCATCTGAAAAGTAATCTATATACTATAAACAGATATCTATATGCATTTTTGAAGATTTTGGTAACAGGAACCATTCTGGTTTCAGTTTGAAGTCCCAGTAGTACTGACCAATCACGTTTGTGTAGCAGGTAAACAGTCCGTTTGGAGAGGCAGAGCTCATTGGCTAAAATGCAATCTTGGAACCCATCAGCTATTCTTTGATGATGATTTAGCTTTATATCATATTGTTTTCATTTTTCTGCATTCATTTGCAAATATCTGTTTATAGAGTGTGGCAAAAATGAC
Organism: Epinephelus awoara; assembly: GCA_035609425.1. Classification (NCBI taxonomy): domain Eukaryota; kingdom Metazoa; phylum Chordata; class Actinopteri; order Perciformes; family Serranidae; genus Epinephelus; species Epinephelus awoara. Next base: position 29,583,760 of record CM069314.1, on the reverse strand, counting down.
CGGTGCATGGAAGAAGAAGTCTTGGCCCGGAAATTCTTCTGGCAACACCAGATCTCCGGTAATATTGGCCCTTGCCCCTTTATCGTCGACCGACGAAAGCCAATGTGTTTCGAGATTGTCTAAAAAGTAACTAAAGCTGTCAGACAAATGTAGTGTACAGTATTTACCTCTGAGACGTTGTGAAGGAGAAGTGTAAAGATGCATAAAATAGAAATACGAATGTACAAGTACCTTAAACTTGTATTTACGTACAGTACTTGAGTAAAAGCCTGAATGTTGTTGTGGCTACTGAGGGTGACAAAGCACAAGCCACCATGCTGGATGACTGACAGTGATGTTCCCGCATGACTTTACTTAAGCTTTTCACACTTGCATGTGTTAGCTCCGAGCTAATCTAAACCTGTGGCTACAGAGAGCTCAGAGATATTGCAGTAAGCTCTGGGCTGGGCGACAGTCTTCTCCACGGGCTGAGGGGTAGAAAGGTTTAATTTCTGGCAGAAGAAAGTTGCCTTCTGCAAACTGACACCAATCGGACACAACAGGAGCTGGTGTTTGGGTCAGGACAACATTTCAGCGTTCAAAGTTTTCTATTAGAGGGTTTAAATCAGCCAGTCAAAGGATTTTCTAAACACTCAGGTCACAAGTCTTAAGGCCATCAGCGCAATTACAGACACCAAATATTTTTTTTAACTTCAAGCAACCAAAACCTGAAACACTTCCACATTTTAAACATTTTCTGAAATATATCCAGTTTCATCTTGCCACCTAGGGATGCAGCACAAACCCTCTCTAAACATTTTTGATAATTTGTGTAGGAAAAATCAAATTTATGTATAGTCAAAAATCTTACACCAGAATCAGCCTTTATGTGGAACTGTGGGATCTAAATTCATTAATTCCTCCTCTGAGAAACAATACAGAAGACATGAGCTCAGTGTTCTCAACTGCAGCATTTTTGCTTACTTGAGTAATTGTGAACAAAATAATAATATGTCAAACAACCATCAAAGCCTGAAGCGTCATTAGCTACTGGCTACAGTCACATCACCCTTTTTTACAATCAACTGCAACACATTTCAGCCTCTGTCCCTCAAAAACCCTTTCATCCTTCAACAAACTCCACCCTCAGCAGAGAGGTGTGTCCAGCTCATACACCAACGCCTCCACCTCCACTCTTTCCCAGCTTCTCAGTCTGTTTGAAAACATGTTTCCTGTAACGAAGAGAAAAAGTTCACTCACCCTGCGTCGCTGCTGTTCCCACAGATTAAGGCATCCTTGGCTCCCTCCACCTTGTAGAAGTTTTCTAGAAATATAAGAAATGAAATTTGACGTTAGATTTGAACTTTAATTAGAAGTTGAAGCACACACTTATGGTCCACCCACACAGGTGTTTTCACTCATTCTGTTTAACGCCCAGGACTGTGTGGGAGTGTAGAAGCTGGACTTGAGTGACATCTCTTCACCTCAACTCTCCTGTTAGTCTTAAAGCACTTATTGGTTTGGGTTTTTGCTTTTATCATTCTTATAAGTTAATGTAATATCCAGCATAACTTAGCAGAGGTCCAGTTTGAATAAAAACACCTGTGTGGGTGTGCAGGACCTGGCGATATATGTATGTATGCCTTCATGGTGAACATGGAGAATCCAAAAATATGTGAACTTTCTCCATGGTGTGAAGTAAACTGTGACCAGGTTTAATAGCAAAAACCATCTGCTGACAAAGTCTCACACAACTTGTGCAGTATAATCCAAACACATGCATTTTTGCCAAAACATTAGCATTTAAAACAAGTCAGTACAAACAGTCTCATACATGATGGCTGAGTATCGTGCCTGGGCACACACATGCATTTGAAGTCTGCTTGAGCAAAGCTCACATGTATGAGCATGCTCAGGCACGCTCAGGAAGCACTGCTGGTAGGCAGAAGTGTTACGTTTTAGTAAAAAAATCCATGTGTTTGTGAAGTATATGAGCATACGACTGGATATATGAGACTTGGATTATACTGCATGAGTTGTGTGCATTTGTCAATGGATATTTTGATATAGTTTTGTCGTTGTTAAACGTGGTCCCCGTTTACCTTAATTTATGAAGAATTTTTGCCTTCTTGGCTGTTCTTCATTCATCGTGGAGGCACATGAGAAAAATAAAGTTTTCTTCACAAATTCAAAGTCAAGGCCCAGATACACCACACTCCCTCTCAAATTCAGCTCTTTGTTCACATTCTTCACTTCTGTTTATCTTCTCATGCACTGAGCTGAACTGCCAATCAGAGTGACTTTATTTGCCAATGGGCTCCATTGTGCTGACGCCCATTTAACATGCTGAATTGGCAGAAAAACCAATGGCCGAACTTTGACCAATGTTTGACTGTTGGCATGATGTGTCAGGCCCTGAACACGTGGTAAGTAACTGACATGCAATTGGTAATTTTGTGTAAAATATTCCTTTAACAGTCTTCCTGAGGAAAAGTCATGAACATTGAACCATTTTAACAAAAACTGAAAAACATCATACACAAGCAATGATAATATTTTTTTCCCCCACATATTTTGGCAAAAGCTATCTCAGCATCTATTTATAGAACAATTGGTACAAAGCAGTTGCACCAAGCGCCAGCCTCCAGAGTGGAAAAATGAAGCCAATGCTGAGGTGTTGAAAACTGCAGTTTATTTACTGTCCACTTGGTTTTGGTCTGTACAGCTAATTTCAACATTCATGACAAATGTAAAGGCAGTGAATATTTATATAGCACAGTCATTTACATTTTATTAAGGCTTAAAGATATGCATAACTAAGGGTGCGGCTGCTTTGAGTGACAGGCTGTTCAAAAGGTATTGTGACAGTCACTAAGTCAGATCCACCCCTCACCCCCCACTCCTCCACAGCTCCAAATATGGTCATTTCTGGCTCCAAAAATTCAAGATGGTAAGTGCCAAATGTGAGGCTTCAAAATGGTTGTTCATGCACCAGTGGGGGACATCAGGGTACCTCGTCTATGCTTGACAAACTAGAGAGCCTCATGGACTGATGGGTCAGATCAAAATCTCTGTTGATCACTACTCCTGTTATTTGTCCTAAATAAAGCCAGAAAAAGTGATTGACTGTGTGGAATTTTTTTTTTTTTTTTTTTCATTTTATAGATGCAAAATACTGATTTTGTGATGTCTCTTTTAATCTACTCAACATTACTTTTGGATGTTTTTTGTCGTTCAAAATAATTATTTAGTGCAACCAACCATGGACCCAAACTTCTGGGTGGATGGCGGCTCTACAGCACAGGGTGTCTGACAGACCAGTTAACAGTCATCGATAGCTTTTATACCTGCCATATTTCGCTGTGTAGAAACTTGCTTGTACAAATAAGCATTTACGCATAACAAGTCTTCATCTTTTGTTTCAAGGAAGGTACATTTTAACAACTGTGGCATTTGACTGCAGTACAAGACATGAAACATTTTGTCTTCATATATTCCCTCTGCTCAACTGAAAGAAAAAAAATCAGGATGGTGTTTCAGGTAAGTTCAGGTAACCCTTCCTGTGCTTTCTGTATTCAGCTGTCTGTTCATCTGTCCGTCTGTATTTCCGGAGGATCAATAAACTCATCAGACTGCGCTCGAGTGTTTTGACCTTTCAGATTCCATCTAAGTACAGTAGGAGGCCATAAAAACAAAACCATTACAGGAGCCAGCGTTTACTGGGCATTTATTCTACACTTTAGTCTGACCACAGGCCATTTCCAAGTACATTAATATACTTACCTCAGGTAACTCTCTGCCCCAAACACGTAAGTATTAAAAGCTTTCAAAGCATGTTGGCAGGAAGAAAACAAATGTTTCTTAAGTTTTGTTTTGTTTTGAGGGCATGCAGAACTTGTTCCAGAGGATGGGAATAAATGTTTTCAAGCAGCCCAGTTTCAAAGAGAAGGACTGGTTCTGGAACAGCTGTGGAGATGGGTAAGTTTAAGACAACCCATAAGAAGTGGGGACACTTTCAAGAAAAACGTCAACGTATGATCAAGGATGAGTTTGAGACAGATCCGTGTTGAATCTGACAAATGACAGTCAAAAGTCAAGATCAAACAATGACTTTTAGATCAGACTCAGCACGGTGAACCAAGACCAGGTTATCAACTACAGAAGATAACTGTTAACTGATAAACCCTTTAAATCGGACTCAACATAAAAAGAGCAAGCCTCTAAACAAAATTGTTGTTTTCCCTGGGTTTGGCTTAAAACTTTACAAGACATTAGACTTGTACTTAAGTTTAACCCTGTGTTCCAAATCACATACTTTTTCTTTTTACAATCAGTATGTACTGCAGCTGCTCTTACAAAGTACATACTGCTGTGTGGAGCATGCATATGATTGAGACACACTATTTCCTTAAGATATTGCGCCTTGACCTTTGACCCTCTTGCTTATATATCCATCACAATCTGGAGCCCAAATATTAAGTAAAAAGAAAATCTATGCAAACTGGAACACAGCAGATCTTAATGTTATCACTTAATATTATCTTGGAGATAAAACAAATCACAAAGCTGGTCAAAGAGGTGTGTAAATGTCTTATTCTAACAAGAAATGCTGTAGTTGTTGTTATTCATGTAATTTATAATTTTAAAGCTTGACTATCCACAGGCACATCAGATCAATATATATATGTCCATATAACTAAATATGATCATTCAGAAAATTCCCTATTGTAGTATCAGTGGTCAAAGGTCAGATTCGTTTGATTTTCTTAAGGGCGCAGGGAGATGGGTACTGATGGTGCTGCAACACCCTCTGTTGACAAGGGGTGGAACAAAACAGTCCGTAAAAAGTTGGCTATTTTACCATACCTTTAGAAAAAGCTGTTTAAAATGTACAAATTTAATTAATTTCTCTAATCTGACATAACAATGTCATCACGTCAGGTCAAACTGCAAGGGTCAGGGTCAGCTCATGGGGCAGCTAAACTTAGGGAGAGATTTGCAGTAGCGGGAGCTAGTCAATAGTGCAGAAAGGATTTAAAAGCTGAAAAAGACCAGAAACTTGCCAGAACAGTTTTGGAGCTGCTCTTTAGATCTATAAAATATCTTGGATGAGAGGGACATAGTCATCAGGATGGAGTCTGAACAGTGACAGATGGCGCTGACGACAAGCAGACATAATGTCATTATTTGTATAGGGGACCTGCCTGGCTTAAACAAAGAGAAACCAGCAGCTCTGCCACCATTTAAAGGAAATATTAGATATTTTGCAGTCCAGAGACAAATTGTGTTTGGAGCTACAGAGCACACATTCTTTGTAATGATAAAACCACCGATGTAAACATGTCTGAGCAGTTTTATTGTAGCTCCTCAACCCAGTCGCCAGAATAAATGTTTGAATTGTGCGTTTCTGCAAACCACAGATATGTAACATTTTTACCTTATTATTAGTGGATATGTTGAAACTTTACATTTCAACAATGGTGTTGATAGGGTGGTTATGTTTAGGCACAAAAACACTTAGTTATGGTGGTGTACATATAAAAATTGTAATGATGGAGGGATGGGGGGGTTTCTTAGTTCCACGTTCACTAAAATGTATAACTGATCGGAATGACGGACAAATCTATGAAAATAAGCTTGTAAAAAACTCTTCTAAGTAACTCTTGAATGTGATACAGTGTGTAGTAATTGATGTGACAGGCAGCCACCTGCTGTGATTTTACTGGTATTAAAGAACTGACTGAAAAACTGTGAAAAACATCACCTCCTTTTTGTGAGATGTAACATCAGCCCCAAAATTTGTGTCTTTTATTGTGAAAAGCCGTTCCTGTGTGAGTCAACCTTACATAATAGAGATGGGGAACCTGACAGATGGGGATCGTTGAATCAGATGCAACTTTTCAACAGAAACAGTGACCTTAAATGCCGGCTTGACATTTTCATCCATTTGCCTGACGGGAACAACCATCCAGGGTACTTATCTTTTATTCAACACGCAATTCGGACCACATTTAACTCCAGCCATTATGACCGATTACACAGCATTCCAATAGAAAAATATTAAAATGGGTGTCATGTTCTTATCTCACTTCACTAAGTGTACTCGGGGAAACAAAAGAAGCAGCTGCGACCCAGCGAAACAAAGTTTAAACACTTTTCAGCAAAACCTCAGCTTGTCAGTGAGAAACAAAGCATTTCGACATTTCAAAGTCTTCCTGTATTGTGGCAGTACACGTGCAAAGTTTTCCCTCCTTTGACAAACAAAACAGGTTCTTTGGTGCTTGTGTCTGGCTCTGACCGCGTCTGACCGCCGCTGCACCAAAGGCACTTAAGCTTTTTAGGAGTGAAGCCATTCATTTGTTATCGAGTGCATCTGGGAGACTGCATCCCCACTCGCCAACAAAAAACTTCTGAAGTCTGAAGTGCTTTTGTTCACCAGCTCAAAGTAACCATGAAGCCTTTACGCAGCACTGAGATTAGTCACTGAGGCATTTTCTCCCCAGACAAAGCAGATAGGAACAGTCTACGTAGAGTCATTACCTGAAACTTCAGGTTTAAATAAATGCATATTAGCCCGCAGACTGACATTTAATAAAGGTTTTTTTCAGAGCGACCCCCATCTGAGAGGATTTTAGAGAGCTGCAGAAACCTGGAAAATTGTCTCTACAGGATATCGAGAGAGTGGGCTTAATTTCATTTCTTTTCAAGCTCAAGAGCAGCAAATGATTCTGACAAGCCTAAATACACCTCCACCCTCCCCTCGAGGGTTTTCATTTGCAACAGATGCATTCACATGATGAAAATCTGCAGGTATGACAAGTGAAATATACTGAGACACTGTTAATCTGCTCTCCAATGAAGGAAACATATTAATCAATGGCTCTTTGTTGTTTTGTCAAAATGCCTCATCTGAGAGGCAGAAGGCGGACAAAGGCAACAAATATATGTTAGATTATGTTAGATATGTACGTTTCATATCAGTGTTTCTAAACGGTACAACTCCATTGAGTATATATATAATTGGTACATGCTACTTTGTCCTAACATTGCACTTTGAACTGTGACCTTCCTGCTCATATATCTGTTGCAGTATGTAGCGCGAAATGTAAAGAAAAAAAGAACACAGCAGATCTTAAAGTTATACCTTGAAAATACAACAAAACACGAGGGTTGGAGTCAATTTCTTTATCCTGATCCTGAAATGTTATAATTGTTGTTATCTATTTATCACTGTAAAAGTCTTTTTGTGCCACCTTAGAGGCAGAAAGTGGGCAAAGGCACCAACAGAATGTTCAACCCGGTCGCCAGAAGAAAATGTTGGCAATGTACGTTTCTGCAAACCAAGCATACGTTATCTTTGCACGTTTCCTACATATATCAATGTTTCACAAGTGACATAACATATGAGCTGACTTCACCATCTGGTGGTGCGGGAGATGTTGGATGCTGTGACACCTAGGTAAGACACCTGCCAAGCTGCAGACCACTGTTCAAGACCAACAAACAAGAAACCCAGTTGTGTTTTAGTGAGTCATTGCTGTGTTTCCAGCAGCTTTTTAGTCCCCAAACATGAGTTGGGTGTTTTTGTTTTGTTTGATCGCTTTTTACAGTCATTGCTGCGTATCTTGACCAATCAAATTTGAGCAAACCGAATCAATTATGAAATTACAAAACTTTGAAAAAAATGTTTTATCTGAATTTGGGAACATTTGTGAACAACAAAAAGAAATTCAGATTTATCCTTTAAAATTCCAAATCAAGAAATATCAGATTTTAGTTTCAAAGAGGTGAATTCAGAATTCAGACACATGGTTTTAAAGTAAAATATTTCAATGCTACGAATTCAGCCGTGTGTAAATTTTAATACTAAGTACACAGTTGCTGTTAAAATTCTCATTTGCTGCCATACACAGTCTCTTTTCTTTTTGTCATATTTATCTAGACATGTAAATTACTAAACTCAATTACCATACTTTTCCATAATGCATAGGAACCCCCTACAGCTATGAAAACATTAGGAAATTGATCAGTCTTGGTATTCATCACACATAATAGTCAATCAGTAAAAATGATTTCACTTTGGTTTGGCCAAAAACTCAAGTGACTTCCACATCTCCTTCATTATGGGACAGTGTCAGTACCCCTAAATATTCTTGAGTAAAATGTTTAAATCTGCTGCATCAAGAGAATGCAGAATGTGCAGCTCATGTTAGAAATAAACTGAGTGGTTAACTTGTGAATTTATATGATTAGTAATTTTCTAACAGCATTCCTTTCTTGCCTCAAATAAAGCAACAGTGTTGCTTTTTACAATGCATCATTTGACTCGTTTTATGTGAGCGTGCACAGAGCCTGAAGAAGAAAGCCATAGGTTACCAGAACAAGTTGATAACCATCATCTCTGAAAGAGGTTTATGTGAGGCTTTGTCAAGCCTGGCTCTGTTGAACATTCTTTGTGGCGCAGCCCTCAGGTTGCACACTGGTCAGATACATTCTAGTTTCTCATGTTCTATAATTTATTATCCTGGTGGTGCTGCATGCCTACCTGCTAACAAAAGTAATTCCTGGTCATGTATTTGTTATATGACTTCAGTCAACCAAAATGTTTGTTAATGAGCTCCAATCCCTATTACCTGCTGGTCCAAACAGGAAGTGAGAGCTTACAATGGGCTTTATTGTAGAGGGGACCGTCAAGTACAGAGGGGGAGGTCATTGTTTCAGGGAATAGCCTTTTTTAAAGTACCCCAAGGAAAATCTATAAATCTATCAATATTTCTGTGTTCAGACAGAGATCATTTAGCTTGTTTTGAATATTTAAAAATCTTCATCCATGTTATATTTTTTCCTGTAGAATATTTTTGATAAATCATCCTGCACTTTTCTTCACATTTTAGGAGCTGAAGACGCTCTAGTTGCCATTTCACCGAATTTGAGACACTGTTTTTAATGATAAAAATTATTGAGACAAATTTTAAGGGAAAACCAGGTTCACAAGGTCATTTCTAGGTGTAAGCACTGAAATTCATTCACTGAATTGTACAACAAGAGGGACCAATGGTTGCTGACTGCTGGCTCTGAGCAGACTGAACAAACACGATGGGCATGATGGGAAATGTTTGAGCATGGAGAACATGCTCCATTGATCTCCCACTGAGGGGCTGTTTTCAGACCAGCCCAACAGGACAGGCTTTAACAGCGCAGCTCAGGTTTCACGGCAGCTTTTAGAGGTCGATACGGGAGCCTGCAGGGGACATTTGTTTGATGTGATGGATGGGAAAGCAAACTGGAAATGAATAAATAGAAGGTGCATTAGCAAGGAGCAGCGTGTTCCGACAAACCCCGTTACTGTAAGCTCAGAGCTGCCTATATTTTGGATGGTTTCACCCTTTAAGAGAAGTTAAGGCCCAGTAGAAACACTGTGTGTGGTTGGGGCAGGTATCCTTCTTGTGCTATAGTGAAGCATCATTACATTAAATAATAACACATCTGGTTTTTAGATAATGAGGGGGCCCGTTTGTCCCGGGGTGGATTTTTTAACAGGATATTTCCTGTTGTTGCTGGATTGGAAATCTACCTCAACTGCTCCTTGCCTGAACTAACTGAAAATAAATAAATAAAAGTTTGCTTATAAATTTGAGCTGGTATCATGTTTGTTTTTCATGTTTTTGTAGTCTGACTCACCGGAGTATGACTGTGGCTATTAACCTGCTATTGGACACCTATTTAAGCCGGCATTTTCTCTTCCTTCCTCTATCTGCGTGTTACCACTTTCTAAATCCCCTTTGCGATGGATAACAACAGGAACCTCCAAGCTAACAACTTGGGGTGCTTTCAGACCTCGAGTTCACTTGCTTTGGTCCAAATCAAGGACTAGTTTTGTTACAAGTTGCATAATTACCTAGAGTTGGTTCATGTTCTAACTGCAGCATTTACAAACAGACCAGATAAAATGTCTTGTGCGATAAAGCTGCTCTTGATTGGTCAGAATTCCCATGCAGGTAAAGTCCAGGAAGTAAACAAAACGTTGAAGTACAACTCCAAGATAAGTGGGACACTTTCTAATGTCACAATGGAGAGACAACTACACAGGTTGATTTTAGCGCTGGTCACTGTGTACAACTTTGCTTATATAGTTCATTTTAGGCAAACCATACTGTTTGAGAACGAGACACGGCTCCAACTACAAAACAATGTTTTGATGCATTGGATGCATCGAATGCACATATTAAGGCAGTGCAGGAGGAGCTGGTTCAGACTGAGGTTGGAACACATTCTCACCACAAATGGACTGCAACGGACTTCGATTAAACCAAACCAAAAAGTACAGGTGTGAAAGCAACGTTACACGCTGAAAATATTAAGCTTTGACAAAGATTTGGATTGTGTAATAAGGCATGCCTGCTTTGATCTTGAGGTGAATTGTTGTAAAGATCTGCAGTGAATCAAGCACTTTATGAGCACACCTCAGAAAAGCCCAGACTCCGTCTTACAGGATTGTGATGCCTGATATTGCTCTGTATTTTGACAGTCAAAGTTTATTTGCCACATCTGTTAAGTCTGGCAGCAGCGTGCACCAGTGACATTAACTTCAACTTCCACTTCACTCAAATGTCTCTGATATTGTCATAATATTGTTTTACACAGTGGTGGACAGTAACAAAGTACATTTAGTAAAGTACTGTACTTAAGTACAGTTTTTGAGTATCTGTCCTTGAGTATTATAATGCAGTACTGTGTGCGGTTTGTTTGTCAAAATGGTGTTCCCGTACCTCTACCTCGCACATGCCTTACTCAGATTGGGCGGCTCATCAGTAGCTAGAAACAGTTAGAGAAGAGGTCATCAGCAGGTGGATGTATTTGGTTATGCAATGCTACTACGGCTACGGCAGCAGATGGAAATGAAGATTCCCCACCAGATCACCCATAGCCATACCTCAAGTCAATGTTTGAGGTTTTTGAGATGAAGAATGACTCGTATCGTTTTAAATGTTTGCTCTGTTTACTGCGCACAAACTGAATCACAGCCTACAAGAATTTGCCTTGCAACCTGAGAATGCATGACGACTGGTGACGTTTCAAAGGTCACTCAGCAGCAGCACTAGATATCAAATGAGTGAACTTTTCCAAAACATTAAGTCAATTCCAAACCAATGAAAGACCTGGAAAACAGGGTTTTTTAATTTCATAACTTTTCCCTGAATTTCATGACTGCAGGAACCTTGTCCAAGTCAGGCCGATTACCAAACTGTCTTTGTCTTTTTTATCACTAAAAGCTGAATCACTCAGTGATGTACAACTGTTAATGTTTTTGTGATGTTTTCTTTTGCAGAGCCATTTTTATAACAGTGCTTGCCTCCTCACACGTAAATGTTTCAGCAAAACAAGTTCTGCCTTGACCCTTTTTTGCAAGAACACATTGTGGCTGCATAGCTCCGCCCAGGATGACTGTCATTGGTTTTAAGAAACAAAAACACGCCAAAGTGTTTTTTTCCTTTGTAGCAGAAAGATAATCAGTGATTCCAGACCTTTATCTAGCAACGGCACAGCACTATGGAGACAGGTATGGCTACACAAGGCTATTTCTTTGCAATAACATTAAAGAATCATAAAGGGGTTTCCTACAGTCATATATAGGCGTCAAAAAGCATCGCAGGTTCCCAAGATCTCCCCCAAAACAGTCCTTTACCAAAAAGAGACCTCTGTGGTAAGGTTGTTCGATGATGTAAAAAATCATAATCATTGACTATTTTGGTCAATATTGAGATCTGGATTATTTAAATCCCACTGACTTTGGAAACCTCATGCATTTTTTTTAACTTAAAGATAAATCATTAAAAAAATCTTTTAAACAATGGATTTTCTTGAACTTGAGAGATATGTACATTTTCTACATTAAAATGTTTTTTTAAAAAAAAAGACTAGACCAGTGTTATTCATTTAGTAGAGTTGTGTACTTACATTATTCCAAATATTTTCAACAATGTTTAAACCTAAAGACATATGTCTTTTTAAGCAAGGACATAAAGTCATTTGGTGACAGTAGCCTGTCAGTGTATTCATATCTGCTACGCACATGTGTCAGGGTTATAATTGTCTGTCATAAATACACTTTTTATCCAGCTTTAAGGCACATTTGTACAATACAATGTTTAGTTCTAGGTAGTTTTTAACTGTATGTTTTAACCAGATAAGAATTTTAAGTCATCGGATGTCTCAAAGTTATCAGGGAAACAAGTTGAGCAAACATTAGCAGCAGCTCAGCTACTTGCCCTGCCATGCTAAAAAGCATCGGAGAAACACTGATTTTTAATGTAAAACTGCTTTATACAGTGTTTTTGCTGGTTTGAATCACCTGGTCCATTTGTTTTGGAGAGGAAAAGACCGCTATTTTTTTTAAAAACTGTGCTACTTTTAAATAATTAAAGGATATGAATACTTCCTCCGCCACTAGCTAAAGGAAAAGATGGACTGACACCAAATGAAAGTAAAATAACACAAAATAAGAAGACATGGTGTGAAAAAAAGGAGAAATGTAAAGATAGAAACAAAACATAAGGAATTCTTAATCGATTACCATTGGAAACTATTTCCTCACTGGATAATTTGCAGTAATTTTAGAGTTTCCTGCTATATGTAGATTAAATATGAACATGAGCAGCAACAAAAAGACAACTGAGTGATTTCGTCCCATGGAGAAAAAGAAAAGATCAGGCTCAGGTTTCATCTGACAGCAGCGTTAAGTGTTTCCTTAACCCTGACCTCAACCTATATGCAGGTGTGTGTGTGTGTGTGTGTGTGTGTGTGTGTGTGTGTGTGTGTGTGTGTGTGTGTGTGTGTGTGTGTGTGTGTGTGTGTGTGTGTGTGTGTGTGTGTACTGTATGTGCTACTGTATGTGTGTATTAGTATGTTCACATAACATATATTATGTTCCCTGGTCAACACACCTGATCTGTCAAATAGTGTATACTGACTAACCTCACATGACCTCTTAGTGTGTTAGTGTGTGTGTGCATGTGTGTGCATGTGTCACATCCTGTATGTATTATGTTCCTGGTAAACTGCCCAGCTGAACTGCCTGCACACACATCACACCTGACACTGTGTGTGTGTGTGTGTGTGTGTGTGTGTGTGTGTGTGTGTGTGTCATGCTGCAGTGGTGACTGGTGTTTCCTAAATGGACTGGACAATGCCGTGTTGGCACTGTGGTTATAACTGACGTCAGTAAAGACACACACACACACACACATCTTTCTACAGAAGATACTAGAAGCTTGTCTTGCTCTGCTGTCTCGTCTTGATGTTAAAAATGTAAGTGTTGTCCATTCATTAATTCCTTTTTAAAAAATATTTTTTTAACTGACCACTACAGCTGCCATCATCAGAATTTGAAAAACATAGGGCAGCAGCAAACCATATTTTAGCCACCTAAACTAGAACTACTGCCTCACAATTTCATGTCTCCATGGACCAGTCAAGTTGCAGTTACATTTTATATTCATGTCTATCCAAAATAATATGTAGCTATGACAACTGACAGTGCTGCAATTATGGATGTGGCTGCAAAGAAGCTACAAATTTTGAAAGGTAGATGCTTCACACATCTTCAGCACAATCAGCACAGTTTCAAGATTAGTGTCAAGAAATGTCTCCCCTTCTATTCCTGAGTTATGCCATTGAGTGATGGCCAGAAAAGTGTTTCTGCCAAATAAATGTCAAAGTGAAGCTGACATTTGACCTTTGACCTTTTGGATACAAAATGTCATAAATTCATCATTTTATCCTAAAATTTTGTCATGATTAGAGTATGAATTTTTGAGTTATGTCCCAAAACATGTTTTGTGAGGTCACAAAGACCTCGACCACCAAAATCAAATCAGTTCATGTCCAGTCCAAGTGGACGTTTGTGCCAAATTGGGTAAAATTCCCTCAGGGAGATCTTAAGATAACGTGTTCATTAGAATGGAACAGACAGACGGATGGACAACTGAAAACAAAATGTTTCCAGCCACAGCTGTCCCCGATACAGATGCATAAAAAAACATTATCAGTTTATGTATACGCTATTCACATAATGTCTACCTTTGCTCTCATTAAAGCCAGAATCCATTTAGAAAAACAGTCATTTTGGCTTGCTGAACACAGGAGCTGCTGTTCTACTACTGCTCTGATCAGTTTGTTTGATTGTGTAATCGTGTGACTTTAATGCTTCAAAGGGTAAGTTTGGATTCACCCAAATTCCACAATAACAAAAACAAAGTAACTGATCAAGGCAGCAGTAGATAAGCAGTTCTGGTGTTCAAGGAAGCTAAATTACTGGTTTTCCCAATGGAGTCCGGCTTTGAAGAGAGCAATATAATGGCTTTCGTCCCTGTTCTAAAGTTGCTGTCTGATGATATGGTAGAGTGGTGAAAATATTCTAAATATAGAGTACATGTAAACTGATATAGATTTTTTTAGGTGGATAAATACGTTTTGTTGCTGACCACATCCACAGCAGTACTATGCTTAAATTCCGTGTCGTCACTCCTTCCTACTTCTCTAAGCTGGTGGCTTGCAGACTGCCATAGGTAATACACTGATTATAGTATCTCATACAACCCCACTTAAAAAAATTCTAACTATCCCTTTCAAGGTCCAATCGTATTTTCTATAAATTGTCAAAAAATAGTCAAATTCAACAATGCTGAGTTAAAAAAGAATCAGAATCAGTCTTTAGAATCCCATCATGTATAATCTGTGAGTAATTCCAACATGATGTTAAACCCCCACATTCCCTGAAACAACAGGATGTCACCTCAGTGTTTCCAATGGAAGCTCAATGGCTCTGACACTTCCTGAAACAAATAACTAACACATTGGACCAGATTGAATCAGATCAGATCAGCTGTTTCTTGAGTGTGTGACTCACAATATGTTTGCTTCCATTTTCTGTTATGCTGAAAATAACTGCTAGGAAGACTTGTCACAGTTTGAGGCATTTCACTCGTCAACAAAGTCTAAGACTAAACCTGAGCTGCTCTGATAATGGGAAATCAGACAGGACAATGGAAGCTGCTCCACACCAGAACGCCTCTGAATCTGATCCCAAACACACCTGAGAAAAACCTCCCTGAACCCTGACCCACTGCCAGAAGTAAGTACAGTTTCCAAAATCTCACATCCCATTCTGTCAAATATGAATTATTCAGCAATGAATAAACCTAACCAGCTCCTTACTGCTTTTGCAAAGTGTGCCAACTCCAACTGATCACATCCACAGTAACAGTTCAGACTTTAATTCTCACCCTCGTCGTTGATGAAGTCCTTCATGGAGGCCCAGGTCTTGTTGTTGCAATAGAAGGTGGTGTTGGCCGGCAGGCTGCTGTTGACACAGTGTGCTGTGCTGCGGACGCACTTCTGCCGCAGGTTTCCCATGAAGAGCTGCAGGCCGATGAGGGCGAAGACGCTCAAACAGAAGACGGTGAGGATCATCACGTCAGCAAGTTTCTTCACTGACTGGATCAGAGCGCCAACAATTGTCTTCAGGCCTGCCAGAGCGCCATGGACGCAGACAGGATTAATACTCAGATAAAAGTTATTGTGGCTGTGAGCCCTTGTTAAAAACATTACATAAAGTGTTTGCTCAATATTAGTCTCTGATTAAATAGATAATTCAAACAAATTATTCATTATGTTCAGTAAAAATCCATTTCAAAACTAGAAAACAAGCAGCTAGTATGAATAAAGGGGCACATATTTTGAACTACTTCAAAGGAAAAGGTCACCCAAAAACAATATGAATTTTATATAGTACTCACCTCCCCAGGCTCTCTGTAGTGCAATATGAAGTTTATTAAACTGAGTGGTGTTAAAGAAGATACACAAAATAACCATTTGCATGTCAATTACTCACTGTGTGGTACCTTGAATTTGTGAAGAAAACTTTGTTTTTTCTCGCATGCCTTCAAGATGAACGGAGAATCCAAAAAAGGCAAACATTTTTTGTGAGCTTAAGTAAACAGGGACCACGTTTAACAACAGCAAAACTACATAAAAAACATTCATTGACAAACTCTCACACAACTAATCCATATCCAATCATCCGTATGCACAGTACTTCCCAAACACATGCATTTTCACTGAGACATTATGATATAAACATCAGTACAAACAGTCATGAATGGCCAAGTAGCATGCCTGGGCACGCCTGTGTGTTCGAACTCTGCTCAAGCGAAACTCATACTTATGCGTCTGTTCAGGCATGCTCAGGACATGCTACATGTTGGCAGAAGTGGTTTATATCGCAATGTTTTAGTGAAAAGTGAAAAGTCATGTGTTTACTGGGCATACAACTGGATAAATGAGACTTGGATTATATTGCATGAGTTGTGTGTGAGTTTGTAAACAGATGTTTTTATATAGTTTTGCTGTTGTTAAACCTGGACCCCATTGAGTTCAATCAATGAGGAATGTTCGCCCTTTGTGGATTCTTAATTCACTGTGGAAAAATGCGAGAAAAATAAAGATTTCTTCACAAATTCAAAGAAACATGTGGTGAGTAACTGATATACAAATGGTCATTTTGTGGGTTAAGTATTCCTTTAAGGAGAGCAATGCACCAAAAAAATGAAAGCATATCTGTGCAAACAGACATTGACAGGGTCCAAACAAAAGAGAGCAAAAAAGGTTATAAAATGTCCAAAACAAAATCAAAACACAATTACTTTTGCTGAGTTACTGCTAAAACCTTTGTTTGTTCATTTGGAAAACTGTGTTTCATAAAAGTAAAAAATTAAAAGTTTAGCAAAATAGTTGTGTTTAAACCTACAAATAGATACAAGTCACTTAAGTTAATGCTGTACAGGAATTTTCATAATGTTTTTCAGACGTTTACAGCTACTTTTTCTTTTCAGACTCTGTCAAGTCTGTTGGCACTTTTATGCTTCCATTTTTTGGGCACTGTACTCTCCTTAACACCACTCTATAGAAAACTTTTTCTGGTGCCATGGACAGCATTGAGAGTTCAGCCAAAATTTACATTGTTTTGGGGTGAAGTATTCCTTTAATCAATGGATCAGGAACCACAGAGATGGCAGCTGCCTTAAATTCAATCTTAACTTAATCCAATCCTCCAGTCTCTTTCCAAAATGCTATGTCCTAAATATTTTAGCTGAAACCCAAATAGAGTTAAAGCAATACATTATCAAGACACTCATTTTTAATTTGTGAACGAAAATCTAAAAAACCTGCTAATACTTGTTCAGTTTATTGTTTTAAAGCTAACCGCAGCAATGTGAGGTAGGTCAAACTAAAGGTCGGCCATCTTTATGCACCATAGAAATAAATCACATGATAAATAATACATTAAATGAAAAAGAAAAGTAGTTTTATAGAAAACAGGGGGAAAAAAGCTCTGCTGTTAGATGAAACTCTCTCAAAGTACAAGTTAAAAGTTTTGTCCTGTCTATGTTTAACATTTCTTAGAAAGGTTTTCATCTCACAGCAGCTTTAAATTTTTCAAAAATGTTTCCACTGTGGAAGAAAAGTTATCATCACCAACAAAATCAAGCAAAGCAAACTCCTCATTAACATTCAGATAAAAACACAACACACGCACGCGCGCGCGCACACACACACACACAAACAAACATATGGTAAAAACAGCAGGAACAAAACACACTGAGAACACAAAGGGTGCAGACAAGTTGACTGTCCTCAGCCAATTGGACCAAATCAATGAAATACCAGTTTCTCTTTGCACTTTTTTTATCACTTGAAAGCACTTTCCTTTTTAAGTTAATTCATTAGAAACAGACACACTTTCAATTTGCATCCAAAATTAACCAATGGAATCAACGTTGAAGCGTCTGTAAGCTAATGAATAACTAATGTGATTATATTTAGTTATGGCTACAGCTGTGACATGCTTTCCAAATGTTTGCTACTACTGCTATAGTTATAACACGTGTTAGACACTGTTACAACAAGGCCACGACCATGGCATGAAGATGTTTTTATCATGTTTATGGCATGCTAATGGCGCCATTGGCACTGCATGCTAACATGCACAGTGGGAACATACAGAGGCTAGGCAGCAACAGATTTTAAGAAATAGTTCCACATTTTAAATTAATATTTAAATTAAGGGCAAAAGGCTGAACAAATACATCTACATACAATTAAAAAGATCAATATAGAGGTATAAAGTGGCATTAAAGGAAATAACTCAAGTAAAGTACAAGTACCTCATATTTGTATTTGAGTAAATGTTTGTGTCCTATGTTCCTAGCTCATGTCAAACCAAAAGTCAACACTGAGTTATTTTGAAAGACATATATAAGTTTCCATTATCATTCCCAGATTTTCAAATACTGACAACCCCTTGGCATTTCATATTGACACACAAGGCATTCCTTTAGCTTCTGTGTGTGACGCACAGCTGTCACCTGGGTGAAACACACTGTAACACGTAAATATTGGCCGTGGTTAGGTTAAGGCAAGAAAACTACTCGGAGCAATTTCGGAAAAAAATTGGGGGGGCTGAGATTAACATGTAACGTGACATAAGAACATATTTTGATATAAGCACATTATGTGTATGTTAGGTGACATAAGCAGGTAAAGTGACATAAGCAGGTAAGCACGTAACGTGACGCAAGCACGTAACGTGACGCAAGCACGTAACGTGACGCAAGCACGTAACGTGACGCAAGCACGTAACGTGACGCAAGCACGTAACGTGACACAAGCACGTAACGTGACACAAGCACGTAACGTGACGTAAGCACGTAACTTCTCAGATACCTATGTAAGTTACATAAAACTACATTAAAACTATGTAGGTCACATAATGCTATGGAAACAAAAGCTAACTATTGCTTTCACAAAGAACATGAGCAGCATTCTATTTGCTGAAAGTCCATGTTTATGTGACCCATCTACCACCCCTGCCTCCCACCCACCCATATGGAGTTTCTTTCTCTTTAAACTATGCCAGCTGCTCTCAGCATCAAAGAATGCTGCAGATAGCTTTACATTGGGCTTAGCTGAAAGCGCAGTGCGTCTCACAGTGATGCCAGAGGGTGCCTTTGGCTTTGGTATCACAATCTGAGGGGACGTGACAAAGCTTCATATATGACAATCAGGGAATGAGAATGGGCTGGGAAGTTCTTAACGTAACGTAATGTTACCGTACGGTACCGTACGGAACAGAACTTAACAGACATACTTATTTCAGCCCAAACCATGATTTTCTGAGAAACCTAAACATGTAGCTTTGGCACCTTAACCAAACAAATCCTAAGGTGACCATTTGACAACGATGCATCTTCTGATCTACTCGTAGGTACAGAATCCCCTCATCTGACGCATTATGTTTGTTAGAGTCATTTTTGTATCGGTGTCCAATGATGTGTGGGTCACTGGTTTCCACAGTAGGTGGCATGTAGACAATGGTGTCTGTGAAGGTACAAGTAGAGGAAGAGTTAATTACTCTACAGGTGTGCTGCATACTGGGAGAAGCACAAAGTTTTTTGACCGCCGTTTTAGTGGCCTAACTTTGAGCCTTTTGTTTGTTTTGCATACAAGCTATAATGGTATAAGTGTGTGTAGGTCGACAAAGGCTATATTGTTAAATGGACCGATTGTCGTAAATAAATGATCAACATTTGAGCAACCACATGGACTCTGATTCATTCAGAGGAGCTGCCACAGATGACGCGTCAATTTCGAGTCCTTGTAGCAGCCCATCAGTGGCTTAGGTTTTTTGTTTTGTAGAAATCAAGTCACTACAATGTTGGTCATGATAAGAACTGATAACAGCCGTTTAATGGGCTGATAACATTCAAAAGTGATGTCAGCTGACAAATCTTTTTCATCATTAACATAAATTCATTTCAAGATGTGAATTTAGCTTCAATTTAAATGAAGCAGTGAGCCTTTAAACAAGTATTAGAATCAATTTTTACTCATTGCTTGGCTCACTGTCAAGAGTTGTTTGGTGTAAAGTCGCTGTTTGTTAAGCCTCTGATGTTCACTCACAACTAATTATGAGGAAGAATTCGGTGCTTCTTTCTGCATACTACCTATGTGTACTTTACCAATGTGAAAAGAAGATTTATTAAGTAGGTAGTATGCAGGATGAGGTTTCAAACACAGCCACTGATTTTAGTTCTTCCAGCAGGCCCCAGCCGGGAGGGGGTGCGTTTAATATTCACTCCCCTGCATTTCCCTTCCTCACCTGGGATGACAGAGATGGTTTTGAGCGCTCGCAGCACCCTGAACGTCCTTAAGGCTGACACATTACCCAGGTCCACAAACTCAGTCACATATCTGCAACAAGCCGGGAGACAGAAGCACAAGAACAGACACACACAGAAGGGTATGACCACACTGAGCAACAACGAGCCGACACAGAGGGATAGAAAAATGGAGAGAGACAGAGAGAGATACAGTAGAGACAGGCCAGGTGGAGGTTCAAGCCAGAGACATCTGCTATTAAGAAGGGGAAGTAAGATGGTCAAAGCTGCTCACATGGATATAAACTGGAGACAAACTCAACTTCAGATTCTGAAAAGACTTTTGGGTCTACATGTATACAGATACGTTTAAAAACAGATATTGTCCTCCACGTTAAAGCCTCTTGCCTATACCAAGTGGAGTTTTAGGAAATTTTTTTTAGAAATGCTTTCTAAGGTTTTTTCAAAACTTTGGTCACGGTTTATCCATGTGGATCATGTGTTCAGCTTTTACATGTCTGACTTCTCCTTCTTTACTGTGTCTTCAGTTCAGATCAGGTGATTACACCTGTGACTCCTCATTGGATAGAGTGGAACGTAGGCAGGGGGGCTGGTGCTGCAAGACACAGCAGACATAGGACGAACAAGAGAGGACGTTCACGACGACGTTACGATGATGAGGGATTTTTTTTCTGTGCCTTGTCGCCCCCAGGTGGTGGTGAGGCCTTACCTGGGATGACTGAGATAGTTTTCAGGGCTCTCAGCACTCTAAAGGTTCTCAGCGCCTGCAGGTTTCCTACTTTGATAAACTCTGTTAACAGCCTGTAGGGGGCAGTGTGGTGGTAGTCAACATACAACAGAAGAAGAAAAACACAGCAAAGTCTGAAAATACTGCGGTGATTGAAATGTTTTCCCCTTATGAGTTAAAGAACCAACAGTTTTCAAAACATCAACAAAGAGCAGGTGCTATAAGCGGCTTCAATACAATAAGGGAAGAGATGAGATTAAAGATGTAAGAAAGAAAGATAACAGCAAATGTAAGTTTGTCTTTTTCACGATAATTTCCTTTGATATAATATTTGTGATCACATGTTGCAGATTAATATTCTGATGTTGAATACGTGCACAAATATTGAGGCTTTTTCATCATCTTATCCAATTAAATAAGAGACTATGTCAGTCATAACAAAGGGTCCAGACTAGAGTCAAACTAGTGACGTGGCCAATAATATCAGTCTACTTTAGCTTGTCATATATCAGCCCATAGGTCACAAGAACCTGCAAGACAGATATGCTTATATGTTAGGGGTAATTTAGCTGAAGAGTGTGTGATGTGGTTGAGAGCTCTAAAAAAATTCTAGTTAAAGGACCTTTGAGTTGAGTATTAATTTGTAAAAACATACTACTGCAATGTCAAGAATGAACTTCCATGACTTAACAGAAGAAACAGATGGTGCTTCTCAAAGTCAAGGAAGGATCCATAAATAGCTGAATTTCAAGGAGGCTGCTTCATTAAATCTCGTCGACGGACTGTTCCAATGTCAGGGATCCTTTGAATTGAAAAGACTGAGTCCTTCCTTCAGAGAATTTTCAAGGATGCATATATGTATCCTCAGCAGGCATGAAGTACCCACAGTTCTTTGCGCACGAGTAGATGGAATTGAAGGCAGGGCCTCTTTAATGTCGCACGCCTGGGCCCACGCTTGCCTGCTCCTGCAAATGTTTGGTGATAATATGTGTTAATTAAAAACTGACATATGTGTTGTTCTTGGATGTCTTTTCAGGAGAAAATCATAAGTATGTTTAATTTAAAGAAAATTGTTCCAGCCACCCAACATTATATTAGGAATAATTCTACCAGAAAAAGAGAGCGGAGGAGATAAATATTTGTATACAATAATACGTATAGCTGCATTAAAACAAATTACACAGAATTGGATGTCACCATTTGTTAAGGCCTGGAAATTAACAGTTGAAGATATTAAAGAAATTGAAAGAATCACTTACAAGTTGACAAAGAGGGAGGATGAATGCATAAGACTCTGGAGTAAATGGGTCGAAGAAACAGATGGATTGGAGTAATAAAACCTAAATAAATAAATTATATCTAACAGAGTACAGAAGGACAAAGAAGGACAAAGAAAAAGTTGTATAAATGTGGCAGGATGAATGAAATAAGTGATGAGTTTGATAACTTGTAATAGCAAAACCTGCAATAAAGTAAGAAAAAAAAGTCTAGTGTAAGTAAAAGTAAACATTTAATTTTCCAATATTTGATACAGTAGCTAAAAATGATTAGAAACCTGCACACCCGACAAACTAATGCAGCTTGGATAATACTATTTTTAATACTACTATTTTTAGTTTATGTGACTAAATAGACTTTCCTTTCTTTGTGATATCAAACTGAAAATACTAAGTACAGGTTGTTTTTCTTCCTTGTCCCATTGATGGGCACATCTGGGTGTTGCCGTTGAATGTGTGTTAGCATGTTGGACGTGCTTTCATCCACAGACCCTACAATGGCAGAGTGATGTCCTTGTCTGATACACAGCTCTCTCTCTCACTCTGTTGCTGACCCGGAACCAGCAAGCAGGTCTTGCGGTTCTGTTGTTTTATTTGTGCTTGCCACTGTGTGACTGATTCACAACTCAATTGGTTTGGTGTGCAAACTTAAGGGATGTTGCTAACAGCATACAGCTAAAAAATATCCATGCAGAACTTGTATTATTGGACTTTGGTCCGTCATTACATGCCTTAATCTGCACATCATGTATTCTGCGAGTGGCTGCGGGCATCGACCTACGACCCCTGTACTTTGAAGATATTGTTTACTGCTACCCACTGGTGAATGCTGGTATATACTAAAGTATTACTAACACCTGAACTAAACATAAAGCCATATATATGTATTTGCTGAAATGGATTAAAATGCCAAAGGCTTCTTAAAAAAAGGTCTTAACTCCATCAACTAATGAAAGTCCTTAACTGAATCAGCTGCTGCAATGTTCCTAACTTTGCACGAATCATTGGAAGTCAACGGGCAACCCTGTTTCCTATAAATTATGTTGACAAACTTACTTTGGTTTTCTAAATGTAATTTTGAGAAAACGTGATTGCTGGGTGGATTACATTTACTGGCAATGGTTTTTCGACACATCCCCAAATAACCTAATTAACTAAGAAATATATTGTACATTCAAGATCCAAAAGTGAGGGAAATTTTCTTTTTCAATATTTCAAAATCACTTTGAATGTATATCTCCTAACAAATTCACATGTATACATACAGAAATATGAAAACGTAAGGTACCCCCTGGCATAAATAATTGGGGGTTGACTTTATTGTCTATGGTATGCTCCAGCAAGATGGTAATGGTACCTTTTAAAACTAGACAACATAAGGCATCCATTGGTACTGTTGGCACAGCTTGTTGGTAAAAGGGGGCTTCATAACACTCTATATTTAGGCTTAATTTTGTCTGGGGCTGAACTGGCAAGGCCATTTTCAAAGGGGTCCCTTGAACTTTTACCCTAGATGTCTGATGAAAATGGGTTCTGTGGGTTAAGGTTAGGGTTACCCAGTCTCCTCTAAACTTGAGAAAACTTGTTATCAGTAAAGATAATTAGGAAGGTTAACTGTAAGATAAGAAACCAACATATATCAGCATGAGTTTCAACAACTCTCCACATTGACATAGTTTTTAATATACTTCAACAGGACTATCCAGTTCCTGATGACTGGTTATGACTCTTGGTTTTGGTGTGCCACCCCAAGATATTCAGTAGACCCATCTGGCAGCCGCATATTAAACATTTTTGGGGGCATCACTGGAGGCTGGTAGGTCAGCTTCTAGACACCTTTATATGTTAATAAAAAATAGAATTAAAAAAAGAAATTTGTTAAATTCAACTCTGAACAAAAAAGAAATCCATAACAATAATTTCCATTAACAACCAGGTAAAATGCCAGGGTGGGAAGGTCTCACTTCTCTCCCCTTTTAAATGAATCACATGAAGTTGTGAACCGTGGTGGCCATATTGGCCCCCCTGCTTAGATTGAGTCATCTGCTAACGGCCCTCCATTACGGCTCATATATCACCACCCTTGACTGGCAGGCTGATTGAATTACAGTAAGGGGGGGTGGGGGGGTGGGTATGGGTTCCACAGCAGCCAGAGCAGGCCGCACCAGTAGAACCAGTGACAGCAGAGATGCTTCATACTGGAGAGAGGTCAGTCCTGCTCTCATTGTAATGAGCCCAGAGTTTTTTCATATATCAAGTAATTTTTTGTTATCAGTCATACTCATAATTTTACATTATTTTATTTTACATTGTAATGAATTCATTATTGTAACTAATTCAATGAATGAATGAATCAATCAATCAATGAATCAATTTTATTTATAAAGCCAAATATCACAAATCACAATTTGCCTCACAGGGCTTTACAGCATACGACACCCCTCTGTCCTTTGCACCCTCACAGCGGATAAGAAAAAACTCCCCCAAAAAAAACCTTTGACGGGGAAAAAACCGGTAGAAACCCTAGAAATAGCAACTGAGGAGGGATCCCTCTTCCACGACGGACAGACGTGCAATAGATGTCGTATAGAACAGATCAACACAATAAATTAACAGTAATCCGTATGACACAATGAGACAGAAAGAGAGAGAGACAGAGAGAGATGCAGAAAAAAATAGGGTTTTATAACTATGTTATCTTAGATCTTAATAATACAAATCTATTTTTATCAAATTATTTTACCTATTTAGAATGCTTCAGTGTCAGTGTTGGACAGTCTGGGATGGTGTGTCAGTTTACGCTGGTTAAATGTATTCCTTTGTCTTTATACAATGACAGTTGCTCGGAGCATCATAAAATGTTTGTCTTATTCCTCCACCAAAAGGTGCCAAAAGCCACTGACCAGGCACGGATGTTTGCCCTAGGGTGTGCACTCAGTGCACTGTTGCACATTTAGCTAAGTTAGAGATAACATGCAGATTTTTTTCTCCATCGGCCAATCAACTGGTTGATGAGAAGGAAGAATTTCAGATTTTATTTCGGTGATTACAGCCCGAGAACTTTGGCAGGAAGTATCCTGAAACAAAGGGTAAAGTAGCAAGATAGG
Organism: Epinephelus awoara; assembly: GCA_035609425.1. Taxonomy (NCBI): domain Eukaryota; kingdom Metazoa; phylum Chordata; class Actinopteri; order Perciformes; family Serranidae; genus Epinephelus; species Epinephelus awoara. The sequence goes on along the minus strand of CM069314.1, from coordinate 29,558,433 downwards.
ATTTGGGGCTTGCTGCCAAATATCATTCACATCATCCCCCAAAAGACAAAAAATTCCTATCCATCAAAAAATATTATTTTTCCATCACTTCATGGTGATTATTAATGCTTCACTTGTATATAGAATTATACAATTTAGAAGCTTCAATTTGAGGCCAAGTTGAACTTTCTATCGTGAAAGTAGCCTGAATTCTTCACTCTACCTAAAATCACAGAAAAACCAAATTTTCAGTCACTACAGCCTTCCAGGCAGTCTATCTGCCAGCAATGTGAACCATGAAATGTTGAATACCCCAAAGTTTTATGTTAGAATGGGTCCCCAGCACTTAGAAACTGTCAGATGCTGACTTGCGTATGAAGGTAAATTAGCATAATTACCTTAATGGAAAATATTTCAACTGCTTGGCTGATTTGGACAATACTGCAGAGGTTTGGGGGTTTATTAAGGATGCTAAATCCATTCCTGACATTTTTAGGACTATCTACATAAGAATCTCATGTCTTTATCTAACTCCTCAGATGTTTGGTTACCACAGTGTTGATTTATTGACGATTTTATTTAGCTAAAAAGATATAAAATGTCGCAGCTCTGATGCTGTGAAAATGGCTGACGAGTGTGGTGCTGCTGGTGTGGTGATGGTAGCCATTAACATGTCATTACACCAGCAATATCAGTAACACAGGGGCGGGCCGAGTGTGTGTGTGTGTGTGTGTGTGTGTGTGTGTGTGTGTGTGTGTGTGGCTGGGGAGGGAAGGGTGATGGACTTTGTCTCCATGGGAATCCTGACTCGGTGGGTGGGGAAGAGAGCATCAATCAGACAGTGTTGTATGTGTGTGTGTGTGTGTGTGTGTGTGTGTGTGTGTCAGTAGGGGTGTGTCTATTCACCGACCATCACTCTGGTTTTAATAAAGCCAGGGCACAGAGGGGTGATGTGTCAGGGGCAGAATGTGTGTGTGTGTGTGTGTGTGTGTGTGTGTGTGTGTGTGTGTGTGTGTGTGTGTGTGTGTGTGTGTGTGTGTGAGTGAGTGTCCTTACATGCACTATCATGGTATTTTCTTGTGTGTGCATGACCACACACTCATTTAACATCACCATCCTTGGTGTGTGTGTGTGTGTGTGTGTGTGTGTGTGTGTGTGTGTGTGTGTGTGTGTGTGTGTGTGTAAAGAGGTGACTTATGCGTCCCTGTCCTCCTAAAGATCCAACTGACCGCAGGACGGCCCTTGGTTCAAGGACACACACCTACTGACATTTGTATCTGTGTGTGTGTGTGTGTGTGTGTGTGTGTGTGTGTGTGTGTGTGTGTGTGTGTGTGTGTGTTGTCCACAGAACCACAGACAAACAGATGGGAAATGAAAGGAGCAGGTGGAATATTTAAAAGTGTTTTAAAAGAAAACTGTGTTGTTATTTATTTCTTGTCATGTGCCAACTTTCCCTCAGACAGCCTATATTTCCCAGAATGCTCTTCTCACGGTCAATAAAAGAGTGATATGCTTTTGTTATTATCAGTCAAGGTAGCAATACACATATCTTTAGAGTTATGGAGCTTTTAAATGGAGTCGTGTCAGAGTTGTAAGATTCATGAAATGAAATTAGTCTTAAAGGTCCAGTGTATAAGATTTAGGCCAATTTAGTGACATCAAGCAGTGAGTGTTGCAGATTGCAACCAGCTCTCTTCCTCTTAAAAACAATTGAACCAGGTGATTTAAAGCACTAAAAACATTTCTATATTATATTACAATTCTGCCAATATATCCCCCGAAATCCTACACACTGGACCTTAAACAGTGATTTTCTGAAGTTAGTTTTGAGGTAGATAATAAGAGCTGTAAATGTACTTTTTTCAATCAGTGACCTCCAACAGAGGCAGGAGTACGGAGCCCAGTATGTGTTACAGGAAAACATTTTTCATTTGCATGCTTAATAAACTTACTCCCTTCAAATGAGTGGATAATTAGTGCTCGTGGACAACTAAATCAAACCCTCCAATTACTTCATTTAGTCCCTCAGATGAATAGCTTCATCCAGTTGTCTGTTTTGTCTCCACAGTCTCACTGCAGGTCTCCTAACTTAACTAGATTTATCTCATTAACATCACATGTTCTGTGGACATTAAGGTAATAACTTCAAGAAATCTGCAGTATCATCAATGTTTTTATGGAAAAGCAGAACTCACACCTTAATTATGTTGAAGGGAAATTAGAAATAACATAAAGTTGTGTTTTAAAAATAGAAATCTGTAGTGTATCTATGTATAATAATATGACCACCACTATTTCTAAGTTCTCACTTCCCTCTTTAGCTCTCTTTCTCATTTCTTACATAAATATATTTCTGTCACTTTTTCAGGAGAACAACTGAGTGCAACACTATGAAGGTTCTCCAAAAGAGACTGTTGAAAAGTCCATAATTAAACAATAATGTGTCTTTCCCCTTCTCCCCTGCCGGCCAGTTTTTCACTCTGTATAAACCTTCTGGTTTTCAAACAACATATTTTACAAACTACTTCTGTTGGAGCACAACCAGACCCTTTTTGCAAGAGAATGATGGTGGTTTTGGTTAATATTAAAACAGTAAACACTGATTTTAAACATAAATTAGGACACATTTACTGTTTCAGTACCCCTTTTTACAAAGAAATTCCACAATACTGCTGTAGGGAAGATACACCATTAAGCCAGCACTGCTTCTTTAATACAACACATTCTCATTTCAAACTTGTGAAATACTGATGGAAAGTCAGTGGCCGTACATGAATCTTTGACACTTGTTTTATACCAGTCACCCAGGAAGTGCATTCAGCTTTTAAGCTTATTTTCATAATTGCCGTGTAAATACCATGTCACCCATAGACTAAAGCCCATGGAAAAGAGATGTCTGTGAATCAGTGGATTAATTTTTTAAGCGTCACAACCCCCATTCCACTATCAGAATTTAATCTGTTCTGTCTGATAACATTTGGAAAGTCTCGAAAAGCTACATGATTAAATTACATTATCTCATTCAAACTAGGAGAGCAGGAAGTAGCCAGTTTGGCCGGCATTAGTCTCTAGTGAAGCGGGAAACTTGGTGCCTCAGAGGTCGCTACTGCACTGACTCTGGCTCTGACATCACAAGAGCAAGATGGCAGCAGCTGTATCCAGGACATTTTAGCTTCAAGTCTGTACAGACGGTCTGAGTGGTGACGCATCACCATCTTTATATGCAGTCTATGGTGTAGAGGCAGTGCCAATCATCTGGGTAATTTTATATGCTGCAGCGGAACATTTTTGGCTTCATGCACCAAGAAGCAACTTTCATGGGAATGAAAGGGGCCTCACCACTAATACTGTGTCCAGTTATTTTTATACTGAACTAAAGAACTAACTTTTTTGAGTTAGCCACTTATTGCTACTAGCAGCTTTTTAAATCCCTCAGTGGTGGGTCACACACTTAACACATAACAATGCCTCCCTGTTTCATGCATTTCATTCAGAACAGTGTGGTGGAATAACGCCTGAAGAAGCTGTATGGAAGGGGCTAATTTTCAACCAAAACCGCCATTATTTTTGGACTCTCAACCAAGTGTTTTAACCAACCACATGTGGCACGTAGCAGGCGAACTCTTGCCCTTTGGACACCATTGCCAATTAACTCAATCCAGTCAGCAATTATGTTTTCCTGCCATATGTAAATGTATTCTGCAGGCGACAGAGTTTCCCATAAAGCTGCTTAAGATATGTGGATGAAAAGTTGCGATGTCTACCCACATGAAGAAGAAGCAGACGTGATGAACGAAGACAGAATTTGAAGTAAATCATCAGCAGATGTTTTAACAGCTAACTGTTTTAATGGGGAATTTGTCCTTTAAGTAAAGCCATTTTTCCCTCTGAGGGATTTGGCAGCAGGTCGTCAGGGTCGCATTATGTAGCTCTGCAGACACGGCGTCCACACCCTCTGAGGGCACCTTCATCAAGACACTTCAATTTAGCGGGGGCCACGTTGGAGGTGACACCGCTTCATTACACTGCACGCTAACCCCCGAGCCGATCCTAGGGGTCAATTATTGATCCGATTGGTTCATTGTGATCGTTTATCTTACCGCCAGCGTCCCTCCCTCCATGCCTCCCTGCTCCTCAGCATTGTGATTGATCGCTGCCTGATCGCTAACCAAACCAAACTACAGCGATTTTCCATCAGTCAGTCAATTACTGCAGTGGACAGGTCACGCTTGTTGAAACAAAATGAAGGGCTATGGTTCGCAGAGTGGGCGTCATAGGAAACAGACACCCAGAGTTACAGCTTCTGAGTCTTTTTTTTTCAGGCTTTAATTGATGATTTGATGGTTCATTTATGTGCTGAGCGAGTTTCGGAAGCCTTGAGCTTTTCAAACCTGTAATTTGGAAAATGCATGGGTGTCACTGAAAAAAACGCTCTTCTCTTTTTTCTTCAAAAACACTGAGTAAAGTCATCTTATTCATCAAGTGGATCATCAAACGATTCACTTGTCCCACTTTAGACCTGTTGCCTTTTATGTGTGTGTGTGTGTGAGAACGTGTGTGAGAACTGTACAGAAATGTTTTTGAGAGATATTTAGCTCTCCTCAGTTATAAGTCATATTTTATGTTTGATGATTTTATATTTAATGATGATTTTGGGTCTGTTTCTGGTTAAATAGAAATGATTTTACTCTTTTAAAAAGGGTCTATCTCTGAGATCCTCTCCATTATGTTGTTAAACAATTACTGAGCCAAGACAAACACTTTTACTGGACATACTGTAAACTGACGTTGCAAAATGCCCCAAGTGGTTACCTTGTAGCTACACAAAGTCTCGCAAAATATTCCAAAAGTTGTTGTGGCCATAAGTCACTTAGACACAAAAACATGGGAAAATACATTGAAAATTATCAAAGCTGTCCTTTAAATAAAAGCAAGAGTAGTAAGTAGTAAGAAATCACAGTGTCCTTACTATACAAATTAAACAAGTTATATATAATATTCATAATATTATACGATTAATACACATGATTAATTGACACATGAATGTGTGTGCAACATTTTAATATTATCTGGACAAAACATCATGTTTTTGGAAGAATGTTTTAAACCAGATAATTCACAAGTAGAAGAGAGTAGAAGCAAAAGTATATATAATTATATAAATATTTTGTTGTGATTTATAGCGACGTGGACATAAAAAGTGCACGTTCGTCAAAATTGCACTGAACTACATTATTTGGTTAACTGTACTTAGTCACTTTCCACCACTGTGGACAAGAAACAAACACTCTCATCACAGCACAGATTTATTTTTAACCGCCCAGACTTATTAAGTTTATTAACGATATATGACGCTGCAGTCTGAAGTTTGTTTTTTTTCTGGGACTGACAGCACAATGAGACAAAGTTCTGCAAGCTTTCTCCTTACTTTGCAAATGTGTCTGAATTTACTTCTGCTCAGCTGCACATACTGACTTCAAACTGCACATTTTCACAGTATGTACCTCAGCTGCAGAGACAGGCTTCTATTAGTCTTTATTTTTAATTCCACAGCCATAATCCCATCAGTACAACACAGTCATGTCATCCTCACCACTTTCTCTTTTCATTCACTGATTAATTCCACTCACTTCTACTTTGCAGTTCTTTTCCCTCACAGATGTTTCACATTATAAGCCTTCCAGTAGCTGAAATTGCATAATCACTGCCGCTTGGAAGTGTTGATTGTGATGCAGCATCACACCAAATAAAACTAAGGTAACCTAGAATGTGTTTGAATTAGACCCAAGTCATAGTCATGTGTCATATATTAATCTGCAACATTTTATACTTAAATAAACTACTGTCCAACTCTGATGTTTACTTTCTTTTTCATTTTAGTTTTTATTTATTTGAAATCTTTCTTTTGACTTTTCTCCTGACTCATACCATGGTGTATTAATAATATGGAGCTAGGGTCAAGGGGGTGAGATTTGGAGCAAGTACTCACAATTTTCAACATTAAAGTTTTAAATTCACAAAAAACCCTTTTTTTTATTGTATATTTCTTTATTTGTGGGATGAAAAAACACAAATTTAAGTGGAAAAAAAAATCCTAACTCTGCCAGCACAAAGTTGAAATTTTGCAAAAACCCCAAAAACAAAACAGAAATCCTCTGAGATTCCTATCTATATTCAAGATTGGAATATAATTCGCACTATCTTTCCTTTTTGTAAATAGAAATATGGGACTCGATCTCAGAAAATATCCAGTTTTTTTCTTGGAATATAACCCCAACTCCATACTGTTACCTATAATAGACCAATTATGCTGTCATAGAAAAATGAAATTGGCATACTGAAACTAAAATCTGAAACAAGGAAAAAACATCAGGATCAGTGAGTAAGAACAATATTTTGGACTTTATTTGAGACCCTGCTCTCAAATATCGATATTTATGTAAGAATTTGAAGTATTTAGACCCTTTTTAGTGGGTTGGATTCAATATTAACAATTTAAGGATGTAGGATTCTATGATACGACAGTATTTACTGTGCAAAAGTAGAAATGTGTCCATCAGTAGAGATTTGCCAACATTGTTTGTACTGTGGGAGCAATCCATGGCGGGCTATGAAGCAATTCTGCTGCCTCATGTGGTAATGTGATTTGGGCAGATGTGGAGGAGGAGAGTGAAGTTGTAAATACAGAAATCTATAACTCTTGAAATATTGTTGTCAAGCTTCCTTTTTATAGAATTTCATTTTTTATTGTTTTGGGTATTTTTTGTTGTCTAATGTGAGGCTGTTATTGTTGTTTTTTTATTTGCATGGAAGTTCCAATAAAAGAAAATAATCAAATGTAATAAAATGCGGTTAAACTATGTCTTGATTGAATTTACATTAGAATTACTGTATTAGGATTTATGCAGTTACTGTGATATAAAATTACAAATACTGTGATAGAAGATTTTAACCATAATGCTCACCCCTACAAGGATACATCACTATGAGTAAATATTTGTCTTTTCATGCCACTGCACTGCTACAGCAACATTAACTGAAAAAACATTTTGTTGTAAGGTAGATGAAATAAGGTGAGAACGGACTTAGTTGAAGCATTACAGTGGAAAAATGTTGCTGCTTTGCTCCACATAAGGTTCTAGCAGAGAATCTGTGCAGCTAACTTATCAGCAAATATAAAAAATAATTTGATTTTCTGTTCTGATTACCAGAAGAAATAACTTTTGCAGGCAATAATGTGAATGTGGTAGTTTTCATTGCAGTAATTTAAACAGTGACAAACCTGGTGACTCAATCTGGAGGCTGATATTTCACATTTATGGCAAGTTCTCAGTCTGGGCTTCATGTGATCTTAATAAGTTGATCATATTTACTCATAAAGATGTATTTTCATCTTTAATCACAGCAGAAAACACACTTAACACTGGTTTTCTATGACATTGTAACATTTGTGCATTACAGAGCACACTCTAATCAGGCCTCATTAAAGTGAATGCGGTGCTCGCACCCTGTGATGCAGGTCTTTATTGGAGGTGTGTGCAGCTCTAAGCTGTGGGTGCAGTATGTTATTCAGAACGAGCAGTTTTATGAATGTTGTGTGTGTGTTTGACTCACGCCATGACAATGACACTGAAGTCGAGCCAGTTCCAGGGGTCCCTCAGGAAAGTGAAGGGCCCCACACAGAAACCCCTGGCCAAGATCTTTATGAGAGACTCGAACGTGTAGATACCTGTGAAGGTGTACCTGAGGGAGGGAGGACAGCAAAAGGGAAATGAGAAAGGGATGATATTGAGAGAGAGAAGAGTAAAGAGCAAATGGGTGATGATAGATAAAAAGGAGATGAAGGAAGGAAGTGAGAAATAAGAGAATGGGAAATGAAGGAGGAAGATGTGAGAAGGGAAGAGAGGAGGAAGAGAAGTAGAGTAGAAGAGAAGTAGAAGAGAAAAGAAGGGAGGAGACATGGGCGGAATGAGAGAGGAGATGAAAAGGAAAGAGAGGAGAGAAAGAAAGAAGGAAAAGAAGAGTGGAAGAAAGAGGAAGGTTGAATATTCATAAAATGAGCAGAGCCTCGACTCTCCGTCAAACATCCTTCACTTATTTATTTTGTCCCCAGAAACAAGTTTGACCCGACAGGGCGTCAGCTCAACCGTACAAAGACAGACAGACAGCAGAGAGAGAGGCAGTCACGTCAGCAGCAGCAGCTGGAAGCCACAGCTGAAATACCTCAAAGGGTCAGGTCATCCAGAGTAACCTGCCTGTTGTCAGCGTATTCAAATACCTTGGGATTTAACTCCTCAAGTTTTAAATATCAGTCTGCAAGATAAACCTAATTGTCTTTGGGAACTTCTTACAACAAAAGAGTCCTTTTGTGCCAAAAATAAGACAGCTGGAAATTAACTAAATTTACATTCAGGGTGCTTTCACATCTGACCTGTTTGGTTCAGTTAAAACTAATGTAGGTCTGTTTGCCCTTTTGGGCTGCTGTGAAAGCTGTCGGTCAATCCCTGGTGCAGATCAAACCACCAAACAGAGACCACTTGAAAAGGTGAGTCTTGTTCTGCATCCTAACAGACTCTGGAGCGGTTTGTAGGATTAAATAGTAGCACATAGGTGGTTTTAGCATTTCAAAAGCTCAACCACTAATAAATCCATCTGTTGATCATGAAATCTGCTCAGGAAGTGTTTCATAATTGATCTGCAGGGGGCCATGTATATGATCTGTTATGCAAATCATATAGTGACCATGGTGACACGTATGCACATCAGTGCAGGTATTTTTCCTGATTAATAGGTCAAAAGCTTTTAAAAGTATTGTGTTTGTATCCAGTTCAGTGAGACTGTCCACCCTCTGAGACTCGCTGGACTGTCGGTGATCCCGGCCAACAATTCCATCTTCAAGAGGCTCTAGCTACCGGGCTGGGTTTCAAAGCAGACGTCCCCTGACCACTCACCTCAAGATATCTGAATAAAAATGGATTCCATGGGTAACCATGAGTCTTCCCTTTACATACATCTCCAGTTTATAGTAGTCCAATGCTGGTTTGGGCAAAAAACATGCAGGTAAAAAAATAAGGAGAGACTGGCTGCACTGCACTGAAATGTACTGGACTGGACTGGACAATATTATACTGTGCTGTACTTAATTCTACCTGCACTGCACTGTGACAGAAAGATGTATATCTTTCTGTACTGTAAGTGAGATTTTTAATTGATATTGGCTGAAACATGATTGTCTCATTACAGTAAGTTACTGACAGACCAGCAGACATACAATAGAGTACAGCTGTAAACCCAACAAGTCTAACTTTTAGTGGTTTCTGTTTAGTCAGAGTCAGACCGCCAATTTTCTTTCATCAAAATCTAATTTGAAGCATTGATAAAATGGTATTAAACCAAAAATAAACTTTGCATTTGACTTTGATTGCCACAGTTTGTACAGAATGAACAGCCAAATGTTTTCCTCCACCCTCTGGATGCCGTTACAACATCAGACACACAGTGTGCTGGCATTTGCTGGCAGCGCTACATTCAGCAGCAGTTAGACACTCTGTGGGAAACCCCTTAACTCCCACAGAGACAGACAGACATACCGACAGTCAGACACACAGAATTTTCCAGGTGTACTTACTCCAGGTATTTAGCCCAGTATGCCGGCTCGGACATGGCCATGAAGCAACAGTTGGTCAGGATGGTGCACATGATGAACAAACTGAATAATGTGAGCAGGTTAAGGAAAAGGAGGTTTTACATCAAAACAGCACATGATCGAACAGAAAAAAAGATCTTTGTGACCTGATCAATAAAAGCAAGAGTCACACAAGTGTCAGTTCAAGCTGCATTGCATGTATAAATGGTATTAACAAGAAAATCACAGAAAAATACTGTGAAACTTGATGCAACAGGTGCAGCAGCGTCTCACAACACTTTATTGACATAATTAATAAATCCATGACTTGATTCCATCCAACCATATTTTTGAAACGAAACAGAAACACTCACAATATTTCCATTACTTCTCATTATCATTTGAAAAAGTCCTCCAACCTTTACATCCCTTGTTCCTACCCTCGAACACATCTAACTGGAGTGTTTCCTGAAATAGTGCCCCTACTGCTGTCATAGTTAACTGAAAGAGGAGCTTGTATGTGGCAATTTAAATGCTGCAGTTTTATACAAGTTGGTATTGTTGTGAAATGGTTGCAGTTGCACCAAAACTAAGTGGGTAGGTTTAGAAAAAAGATCATGGTTTGGCTTAGAATACGTTCATTTGTTACAATGCGGAACGATATGATACAATATGATGCGATGCCATACAATACGATACAATAGGATATGCTTTATTGTGCCCAGAGGGAAATTTGTCTTGGACTCAGGAGCTGCACAAGTATTGCCGCCTTACGATAATAGTCCACAAGAAATGAAGCATACACCATAAACACATAAACACACATACCACACATAACAGTATTGCCCATCAGCCAGTCATTGTAATTCTACATAACACCAGTATAAAACAGAGCACCATTAGCAAAGCAACACAACCCCTAAAGTATCAACCAATATTATTTGAAATCTTAATCGAGCTAGGCACAAATTAATCTATGAAACGATTCAGTCTAAATTTGGGAATCTTGTATCATCTGCCCGAGGGTAAAAGCTCATACTCAGCCTGGAGAATATGGGAAGAGTCAGGTTACTAAGGTAACTTGATGTACCAAACATGAGTGACATTCCACACATATATCATGTGAAATGCTACACAGCAAAAGGTGAAATAATTCAAAATTGACTCCTGGTTCACAGAGGACATGAACAGCGGTCTCCTGGGTGGAAGGCATGTGTTTGTTTGACCCATCTATCCACCCCAACCTCTTAATACTACTTCATACTACATAACCTGACATCCTCCTTTGCTCTCGTCATAATTACTACAGCCACTAGAGAATCTCTAGCTAACAATGAGCTAAATATGAGTCTCAATCAGGCCCAAAGGAACACAGCTCAGCTTTACTTCCAATTGTTCCCAGTAGCCCCTTGTGGTGTTGCAGCAACAAAACCCCCGCTGCCCAAAAAGCATTTTCCCCATAGGCCATTATTACAAAAGTGACGTCTATAAATCTGTTGACAAGACACCTTGAACTGCAAACAAGGTCATTTATGACTCTTTCATGTATGAATGTGTTTGTGTTTGTTCCGTGGTAGTTTTATCTTTGCAAAAGTGGAGCCAAGAAAAAGCAATTTAAAAATCTGTGATGTCATCATAATGTAAAGTCTATGTACCAAGCAGAGCTCGTGGACGGAGCCAGCAGCAGAAACACTACTGCACATGTTCAGTGGGCCGCATACCACAGAAGTAAACCTAAAAGCTAAAAAACTTTTGTGGTGTATGCCCCAGACAAGCAACTACAATGGAATGAATAGTCGCCATCTTGGGATCCAGTATCTCGTTATTATACAACTATGGTTGTAATAAGCTGCTTGTACAAACAACGTATGTAAACCTATTTTGGAGGAGGACAGTTTTTATCTTTATAAAGACTAATATATGGGAAAAAAGAGGCCCCTCTGGGAAAGTCAAGGAGTTTCCTGTTGCTGTGGTACTAGGGCTATAGTAGGTAAGATGGAGGACATTCTATGTCTGTCCTGTCCTGACTTGGAATCACAGGCAAAGACAAAAAAGGGGAGTGGCCCCTGAAATCTGATTGGCCACCCCAGGTGCCACCCCATTACCCTCCACTATGATCAGCTATCTGCTTTGTCGGAGGCGGGGCCTTACGAGAAGTTTTGCAAAATTTCAGCATATCCCCATACAACGATCATGTCTTTAATATAAAATTACGTGACTAACGTTAAGATACAGAAGTTTAAGTAAAGTTATTGTAGTTACATTTAGGAAAAGAAACGTTGTGAAGATGTACCATAAAACCACAATGTTTACTCAAAGTTCACAGGGCTCTGAACACTGCTCTCCTTTGTGACCCACCCACCACCCCAAACTGCATCATGATGTACCACTGAGGATCGCTTCCTTCTTTACTCCAGTCAGCACATTGGTCATATGATCACAGCCTGCATAAATGCAAATTACTGGCTCATGATAATGTGGGACATTTATAAATTTTGGTGCATTCGCTTTCATCAGAAAATGTATGAACAGTGCATGAGAACAGCCTGAAGATGTTACCAGGACAATATTTTGTTCACTTTGTTCAGGCTTATGTATATTAATTCTGTTGGTACTTTACACATTGCTTTATTCTGCATGTAGCCAACTTTTGGAGGTAAAATTACTTTCTGAGAATTTCAAGAATAAAGTATGGAAGCATTATATTATATTTGTGTGATGTCACTCTGTTGTGCTGTGATTGATAGGTCTGTCCTTTTTTAAATACAAATACAGAAATGTCAGAAACTATAATGTTAACAATTAAATTAGACATGTGTGGTAAAAGCCAGGCAAAATTAAGTCTATTTAGATGTGTCCAAATTATGCCACCCCTGCATAAGTCAGTGCCCCCATTGTGACAAAGTGCTTTATATGATATAAATAAATAGTCTGGAGGAGTCAGATGTTTGACCTCCTCTTCCCTGAAATGTGTGAAATGGTTTTTACAGCTTGTTGGGAAGCAGGTGGGTGGAGTTTAGCAGAGGGGACAATAAGTGCCAGAAAGAGAATTAGACAGTCAATTTAGTGTACTTTTCTGTGATTTATGGCTCTTAGTCGCTGTGCATAAGAGCACCAAGTCAAATGTAAAATGGAAAAATGTCCGCGGTGTGATGTTGCCGATCGAGAAACTGAAGCTTTTATGACTTGTTCCCTCATTGTGAGTCTCTCTGGAGAGTGTCAGCTAAACGCCTGAAATGTAAATGTAGAAACATCTCTCTTTTCTGCCATGCGTGTGTGTGTGTGTGTGTGTGTGTGTGTGTGTGTGTGTGTGTGTGTGTGTGTGTGTGTGTGTGTGTGTGTGTGTGTGTGTGTGTGTGTGTGTGTGTGTGTGTGTGTGCCGACTACATGCCGAAGTGATTTTACATGTTCTTTTTTTTTTTAAATACCTTTCACTGATTTCCCATTAGGGCTAAATAAAGACGAAGTGAACTGAAAGGCTGTGCCAAGTTAGCATGTGTGTTTCTGCGCTCCCCTCCGATGCCTGCCACATTCAATACAGCAAATTAATATGCCATTAACAGCCCCAAAGGAAGGAGGGGGCCCACTCCTGTCTAATCATCATATAATGGGGAGCAGTAACTTTTCCAAACTGTCAGAAGGCAGCGATACATGTTAAATATCACCTTCACCTGCCATGTTTCAGCACGCTACACGCGCTGAGGTGGGAGCAACCTCACTCAGCTGTCAATCACAGCTATAAATGAATCATAATTATTGTAATTTGGCAGAAGGAACATACTCCCCGAGTGAAAGCGGCCCAAACTCCAGCTGAAAGTTGTTTGAGCTGCAGGGTAATTGTTGATTGAGTGCCGGCTGTAATGATGTTGCTGGAGCGCGATGGCAGGCGGTGAGATAACACGGTTACCGATTGACAAACAACGCAAATGTCCCCCTGCCGCCGCCGCCACAGAGCCATGAGCTAATTATGCCATAATGATAGCCCTGCTGTTGTGGACCTCCCAGGCCACCGTACCGGTAATGTTGTTACACCTCCCACATCCACCACGGGATCTATTTTCTCTCTCGAAGCTTTTTTTGCTTCCTACCTCTTTCCATATTTGTATGTCTCCATCATTCTTCTTCTCTTCTTTCTCACCTTCATCACTCACTCTTTTTTCCTAAGCTCACTCAAGACTGCAGTTAAATACTTTTATCATTCAAAATCAAAGCTAACCTTCTCATTTCTCTCAAGCCACCAGTCTAGTTGCTCCACAGCTTTTATTTTGAAAGAACAGCAAGAAGTAAATGTATCTGGATCAGCAGCACAAACCCAGAGAACAAGGAACCAGGCAGGGGCGTAGCCATCATTTCAGAAGTGAGGGGGACAAATTCTTCAGAGGTCTATTGAGTGATTTATCATCCTCTCGCATTCAGTTGCACCTCTCCTTAGCGGCTAAAGAACCACATAACCACAAACAGCCACAGTACAGCACCAGGGGACTGACTTTATTTTTTTAAAATTATATACTATCAAAATCTAAATTTTAGCTGCCAAACTTTGGTTGAGTTGACAAAGAATGACCCTCGAGCATTTACAGGGTAAGTAGCCAGATAATTAAGTGCCAAATAACAACAATGAACACGAAAAGTTCAATAAAACACCATTCCTGTTAGCAAGTTATTAGCACACAAAATGGGATGGAAGTGACAAGGTAACAGGGTAAAAAGCCACATAATTAATTTTAATGGCATGAAGACAGAAAGTGACACAACACTAAACATATCGACATCAAGACGTATTTTACATTTTAGTCAAACTAGTCCAATCCTAGTGCCAATAGTGCCAATCCTCAATGCCTATGTGCAGTTTCACATAGATTGACCACGTCAGCGAGTAGAAAAACGTGGGACAGACAGAATGACTGACTGACAGAATGACACACTGACAGTTTCAGTGATTATGTACAGCATACCATGAAAAAAACAAAAACAAAAAAACAACAACATTGGGCCACAGGGGGAGCCACAGTGATCTGTCACATTTTAGCCATTTTTAATCATTTCTCTGTTGTTATAGCGCCACCCAGTTGCCAATTACAGTTAAATTTCTCCAGTCACCTTGAGGTGTCCTGTTCTACATATCTACAAAGTTTAGTAAAAATCAATATGGCGGTTAGGCCTAGATAAGAAATTAGCTCTCTAGCGCCCCCATTTTGTTTGATGAGGTCAATAATAGAGGGGTCCCCTCACATTATGTGTGGTCATATGCCTACAAAGTTGCGTGGTGATCAGTGAAACCCTTTAGATGTTATACACCTTTATGTGATGAGCCACGCCCTCCGCAATATTCATTGCCTTATAGAAGCTCAGTTTTCCAACTTTTGCCAAGAGGGAACTTTAGATATTGGTCCCTAGATTATGTTCACCAAGTTTCATATAGATCCATCAAGCTTCCTAGGAAGAGATCGATTTTAAGTGTTTTCAAAAAATTCAAAATGTGCAAAGTTTCATGTCTCTACGACATACAGGGCATGAGATATGCCCATTCAAAATTTGCAGTTTCAATAGGTTGCTATAGCGCCCCCCTTTGGCCAATTGACGCAATATTGCTTCATTCGCATCCTCCCATGACCCTCTACCGCTGTGCCAAATTTCACATGGATTGACCAAGTCAGTGAGGAGAAAAAGACAGACAGAATACAGAGAGAAGACAGAGTTTTCGTCATTATATAGTAAGAAGATAGTAAGATATAGTAAGACAGTAAGATAGTGAGATATGACAGCACAGATGTGCAAAATTAGTCAAATATTTTTAAGCCTTCTCCCTGTGCTACCTATTGCAATACAAAATACGGCAGGAGCGGCAAGTTCTGGAATTTGTAATTTACGTGACAACGCCTGAACGCAACACAGGCTCCACTGTGTGTTCAGCGCTGTGCTGTGCTGCTGTGTGAGCTGCGAGTTACACACTGTCCATAACAATAACTATGTCAGGTAACAAACTGCGTCTGGGTCAGTTTCGGTCAGCCCGGATGTGACATTTTTTGGGTGGCTAAAATACCATTTGTGGCAGCAGTACTTGGTTTAGCTTCCTCTCATTACTCCTGCCTGCTTCTCCAATTTAGGGCGGTGTCGACCACCATCTTCTGAGGGTAACACACTGACTATATAAGTACCCTACACAACCCTTCTTCAAAAAATTAGACTTTCCCTGAAAGAATTATCTGCGACAAAGATGCCTGCAAGATATACAACAAGAAAGCTGAGGTTGCCATGGGTTACCAAAGACTAATTATGCATCTCAAACCTGCATCAAGGCTCTCAGGAAGTGATTCGGTGATTACACTAACAAGATACAAACTACTGTTAATTCACACAAAAGTATGTTGAACAATAGCACACATATTGGGTAAGAAGTGCATAGTATGAAATGGATGCAGCCTTTGACTTGCACAAAAAGACTTACAAACTACATTGGCTTAAAAAAGAATACAACACTAATATGGTGCAAAGACTGTGGTAGCCAGGTGCCAACACAATTTCATACAATGCTTTTTAAAGCCACCAGGTGTTCCCTCAAACACAGCAGCTCAGCTCCACCTCAGCAACACAAAGTCAGAGAATTACTGACAACATCAATTCAACAGCAGAGAAGCAACACGAGGAGACACAGCTAGTGGCTGTAGTGCTGTCTGATGGATGAACGTGGTCCCTGAGCAATGCCTCATGGGACACAACGTCAAATGTGTGTCCTCCAGAACAAAGGCCCAATGGGAAATGTAGTCAAACAGTGTTTTCTGTCAAAAACGACACTTGGTGTTAATACTGATCAACTGACAGAGAAAATACACAACACACTTTGTTTTCTGGAAGTGTTTATATGTGTGTGAGTGAATGAGTGTGTGTGTCCACCTCACACCATGGATAGTCATTGTGGCGCCAGTGTGGTCAGGCATGAGCCAGAACACACTTGATCACACACACGTTTATAAAAACACTCACACACATACTAAAACTCCACTTCACCATCACAAGTTGTACTCTAACACAGCCCCCTACACAGAGATACACACTTGTTCTAATTTTTGTTTTGTCTCTTATTATAACACACAGTCAAACACACACACACACACACACACACGTAGCACATCAGCAGCGCCACACCTCCACTACGACCTCTTCACCCACTTATCCCCCTGACAACAATAGCGTGTCCGCCGGCTCGACATCTCTCAACACCAGCAGCCGCCTCCCGTTGTAAAAATAGATGAGTGTGAGGTGAGGGGAGGGGGGGATGGAGGGAGAGAGAGAGGGAGGGAGGGGTGGCGAGGGCGGAGTAGGGGGCTGTTGAGTTTTGAGTCTGAGGTAGTATCTGTCATGTTGGCTTGGCGTCTGGAGCCCAAGGAGGACATCTGCATGGCGCTGGAGTGTGGCATGGGAAAGGACGGGACCAAAACCCTACAGCTGGAGCCTATTTCTCAACATCTGGAATCTAACATCACTCTGAGGCCTTAAAACACGATCATCTTCTGACATAACATGTTTTCTTTAAGGTGAAAAGTCATTTTAAGATCATATTGGGTGCAAGGTTCAATTATCTGTGCTAAAAAGTAAAAAAAAAAACGTTTGGACTCAGCCCAGACCACCATCCAAAAAGCACTTCATTCATTCATTTAAAGTGTGCTGAGGCCTCAATATTTTATATTTTAATAGTTTATTATCCCATTATACCTTGATTTATTATCAGAAACAACTATCTGCAGCTACAGCACAATTTCTCTCTTTCTGTTCTCTGATGTAAGATTTATAAGATTGTGTTTGCCAGTAATTTATTTTCAGATACCTTAACTATAAGCAGGGTAGGTTAAAGACATAGCCTGTATAAAACAATGGACATAGCCTTGGTGACCTCACCCATTGGTTTGTGGGCTTCCGTTTTGAGGCCTTGAGTTTGAGTTTGGCAGTTGCCATCTTGGTTTTTCAGAGCCAGAAGAGACCATTTTTGGACAAGACAGTAGAGCTGTGGAGGAGCAAGGGGGTGAAAAAACACTTTGCAAACAAGCTGTAACTAAAGTGGCCCAGCCCTTAAATATGCATAATTTGGTCCAGTGTGATGGATTTAGGAGGATATATTAGCAGAAATGGAATATAATTTAATAAGTATGTTTTTTTAGTGTATAATCACCCAAAACAGAATCATCGTGTTTTCGTTACCTTAGAATGAGTTGTTCGTAACTTGATAGGGGGCAGGTCTTTGTCGTTGGAGATGACCATGTTGCACCGCTATGTTTTCTACAGTAGCAAACACTGGCTCAAGACTCGGGTTATTTCCGTTCATGCATCGGCCATTGTAGTTAGAGGCACCTCTAACAGTAATTTCAAAAAAATTCAGCTTAAACAAAATAGATTAAATCACATGCAAAATCACGCAAACCTTGATGAGGAGCTTGTAATTATTGCTTGTTCAAACCTTTGACATAGTGCTTTGGCTTCCTGAGCATCTTAAGAAATCATTTTGGCCAGACAACCAATAATAATGGATTACACAAATCTAAGATTATTCCACCAGGTCTCAGTGGAATAACATCGGACCTACAGGTGTGTAAAGAACACAATAAACAGATGGATCAGACAGGCTTAGTGTAGCACTATAGGTTAAAGGTCAGGGGGTCAGAGTGCAGCAAATAGCAGACCCCAAGATCCAGACAATTACTGTAACAATCTGTGTGTGAATATTCACCTGTGTATGTGTGTGTGAGAGACAGAGCGAGAGAGAGAGAGAGAGAGAGAGAGAGAGAGAGAGAGAGAGAGAGAGAGAGAGCACCTTGATGGGAAATATTTACTGGTCATGTTTATAGCTTGCCAGACAGCTCAAGATGATACCTGGCTCAAAAATACAACCCACAGGATGAGCCATCTGATTCACACACACACACACACACACACACACACACACACACACACACACACACACACACACACACACACACACACACACACACACACACACACAAATACACAGAGTCAGTTGACATGATTGGTAAATACACTGTCATTCTCTCATATGTGTGCCTGAGCAGCATCCAGCATACCCCATAGTGTAAACTCATCTCAGAGATGATTGAGGACGTTCCTGACAATTTAATGCAGCCACACGGTGATTATACAGTAGTGTACTTTAGTCATTTTATGAAACTTTATACTTCTACTCCCCTACATCTCAGTGGGAAATATACTTTTTACTCCACTACATTTGTCTGACAGCTTTAGTTACTTTTCAGACAGTGTCTCCTTCCTGTCCAGTGAAAACCATGTATCTCCAGATGTGTTGATGTTGAATGTTTGTGATAAACTTAAGGCTTAATTGTTCCTTTATGTGATGTGAAAATTCTCCTACTTCCTATGCCAAATAAACTCTTAGATTTCTGAAAACAAGCTTCAGCCTTGTCAAACACATTGTTTAATGGGGATTATCAATAAAGGAAGAAAATATGTTAATTTTGCATTATTTTTTTCCACACAACCGTCTTCATCTTTTGCTGCTTACCTTGTTTAGTGATGAAAAATTAACTACTTTAATCTACAACCCATTATTAGTCAGTATATTAATTAACTTTGCCATTAAAGCAAAGATTCAGTGAATACCATTAATGCAAATGGAAGCAATCAGAGTTAATTTAATTGACTTATATGTAATGGGTTGATTTACATTAATAAGCCATTAATAACTGTGTAAAACTGCACAAAATGCATTAAAAAATTCTGTAATTACCAGAGCAGATATATATCAGTCAATATAAATCAAACTAATTACATCCATTATATTTATTTGCTGTTTAAAGATTTGGCTTTTTGTGAATAAGAGTATAATAAAGCTTTGCTTTGCAGTGAAACCATGTTGGATCACTCAACATTGTATAAGCTAAACAGCTAGCGTAAAGCATTTCGCTCAACATTTTATAAGCTAAACAGTTAGCGCAAAGCCTTTGACTCAACATAAGATAAGTTAAACAGTATAAAGCCTATCACTCAACATTATATAAGCAAAACAGTTAGTGTAAAGCCTTTAATTTAATTGGATATAAGCTACACAGGTAATGTAAAGCCTTTAAATCAACATAGTAGGGTATAAGCTAAAGAGGTAAAGCCTTTCACCTAAGATGGTTTAAGTTAAACAGTTAGCACAAAGCCTGTCCCTCAACACCAAATAACCTAATCAATTAGCATAACATTTATCACTCAACATAGTAAAAGCTAAGCAGTTAGCATAAAGCCTATCAATCATGACTGTGTATGCTAACCTGTCAGCACAGAGCCCCTAAACCCCTAAACTGTTTACATAAGAACATGCCGAGTATCAATGCAACTTTAAATCCTATCACTGTCAAGCCACATCCATATACACACAGACATGTAAAGGGTGATTGTGTGTAATGACACACACACATATACACACACACTCACAGAGCTACTGCCTTGCTGAACAACTTGTAAAATACTTGTAAAATTAAAAATTATAATTAAAAAGTGGGTTATTATGTTTATTTCTCTAACTAAATTTTCAAAAGTGACACTCCAGTGATTTAATGTTGCACTGGGACGTTAAGACCCAAATAATAATAATAATAATAAAATAGGGCTTCTACTAGCAATTATTTTCATTTACATCTTTATTTTCTTGATTAATGGATTAAGCCGGTAAATCATTAAAATTGTGAAGAATGCACTTAAAAAATATTAATCCAAATTGCTCCTTTCATTAAACCAGCAGTCCAAAATCCCAAAGATATTCAGTCTACCCTCAGATAGGATTAAAAAAAAGATTCAAATTCTCAACTACCCTGTGAGAAACCAAAACCAACAACTGTTGGGGTTTTTTTTTGCAAGAAAAATTAATACAATGATTAACTGATTATCAATATAGTTCATTTTAATTTTTTTAGATCAACTAATTGATGATTAAATTAACTGTTAAAGCTCTAAAAGAAAGATATCCTGACATTTACTCCTTAGTATGGGTCAAATTACACAATTTACAATGAAAACAATGTTCAGAGAAACTTTAGTCAGAAAATCAACCTAATTAAAGTTAAAGGGCCATGTCCCCCCATCCTCGTCCGTGCGAACTATTATTATGAAACTGATTTTTATGTGCACAGCAGTGGTGGAAGTAGTGCTCAGATCCTTTACTTACACAAATACTATTGTCTAAAACTACCCCGCGTTAAAGTCCAGTGTTAATTAAAGTAAAAGTACAGAAGTATCATCAGCAAAATGTAACTAAATTTTCAAAAGTAAAAGAAGTCATTGTGCAAAATGTCTCCTTTTACAATGTTGTATTATTATAGATAATCAAATTACTCTGTTTTTGTCAGCAATGAGTACATGTAAGAGCATTTTAATGTTGGAATTCATCAATGTGTAGCCAGTTTTAGATACTTCGTATATCACTGGGTAGATTAGCAGTACAGTGCTGCATCATGTTTTTTTATGTATAACTAACTATAGGTGTCAAATAAAAATAGTGCGGTAGAAAGTATGATATTTCCCTCTGAGATGTAATAATGTATAAGTATGAAGAGGCAGAAAATTGACATATTCAAGTAAAGTGCAAGTAACATAACATTTAAATGTGGTAAAAAACAACATAAACTGCTGCAAGGACTGAGGCAGTGAAGCTGTGACGAGGCCTCAGCTGCCTGCAGTGATGAACCACCCAGGCTGCGTCTACTTGTTTATATGATCACCCACACTGCCGTCAGGGTGGCCCGGCTGCTCACACACTGCGTCCTTCAACACACACTGAAGCCCTGCAGGCTGCTCTGCAACTGACCTCTGACCTCCCTGCAGTCATTCCCCCACAGTCAGCAACAGATCATAACACTGTCAAGACGTGACGCGGAGTACATACAGTAGCAGCAGCAGTGTAAGGATATGAGTGGACCAGGATCTTGATGGCGATTCTGCGGATGGGGTGGAAAGGGCTGAAGATGTAGAGAGCTGATGTGGCACTGAAACGGAAGATGGCCTTCCCTTTGTTCAGGACTATGAAGGTCTGTAAGAGAGGCAGAAAAATACATTCAGTATGGAGATGAATCCAACGCCTGATTTTTTATTTTCTCAAGCAACGCTGCCATTTCACAGTAGCAGAATGAAATTGACCACATTTACACTGACAGAGAAAGCAGAGATGTTTGGGCTAATTAGGACACAGGCTTTAGGTAAAATAATATTAATTACCACTTCTGTCCAATATGCACAGTGTTGATTTATTGTATTTTATTTAACCTTTAGAACAGGTCCCATTGAAATTAAAAATCTCTTTTTCAAGGGAGTCCTGGCCAAAATAGGTAGCAGCACAAGATAATAAAAACAAGTCATTGTTACAGTAACAAAAACCAAATAGAAGAATAGACAATACTACAATTTATAATATCCAAAGAAACAAAGTGCAGTCAAGCCACGCCTCCAAATTATCAGTTTAAGCATCAACACCCTAACAATTCTGTCTCCATGTCTCTCAAAATGGATTTCAAAGGATTCAAACTAAAAATCTGAAAAATACGATACTTAAATGTGGAATTTTCAGCCGCTGATGCACCATGACGTTCCCATTGGCTTGTGAACTACCATTTTTAAGAGACCCTCAGGAATGTTGCTTTACCTTGCAGCCAGTTTTTCCCAGTGATTGCTTGCAGTACTGCAGCAAAAAAAAAACATCCCCTGCATTCTTAAAAGTATTTTCCCCATAGGCCACTATTATAAAAGAGATGTCTGTAAAACTGTTGACAGGACACCTTGAACTGCAAACAAGCTCAATTATGAATCTTTCTATTCTAAAATTTTGATCGATTATGGTTTTATATTTGTAAAACTTCGCTCAAGCTGTTAAAAGGAACCCGGAAGCTAGAAATTTTTTTGGCATATGCACCAAGTGAGCAACTTCACTGGAATGGATCTGCGCCATTTTGGGGTCCGATATCTAGGTGTTATTCAAATCTATGGTTTTGAAGCCTCAAGTTTGGCATT
The DNA here is from genome assembly GCA_035609425.1 of Epinephelus awoara. Taxonomy (NCBI): domain Eukaryota; kingdom Metazoa; phylum Chordata; class Actinopteri; order Perciformes; family Serranidae; genus Epinephelus; species Epinephelus awoara. Next base: position 29,535,818 of record CM069314.1, on the reverse strand, counting down.
TGATTTTTGGAGCCAGAAGTGGCCATATTTGGAGGATGGGGTGGAGCTAACCTTAATGCTACCTGCTACCTTGGTTAGCACGGTGCATTTACAGCTATGTTTTAGGGGTGTTTTCATAGTCGAATCTGATTTGACAGATTTTTCCTTTAGCTGACTAATCGTCGAATCATGTTGTTTTCCCCCTCATTGATTAATGAGCTCATTTGCGTCAGTTTCCGCTCCAGAGAAAAGAGCTAAAACCCAAATAAACAAATTTAATTCTTGTTGGCATAGTAAGATAATAATAATAATAATAAAAGTAAACTGGTTACCATTTTATCTTCATCTTTATTCCTTTCACTTCATCAAGGTATGATGCTCTAGATGAATGCTGCAGCCTCATCCATGTCTTTAACATGAGTCATTTCTGACTCGTCAGAACTTGCCATTTCATTCACAAATAAACATCCAAAAACATCATCAAAAAGTTTAGAAACAGTTTTCAGTTTTTCCAGCAACTGGGTGATTTATTCATGCATAGTAATGATTATGCCTACTGATTAAACGCACGCATCATTTTCAATTTTTTATTAACAGAAATTAGGCTGATGTTCGTATCCAACACCGCTATATATCATGAATTACTAGAACACAAATACATTCTATGTCAAATCAAGATGTTCAGCAGCAGTGAGGACCCCCATATAGTCAGAATGGTACGGTCTTGTTTCATAACCACATTTTTCGACAATTCAACAGCGAGACTGGCAGACTTCTCCAAATCGAATCACCGAATCATCGACTATTCGGGGTCACCCCTACTATGCTTAACTGAAATAATGCTCATGCTATTTTTCACTAGTGACTTAAATCCATTAAAATAAAATGTACTTACAACGGAACATCTGACTCCTAAGAGGGTCTTTTAGTACAACCAAACACTGAACAAGACATTTTTAGGCGACCAAAACATAACAATTAACTTTCACTGAACTGAAAACTCAATGAAATAATGACAGTTAGAGTCACACCTATACTCTGTGATTCTGGGGTTATGCCATGGTTACGTTACCTAACCAACATTGTCACTATGTGCAGTGACTTGTCAATTATGGCACCCACCTATAACTCAAACTCAACACTTTAAACCTAAATTACATTTGAATGGGTGAGTTACTTAAAAAAAAAAAAATCACCCCTGCCATACAGTTATCAAAAACAGTTTTTTGTACCAGGCTGTAAATGTAAACATGTAAACATCTTTAATTCTGCTGTAAAGTTGGGCATTTTAGCACAGGGTACATGGGGACTGACTCCTTCTTGGAGCAAGCCTCAAGTGGCCTTTAGAGGAACTGCAGTTTTTGGCACATCTCTGTTGGCTTCATTTTTGAGCCAGGAGGTTGCCACTTGGCCAGGAAATGCAATATCAAGCCAGCAAGAGATCAGCACTTCACCATCAGCTCCTTTTAGGCAGACCAGCCCATTCATGGTCGAGTTTTTTGTTGGTGGGCCACTAAGAATGAATTGTTTGAAACATTCATAGCAGCTGTTGGACTAACAGACGCTAGCTAGAGCTATCCACAACCAACTGTCATGTGTCGGTGGATTCTTGCCGCCTCAGTCCACCATTAGGTCTCACACCTGCGGGCCTGGGTTGCCTCTGCAAGTTTGGGGCGCAGGAGGATGAGCTAATAAAGGACCAGCTGGCTGAGCGCACTAGTATCCTGACAATGAGAAAGAAACTACTGCCGTCCCTGATGACCTAACTCTGGCAAAGGCTGTGTGGACATAACATCTTACATCGAATCTACAGCCATATCAGCATCTCAGCTCCACCTCCTCACCCTTCCAGTCCATGCTAATGACGGATTGTGGGACCCCAGGGTGTTTGAAAAAAAAAATCTAAAACCCTGCCATGACCCTTAACCCTTTAAAACCCAGAGAAAGTTTGTTAAATCGTTTAATTAGCATAACAGAACATGAACATAGGCTCAGAGGTGCTGAGTGTGTTTTGTTTGTTCCTGCATGCCAACCAACACACACATCATGGATATGTGTGTGTCCTAGATGCTTGGTTAAAACCCAGAGGAAACACACCTGAGCTTCAGAGAGAGCAAAGAGAAAAAGGAAACACGGGGGAGAGAGATGGAAAGAAAAAGGGTGAAGAAATTCCCTCAGGAGGAAAGTCACTAGAGAAAGACGGAAACAGAAATGCAGTGAGAGGAGACAAAGGGCGTTTTCAAACCTTCCATTTATTCGCTCTGGTTCTGAATCAGTGGATGAGTTGGTAAACTTGTTACTTTTTCCTTTTGCTTTGGTTTCTTTTGTCTGGGGGGCAGGAATGAGGAAGTAAACACAAGTAGAAAAAGCTGTATGTACTGCTGCCCCACAGTTATTTTATTTTAACAGGGCACTCTTCAGCAGGCCGGTCTAATCCTCTCACCTCCAGCTGCTTTCAAAACTTCACCGTTTTTATGTGTGGTATGTAGAAGCTGAGACATGTAGTCATCTTCCTAAACATCAAAAAGGCAATGCACTTCTTTGCTAATCCAGGTTTCAGGTCCAGATTTCTCTCAACCACATCCCAGCATGCAAAGCACAATTTGAGAGATTAAGTTCAAACTCTCAGAGTATGTATTTTAGTTTGGTTGAATCAAGCTTGGATCAACGCAAACCACCACACAAGTTTGTGACCAGACCAACACCACTTCAAAGCAGGGGTTCTAAAAGTTTTGATGAGTAGGTGCCAATTTAAGTAGTCATGACTGAGGGCCGCAGAGGTTAAAGACACATGATGTCGGCCACTTTCACAAAGTTGGCACCCAGTATGTCTCTCTACTTCACTTAGCAATTTCTTGAGATACCACAAACTGTTCAACCTTACGTTTGCACTCCTTACCCATGAACTTGTCGGGCATTTAACATCAGGTTACTGAAGCACCGAAATCACCTAACTGCAGAAGAGGCAAATTACTTTAATTGTCACCTGAGGTCTGACAAAGTAAGAGTTGATCCATTTTTCCTGAAACCTCCTTTGCTTCTCAGTAGTGATGTCAACAGTTAACTGTTAAATGGCTAATCGGTTAACCACCTGGAATAATTGTGACTAGTTACGCATGTTAGTCTATATGTTAATTTTGATACTCTCCAGTAACTATTTCAGCCGGCTGAAATATGCTGAAATACAGTGCCTACTGTCAACCCTACAGTCTCCGCTGGTTAGTTAGCCTTGGCCACTCTGGACTGCACACCAAAGGTCAGGTGGGAGCTAGCTGGCAGTGCTGGTCATTCAGCTATTACTGCTAATAACCCTGTCCTGACTCAACAGCTGTGCTGTGGAAAAATTGTGGCTGACCCCCGGTCTCCCCCCAAGTTGCCTTAGTGAATAAGCGGCTCAATATGTTTTTTTTCTAGCTGGGGTAGGCCTACGATGTTATTTAGCTTAGTACGCTGACGCTATGCTAGCTTTCTGTGCACTGTGGTGCAAACGGGGATATAATGGGGTGGCTAAATGTGACGTTTAAATGGGCCTCAGACAATAGTGAAACACAGATATATTTTTAACCAAATAATAACTGTCTTAAACACTTGAGCAACACTTAAACAGTGTTTACGCGATGTTGCGTTGTCGCTTGCAGTGTCAACATGTCATTACTCACCAGGGCTACCTGGGGGAGTGTGGCCACCATGTTTCTGCATCAACATCATCCCAACAGCAGGACAACATTACCATGGTAATTGCGTCACCACTAGTTAGCTCCCACCCAACATGGCTGGTGCGCTGTGCAGAGCAGCCAAGGCTAATGTTAGCTAACCACTGGACAGTGAAGGGTGGGCAGTGAGCACTATGTTTCCGCATGTTAAAGTGGCTAGCCGGCTGTCTGTCAGCAAAGCCAACAGAAAATAAAATAGAATGCAAAACATTTACATCACTGAACATTAGAATTTCACCACCTCTAAATGGATAGCGCCTCCTAATGCGATGCTACTGCTATGTGGACTGAAAGAAAAGGCCCCCTGTATTTACATCATTTTGTGTTGCCGTCTACTTATCCGTTAAAAGATGTCGAGCTATCAAAGCAAAACTAACCAAAATTGACATCCCTACCCCTCAACCATGTTCTCCATCTCACTTCCATATTCACGTTGTCCATCATAAACGCTAACTTTAGCTAACGGCATTGGCTCTGATAACAGCCTCATTACCATGCCAAAGTGCCACTAGTTGCCATTCAACCAGCAGCTTTCTACAAGTTGTCATTCCTAACCTGACAGATGCGTGTTAAGGGGGTGCAGTTTGACAAGCTGAGTGGTTTACTAAACGTATAGATATTTTAAATAAAAGTATTGAAATGGATTATTCAGATATACATGCATTTTATGTCACATTGGGGGTCACACAAAATGTTTGTGAGGGCCACCATTGGCCAGTGGGCCTTTCTTTGAGAAACAGTGCTCTAAAGGGTCTCAGTGTGGCTGTTCTGGTCCACACTTAAATACAATCTCTATGTTAAGATCTGCTGCCATCATTCCATGGTCAAAAACTAATATTCCGCAACGCTATACTACACAGGTTTGAAGCCACCCTGAAACAGAAAAGAGACTGAGTGTGACAGACGTGATCACATGGACCAGGTGTAAACAAGGTCTGAGAGTTTAAAAAGGAGGACATACTGTGAGAGAGGGGACACACTTACTCGGCCACCTCCTCTCTGGTAGCCAGTGAAGTAGGCTAACAGAGAGTCAATTTGTCTTCCAGGGATTCTCCAACAGGAGAGACGGGGTATTTCTAAACACCTTCACCCACAAACATACACAGTAACACACACACAAACATACACACACACACACACACACACACACACACACACACACACACACACACACACACACACACACAACACAGTCTCTGGGTCACCTACCCTCTTGTCTTTGAAGTAGTACTGGTCGATGTCCTCCAGGGGAACGCCCACCAGATGAGACGGGATGTCGGCGAAGATGCGCGGCAGCTGTTTTCCTGCCTCCAGGTCGGGCCGGGGCCGGGGGAGCTCCACGTCGCCCAGGTCCTGACACACACACACACACACACACACACAACATCACCACCTCCAAAACACACCTCACATCTGCCTGCTGAAGCTGCCTCACATGTTCAGATTTAACCTCCAATATTTCATCCTCTGGTTTGTTTTATCTTGTTTTGATAATAATAACATTAATAATGCTTCCTGGTTGTGTTTGTCAGGTGTGTGTGTATGTGTGTGTGTGTGTGTGTGTACCTCCTGGTATTGTTTGTTGCGTCGGGCCCGCTCCTGGGCAATGCGCTGCTCGATGCCCGCCAGGGAGTCCGGCGTGAAGCGCTGAAAGCTCTCTGGTCCCATTGGAAACACACAGCCAGCCATCTTCTCATCCTGATCCTGCTGCTGACTGGCCCAGTATACCAGCTGCAGACACACAGAGAGGAAAGATCAATGCATAACTAATAATCTATAATGATAAACAACAAGAATCCACTCATAATCCCTTAAAGATATAATAATATGTAATGTTTCAGTCTACCAACTTTCCCTCAAGCTTTACAGTTTCCTTCTACTTCAGTAAGTGGTTTTCTAAATTAGAAGAGGGACCAAGTGTGTGCATATCCAGGCAAAAATACTCAGGTGCAAGACAAAAAATGTTTCACTGCAGTGCACAAATGAACTCTCTCCACACTGTAGGATCCAAATAAATAGTTTATTTCTCTTTTTAAGGCAAAGTTTCAATCAACAAGGAAGTCACCTGAGAAGGATCTTGTAGATTGAAAGGTCATAAACAGAGAAAAAAGAGAAATAAACGGTTCATTTGGAGTCTACAGTGTGCAAAGACTCTCTTTGTACACTAGTTTCCTACATTACTCAGTGTCTGTCAACAACACTGCCACCAAACTCCAATAGAGTGGTGCAGGATGAGACCCAAAGCCCGGAAAAATCGGTTTACTCATCTTGAAGTCAGTGGGTTTTTGCTGAGATGCATAAAGTAAGTTCTGTGGTTAACACAAGCTAAAGAAACTTGTTTCAACATGAAACAATATGTTTTGTTCTTTGAGATGAAATCCTCTCAAATTTTGAGTTTTTTTTTTTTTTTTTTTTTTTAAAAGGTTGCTGACAAGTGGTAAAATAAGACTACAGAGCATCATCAGGCCAAACATGACTTAAAGGACCTTGTTGTGGTGGCAATGCTGAAGTCATGCAGTGGTAGTGTAGTTGGTTTATAGGCTAACGTTAACTTTTCAACTCTGATGATTGCAGTCACACTTCAACAGTTATAAAAGTCGCGTGTAAGTATCAGAAATGTCTGTTTGCTACAGAGCTTATTTTCTGCAAAAAATCCAAAACTGAGGGAACCAGGGTGATGCTAACTTCCGCGTCAGCCAACAGAAAAATGTCAATCCTGGTGCAATCTATGGCAGAGCATATACATATTTATTACATTACGATTCATAATTAATCTGGAAAAAAACACGGCGCACACAATTTTTTCAATGATTAAAGCATGTACTTGGAATGTAAATGAGGTGCATTGAAAAGGCATCAAACTGAAGCTTGTTTATCTAAAAAAAAACTAAAAACCCTACAGAGATAGGGGCTAAGCCTCCGATATTTATGTCATGTTTATTTGTATCACTATGTCAGTCCAAAATTGTGTTCACATCTTGGCAGCGCCCCTTAAAACAAACCTCTGTTCCATTTCCTAGACTGCAGCCCAGGTGTGTTTAATTTCCATTGACCTGCTAAATATAATACCTGTCAATGATTTCACATGTTGGTTACAGATCAGTGAAAATTAAGCCAATCTGGGTTGCAGCCCAGAAAATGGAATACAGCCTATGACTTTATGTGACGCACATATTATGCTACATATAGATCGGGAGGACGTGACTGTAATCTTATAATCAGCCTGATCAGTACACTCACATGCTGGCATCGCCTATTATGTTTACAGTTGGCTGCTCTCGGCTCACAGATTTACGAATGCCACTGAGTCTCTACATCTATACTTGTGTAGTTATGTTTCCATTTTTTGAAAAATCAAATGCATCTTTCCATTAACTACATTTATGTGGAAATATTCGAGAGGATAAAGGAAGCATTTCTGATACATTGGAACACTTTATCACTGCTTCTTATTTGTGTTTATCTTCCTTTATGAATGAATTAATCTCTTCTGAGCAACATGGAGTCTTTAAAAATTGATATGGGAACAGAGGCCCCTTTTCCACAGGACAAAAACCCCAATAACAACATCTGGCTTTGGTATTTAGATTGAAGGGTTACAATTGGTATTCATTCCTGGGATTAATGACTCTGCAGCAGTCACACGGTTTTATCAGCTCCAGCTCCGATCTGCTTCAACGGGCAGTAATGTAAATACAACACCCAGGTGGATGCACCTCATTTTTGTCCCCTTTCAGACAAGATGCAATGACATATCACCACCAAATACCATCCATCTCAGTCCAAACAGCACTTGAACATGGTTCAAAATTAGTCTGCACCAAATTTTAAAGAGAGGCTAGATAAAACCCCTTTACCATCAAAATTATTGCATGTATGCAGGTTTTGAAATGTGGGAATGCCCCAATTAAAATAGGCAATAGATTGCTTTCCCGTTGCCAGCAGACCAGAGCCATGTACACATCTCTGCAGCAGACGAGTATGCCTTTCTGTTTTTTTTTTCTTTTTCTCTTTTTATACCCGTGTCTCACGTTCAAAGTTGGGGAAAACAGGTTAGTAATCAGCGGAAAGCAGCATGGAGGCAAATGTAAAAATGTAATGTAAAAACTCAGTGCAGACTAAATTTGGGTCGACGTTTTAGCGGCAGAGACGAATGGTATTTTGTGGCAGCACAACATTGCATCTCACTGGTAAAGGGACTAAAATTAGCGTGTCCATCCAAGTGTTGTTTTTCCGTCACTGCTGATCAGAGCTGGTCAGAGCTGGAGCCAATAAAGACCTGTGACTACTGCAGAGTTATTTGTCCTGTGTGTGAATGCCAATTTTAGCCTTTCCCATTAAATACAAAAGCCAGGTTTTAGCAGGTGTTAGTGTTTTGCACAGTGGGAGAGGTTTAAGTAATAAATCTCAAATGAAATAACCACAGTAAAAATTTCACTGGACTCCATGCTGCTTATTACTGTTTACTAACCTGTTTTCTGGCATGCTCATGATGCCAAATGTGGCCCTCCAGTAAAGAAAAAAAACAACATTAGCATCTCGGCTTTAGTCTGGCAATGGCAAAGGAGTCTGCTGCCAATCTTAGGGTTTTTTTCGGTGTTTAAAAAAACCTGTCTAGAGGCACCAATTTTGGTGTTAAAAAAGTAAGAGGGAGGGGATAGGTTTCAGTGAGGGCCCCTCCCCCATATAGACTCAAACCAGGGACATAGTGTTAAAGACAGGGGTCCCTGTAGGGAGGCCAACATACTGTAGCTGATATTAATAGAGAAAGACACACACAGAAAGACGGTCACTGATATTGTGTTGCTATATCCATGTATACAGTCAGATGATTATGGGATGTCCAGGTAATGAAGTGCAGGCTGATAATAGTGTCTCATTAACACTAAGAAACGGGGCGATTGAGTATAAAGTTACACTGAGAGAGCCAGAGAGATTGATTATAGGATTACACGGAGACTTCGTAGAGAGCAAGACTGACAAAGTGTGAGTGTAACAGGTCTGCGTCTGTGTGTGTGTGTGTGTGTGTGTGTGTGTGTGTGTGTGTGTGTGTGTGTGTGTGTGTGTGTGTGTGTCCAGACCATCTGCCTTGGATCCTAATTGAATGATTAGACAGGCCTCGTTTTTCAACCCTTCATGCATTTATTCTTCACAGCTCCCAAATCTGATTTCTGAAGTGTGTGTTTGTGTGTGAGTGTGTGTGTGTGTGTGTGTGTGTGTTTGTGTGTCCACATCAAAGGAAAATCCAGCTCTGTTTTCCATCCTTATCAAAAGCTGTCATCCACTCAGTCTCTCTCTCTCTCTCTCTCTCTCTCTCTCTCTCTCTCTCTCACACACACACACACACACACACACACGTATGTCAAGTACAGTAGCTCCTGATGAGCTGTTCAGTCCTGGTTTCCATTCTGCTCCAACACTTGGTCACGTACACACTTTGTTTGGACCTCTTTGTCAGGACCTCCACTGACATGAGGCATTCCCAAAGTCGTCAGAGAGGTCTGACGGCGGGCAAAAACACATTTCTTATACCCAGAATTACTTAAATTTATGTTCATATTCTTTTAATTAACTGAGACTTTCCTCTCAAGACCAGAGTTGGGTAAGGGTTACTTTAAAAGTAATCAAAGTACATTACTGCGTTACTTTCTAAAAAAGTAACCAGTTACTTTACTGCGTTACTCCCTGAGTAAAGTAACTCAATTACTTTTAAAGTACTTTTGAGTATTCTACATTTCCTATTGGGCAATGGACCACAGGGCACTAAGCCTACATTTTTTTGTCTCCAAAATTAAAGTTATGGACCACTTGCCCTTCACTGAGATCCAATTCTCCCATCACAGCCGTCACTTTGACCAGTAGAAACACAGAACCATCTGCTGCCGTAGACAACTGTATGACAACAACACCCCAGCGTTTTTAATATTTCCTGTTACCACACAGAGTAAAAGGGGGAAATGATGGTGTGAAACAGCAAAGGCACTTTGTCAACCCGCTGAGTTAACGTTACTGTCATTAGCATCAAGCTAGCAAACAATGGTACATCCTCATGGTCGGACATAAAGTAATAACATTAACAAATAGTGGCGGGGCTTTTACTCACCACAACTGCAGAGGCTCCCAGCTTCATTTGAAACAGACTACATTATAGACGGTCCGTTATTTATTAATCCCTCTGTGTGTATACATATCGCACCGTCATTTCAAACTCAACACTTGTTTCAAATTAAAAGCCCCTTATAACCTTGGCTGAGAGAATCCCTCCATTTTCTAAATAGACTTTTATTCTGAAACATTTGTCAGAACTTGACTAACTGTAATTTTATTTATCAATTACACACAATCATATAGGCTACATCAATCAACAGATTGTAAAACAATCAATAAAAGATCACATTATATAATTTACTTATCTTTCAATGATGTAGACCTACATCAGTCTAATAATATCAGACTGAAAGAAAAGACCTTTGAAAACTTTTTACCACTATTTAGCCAAACTCAATCTATTAATCTCTCTGTTTATATTAGTTGTATTTATATTGACTATTTTATTTACTCAAATTGTTACTAACAGAACTTTGCCAGCCTGTTGTAGGCCTACCTCCTGACCAGCCCTCTCTCTACAATTACATTTCTATAGAGGACATCCAGGACACCACCATCTTTTGTACTATTTTATTTTTATTATTATATCTGACCTATTTTCTCACCTATACTGTGCTATGTCATGTCCTATGTCTTGATGTATCATACTAGCCTTCAGTACTGAATGTGTATGTGTGTGTTTGTGTGGAGTGTATTTTGGGACTTGTCCGGGTAATCAAGGACAGTGGTTCTCAGTTAACTTTGGCTGGTTAAATAAGGTGAAATAAATTATAAAAAAAAAAAAATGCAACCCATTTAATGGAATATCATAATGAGTGAACAAGTGTCAGTGATAGCAAATAATGCAAATCATTACCAAAGGAAAAGTTGTTCTATTATTGAGCAACAATGAACAGACTCTTCTGATCAAATTATGGAAGCAATAGTTAGCAGTAGGTCGGGCAAAAAATTATAATATGGGCTCAGCCTCCATGCAGACCAAGCCATTTCCCTGCAAAAAGAAAGGGGAGACGTCCACCACTGCCGTTTTTTGTTTTTTTTTATCCATCAAGATGTTATCAAGTGGATGATCCTGGTGGTTGTTCTGAATGGCCTCTCACATCTTCAGTGTACATCTCTCTACCACCAAGTAGTTTACCCAGCTGCCTTGCATCCTTGTGTCTGATGCTGCCTCCCCAGACTGCAGCATAAAACACACTTGCCACCACAGACTGATCATCATTTGCCTATGTTCCTTTTCTCATATACCCTATTGTTTCCTGTCTTCATTCCCTTCTGTCTCTTGTAGCTCCTTTATTTCCCTACATTCTCCTTTCTTTCTTTATCTCCTTCTTTAATTCTGTGCCTCCTTTCTCACCTTCTTAACCTCCTCTTTGACTGCCATACCTTGTTACTGTCTTACCTTTTTCCCCATTTCTTTTTTTTTTGTCCTCTCCTACTTTGTCTGTACCTCTCTAACTCCTCCGGTCTTTGTCAACTTAGTCATTTTCTTGTTTACCTTGCTTCCTTCCCCTGTCTCCACTTTCCGCTCCTATCTTTTCCTTACCTATCTTTTCCTACTTCCCTCTTAATTTCCTTACCCTGTTTTTTTCATCCTTCTTTCCTCACCTACCTTCTCCTCCTCTCTTCCTCAACCTCCTCTTTGACTTTCCTCCTCTACCCTTTACTCTCCTTCCCTTGTCTTCATTCTCTTTCCTTTGTCCTTCCTGGTCAACCTCCTCCTTTCCTTGTTTATCTTCTTGTTTCCTTCCCTGCCTTTTCCTTCCCTTTCACATCCTAAAGTGAGAAGCTTTTTGCTCTTTTATGACTATTTCTTGAAGTCTTGCAAAACATTTTTAGTGACTTTGTTGGCTGATCTCCCAGTCAAGTGCATGAATGCTGTGAATGACACTGTAAGAGTCTATCAGAGCTCATCAGTCAGTCAGATGTGTTTAATAGAAATGTACCAGCGTCCTTTCACACAGTAATCATCCTCTGAAGCTCACTGCTCCTCCTTCAGCTTCAGGCTAAACGATGACTAACTGCTACAAACATCAAAATACTGAACAGACACTTTCATATCTGTTCGCCTTCAGAAGCTTTTTACTGTTTTTAATGATGTTTCTTTTTCTTTTCTTACTCATTGTGTCTTCTTGTTGTTGTTTACTACTACATCTTCTTCTGTGTTATGGCCTCAAACTGCAACCAGACCTTTAGGTTTTAACAAAGACTGAACTCAACTGACCTATTTTGTGTTGCATTTTTGTATGTGTGGATTACAACATGATCAAAGGGGACTTAATATATTAATTTCCAGGTCCATACTTATATATATTTTTTAAACACTTCATTTTCCTCATACTGTCTGTGCTTGGCCACCTGTATCCACCCTCCCTCTGAAACCCTCCATTATCGCGCCTGTCTCTTTAAGGCCCCCGTCCTGCTGTGACTGGTCAATTTTTCCAGGTCTTCAGTATCTTTGTGCTGTCATTGCAGCTGAGAAATAAGTGTAAAGAAGAAAAGCAGTACTTTCTACCATGAAAAAATCACAAATAAAAGTTTCTGAGCAAAAATCTTCACAGTCAGACGTTTCAGCAGAAATATGATGCAAAATCTGAGAAAACTTAACAACAAAGGCAACCAAGATTACTTGTTTCCCTGATGTTAGCATGTAGCTTCATGTAGCAGTGCACTTGCAGCCAGAGAATGACTGTGTACATATATACATACATATAAGTAGTTATGTGTATTGATCCTTGTATGTTTTGTCTATATTGTAGTTGTGCATTGTGTATATGTGTATGTATATATGTCTTTTTTCTAAAAAATCTGCCTTAGGACAACGGACTAAAATTAGCATTTATGCTAACTCCGGCACATTTACATTGATGCTTTGGCTGACATGTTGATCGATGTGCACTGTCCTAATCAAATAAATAAATAAATAAATTATATATATATACATATATATATATATGTATATATATATATATATATACAAATCTGAGAAAAATCAATATTCTCAGCAACCAGGATTACATGTTTCCCTGATGTTAGCACGTAGCTACATGTAGCAGCATACTTGCAGCTGCTGAATGATGTGATTGTAACAGAGTATAGCGGCACTTTGTACCATCAAAAAATAACCAACAGAAGTTCCTAAATACAACTGGACATGTTCCAGTAGGAATATGATCCAAAATCATGGAGAAATTAACAACATGGACAACCAAGATTACATGTTTCTCTGATGTTAGCATGTAGCTACATGTAGCAGCATACTTGCAGCTGCTGAATGATGTGATTGTAACGGAGTATAGCGGCACTTTGTACCATCAAAAAATAACCAACAGAAGTTTCTAAATACAACTGGACATGTTCCAGTAGGAATATGATCCAAAATCATGGAGAAATTAACAACATGGACAACCAAGATTACATGTTTCTCCGATGTTAGCATGTAGCTACATGTAGCCGTTAGGGGTGCAACAATCCATTGATAAGCATCAATTCATTGATTCACTGATCAACAATCCAATATCATTAATGCAAAGTGAAAACATGAACATATTTTCCATTATGAAGAAAATATGGATAAACAGACAAAACACATGTCACATGTAAACAATGCTGTTACAAGATAAAACAAGACATACCTGCCTGGACAGGCATGTCACTCTGCTAACTTCTCACTACAGCAACAATGGCTGCTCTGTTTCAACAATGATCTGCTGAAAAAAACTGCTGTTCTGTCAGGAGATGCAGAGAGTTAAACCAACAGTGAATAAGAAAAATAATAACATTCCATGTAATTTGTTAGGCTGTGCAATGTAAACATGCTAATAATGGGTCACTACCAAAAAGCAGTTGTTTTGTTTATGAACACTGACAGTTATTACTGGGCTGAATCTGATACTTTTGTGAAATTATGTTGTTAATCCATGTTTTATCCATGCTTTATGGCTGATGGGAGAAGTTTGCCCTCAGGACTTTAAGCTTCTTTTGTAACAGATTTTGTTAAATGAGCAGATGATATTGTCTTAGATTGATCGCAGGCCCTTGGATCATACTGAATCGAAATCGTATCTTGGCAGATTTTGTAATATCTGCAAATATTATAAAATTGTCCTAAGGATCCATATAATATCGTATTGTGATGAAACTGATTTGCACCCCTTGTCACAGTGTATCTGCAGCCATAGAATGACTGTAATGGAGAATAGAGTGAAAAATTTACCATAAAAACTCCCCATTGAAAGCTCCTAAACAGAACTGTGTTTCATGTTCCATCACGAATAAGATCCAAAATCTGAAAGAAATGTGCATTGGCAACCAAGATTACCAAGGTTTCCCTTAAAGTGATCACTTTTACATACATACGTTTACCTAATTGTTTGATAAATAACCTAATAAATAAACCTAATATGAACATATCATGTTCTAACATAAGACAGAAAATAAAGAAAGGCATAATAGGTCCCCTTTAATGTAAGTGCCACTTTACAGTGCACTGCATATAAAAAAAATTAATTAATTCATGGTGAACCTCACCTGTGCTCACGGAGATAATGGTTTAGTAACGGTAATCTATTCACAGCATCTTTACAAAGGGATCAGACAGAAAGAAATGTTGTTTCTTTACAATGTCTCTTTTAATTTTCAACACCAGGCTGTCATCTTAGTTTAGGTTTAGGTTTCCTCCAATCAGCTGCCTTGCTCAAGGGCAAACTTTAATTCACTCACAACACAAAGCAAATAGAGTTTGATGTGGGTAGGATGAACAACAGGCAGATTGTAACTGCAGACACTGAAAATGAAGAGAGGATGTTATGAAAGAGAGAGACGGGATACATTTCTGGGTCAAAACACCGACACAGACGACCCGCCAACCAAACAAGCATCGCCCTCAGGAAGGACACACAGACACACACATGCAAATATGCATGCAGGAAGTCACAAACAAAATGAAGCACATGCTGGTCTTAGAGTCGTGTGTGTGTGTGTGTTGTGTGTGTGTGTGTGTGTGTGTAAACCTGCAGCCATATAACACCTCATATCAATTTTCTACATATTTCATGTCGCCGTGTTCAGGCTTTCACCATCCCGTAATATAAACATGAATGTGTCGTGTGCATCTTTATTAACAAGCATAAAACATGTACTGTAAACACACATCACACACACACACACACACACACACAATCTTATTCTACATCTCATGCATAAAAATGTCAACAGAATCCATTCTTAAAAACGAGCCAACCACACCGCAGACCTGTAATTTAAGTTTTAGTACAAGTCTTATTTTATCTTTCATTCTGTGACATTTTTACTCACTGTCACCTGACTTGCGGAAACCCTCACAGTAGGGGCGATACACACACACACACACACACACACACACACACACACACACACACACACACACACACACACACACACACACACACACACACACGTATGTCAAGCACAGTAAGTCCTGATGAGCTGTTCAGTCCTGATTTCCATTCTGCTCCGACACTCGGTTGCGTACACACTTTGTTTGGATCTCTATACTTTGTCAGGACTTCCACTGACATGAGGCATTCCCAACGTACGTACATATTTCTGCAGCTCAGAATTTAATTTCATATTTCTTTTTCTATTAAATAAAACTTTCCATTTAAATGGAAATGGGCCAACAAAGCATCAGACTCTGACACAGAAGATCCACAGTTCCCTTCTCTACTTCCTTTTTTATTTTCCTGCCACCTTCTTTTCTCCTCTACCTCCTCCTTCCCTCAACTTCCTTCTCTTTCCCGTCTCTTCTTTCATCTTTATTTCCCTCTCCTTCTTTTTTCTATCTTTTCTTTCCTTCCCTTCCTTCCTTGACCTCCTCATTTTCTCTTTTACCTCCTTCTTTCCTCCCCTTATCCTTACTTTTCTTCAGTTACTTCTCCTTTCCTTCTGTACCTACTCATTTCTGTCCCTATCCTCTTCTTTCCCTCTTTAACTCCCCCTTTCCCTCTCAGTCTTTTTCATTCCTTCAATAACGCCTTCTGTCTTTCCCATGTTTCTCATTTCCTTGACCACCCTTTTCTTTCCTTCTCTACCCCCCCCCCCCCCGACCTTCCCAACCCTCTCCTTTCCTGTTCTAGCTTTTTGACTGCCATACCTTCTATCTTACCTTTCTCCAACTTTCCTTCCCTACCTCTTACCCACCTTCCTTTCTCTACTTCCTTTGTTGTAACCCTACCTCACCTGTCTTTACCTCCTAATTTCCTTCATCTACTCAATTCCCTCTTAAGCCTGATTTATGGTCGCGCGTTGAATCGACGACGTCGCTAAGTCGTAGGGTACGGGGCTACGCAGGAGGCCCGCAGACCGGCACGGCTGTGATTGGTTTGCTTGGTAGCAACGCATTTCCGGTTCCGTATTTCCAGATTCCGCCATCCCCGCCATCTTTAAACATCTTCTGTTGCGATGTAGATGTTGCAGTGTTAAGGCTCATTATATATATGTCATTATGCTCAACGTTCATTACGGATACGGATACGGCCGGAGCCGTCTGTCCGTGCTCCGCGTTCATTTCTCTGTGACCGGAAAAGCCAGAAGCTAAACAATCAACTACAGACGATGATAACCACTCAGGAAAGGAATGCAGCCTCCTACCGCTCTGGCGGTGAATTGCACCACGACGAAACGGCGTGATGGAGAAGTTCGAAGGGTTCACGACGGCGTCACGGCAACCACGTAACGATGTCGTCGATTCAACGCACGACCATGAATCAGGCTTTAACCTCCTTCTTTCTTTCTCAACCTCCTCCTTGACTGCCATACTTCCTAACTTTCTTACCTATCTTCCTTACCTACCTTTCCTTTCCCGTACCTCTTCCTCTCCTTTCTTGTTCTATCTACTCTTTCATTTCCTACTTTGTCTTTCCTTACCAACCTCATCATTTTCTTGTTTACTTCCTTGCTTTCTTCACTGCTCTTACTTTCCTTCACTTCCCTCACCTCTCCTTCTTTAATTCCCCACCTTCTTCTTTTCTTCCCTAACTCCATCTTTTGTTCTTAATCCCATTTTTGACTGCAACACCTCCTCACTGTCTTACCTTTCTCCCCCTTTCCTCCCGTCTTCCTTCCTTCCCTTCCTTTCTCTGCTTTCTGCTTTTTCCCTTCCCAACCTCCTCCTGTCCTTACCTTGCTCCCTCTTTCCTTACATATCTCTTCCTCTCCTCCCCTTTTCTATCACCTCTTCTCTTTCCTTTCCTACTTTGTCCTCTTCAATCTCTTAGTTTTGTCTTTTACCTCACTTCCTACCTTGTCCCAAGCTTCTCTTACTTCCTTCTCCTTTCCTTCTTTATTCACTTACATTCTCATTTTCTTCCCTACCTCTACCTTTCCTCACATCCTCCTTTCCTTCTCAACCTTGTCTATAACTGACATACCTCCTGACTGTCTTAGCTATCTCCTCTTTCCTCCTCTACCTCTTGCTCTCCTTCCCATTTCTATCTACTTTTATCCTTTCCTTTCTTGTTTCCTTTGATTCCACAAAATTTGGTTTCAGTCCTATACTAATTAATACAGGGCCAATATCATACCAATACTATACTTTATTGTAGGAAAGAGCAGTGTGTCATGATTTATGAGCTGAATAATCAGTCTATTAAAGAAACACCTAATGATGACCAGTTACAGATTCAAAATGTAACAGTAAGCAATGCTAAAACCAAGATCCAATTTGACTAAAAAATTGATTCCACCACAGTATACCTAGATATTCCTACCTGAGTCTCTCTGAAAAGACTCCTCAGTGAACTCTCTGAGGTCTGGATGGTAAGGCATTTCCCTCCCTCTCTCTTTCCTTTGTTGCAGCTCCAAGTTCTCTTTCTTTAAGCCGTTTTTTTCCCTTTTTCATTCAGCCATCACTGCAATTATGTGTCAGATTAAACTAGTCAGCGTATGCGCCGTGGTGTGCTGAGCAGTGAATGCACTAGATGTGTTCACGACAACAGAATGCTGTCTACCTATATAGACAGTTTTACTCTTGACACACTAATGGGTACAAGGTAGAAGAGAAAAATTGATCCCCTTTTAAGGGATTTATCAATCCATTCAATCAATTTAAAACATAGTATCTGTAGTATCAATATTTTGGTATCGATCCATCCACCCCCACATGACAGACTACATTTGTTGTCAGATGAAGTCCCTCAATTCAACTTAGATGGCTGAGGTTTAGCTGACATTAATGAGTCAAAGTCCTGAAACACATCACCAACACAAATTCTCAAATGTTTCTGCTAACAACTGTTCAGCAGAGTCATTCACTCACTGTGACTGTGTGTGATGGATTACTGTATCTGTCTTTAGTCAGTTTCACGTCTTTGCAATTCTAATAGAAACTTAAAACAATAGCCGTCTTAAAGTTACCTGAAGTTCAAA
Organism: Epinephelus awoara; assembly: GCA_035609425.1. NCBI lineage: Eukaryota > Metazoa > Chordata > Actinopteri > Perciformes > Serranidae > Epinephelus > Epinephelus awoara. The sequence continues at coordinate 29,517,612 of CM069314.1, read as the reverse complement.
ATTCCTGTTGTCATATGCACAATTTCAGAGAAGCAGTTGTTGCAAGTTACAATAGAATCTTAGATCTCAGGCCCCCTCCAACAATGCTCATTAAAAATTAAAAAAAGAAAATTATGCAGGTAAGAAAAGCATAAAAACAGCAGAATTTAAAATACAGGGATAAAATATAATGTATATAGAATTTGCAAAATTTGCAAAATGAAAAAACTGAACTTGAAACTCCTGTGTGTGGGATTTAAGGGGGTTTATTGACAGAAATAGTGTGTGTGTTAATGTTACAAGTATGTTTTTTAGTGTATAATCACCTGAAAATAGGAATCACCATGATTTTGTTACCTTAGAATGAGCGATTTATATCTACATATGGACCAGGTCCTCGTCTATGGTGATCCCCATGTTGCACTGCTATGTTTCTACAGTACCCCAGACTGCATAAACCAAGCACTGGCCCTAACTAAGAACATTTGCGTGTTGTTTGATGCATATTTTCACCACAGTACAAATGGCAGCAGCACGATGAGGTGCTGGGCATGAATTCAGCGCTGAGCACTAGAGGTTCTTTTTTTTTCTCTTTTTTTGTGAGCACTGAGAGTTGAAAAATGTTCAATGTTCAGTGTTGGGTAACAGTTGAACTGTTAAATCACAGCGGAAGAGAGAAAAACTCTCACATCTTACATGTACAAGTGCTAAACAACAACAACAACAACAGAGAAATCTGTTAATATACTGTATTATGTTTGATCTCATAACCCACACAGACTGGCAGGTCCATTCTCTCTCTCTGCATGCTTCACCCTTACCCTCATCCAAAGCAAGTACTCTACCTTGTGACCACATGTTTACTTCTGTAGATACTCCCTGTCATAGCAAACAGATGCTAGGCTGTAAAAAACATAGTGCCCCAAAAGCACTATCAAATGCTTGCAGCTGGACATTTTCAGTTGCAAAAAAAAACAAAACGCTTTGGTGGACATGGGGCCTAAATCACCTGGTCTATTTGTTTTGGCGAGGAAGAGATCTTTGGGGATAATTCAGCTCATGATAAAAACCTCCTGAACATCTGGATCTTAAGTTATCACAGAAAAGAGATGACCACACATACGCAGGTGCTAGGTAAGCCACATGTCTCTGTCATGCCAAACAGTGTTGAAGGAACACAGATTTTTTAACATGAAACTTCGTTATTTTGGTGCTTTTAGTGGTAGTAATTACCTGATCTATTTGCTTTGGAGAGGATGAGACTTCTGTGGATAATTCAGCCCCCAGTAAAAACCGCCCAAACAATGAACACTGAAGGAATTTTAACCAGAAGAAGTTTCAGCTGATTGCAATCTGCAGTCCTCACCACAAGATGCCACTAAATCTTCCTCAATCTTACACAATGCCCCTGTAAACAAGAGTAAATACATAATGGTAAGTAATAAATATGTATATAATGAGATATAAACAGTGACACTAAACAAAATGTAGAATAATAAATGATGCTTTATTATAGATGAAACTACCGGCAGTATAAAGTAATTAAATGAGCTCCACCTCTACCAGCTGCAACATTACAGTAATGAACACATAAATGCATCAATAATTATAACCCATTATATAATATATATTATTCTGAAATGGGCCATTCTGCATGATGACTACTTTTACTTTAGTAAAATACTGAATGGAGGGGTTTTTATTTGTAACAGAGTGTTTGTACACTGTGAGTTTTTCCCTTTTTTTTTTTTTTTTTTAAAAACAACAACAACAGAGTATTCCTTAAGTGAGAGAAAGCAGCATCTGCATGTGCATGTGCGTGTTCATAGCCATGTGCTTGGCGTAGGTGCATGCATATTTTGTCCTCCTTTATTTCCATACCATTTCAGCTATTCATCAGATACTGTATGCTCCCCCTCGCCCTTCTGCTGTGTGTGTGTGTGTGTGTGTGTGTGTGTGTGTGTGTGTGTGTGTGTGTGTGGACGGAATGGCCGCACGCTTGGCTTGCTCTTTTCTCCTCCAAGCATTTCTCCCAACCTCTGGCAAGCCACAAACTCTCTCTCTCTCTCTCTCTCTCTCTCTCTCTCTCTCTCTCTCCCCCCCCCCCCCCCCCCCCCCCTCTCTCTCTCTCTCTCTCTCTCTCTCTACATCTCTGCTGCATCAACCATGTTACCTCATCATGTCTGAAGCATGTTTGTGAAATAAGGTCAGACCACTCAAATACTTGGATCTCTTTAACAAAGTACTGGCACATGCAAAATACTGTATCTCTTAACTGTTATGTTGCAGAAAACTATAATATGTAAATATGCAGTGAGAGACTCTACTGTGCGCTCCCTCTGCTCAGGTGGAAAGTACGGAATATCATTTATGACAAGACTATTGATATGTAAACATAAAATGTTTCTTGTTCTAATCAAGCTATAATTTATGATTAGCGAGTGAACTGAGTGAAAGGTTAATAGATTTTGAGAGGGCAAAATCAAGACTGCAAAACATGATTAAGAAAACACAAAAGAATTGGGTGTGTGGGTGTGTAAAAGAGCACAGGAGCTTTTTTTTGCTTATATCCTACAATGCTGCTCTCAGTACAATATTGAGCTACTTCTGATTTCATTTTTCCATTTTTTGCTACTTAATACTTCTACTCCACTACATTTATATGCCAGCTTTAGTTACTTTGCAGATTCAAATTAGTGATACAAAATGTACAAAATAAAGATTACCAAATAAATTATGTATTTTTACAGATTAAAGCTGTAACATTAACGTGACAAACGCATTAATGCATCAAAAATTAAAATCAAGTAATATAATCAGGTAGTTCTTATAAACTTTTCATACATTTCCCTAGGAAAAGTAACACACCACAATTTGTACATATCCCATAATCATGAGCCAATAATTCGTCTATAGCCCACATATTTTGAGAGACAGTTACCACGTGACCAATGCACTGATGAAAGTGAACAAGAAAGCAGTCCAGTAGAGAGGCAGGTTGAGGTGGTGGATAGGTCACAAAATCACAGACTTTCCCCTGGGACTTTTCCACCAAGACACACTTTCAGAACCGTGTGAACTATAAGTGATTTCAAGGTACGTCCTCACCTTGTTTCTTTTCCTAAATCTAACCACAGTAACTAACATTAACTTGCCTAACTTCCATAACTTTATGTTAACTGCATAACTTGGGACACTAATTCATAGGATGTCATTTGAGCCGTTTTATGAGGATACGTTATTCCCAAATGAACCATTGTGAATAATGAGTACTTTTACTTTTGGTACTTCATTTTCATGATAATACTTTTTCACTTGTACAACTGACTTTCAATACAGCATTTCCACCTGTATTGAGTTTTTTTCTAACATTGTATTTTTGCTTCTTTTACTTCCCAGATCTGAGTACTTCCTCTACTGTTTGGTGACTATTTTTCGCATTCTTCTTCTTCTACGTTTTCTGGTGGTTGGCAACCAGCTTGTAAATGCATTAATGCCTTCTCGACTTAGAGTGTGGAAATCACCATGGAGAGAGGTGCGCCACATCAGACTTAATTCGAACAGAACTGTTTCCATCCCCCGTTTTGCGAAATTAACATTTTTTCGAATCAACCAAATCCCGGCTAAAGCGAGCATATTTTAGTTTGTGCGAATCAGGGGATGCACCACTGTCAGGCTAATAATACTAGCTTACGTTAGCTAACTTTAGCTATTATTTCTACCTATCTGGTCAACAGCTGCCTGAGGTATGGTGAAACGCTGTTAAAAGTGTCGTTTTAGAGCACTTTGTAATTACAGCCAACTCGAAGTGCATGTGACACAATGCTTTAACATTTACATCTGAAATTACTTTACTCTGACAAATCATCATTTTGTAGGTGAAATTATTTTTTACGGTTTGACAACTACACAGAAACAGTTGGTTTGGGAAAAATGATAGTGAAGGGTCATAAAATGCAACTGTCTTGCAGGTCTTTGTGCAATTTCCACATTAAATGTAGACCACCCACACCTGTTACATAAACACTGCTTACTGGAGCACTGAACTTTCGCATTGGATGTAAATAGTCCAATATGGGTGTAATTCTATAGGTTTACTGGTCTTATATAGCATGAGTGTCAGACTGAAGCTCCCAGAACCTTCAGTCTGACATCGCCTCCATTGAAGGCAATTTACAAGGGGGGGGGGGAATTAGATTTTTTCCCTAACCAATCAGTAGAGATCAACGACTCACCCAGAATCTGACGTCATTAGTATCCATGCCTCGGGGGAGCCGATAACAAGCGAGTATTGTCCGTTTAAAATGTCTCCGTCATCGTGCACGTCCAGCTGCATCGCCATTAAATCCAGTTTAGCAGCTTCCTTAATTTGGTCCTCCATTAACGCGAGTAGTGGCGAAATACCTCGATAGCATCGTTAATGTGGTCTGTAGGATCTGCAGCGGTCGCCATTGTTGCTATCCTCACCAGTTACCCACCGGCGTACAGCTTGACAACAGCGTGGCGCTGATTGGCTAATCACTAGACCCCCGGCATTCATTGGTCTGTCCATCGTTTGGACGAGATAAATCGCAAATTCACTAAGGTATACCAGACCAGTGAGACAAGCCTACTCAGTTGAGTGGGCGGGGTCTATGGTCTGGAACCAGGCTAGGTCTTATATATTAGCGATGCAGTGTTCTCTAACCCTGACTTGCTTGCTGATCGCTATTCTCAGTCTTTCTGTGCCCACTGCAGTTTTGGCACCAAAGCTCCTCCATACAACAGATGAGGAAGAAGGGGAATTGCTCTCAGCAGGTGTGGCATCACTCAGGACCAATCCCATCAGCTCTTTCGCTTCGCTCTAAAAGCAGAGCGTCCTGTCACAGCGCCGTGATGGAGAGCAAAAAACTCTCCCAGAACTACCATCTCCTGAGAGGACGCTGCTGTCCAGAAGCAGCAGCAGTGGCAGTGAATATGCAGCACCTTCAATTCAATTAGCCTGAGAGGAGAAAACACATTTTGTCACCGTGCTGCTGTTAACGGAGCAGAGCCGCTGCCCAGCGCAGGAAATGATTCACTGATATCAGGCAGAGAGCCAAGCTGAGCTGGCAGAGGACCACAGGGAAGGTTTGGCTTCAGGATTGGTGGTGGGGTGGGGAGGGGGGGTGACCCTGACATGCAGCCTCCTCCGTGCGTCATGTCGAAGCTCCATGTTGGATGACAAACCCTCACACCTCGAATGCCACGTAAATCCCACCTTTGTTAAGCCTGTTATGTTTTCGTTTTTACATCAGATAGGTTGATTCTACTCCACACTGATGTTTCAGACCTTGTTGTATATAACTGCAATGTACTGAATGGTGTTCTTTTTATTTTGTTTCCCATTATATATAGACTTACTTACTAACTCTTCATGCCAAGCTGACTGAGTCACTAAAACTGTACTGGCATTGTGCAAATAATTTACCATTAATAACAAGGTAACAGAAGTTATTTACCTTGATGATGTGTTAGCGGTGTGTCACCTGCAGCTCATCATCTCACTGCGGTTGTCTCTGCTTGTACTATCACCATTTGCAACATTTAAAACTATCTGATAAATAGTCTCAGATAGATCCGTATCTTGGCTTGTTAACCAGCTTTTATTGGCCATATCTGCAGAATGGCTTCAGGGATTTTTAGGTCACTCCGTCAGTTTGGTCCTAACTAAAACGTTTCCAACACTACTTGAAAGATTGTCATATAACTTTTTTAGACATTCATGTTCCCACACAGTGATACTGGTGATCCCCTGACTTTTCCTTTAGCAGCAGGTCAAAGTTGTCACTTATCCAGAGAAATTCCTCAACACCTATGACATGAATTACCACAACTTTTGGTGCGGATATTCATGGCACCCCGAGGATTTATCCTGCTTATTTTGGTGATCTTCTGACTTTCCACAGAGCACCACCATCTGTAATTATTTTAATTTATCCAACACTTCATTTCATGACTAAATACCTGCAAAACATGGGATTGACTAATCAATCATCCTCCCGACAACTCAAACTCAACAGACTGCTGGCAAAGGGAAAAAAAAGGATCTCATAAAGAGTTTTGCACCATGTTCACAGACTAACATCATCATGTTAGCATTGTCATTATGCAAGTAAGCACAGCCTCACAGAGCTGCTAGCATGGCTTTAGACTGCTAATGAAGCTCCACTGACTTCAGATACCTGCTATTTACTGTAGCTGCTTTACAATGAAAGCCTCCCGCTGGTTAGATCATTTTCTATACAGAAATCCACCACTCTGTTGGTCTTGCAGTCACAGAGTGGTGCTACGGAGTGGAATAATAGTTTACATAATCTGCTGCCTGTGTTGCTTAAACCGGTAAAAGCAACAGTCAGCACTGACTGAAAATGTCACGTCTGCTTTGTACATTGCTCTATGCAGAGAGAAATAAAAGGTCTGATAAGAGATTTGTTAGTGCTTGAGTTCAGAGATTCTTAGAATTTTCCGCCAAATAAGAACCAGATCCAAAATGGACCTGATTGTCAAAATCCATCCCAAAAGTCCCACCCTACCTTCCCATGGCAAAAGAAGATAAATAACCAGTAAAATGAAGAGCAACAACACAAGAGATAAACAACTGGTACTCTTACACTTAATATATCAATAGTAGTAGAAATATTAGTAGAGTAGTAGTAGAGTATTCCATATTCTAAAACCAATATGTATCTGAGATTCAAGTAGACTTAAAGCTTCTGTTGTTTTGTTTTATTTTGGCATCATTTGGCAAAAATACCATAAAAAAACCTTCAAGCATACTGTATAGCAAATGGGCTGAGAGACAACTAGACTTATGCACCTTCTCTTGGCTCTGTTTCCAGGCTTTAGAAAATCTATGCCTATTCCTACGGGCTGCTCTACAGATGCAGATGTGTGTGCACGTCCTTTTAGATGCTGAAAGCCTGGTTCAATAGCAAAGAATTCTGCAGAGAAAGTTGATATTCCAGCATTGTAAACAACTGGCTATACTGCAAAGCAACCCAAAAAAAGACAGACTCATCAAAAGAGAGTTTAAAAGAGAGTTTGACTATAAACAAAATGAAAGTATCACAGCTGCAGCTTTAAGTTAACAGTTAGGTAGCTAACATTAGCTAGTGCCTAAAATTACAGCGTATCCTCGGCCTCACTCCCTGCCACTACAGACCACCTTGCCAGGAAGAGAGTGGGCAGCAGCTCCACAGACAGACTCCAAGTCAGCGGCAAGTGTTTGCAAACCCCAGCATCAGGGGACCAGGCAGCCCCGACTCCCCGGCGGTTGAGCAAACTTTGCTGCTGGTACACAGGTTAGACCCAGCATTGCTGCTAGCCATCAGTCTGCTGTGACTCCCAGTGCTGTGGCTTTGTACTGGAGAAAATTTGCGCCTCTACAACCACAGAAAAAAGGTCCATCTCCTTAGGTGCTGCCCAGTCTCCTCCCGAGCAAGCAGTTCACAATGGTAAGGTGCAAGGAAGTGTGTAGGCAGCTAGCCAATTCTTGTTTCATGTATGGTCTGATAAACAGAGAGAGCAGGGCGAGAAGGGGCTAAAAGAATGCGCTGCCAGCAGCTACCCATTGAAATAAGATTAGATAAATTAATGTATGGGAAAGACTGGGTTACCCTATGAAAAGTGTGCACATGCCAGTGGTTGTCTGGCAGGAGGGGCTTAGGACAGAGAGGGAAGAAAGAACTGCAGGAGGAGGACACATTTTCAAATTCTGCTTTTTTAACTTTTCAAGATTGCTTCCCTACCCATGGATGGATTACTAAACAGGCCTATCGGGCACAGGCCCAGGGGCCAAAAGTGTCAGGGGCCCCCTGGCCTTCACCTGCAAAATGTCACTCAAATCAATATACCGACTAGGAAGAGACTCAAGATGACCACAAAGAGATTCAAAGGGACTACAAAGACGTACAGAATAACTACAAAAACAGGAGAGACAGACAGAAAGGGACACAAAAGGGCTACAAAGAGACACAAAACCACCAAGAGATGTTTAACAAATACAAAGAGATGCAGCACCACCATATAGTCTGTGTGTCCAGTTCTATGTGAGAGAGGCGGTAGGGCTCTTTTCATATTCGTGCCTAGGGGCCCACTGTCTTATAATCTCCCCATGTTCCTACCCCAACTTTAAAGCAGATGATTATGTCACTGTGTAAACTCACCATATTTCAGCACATCTTGTGTGTAATGCTGTAACATTACTGGCCATTGGGACTATATTGCGTATCTGACTGCAGCAAAGACCAAACATGCTTTAAAGAACTGTGAATGCCTCTTAAATCTATCAGTCTTATATAAACTCCAGGTCCGACTGTTTTCAAAGTGACTGATACAGACTTTGTGCTCTTGTAGTTTTGTAACAAGGCTCTGGTCTCTCTTCTATTCTTCCTTTCAGACTGTTTGGCCCTAAATTGGCTTCCTGCGTGGCGGCCCGTCAGAGGGAGTTGGATCAGTCTGCTGCTGAAGGTGCTTTTCTGTTTCTCGGCGGGGTTGACTGATTGTCCCTGACTGCCAGTAGTTGGTTCATTGTGCTTTGTTGTTGCTCAGGCTGCAGACAGTCCAGGGCCTAACTCCTCACACTGAGCCAACCTGACTCATTAGCTTAGCGAGTCCTCTGGCATCGCCCGCTCTGACGCCACTGACTTCACCTTAGAGTCCTCTGCAGGCCGGCGTGGAGCTCTCAACGTGTTAACATCAAGTCCATCCTGCCGTTTATTACCTGCCGCTGACTGTATGTTCCTCAACAGTACTCATGCACACTTAACCTGACCAAGTACTATAAACTATACACAAATGTTAACTGTGTTTTCAGTCTTTTTTAGTGATATTTCAAAGTAGATAAGACAAATGGGTATCATTTAAAAGTGCCAGACTGTGCATTAAAATCTTGATATTTTTTTTTTAGTGTGGTGAAGCAGAAGGATAGGACCTAAGATCTTTACTGTATATTTGAATATAAAACTATTTATATTGCGGGGAATTCTTTTTAAAGTGCAAGGAGTGAAAAAGTGTTGTTAATCATCTAGCCAAATTAATATGGATTATTAAAATATTCGCCATGTATATACAAAATGGTTTCAAAATCAGGCATGTTCACTGAAGAAACTAAAACGAAGATCACGCCACCATAAAACTACAGACTCTCATTAGCAGCTAACTCAGTAGCACAAAGCACACACACCCTGAGCTGAAGAACGAGAGAGTGGCTGTGTGGAGATAGCCCCTTGTTCAACAGCTAACATTTGCACAAAGCACACAATCACAACATTGACTGTAACTGCTGGCGGGCCAGGTAGCAGATTCAGCCATTAAGACTGAAAGGTACCTTAGTGATGGCTGCTTTGTTTCTAACTATATGATTGCGGCATTTTAATTATGTATGTATTAGACTAAGAGAGCTTGTGGAATGTGGCAAACTCACTGGGGGGCGAACAAAATTGCACTGACGCTATTTGCTCTAATGTTAGTAGTGACATAGTTTTAATATAGAAGGGGAGGGGTTATGTTAAGGATGGCTCCAGTGCATCATCCAACATGCTTTCAGGCCCACCCAAAAAATCTTACTACACAGTTCTCAGTCTTTTCACGTTTTTACCAAGTAATTTTCTAACATGTATAATGTGTTTGGAAACATTCTGCTTTATCCAGACTTTCACATCGAAGGAAAGAAGAAAAAAATCAGTATAACAGCTGACTGCAAACTTTTGAACAGTAGTGTAAATTGTCAGGTGTGGAAAAGTCCAGAGTGAGCAAAATGTCTAGAGATACAGGGCAGACTAGGGATGTAAGGATTACCGATATTACGGTAAATTTTGCTTAATTTTTACACGGTAAGAATTACCGTTTATGTTTAAATTAATTGCATTATCGCGGTGGATTATCAAGATATGTAATAACAGCCTCATTCAAGTCTTGCGATGCAGGCGCTGCATGAATGCGTAGCATGTGTAAACACAAAGAATGAAAACATGGCGGAGGGTGGTGATAGCGGCACTCAGGACATTTTCCCCCCTACTAAACGCACAAGTCTGAGGTCTGGGCGTACTTTGGGTTTCTGAAGAATGCCGAGGGACAGCTGGTAGAGGACAACTATCCTGTGTGCAGAACATGCAGAAAGAATGTTGCTGCGAAAGGTAGCGACACTACAAATCTGCTGGCTCATCTCCATGACCATCATCCACAGCTTTACAGCCAATGCAAGTTATGCCATGGGCGGATCTACCGGGGTGGCAAAGGGTGGCAACTGCCACCCTAAAAGAAAGCCCTGCCACCCCTGCTGCCACCCCAGTTGGCAGCAATGAATTCAAAGAAAAGTTACGGCCAATTTGCCTTTTTACGAGCGCGAATTTCCAATGTCCGACTGCAATGAATGCAGCACGAGATAACGCCAGAGCGGCAAGAGACTACTTTGTTTGGAAAACTGAGTGGAGCCAGAGGGGTAGCCTATTGCAGAAAGACCTCTGAGTGTGTGAACCCTGAGATGAGGGAAACTCTGTGTTTTCAGTTCCAGAAAGAGGTAAGTCAAACTCTGAGTCAGTCACCATAGCAACTGAGTCTGTGAGCAGGTTAGGTTTTTCTCTGTCTCCTCCCTCTTACACGCTGTTTCATTTCCTCATTCATTCAGTCCGTGTCAAAGCTTGTATCGAAGCGCATTCATTAGCGGAGATTTACCGTCTGTCACAGTCTAAATCCTGCTGGATATTAGTTTGTTTCTCAGGACTGTCTTAAGTTACTGAATTTATGCACATCAGTCATTTCTTTGGACATCAGTTTTTGTCTTTACATTCAAATATTACACAGCGAGAATTCACCCTCAGCTCAGAATCAAACCTGTGTCCTTTTTATATTTATTATTGTTTATAACACTGCACAAGGATCAGACTGTCAGTCTGTTAGAGCAGCTCCCACATGTTTATTGCACATAATGTGTAGGTCTAATTATTTACATTTTAAAAATCGGCATGAAGCTTTAGACACGTAGTATCAATGACTAATGATCTCCATCACTGATGTCATTAGTTGCACTGAAGGAACATAATTCCTATAGCCTAATATTGGGGATTATATGTTAATATTTCTGAGTGAGCAATGGTGCAGCATTTCAGTGTCTTTAAATTTACTACATTTGTAGCTGAAATAAAGTCACTGAATGCTGTTGAGTCAAGATACAAATAGATGTCCAACATTTTAAAATCTACTGTATTTTAACCTCAACGTCTTTTCAAGTGCAAATCACCAAACATATTATTACTGGGTCAGACTGTGAGTTTACAGTCATGTCTTTATGTCTTTGATCTATAGCCTAGCCTATATGTTTTAAATCTTCCTATCTTTCAGTTGCTGCCTCCTGTGTTTTTCCCCATCACATTAAATCTGAACAAATATAATATTATATATTATTAATATAATGTAATGTATCTATAGCCTGATACACAGTCAGATTCCACTGCTTTATCTTCATTAAGGAAATGTAAGTCTGATAAATGATGAATAAACGGACAACACTGAATCAAACTTTTTTATTAACTTTATGGTTAACTTATTTACACTTTCCTCGCTCTGACTCAGGCTCTTCTTTTAAAGATAAACGTGCACCGTCTGCTACACATGCATTAATATCTTTACATCCACTGGATTAAAATGGAGGCGCTGTCTTTTATTTGTGAGTGAACATACTCAGAGTTGACTGAACTAACTCAAATCAGCTGTTCTGGAACCGCTAACTCAGAGTTTCCCATCTCAGGATAAATCAACTCAGAGTTCAGGGTTAGACTCAGGGTTTGTTGGAACTCCTTCAACACTTATTCCTAATATGAACTGTTTCACATGAAACCTCAAACGCAAGACATTGATTGCATGAGATTAAGTTTGTTTGTATGAGTTTGTAAATGGCAGTCCGTGCCCTTATGTAGTGTGAACATACTATTTCTCATCAAACTGTGATAACTCTGATTAAATTCAGTATATACGTCTGCCATATGTTGCCACCCCTCAAAAATTCCTGCCCCCCTCTTGCCACCCCATAAATATTTTTCTAGATCCGCCCCTGCATGCAAACGTCAGTTATTGTGTGAGGGACTTCGGTTTTACTAAGATTGTCATAATGTGTAACTCTTGACGTATAAGGGACATTTGAGCCGTATCTGTTCTCCTAAACGGCGACTAGGTTTTCCGTTTTCGTTTAAGACACTTAGGAGCTAATACTAGCTGAGTAGCTAATAGCCGTATTAGCAGCTATGTTGCTAAGTGTTTCAAAACGAAACGGAGCTGAAAAAACTGAGCAGAGCCAACAGAATATAAACCGACGTAACGTAACGCTAATTGAGATCAACTATGATTGAATCACTATGATTATGGTTATTGTATGGCGAGCTAGAATCGATATAGACGGCCAGTTATGCTTTCTCGACATAAGCTCAAGGAAACAACATGAAACGCTGCCGTGTTAACCTTTGACGGAGAGCCTTAATGGGGGCTCTCGCTTTTATAAGTTTAATTAAATTCACTGGTCAGTCTTGATCTAACACACACACACACACACACACACACACACGAGATCATGCACTCCTTTTCTCATACAGGTAATCCTTTCACTCACATGCACACTTCTAATGTGTGAATTCTTCTGTGTAATGATGACCATTGCCCTTAGGGTTTTTTTTGGTTCCTCCTGCACATTTGTGATATCTATTCTATATATTGTATGTTTTTTGTTCTACTCTTGCATTGTTTTGTTTTATATATATTTTTCCTTTTGTGCTAATAAATAAATAATATATAAATTATTTACATATTTTGCTGACTGTTAAAATCATCAATCAATCAATAATCTGTTTACATATTTTTTTCATTTTAAATATTTTTTCTGTTGCTGTGCCAATCCCTCACCCCTTTAATGTGAAAGTTTCATTTTAATATAAGATTTTGGCTGTTAACATTTTAGTATGATAAGGAAGTTACAAGATTTAGTGAAGTTATTCCAATGTATCTATTTTTTGGACGTTTTACAGTGCTTAAAAAAATATTGCGATATTATCGTTTACCGTGATAATTTGGTCACTATAATCGAGATATCAAATTTTCCATATCGTTACATCCCTAGGGCAGACCATTCCCATTCTTTGTGTAGTACTTTAAGCTACCATCTCCACTATTTTAACTGTTTTCAGTTTTAGGAGTTCACATAAAAAAATCCACTATATTTTAAAATGCCTACAGTACACGTGCACTTAACACGCCTGATTTTCTAGTGGAATTAATGCAACACATAGCAGGTAATAAAATAGTGAATCACGTAATTTGATTATTAGTGACATAAGGGATTACCTTTGTGATTTAAGGTGTGTGTGGACCAGGACACTCACAAAAGACACAAATCAGATCATATCATAATTTCCATATTAGCTATCTCCAGTGTCTCAGTAAGTGCCCCTCCTGAGTGTGTTGGCTGTGGTTATTAACAGACACACACACACACGCACGCACGCACGCACACACACACACACACACACACACACACACACACACACACACACTGGTATCAGTTCATATTCTGGTCAAGGTCATATTGAAAATAAAGTGTTTTATAGACGTCGTCAAATCCCCATCAGACAGTAAAGGAAGAAACTCCTCCTCCAACCAAATATCAACCTTTGAGAAACATTTCACAAATTAAATTGAATTAAAACCAAAAAAAAACAAAATATCAACTCAACACCTCCAAGGCCAAAACTGTATTAAAAACAATTTAATTAATCATCCCACAGGTTTCCTTTCACACAAAAGGTGCAAATATGATCTATATCCAAATGTTTTTATTTCCAACGTTTGTTTCTCCTTTCATTCATCCACATTTTCCTTCCTTGCTTCTTTTATAATTTATTCCTTCTGTCTTTGCTTCCTTTATTTTTTCCTTCCTTCTATCTGTTATATTCCTTCTTGTTTTCTTTCATTTCTTCCTTTATTTTTTCTTCCTTCCTTCATTTTTTCCTTCCTTTTGTCTTTATATTCCTTTCTTCTTTCCACCATTGCTTCCTTTATTATCTCTTCCTTTCTTCTGTCCTTGCTTCCTTTATTTTTTCCTTCCCTCTGTCTATTATACTCTTTCCTGCCTTCCTCCATCGCTTCCTTCATTATTTCTTGCTTCTTTTATTATTTCTTCCTTCCTTCTATTATATCCCATACTAACTTCTGCCTTTGATTCCCTTTTCCCTTCTTTCTATTATATTCATTCCTTCTTTTCATCATTGCTCCCTTTACTATTTCTTGCTTCCTTTTTTTTTCTTCATTCTGTCCTTGCTTCCTTTAGTTTTTCCTTCCTTCTCTCTATTATAATCCTTCCTTCCTTCCAGCCTTGTGTCCTTTTTTATTCTTTCCCTCCCTTTTTTTCTTCCTTCTGTCCATTCCAATACTTCTTGCCTTCTGTCCTTGCTTCATTTATTATTCCTTCCCTCCTCCATTTGTTGTTGATCCTTTTTTTTAACTTGCTTCATTCTTTATTTCCTTTGTTTTTTCTTCATTTCCCACTGCCTTTTCCCTCTGTCCTTTCTTCCTTCAGTCCTCTCAGTCTGTCTCTCACATTGTTCATCCTCTCTTCGCTCTTAGCGTCATTTTACCACATTAGTCATTAGCGTGTTTTGTTTATTTGGTCTTCATCATTACATTTTATCGCTGTATTTTTTATCACCTCAGCTGCAGGTTTGTTGTGTTAGTGATTATATTAAACTCAAATTAAAGGAAACATGCGTCAGTGTCCGAGGCTGCCAGCTGTCGAGACCATGACGTTAAAATAAATTAAGGAAGAAATTACAATAGACAGATGACAAGATTGTAACTATATATTTTATGAGTAGCTTTAAAACGCACTTTAACAAACTGAATCCTCTCATTTCTGATGTCAGACCATTCACCCAATTTCACTTGTCAAGGAAATGTCAATCTCAGCTCAAACAAATAGCTAATGCAACCAAATCAAAACAGTCTTTACACAAAGTTTCACACAGAACTTTTCACTGACTTTTAAAAAATAAAAGCTGCAAGGCTTCAAATCAAATAGCTCATCAAACGTCTTAATAAACATGTTCAGACAGATGTGTTAAACTGAGAAAAAAGAGACGGGCTGAGAAAGAAGGGAGAAGTTGTTTACAGGTGTTTGCAGTTTTTCACACATTTCCGATTTTCCTCAAAAGCACTGTCAAACTGTTTCACAATGAACACATCGGGTACATTATGTCAACCCTGTGTCATTATTTAGTAAAATTAAAAAAATACAAACCTCTTTTTTTAGAATTTTTATCAACAAAAGTTTGTCTAAAGCAGGAAACTTCCCATGCATTTGAATCAATTCCTTCATTCATACAGAGCTTCTGGGATGGAAAAACAACTAGAGAACAATATTGTGACTTTATTTTGTAAACAACTTTATGGTAGTTGTTTATGACTGAAATGATTAATGATTGTATAGATCTGATTTCAGGAGACGTGGATTGATAAGCAGAGAACAACAGGGTGAAATAAGAGATACAGACAGAAATAGAAAGCTATGTGTCCTTGCATGTGTCTGCATGTGCACACCGCAAGCATGTATCAGCCTGTGTGTCTGTGTTTGATGTTGTATTTGTAAATGTGCTCAAAAGAGAGGAAGGCATATCTACAACTGTGTAGATAGTTTCCAGAGTCAATGCTTTTCTGCTGTGAATTATTCATTAATGTATTCATGGTAATCAATGGTTATGTACAAGGACTCGACTCTGAATCACTGTGCTGTCACGCTGACTGACACAGAAAAAGTCATCCAAAGACTGAACATTTTCAGCTCCTGCTCCGACATTATGGATTATTACATTTTACATGAATATGAACGAAAGGTGCATACCATGTAGAGGTGCGTCAATTTCCTGTTTTGCCGGTCCGGTCTAGTGTATGAGCTTAAACTGGTTTAATTTCATGTGAACCAGCTGAACCAGTATTGTCATTATGACACATTTTGGAAAATTAAAAAGTAGTCTACATCATCAACCTGTGCTGATGGCGTTGCAGTGCTAAATCCAATTTGTATTGCATCAGTAATAAGCAATATGAGAGCGGGATTAACATATTATTACGTTTATAAATGGGCTAACGGAACCACTGGTGTCTGACCACCTGTGATCCAAGCACGTCAACATGAAGGAGATCAATTTTCAATAGTGGTGGGAGGGGGGAAGAGCTGCCATGCTGTTTGTTTATTATGTTCGTGTTTTTTTTATGGGAGTAACAAGAGGAGGTATGGCAGAATGAGTCTCTCAAGAAAACTAAAACTGCACCAATATGGCAACATTTTGTATTTGAAGCCAACAAAGGAGGTGTCCTAAGTGGCCACAAGTGACATTATGCACCATTTTGAGCTGGACTTTTATCAGACGCCATGTTTCTATTTATTCCTGTTGCTCTCTTTGAAAGCAGCATAATGGATGAGGGACAGCTAATTCATGAAGTTAAAATAGGTAATTATTTAAAAGATACCCCGTCACTTCACTACAAAAACCTAAATAGGGTGGCAGGTGGCTGGAGGGAGATCTTTAGGGAGCTAAACGTTTCGGGAAAATGACCATCACTACTGACAAGCAGGACTACTTGCACTCGGGAACGGCTGCTTAAGTGTGCAAGTATGGCACCTGGTAAAATTCAGTATACTGATCCAGTCCAGCCGTTAATATCAAACCAGCTTGAATACTGTTACACCAACCCACCCCTTATACCATGTAACCACAACACAATTGATACAATTCAAGACAAGGTGCATTTGTTGAACGTCATATTCCCATGTTTCCTGTCTAAGTACAGCACTTCAGGAAGTTTATTAATTAAAACAACTATGTGTATAAGTCATGTCATAGTAGTTTTTTTGTTTTGTTTTGTTGTTTCTGGTTTTTCCTTCTTTTGGTGGAAAATTTAGAAAGTAAAAAATGTGCTTATATATCTCCTGGGTGGCCTCAGGTCAGGTCCTGTATAGTCGGGTACAGCCAGACAGGCTGTTCTCATGAAGTGCTTGTACAGTTTCCTATGAAAAATAATGCACCCAAATTAATACATATCCCACATATTTTGAAAGGCTGCATTCACGTGACCATTGCACTAACAAGAGTAAACAAGGAAGCAGATGAGAGTGGTCTTGTAAGAAGGAAGGTTGGAGTCATGGATGGATCACAAAAATCCATTCTTTCCCCTGGGACTTTCCCCTGGAGTCGTGTGTTGGGAACCGTGTGAACTTTCAATAATTTTAAAGTAGGCCTATGTCCTCTACATGTTTCTTTCCCTAAAACTAACCTCTGTAACTTTACGTAAATTGCGTAACGTTACATTAGGGACGTAATGTCATTCGTGAGGCGCTCATTCTTAGGATATCATACGATGATAATGTGTATGATAATACGTTGAGCCAGACCTATCTCCAAAGCGCTATGACGGTGCTAGAGAAAGGTCCAGAGGCACGCATTATCATCCTGCTATAGTGGAAAAAACACACTCTGTCTTGTTTTTATTTCTTTAAACCAATCACAATTGCCATGGACAGGGCTAAGGTATATGCCTCATTGATCTGACAACAGAACAAATGCCCATTGCTCTTAAGTCCCTTTTCCCAAAAAATACAAGCTTCCTGCTGTTAGTTTCAGTTTTCCAAATAAGCCAAAACATGATATTTTCTTAACCATAACCAAATGGTTTTAGTGCCTAAACCTTACCACAAGTTACTCACAGCATTGGTAAGAAAGATGAAGTTTCAATGAAGTTGCTACAAAATAATTTGCAGATGTCTGTGGTTAACAAAATGTAAAAAAAAAAAAATTTGCAAGTGGGTTGTCTAACTGTAGGCAGTGTGTATTTGTGGAGAAATGGGACTTTGGAGCAATGGGCGGTTTTTGTAAGGATAATAGCCTATGGGAGACATGGGCTTTTTGACCAATGAGATATTTTTCAGATTAGTGGAGCTTTGAAATTTTGGGCCATGAAAACAATGGCCCAGAATGCATTAACGGTGCTCTTGCTAAATAGTGTCGGGTGAACTTTTGGTGAAACATTTGCACATGAGGAGGCAAGCACTGTTATTAAAATGACTCACACAATATGATTCAACTTTAAGTAATGAAAAAGACAAACATAATTTAATAAGTGGTGCCCTTGAGGTGAAGCCGGACTATACTTCAGTCCTGGAGGAACACACTGGACCCGTTAAAGCAGCTTGCAGGTTAATTTTTTTTTTTTAAATATATACATAACCTTGTCTGAAAATTACCATATGAGAAGTTAATTCAGAATTTATTATGGTTTACACAACATAAGGGCACAAATTCAGAGGAAAAAGTGGCTCTTTTTAGCTCCTCTTCTAGAAACGCTTTTTTTCCAACATCACCTGATACTACGTCACGAGAGGGACTCTGTGTCCTTGACCCTGCCTCTGTCCAATGCGCAGTACTAGGTGGTAGTGAGTCTGAGCAGTAGTAAACTTATGAGATAGTATTTTTTTCGGTTGTTAACAGTACATTTCACCATTTGTGATTATGCCGATTAATGTGTTTATGCACGTTGCACAAACTTGAGTCTGTCAGGACATCGAGTCCACCGTTTTCGTTAGTTTTCGTGCCTGGTTGCGTTTTGCGCAGGTTGAAGAGGCGCGATTTCACAGCTTCATCTGTGACCAAAAACGCAGTCGTGTGCAGCCCTCATTTTGGACAGGAGGATTATGTTCCTGGCGGAGCCCGCCCACCCTCACACATCCCCCCTAGGCTCGGGTCTCCCCCTGGTCTGTGCGGGGCTGCGAGCCTTGAGACCCGAGCCTCGGGGCCGCGGGGGTATGTCCAAGGGCGGATGGGCTCCGCCAGGAACATAATCGTCCTGTCCAAAATGAATGCTGCACACGACCGAGGTTCGGGTCTCCCTCTCCAGGATATGTGCGGGGCCGCTCGGTCAAGCCTCGGGGGTATGTGCGAGGGCGGGCAGGCTCTGCGGAGAGGGAGGCCTCCGTGTTTGAGACGGGAGCGGGCGGTGTGAGGGTTGATGGACAATGTGAGGCATGTTATGGCTGGTCTGGGGGTCAGATTCTCCACCAGAGCCCAGGAGGCATCCACCTCCCTGCAGCACATACTCTCCACAGCTGAGGACATGGGCTAGCAGTTCCCACACAAGCACCTATCATACAAAAAATGATCGGGAAATCTTTGTATCTCTCTCTCTCTCCCTCTCTCCCTTGCGGACGTCAATACACTGTAATGTGGAGTTATAGCAAGATATATCTGATACTGATAGCTGATATTTGCGCATTAGTTTCTGTTATGGGTAAGTAGCATTAGTTATCTAATACTGGCAGAACTATTGGTAGCTTTGTTATAACCTAATACGTGATGGCAAACTTAATGTTGTGATGTGAACACAGCGTTAGACATCGTTAGCTGTCGTTAGCGAACGCTGGTCGCTCACCAAGACACCTGCCCAGTTCTCCACTGGTTCTCCTCACACCACAGCTCTATTTCTCTCCTGTGGCCGTTATTTCTCCTAACCCTGATGTGTTCCTGGTCTCTTGGACGCCTAGCAGGCTCATAGTTATAAGCCTGTGGGCCATTACATGCATATGAATGTAGATTTTCAACGTCTTCAGTCTCAAAACAAGTACTGGGATCCATGTTTATTAATGTTACACTCAATCCAACTTGGCCGGACTCCCTTACGCTACGTCATTTCCGGTTAGTGGGTTTTTAGATGCGGAAGCAAAATTCTCTCACAAAAACAACCCAAAAAGTCACTGTAGTGTGTATATGTTTATGTTTTTTTGTTTTAATGGAGTTTCTACATCATATTCCAACACATTTATTCACCATGGTCTCCAGCCTGCAAGTTGGGCTTTAAAAACCCAGTGGATGATGGTGTGCCAGAAGATGTAAATGTACCAGCGGTGCAGTTTCACCGGGAACTTGTATTTTGCAAATGAGTCCAACAAATCCACACCACCCATGTATTCATTGTAGGTACCCACAACTACCTCTCAACTTCCGTGTAAGATTTGATGCAAATGAATCCTAATTATGTGATACATTTCACTGAAGTCACACAATACTGTCTGGCTACCCTACTCTCTAGTTAACATACTAAAAGGAATCCCCAACCAGAGTTGGGTAAGGGTTACTTTAAAAAGTAATCAAAGTACCTTACTGCATTACTTTTTTTAAAAAAGTAACCAGTTACTTTACTGCATTACTCCCTGAGTAAAGTAACTCAAGCACTTTTAAAGTACTTTTGAGTATTCTACATTTCCTATTGGGCAATGGACCACAGGGCGCTAAGCCTACATTTTTTTTGTCTCCAAAATTAAAGTTATGGACCAGTTGCCCTTCACTGAGATCCAATTCTCCCATCACAGCCGTCACTTTGACCAGTAGAAACACAGAACCATCTGCTGCCGTAGACAACTGTATGACAACAACACCCCAGTGTTTTTAATATTTCCTCTAGGGATGTTACCACACAAAGTAAAAGGGGGAAATGATGGTGTGAAACAGCAGAGGCACTTTAGCATCAAGCTAGCAAACAATGCTACATCCTCACGGTCGGACATAAAGTAATAACATTAACAAATAGCGGCGGGGCTTTTACTTACCACAACTGCAGAGGCTCCCAGCTTCATTTGAAACAGACTACATTATAGACGGTCCGTTATTTATTAATCCCTCTGTGTGTTTATATATTTACTTTTTATCGGCTCCCGTTGTCTTCATGTTCACACGTTGAGTCGTTATTGCGTCAAACTCAGCACTTCCTGATTTTCCTCCAAATTAAAAGCCCCTTATGGCTAGAATCCTTCCATTTTCTACATAGGCTTTTATTGTGAAACATTTGTGAGAACTTGGCTGTGGAGGATACAGTAGCTTGAATGTTGCCTACGGTGCTTGAAATAGAGTTCCTGCCCTCTGCTGACACTTTTAGGTGACTACAACAACACATGGCACATGAACAGACACAGTGACTCAAATAATACTAAAAGTAATAAAAATAGGACAAGAATAACCCGATGACATCACACACGCCGTGAAAGACGACCTGGGACAATTGGTGAGTACCAGCGTGTAGTGTGTCATGTCTGTCAGCAAAGTCACGGCACAATTTTATGACTCCACAATCGTGTAATGTGACATAGTGAATTTCTCATAATTCCCCTGGGCTTGAATCAGTTGAATCCTATCCAATATACTGTTTTTTGTTGTTGTTGTTGTTTTTGTTTTTTAAATTAATATTATTATTTTTAATTTTTTATGAAACTGGCAGTACTCATGAGTAAATGGACAGAGTTTTTAACGGACTGAATCAAGAAGGGAAGAATTGCATCTGAGAGGGAAAGTAACGGAACAAAAGGAGCTAACATTCAGTAGAAACTAATAACATAGATGATTTGGACCACATACATATTTCATCAATGTATGCTCCATCAACTATTACTACTCTTTTATCTAATGTAAACATGCTGCAGTAGTTACTGTTGGCGTTTCAGGGCCTTTGGAAGCTGTGAACTGAAAATAGGACTCATCAAAAGCCTCAGTTTGACTCAGTGGGGAACTAAAAGCAGCTAAAAATGTTACAGGTCGTGTCCCTGTTTCCTCTCATAGTTTATATCGTTTCCGTAGCAACAGATGGAGTCCAGGTGTTGCAGCATTAGAATTCAGAGCAGGAGTGACTCTGTTACTTTTCATATCTAAAGACTGAAGCTTTGGGACTTAACTGTGTTCCACCACTTTTTATTTAACCAACTTATTTTCAACAGTGGCAATGTTTACAATATCTTCCTAAGTTTATTCTTCAATATGTTCTAAAGAAAAGTCTTTGTCAGATTCAAATCATATTCTTAAATGTTATCATTATGATAAATGCCATTGTCCTCCCAGATTGACAGCGCATGCCAGTTGATCCTTGTTAGCACAGGTAAACGCCCTGCAAATCCCCACAAAAGGGCATGAGAAGACTGAAGAAGAAAAGTTGAGAGAAACCTAAAGCCTAAAGAGGGTGGACGACCGACTCCAAACATTAAAAAAGTATGTTTTGAAGTAGATGTACTTCTGCAGAGTGAACGCCAAAGAAGCTGTCCTATTAAGTAGATCAAGTATCAAGAGTGGATGTATTAAAAGATGCATCCGATGCTTAAAATGTTAATTCACTACCCTGCCCGCAAACCGCAAACTGTATGCATTACAGGCAGAGACGAGCGCTGCGGCGCTGTCCAACCTGTGTGTATATGTGTCAGGAGACAGACAGACAGAGGGGGAGAGAGGAGGAGGGTGCACTCACACAATGTTTCTGCAAGTTGGTCTATAATGTAATGACTAAAAACACTGTTTCGTCATTTTTGGTCCCATCCGGCCAACCCCCTTCTTAAGAACGGTTGGTGAATGAGGCCCAATATCCCTAGTAAGCTGTTTACATGGCTAATGAAAATGAATATTGCACTATTATTCCTGTTTACGTGCAGCCGTGCATACATTCATGTATCATACTGTAAATTTACAAATCTTTTGTGACAGTTTTATATTTAGAGATTACACATTTCCACACGGCTCATCGATCTGTTCCTACAAATAATACTGACGCAAATGGATCTCCACATTTGAGTATTTGCAGATCCATTTTGTATTCGCAAAATATTTTTGAGTGTACAAATCAAAATTTTTGTGGAAGTTGTTTTAGATTTACAGATTACACATTTACATATGGATTGTCGATCTGTTCCTACAAATAATACTGACACTAATCTATCTCCATATCTATGAAACCAAAATATTAAAAGAAAAAGGGAGGGCAAAACCCAGAGGACTGCACTAAAACTGAAACGAAAGTTAATTTGTCATCATTTTTAGATACATATAATTAACTGAAAGACATGTTTGGTTTAAACTAATAACATCGACCTCTCTTGAGCTCATAAAATGAGATTTCATCCCACAGTGATGCTGCCGGTCACCCACTCCTGCTCTCACACATGTTTCAGTCGTGTAAATCAGTGGATCAGAGCTGTCCTGCTCTGGACTCACAGCTTTAATTAAACATACACACACATAAACACACACAAACACACACACTCCTTCCCGGGGGAAATCAGAAATCAGGAGAACGTGGACAGAGGGGACTCGGACACCTGTGGCTCACCGCTCTCCGCCAATCAGGAGGCTGGAAAAGATTCAGGAAACATCACAGCTGATCAGGATGAGCGGGCGTGTGTTTGGATAAATGGTTTGATAAATGTTTCAGACTGGAGGAGGCGGAGGAGGTGAGGAGGAAAAGACAAGAGGAGAAGAAAAGGAGGGTGGAGAAGGGAAAAGAGATGACGAGGAAAATCAAAGAGGGGAGGAAAGAAATGTGTAGAGAAGATTAGAGAGCAGAAGAATTGAAGTAGGAGAGTGGAGGGCATAAAAAAAGGGGTAAAGACACAAGATGCGGGCAGAGAAAAGAAGAGAAAAAGAGATGAAAAGAAAAGATGCACCAAGATGAAGATGACCAGGAGCAAAAAAGAGAACAAGAAAACAGGAGGAGGAAAAAAGAGCAAAGATGCAAAAGAAAAGAGAAAAATATGGAAAAATTAAAAAAAAAGAAAAAAAAAAGCAGAGCATGGGAAAAGAGGAGCAAAAAGGAATTCAGTACAGAAAAAACATAAGATGAAAAGAAACAGAAAAAAGGAGAAGTAGAAAAAAGAAACAACAAGAAGAAAAAGAAGACAAGTTTTTTTTTTTTAAAAACGACAAAAACAAGAGAGGGGGGTGAGAGGAGATTGAAGAGGAGGTCTTGAATTAACCAGCAGCTTCTCTGTCATCAGCTGCTGATTTTGGAGAACGACTCTCCAAAAGCGACACACACACACACACACACACACACACACACACACACACACACACACACACACACACACACACACAGAGCCAGACGGCATTGTGGGTAATTAGCACCATCATGTCCAAAAGCAGGGAAGAGAGAGTCGATGAAAATGTAAATCTACATGAAGAGATTTCTTCTGTTTGACTGCAAGTCTGCTCCAATCCACTTCAGACTCTGTGTGTGTGTGTGTGTGTGTGTGTGTGTGTGTGTGTGTGTGTGTGTGTGTGTGTGTGTGTGTGTGTGTGTGTGTGTGTGTGTGTGTGTGTGTGACTGAATGGCTGCATTGATTATTCCAGTTGCGTGTTGCTGCTAACAAGTTGTGTTGACATTTTTGTTGATAATGTTGTCTCCTCTCTTCATATTTCTTCTCTTGTGCTACATCATATTCTAAATGAATGCCTGTTTGTGTGTGTGTGTGTGTGTATGTGTGTGCGTGTGTGCAGAGAAGGCAGCTCATGCCAGAAGGAATGACCCTGACACAGAAAAGGGGGGGTAAACAAAAGCTTGGCAACTAAGTCCGCCTGGCAACCCAGCATGCTGCAGCTGTTTGTTTGTTCACACTGTGATACTGTGGCAGTGAAGGTGTATATGTGTATGTGTGTGTGTGTGTGTGTGTGTGTGTGTGTGTGTGTGTGTGTGTGTGTGTGTGTGTGTGTGTGTGTGTGTTTGTGATGGTAGGGGGATGTAACCTCAAACCTGGTTCCCACGTAAACATGGCCACCCACCACCACTTTTCTGTTTTTGGACCTCAGTGACAGGGATGTCCCCATTTCCTTCACACTACATATCTGTCAGCAGATGGCTAATGATGGCCTTTGGTTTCAGTTATGAAAGTATGAGGTGTGTCCTCACTGTATGGTGCATGCAAAGCAAAGTGTGCACTTAGTGTGGGTTTCCATCATCAACATGCACAAGGTAGCAGACAATGGTAGAAATTTTAAAAGCAAGACAAAGACGTAGCAGAGACCATTACCGGAAATTACTGTCAGTTTAGCACAAAGGAAGACACGAGTAATTATCATCCATTGGAGAAGAAAACAGGGTTTGGGTGTATAAAACATGCGGCCTCTTCCAGCAGCATTCTCCTAAATTTCTCTGTTATGTTTCCCGATCATACTCGGGGGATGAGGGAAGTAACAATAAAATGTAACCAGCAGAAAAAGGAAGAAGACAATCAGGGGTAGGTGTATAAATGTAGGATATGGTACATCTTACAAAAACAGAGAATAAAGGTTTACCAAAAGTCTTCCAAGTGTTAACAGAAAACTACTTTCTTTATAAAGACAAAGGAAGCGGTACTAAATTGGTGTATAGCAATTAAATGACTAAAAATGATAATCAAACAAAAGTTCACGACCTTCCCATTGGACAGGAGTAAAGCTCAACGACACCAGTGCAATACAACTCAAGTTTCGCATTCTACATTCTCTCATAATTAAGTTAGATCCTTTTTGTTTACCAATGAAACAGCCCTGACATCACAACCATCAAACCCACCAGACTCTGTTTAAATTAACATTGTTTTATCGATAAAACAATCTTCATTCAAAGTTGACAAAAACAAAATAAAACTCAGAAAAGCCTTCTTGGTTTGTCTTTTTATATTTCCAACAATTACCAACTCTAGTCTGGTCGAAATAAAACCCTTAATTGACCCAGTTAGATATGAAAATATGCTGCTTCAATGGACTCTAAAATGACTGTTTATTTAAATGGAGTCTGGTGTGTTGGGTGATGGTGTTTTCAGGGCTGTTTCTGGTTAAACAAAAGGAATCTTACTCTTTAACAGAAAGGTTTATCTTTGTGGAGATGCTTTCTTGATCGCGAGCTGGCAGCAGCAAAATAAGTCGCAATTTAACCACTCAAGTGTCTGACAACATCATGGAAAGGATCTCTACAGTAACAAACCTTTTTCTTTAAGAGTAAGGTCCTTTTTCTTTAACCAGAATCAGCCCTGAAATCATTATCACCAAACCCACCAGACTCAATTTAAATAAACAGTAATGTCAGTGTGTATAGAGCAGCTTATTTTTTTACACCTAACTAGGTGAATTAAGGGTTTATTTCAACCCAACCGCTGCCAGCTGCAGCCCTCTCGCTCAATACCGGACCAGTTTATAAAACAGTTGTTCCCATTAGTTCCCTCTCTGCTCTTACTGAGCTCATTCACAGGTGTGTAGCTGGTGTTTAAAACGAAGGGGAAAAGAACTAATAAAACAAGGTCAAAGTTGTAAAAAATCTGAATCTGTTCAATAGGATAATGGTCGGAGTGCACAGATGCATGCATGAGCCTTTCATCATATATTATCCAGCAGTGTAGTTATGGTTGGAGCCTCTTTTATAAGTGTTGTTTCGGTTCAGTTTGTACCTCAGAGAGGTTTCTTGGCTCTGCAGGTGTCAGGTGAGCAGGAACAGATAAGTGGAGGGTGAAACAGTCTTTCCTTCCCCCTACAGAGTCACCTTTCATCTGGGGTTACACCCTGACATAAGGGCCAAGCAAGGCGGCCTCTGGGCTCCGGTGAGCGGTGCTTACACACACTGACACACATTCACACATTCATTATTCATCCGCTCACTCTCTTATTCACCCACTCGCTTTTTCCCTTCGGTCAGTGTTTTGTGTCCTTGTCCTTCAAACGTTCACTGACCTGAACGCTTAGAGGAACAAAAAAACATAACAAAAATACATGTTTAGTTCCTCCATCAATACACATGAGGGCAGAGGTCACAGTGTCCTGGTGATACTCATGATTATTACAGTAGGTAAAAGAAGGACCACTACAATCCAAAAAATGATCATTTAAGAAGCTCTGCATCCAAATGTTAATGTGATGAAGTGCATGAAGGCGTCCCAGACATGGCGTCGGTTGTGGTTAACTATTACACACTACACGAGATGAAATGATGGATTATCGTGTACGACACTCGTTGATCCGAGCCGACACTGTACGTCGCTGACACGTTCTATAATCGGGCTGATATCGTGTAGTGTGTACCAGGCACTAAGGACCAGGCTGTTCTCTCAAATTTTTTGTATGTTTTCCTTCATAAAGCAATGCACCTAAATTTGTACATAACCCACATATTTTGAAAGGCCGTGATCACGTGCACTCACCGACGCGCTGAGGGCAGTAAATAAAGAAGCTAGCTCGAGAACTTGAGGAGGCAAATTGGGGTGGCGGATGGGTCACAAAAAAAACAGACTTCTGCTGCAAATTCGTGGGACATTATATGAACCATCCTATGAGAGAACATTGGAAGGATTAAGTGTTTATGTGTTGAGAAAATTCTCCCACTTCTTAAGCTAAATAAACTATTTAAAAACCCTCTTGAATCATCTGGAGAATGCATCATCACAAAGCTGAAATCAAGCTGATTTTCTGACATTTTAGAGATATGTGGTTCTCATAGGACAGCCATGCTACAACCATATGATGACCTTAAGGAATATGATGCATTGCTATAGATTAGACCACCCAACAGGATATAAAGGAGTAAACATCCTTGTAGTGGAGTATTTCACAGTGTTATATAAGTACTTTTACTGCAGTAAAGGAACTGAATCCTTCCCCCACTGTCTCTTACACCCTATTGCCCACATGATGCTCTATCGTAGTGTTTTTATGGTCGACCCATGACAGCGTTTTGGCCCTCTGTACGATCAATAATCGCAAAAAAGGCCAAATGTACGATAATTTGACCATTTTATGTATGTGTGGTTGTAATCAGTATGCCAGAGTTTTTTTTGTGAGCCCTGAAGGCATCTGTTCCCATGTGACATGTTTCCAGCCAATCACACTTTGCTTAGCGTGAGATACGGGTGACGTTTGTCTCTGAACAATGAGCATGATTGGCTGAATGGTTAGCTGTACCCGCCCCACGAGGCGCTATGACCCGTCAGGAAGTCAAGTGAGAATGAGATTCAAAACAGAAGAAGAAGAGGAAAAACAGAAGCAAGGAAAATGGAAAAAAGTAAACACTAGAGTGACTATATTTGTGTATAGAGCATCAGTAGGATTGTTATTTTGACAGATGTGCGATAATTTCCCTCAAAATACGATCATTTTGAGTCTCTGGTACGATAAGCCTACATTTCCCAACTGGCAACGCTGACCCATGACCAGCACAGAAGTCAAACAACAAAGCACCACTCGGGTTCAGATCAGGCTGTTCCTCCCAGTCACCTTCTCCAGGCTCCTCCATCAATGCCCACGTCCCCCAGCACTAGTCCCCTTGTGGTTCCCTCTCCAGAACTTCCTCCAGAGACCCCCAACAAGCAACAAACAGTGAGAGACACATGTGGCCCTAAGTTGCCCCCCCTTCCCTCTCTCCTTCCTCCTTTACTTCCTCCATCCCTTCCCTCAATTCCTCCTCCTTTTCTGTTAGTCTTTTTTCTCCTCCTCTCTCCCCTCTCGTCCCCTCTTGCTCCCTTACTTTTTCATCATCTCCTTACCTCCTTTATTCTCTCCTTTGTTTCACCCATTCCTTCCCTTAATTCCTCCCACCATTCTCCTTCCTTTTTGTCTGTTGTTTCCCCATCTCCCCTCCTTCCTCTTTCTCTCTTTCCTGTCCTTGACTCCTCCCCTCACATCCTCCTTTTCTTTCTGTTCTTTAATTCTCTCCTCCTCTCTCTTCTTCCTCATTACTTCCTCTGTTCATTTCCTCATTTCCTTCTGTTAGTTTACTTTTTCTTCTCTTCTGTCCCCTCTCCTCCCCTCTTGCTCCCTTTCTGTTTCATCATCTCCTTCCCTCACTTTCTCCCTCCACTCTCCTCCTTTTCTATCTTCTTTTCGCTCTTGCTCTCCTCTCTCCTCCCTCATTTTTCTTCTCCTTCTGTTTTGTTTCATTTCCTCTCCTTCTCTCCTTCATTTCCTTCACCCCTTCCCTCACTTCTTCATCTCAACTCCTCCTCTTCTCCTATTATTCTCTTTTCTTTACCTCTCTTCCCTATTTCCTTTCACCCTCCACTCCTATCCATTCTCCTCCTTTTCTATCTGTTTTTCCCTCACGTCTTTGCCTCTGCATTTTTCTTCCTTTCTTTTGCTTTTTACTTTCTCCTCCATCATCTCCTCTCCTTCTCTTTTTTGTCTGCATTTATTCCTTCTCCCTCTCCCTCTCCCTTAACTTCCTCTTCTCTCCTCTCTCTTTCCTTCTCTCAGCGTTGCCTCTCTTTCATGATTTCATCTCCTCTCTTCATTGTCTTCTTTACTTACTCCCCTTTACTAATATCTATTTTTCTTCCCTTACTTCCCTTCTTTTTCTCCCTTTGTTTCTCATCCTCTAATTCTTCCTCCTTTGTTTTTTGTCTGTTCTCCTCTCGTCCCCTTTTCCTTTTCTGTGCATCCTCCAATTTCTCCTCACTAATCTTGCTATCACTCTGTCACCTTGTTCTTTACCTCCTCTTACCACCCTCTCCTTCTTTGATTCCTTCTCTCACTTCTTCCTCCCGTCTTCTCCTTATCCATCTGTTCTTTCCCTCTCTTCTACTACTGTCTTCCCTCTCTCCTTTGTCCACCTCCCCTTTATTTCCTTGATTCCTTCCCTCACTTCCTCCTCCCATCTCTCCTCTTCTCCCTGTTTTTCTTATCATTTCTTTACATCTCTCATCTCTTTCCTCTCTCCTTCTCTTCCTCCACTCTTTCCCTCTCTCCTCCCTCCTGGCATATCTGTCGTTCCACCTCTCCTGTGTCAGCGCTCTGTCGCTCAGCTGTCACTTTCAAACTGGGACGAACACACACACACACACACACACACACACACACACACACACACACACACAAATACACACACTCTCAGAAAATTATCAGCCTGTGGCTTGCGAGGCCTCCCGTCTTTCAGCCCTGATGTTGTTTCAGCCACTCTCACACCATACCGACCAGGACACACACACACACAGACACACACACACACACACACACAAGAAGGGCCAAGTGTATTATTAGAGCACTGTTTAGTACCAAAGAGAACACACACACCTCACTGACAGGTGTCCCATTGCAGTGACTGTTCAAAGCAACTGCAGGTTTTCATTGTGTGTGTGTGTGTGTGTGTGTGTGTGTGTGTGTGTGTGTGTGTGTGTGTGTGAGGTCAGTACATTATCTCTGACCACAGACCTCAAAGATCAAAGGTGGTTTGAAAAAAGTAGAAGGAGAAGGAAATGAAATGAGGTACGAAATGAGAGAGATGGAGGAGAGAAAGAAAGAAAGAAAGAAAGACAGACAGAAAGAAAGACAAAGAAAGAAAGAAAGAAGCAAGGGGAAGGAAAGATGGAAAGAGGAAAGAAAGACGGAGGAAGGAAAAAGGAAAAAAATAAGTAGCATGGATGGAAGAATGACAAAAAGAAAGTGGGAAGGGAGGAAAGAAAGACAGTCGAGAGGACGGGAGGAAAGAGGGAGGAAGAAAGACAAAGTAGGTAGGAAAAAGAGGATGTGAAGAAGGAAAAAGAAGTAGAAAAGAATGTAGGGACGGAGGGAAGAAGGGGGCTTAAAAGAAAAAAGAGGAAGTGATGAAGGAAGGAAGGTGGAATGGAAGACTGGTAGAAAGAAAGTGGGTAGACAGGGAGGAAGGAAGAAAAGAAACAGAGAGAAAGGAGTGACAGTAAGAAAGAAATAGGAAAGACGGAAGGAGAAAAGGCATTGAGGAGGAAGAATGACAGAAAGAAAGTAAAGAGGGAGGCAGGAAGGACAGAAGAGAAACATGGAGAAAAGAAAGTAGGAAGGAAGGAAGGAAGGAAGGAAGAAGAAGAAAGGACAGATGGAGGAAAGACACTCAGGAGGAATAATGAAAGGCATAAGGTATATAGGCAAGGAGGAAGAAAAGAAGTAAGCAGGAAAAGAAAGTATGGAGAGAGGGAGAGAGGAAGCAAAAAGGAAAACAGGTAAGGAAGGAAGGAAGGAAGGAGGGAAGGAAGGAAAGACAAAAGACGGAAGAATAATAGAAAGTTGGTATGGAAAAAGGACAGAAGGGGGGATAAGAGAGGAGACAAAGAAAATAAGGAGAAAGGGAGAAAAGTAAAAAAGAGGTAGAAAGGAGGAATAAAGCAGGTAGGAAGGAAGGAAGGATGAAACAAAGAAAGAGGGAGGAATAGAGACGTGAAAAGTAGGAAGTATGATAGAAAGTGGGAGGGCTTGATAGGGCGAGGAAGGACAAAATAAAGTAGGAAAGAAGGAAGGAAGAGAGGGTGGAAGGAAGAAAGGAAGGAAGGAAGGAAGGAAGGGGGGATCAAAAGGACAAAGAAAAAGGTTATTATAAATCACGACCAGTCTCTTAAAGGAGAAACACAGACTAACTGAATAAACTCTGAATAAACCAACTGAATTACATTTTAATTGACTTAATAATGAGTTAGAGCAGAACAAGAATTCATTTAATAAAATGTCATTAACTCAGAGAATCAGTTTAAACTGTGTTTCAGTGTTTAAACTCGTCTCTGGAAAGAATCAATGAGAACTGAATCATGACAGCTGACAACATCATCATTAGACAGCTTCATCACTTAAACACAGAGGCTGATTGACAGCTCTAAGCTGCTTTGTGTCAGACGTTTGTCGGATCAAGTAAAGTGACACCATCAGTGATACTGATGATTAACAGTGTCTCTGGTTATCGTTTTGTTCTGTCTGTAATTGAGGAAAGTACATTTATTCCACATGCACAGTGCTTAAGTACAGTACTCAGGTACTTTTACTTCACTTGCACGCTCCCATTATTTGCTACATTATATGTCCACTCAGTGCTGGGACACTGCCTTGTTGCTTAATGTTAAGCTCTTCAATCTTCATTTGTCATTATTATGCACAACAACTGCAGAGAAGCAGTCGTTGGCAATGGAAGTCTTAGAGCTCAGACTCCCTCTAACAATGCTATTACAACATGTACAAAGAGAAAATCTCTCAAGGGAAAAAAGTCAGAATCTAAGAAATAAAACAGTGCAGAGGTGAAGTGCAGAAGAAAAGTTATTAATAAAAAACAGAAGCGCATAATTTCAATTCAGTTTTAAATGGGTTAAAGATTCGGGTTTCCATGGACACAGACAGAAACCTACAAACATGGGCTTAAAGGGTACTTTATGTACCCTTTAAGCCCATGGGTGTTCCAAATAAGTCCACTTCATGATTTGTTGATAAATAAATATATATAAAAAATCCAATCCAACAATCCAAAAGTCAGGGATCCTCTGACTTGTAAATGGCATTTGAAATTAGCATGATCAACCCTTTTGCTGTGTTGTCAACACAGAAAAAGCTAAACTTACATGTCTTCTTTGGAATGTAGCCAAAAAACTATTCATGAACAAAATCAAAATTATAATGGAAATTACTCTTCAATACTTCATCTTTCAATATGTGTTATCATTTTGTCTGTATCTCTATCATTGTACTGTTTGCATTTAGAATTGGCCAAAATTTCTGGTCCAGCCAGCTGGTTGAAAGTGCATATATTTTTATCAAGATTTCTAAAGACCTAATGACTGAAAGAAAAACAGTTTCCAGGTTCAATACTAATATTTTAAGGATAATAAATGATGATATAATGATATTTAATTATCTGAATTGTGGGGCTGATTGATTAGGTGAGGTCAAAGTTAGGCAGGAAAATGGTTCAAAAGTCAAAACAGAGAAAATCCCCATTGAAACACAGTCAAGTGGGCTTAATGGGAGCAGGTGGGCTTAAAGCAGCTGTGTGGAACTTTTCGTTTTCGTTGATTATAGCGCCCCTTTGGTCGAAGCAGCCTGGTGTCATAAAGCCGGAAATTACCCCATGCATTTGTTTTGGAGAGCGAGAGGATTAACTAACGTCAGGTCAGTCCAAGTAAATAGTGGAAACAGCAAAATTACTCAGTAAATTCTCCTGTCGTGTTTCTGTTCTGATCTAATCTAATCTGTTGTGTATTTTGAGCTACTAAGGCTACAGTAGTAGTGTGAGCCTCAAGTTATTCTGGGTAATGTAGTAACCGTTGTTGTGCTACTGAGAAACAATGAGAAGCAGCCATGCACGTTCGGTGTAAGGAGGAATAAACAGTTAACAAGTCATCTGCTGAGTCCGCATTATTATGTGAAAAGAATACAGACGATTTGGGAGTTATGCCCTTTCTCTGTCATTTTCATATGGAGACAGCGGTTAGCACGGCACTGTCAGTACATCTTGCATGGAGGGATACACCGGTGAGCAAGAGCTGCAGCTGGCTCTGGGACAGGTACGCCAGGTCACTCGGTAAAAGCAAACAAAGAGACGACACGGACGATATCACTCACCCGACTGAAAGCTGTCCATCAGCTCCTGCAGGCCTGGAGCGTTTTTTCCAGTTCATTTTAGCAACATGAAAAAAAGTTTAAATCACGCCAGGATTAGTGATTGCAGCAAAGTTTTCATTCCTTGTGATGCACTCTCTGCGGCAGTTTTCCTCCTGATGATATATCTCCCCAACGATGGCAGCACATGATGTGCAGGAAATAGTAGCGGAGGATTCAGCGTCTCTCATCTCTGCTCAGCGTCCAACACATTGAGTTCCTCATCTGTGTGCTCCGGCTCAAACAGGAATGGCTCTGGATCTGTGTCTGCTACAAGAAACTCTTCAAAATCGCGTTCAAAGTCGTCCATTGCAGCTGCTAAAATCCGGAGATATCGCTAGGCTAAATAAACAGCTGAGTTTTGTTTACAAGCTACATCTGTGCCTGCTCACCGGTGTATCCCTCCGCAGATCACAGCGCAGGACGTACTGACCCTCTATCAGCGCAATGCTGACCGCTGAGACCCAGCCACTGGACATACAGACACAAAAAAGATATCAATCATGTTGTCTCAATATGAAAATGATAGAGAAAGGGCATAACTCCAAAATCGTCGGAGTATTCTTTTATGTGAAGATACACAGTGAAGACATAACATAATCCTAACACAGCAAAGCTGTTACCTGCAGCCTTCGCTTGCAAAGCTAACGCTACTAACATTAGGTCAGTCCAAGTAATTAGTGGAAACATGCTAACATGCTAACGTTGCACACAAGTTAGTAGTAAAGTAAGACCTGTTCATAAATGTTCTGGTGCAGCTCTGAATTTCTTATAAACTGAGGACAACTGCCTGCTGTATATTTGTGTTCATGGTCACAGTCACAGATAATTTTACATGATGCTCCTTCGTTATCCGCCATGACATCAAAAGTACAACCAAGTCCTCATAGATACATCTCTGGTAAAACTGTTAGGTGTTATGTGTTCAGCAATGCCCGTTGCATACTGCTTCCTCGAAGAACACTGTAAACACGGCTCCTTCTTCTTCTGTGGTTTAATAGCTGTGGGCCGCTGCGGGTGAGCAGAATCACTTCCGCCTCGGGTGCTATTCTGGTTTGCTGACTTCCGCTGTGTGTCCGACCCGAGCTAGGCTACGCTAAATAGCCATATAGAGAAAGGCTTTTTTGTCGCTGTTGGGTTCAAATAAATATGTGGATCTTCAAGGGGGGTGATACGAACTAGGGACAGTTTTATTAATGGTAAAAAGTTCTGCATAGCTGCTTTAAAGGGATCATAAGTGAATATCTGGTTAAAAGTAAAAAAATGTATTCTACACACATGACATTAAAAAAACAGCTACATGAAATGAATCTATATATGCTGACATGAAAAGTATCAATTGAGCATGCACTTTAGTAATTAGCTATACTCATTTATATCCACCCTAAACGGTGTGATTTTTTTTTGCTAGTGTCCCCTTTAAGCCCACTTGGTAAAAATGTCAATGAAAAAATAAATAAAGATAAATATACACATGTATTATCTATTTAACAGTATAATAATATATTTTGCATACAAAAATGTAAACTATACATGCTTATCATGCTTTATGTCATTGCAGTTTGTGTTTGTTATTTTGACTTCAAAAGAAAAAATATTTCTCAAGTAATATTCTCACATATATTTTATTCAAAGCACTAATCTCACTAATTTAACAAATGAGTACTTCCCAAAAGCAGGAGTAGAAATATGGAAAAAAAATGCTGTTTTCTGAGGTCACCAAAATCACTGAAATTTTTTGCAACTTCTTCTGGGAGCAGCAGGCACATATCATGTGCTTCGATAACTCAATATCGACAAATCTGATTGGCTTACAATAAAAAAAATATAATTTATGCAACAAGCAGCTTCATTGGAAGAACCATGACACAGCAAAAATGGTGATGTAGTTTTTTTTTTTACTCAGAAGACAAGTGGGCAAAACTACAAAACCTAGACTTTCTTCAATATAGACTAATATGAATTTTTTGTGTAATAACATTTTTAGCCATATCACCTAGCCCAAGTTGATATGATAGGTATGGAACACGCACATGTAAAGTATTCATGTTTTGCAGAAATGTTTTCCTCTGGTGACTGAGGTGCCCCCCATAAGTCTAAATATTCTGCAATATTGTCAGAAGACTCAGACATGTTTAAATCTGCAGAAATTAAGGGATACAGTCCACGTCTACACCAGTGATGAGCAGTGACCGTCACCATGACTCCAGCTACATCCACATTAAATCCAAAAAGAAGATGGAGGCAAAATTTCAACACTAAATTTTTATAAAAATGACAAACTGGACAAGCATCTAATCTGTGTGTGTGTGTGTGTGTGTGTGTGTGTGTGTGTGTGTGTGTGTGTGTGTGTGTGTGTGTGTGTGTGTGTGCGTATGTGTGTGTGTGTGTCCTCATATTGAGGTAATCTCCCAGAGTGGCCGGCTTTAAGCCTCGTCATCTCTCAGTCTCTTACACACACACACACACACACACACACACACACACACACACACACACACACACACACACACACACACCTTCCTTCATTAGGCATCAATATTCAGGTTCATTTTAATTTAGCACCAAAGGAGGTCAGACGAGCGAGCTCATCACCCTGTTATAGCTTCGTCACGCGTGCTAACACACACACACACACACACACACACACATACACACGCAGAGACACCATCCATTCTGCTCTACTTCTGCAGCAGATAGTGGAGGAGGCTGTAAATGGACTGCAGCCGTCACAGTCTGACTGACTGCTACTACTGAAGACAGAGAGGAAGAGTCAAAATACAGAACGTAAAGAAGGAAAGAGTTTAGTAAAACTATTCACAGCTTTAAGGACCAAAAACCTGCTACTGATGACATCATGTTCACTCCTGACTGACTGAGACACAAGCTGGAATGATCCTGAGGTGACTCTCTGTCTTCAGTCCACAAACTGTCAGATTACTTTTTGTGACTGTTTTCGTTTTCACTGACACCACAGCAGCAGCTTTAACCAAGGACAACTACTTACTACTACATACTACTACTACCAGCAATACATTCATGCATACTACTGCTACTACCAAGATAGCACATAAATGCATACTTCTACTACGACTACCAATAGTAATATGACTACTACTACCAATACTACTAACACAACAACAAACTACGTACTACTGCTACATACTGCTACAGCAACAAACATGCCACTTTTACATAATACTACAACTACAACAAACATATTAGTACTACAATATACTACTAAAATTACTACTACATTCTACTGCTACAACAACTACCCACAGGGCTGTACAGTATGACATATATGTCGCACATGCGATGGAAAAAAATGTTTGTGCGATGAATTTATTTGCCTAGTAGCACGCGTGCGACAGACTGCTTGCGAGCCGCTTCGTGAGGGGGAGACAAGGCGGAGAAAAAAACAGAGAGTTGAGCATAACCTGAATAAAAAACCGGGGCTAGCTGTGAGGCTAGCGGAGCGTTAGCTGCAGCATGACCGGAGGAAGCACAGCCAGTTAGCCTCCGCTAGCTTCCCAGACAGAGGGGAGCCCAGTAATTTGGACGAGCCAGTGTGCCAGGTTTGTCCTAAATCCATCTCAACAAAAAGAGCGAATACAATCAACTTAACTACACACCTGAGAGTATTGTATTTCTAAGGTCTTTATTTATTTTGGTATTTTTAAGTATTATTTCGGATATTTACATTAACAAAAAAAATTTGCATTCCTAAATATATATAAAAATAAAACGTACTACCGCTATTACTACTATTACTACTAGTAATGATAGTAGTAGTAGTAGTAATACAATTACTTACTAAATACAACTACTAACATTACATACCACTATTACAACCACTATACACTACTACTACCATATTAATCCAAAAACATCAAATATGGTTGTAAAACTCTGACAGTTTAACATTTAACTACCCAATGAATACTTTTAATTTTCTCACTTTGAGTACATGTTACTGATAATACTAAGATAATGTTTATTTAAATAAGGCTTTAAATGCAGGACTTTTACTTGCAGTGTAGTATTTTCATAGTTTGATATCAGTACATGTACTTCAGTAAAGGATCTGAATACTTCTTCCAATGGTGGATGTTTGTTTGGCTAAAAGGAGCTGGGGGAAACAAAAAGTGTTTGTTGTCTTTCTGTTCTTATTTTATCACAAACAGATGAATTCTCCAGCTCTTTAACAACAAATCAAAAGCGTACTGTCTATAAGTCGTATTTAGTCTGATCTGCCTCCCTGTTTTGATGACAACTCAGCCATCCCCATGACAACTTAGCAAACTCCATCTGTTGATGAAGGGTATAACATGGGGATGAAATTGTGTGTTTTACATACGTTTCTTTTTTTGTTTGCCATTACAAAGTACTTCAAACAGTTTTGCAGGAAATCTACTTCTGCTGTCTAACATTAGAAGTTTTTGTGATGAGTTGTTCAGACACTAAGGGTGGAACAATGACCTACAGTAGAAGCTTAAAGCCCTGAATATAGTTGTTCTGCACATGAACAGACAGGAAAAAGTAATCCATCCTTAGTGCCCTGGGTGATTGAGGGTCTGAAAACATGAGGAAGTAGGAAAGGAAAGAAGAAAAGGACATAAAAGAAACAAGAACAAGGAAACACACACTGTGCGACACAGAGAAGTGGAGATCTACTGTGTGTGTGTGTGTGTGTGTGTGTGTGTGTGTGTGTGTGTGTGTGTGTGTGTGTGTGTGTGTGTGTGTGTGTTCTACTCTCCGTCGCAAACCTGGCATGATGCTGATCAGCTTAATAGGCTTTCTATTGATTCTGCCTGTCTGTTCAGACACACACACACACACACACACACACACACACACACACACACACACACACACACACACACACACACACACACACACACACACACTGCGACCCAGTTAGATTTATCCTATTTGAGTCTCTCTCCTCCCCACCTTGTCTCTTCAATTCTGTTATTCTGTGTGTGTGTGTGTGTGTGTGTGTCTGTGTGTGTCTGTGTGTGAGTGAGTGCATGCTTGCGTGCGTGCATGTGTGTGTGTGTGTGTGTGTGTGTGTGTGTGTCATGCTGTTCTCTTGTTCTTCTCACTGTCGTCCCTCGTGGCTGATTAAATCAGTTTCTATTAGGACCTCTCTCTCTCCTTCTCTGTGTGTGTGTGTGTGTGTCTTTCTCTCTCTCGTTCTGTCAACACGTCCCAGCTGCCAGTGTTTTTATTCAAATCTCTTGTTTGTACAGATTTCAACATAAAGTTTGTATTTGAAAAGTTGTGACGTTTAACATTAAATGTATGATTTAAAGTCTGTGGCTGGATCTTCTGACAGCCCGCTCATGTGACAGAGTCTCACTGGGATGTTTGTCATATTCCCTGATGACTTGTTTGTGTCTGAAGGTGGGGTGGGATTCCCATCAAGCACTCCTTGCACCTGTTCGACACAGTGGAAAGCTCCAACAAGACTACAGGTCCTTTCGCATCTTGGTTTGGTGCAGACTTTTAAGTTTGAGCCGCAGCAAAATTACAGGTACTAAACCATCCCCAGATCACAGACCTTGGTCCAACAAAAAGTCTAGGGCCATATAGCACCTTGAGTTAAGATTTTCCTTTAAATATTTAAGACCAATTACAGGAAGTTCTGACAGAACCAGGAAAAACAATGCAAAAAAAGCCAAAACAAAAAACAAAAAAAACAAAACAAAACAGTAGTCCACTGGGAGAGGAGGAGATCGGCACAAATAAAGACAAACCAAAGGGAAACCAATAGAGACTAAGAGATACCAAAGGTATAGAGCAGAGTAAATAAGAAAGCCATTAAAGATGAAGAGAAACCAAAAGGAAACCAGTAGAGACTTAGGCTGTGGTTGAATAATTTAAAAATGACATCCTATGTCTTGTTCTAAATACTTTTCCTTGACCTAAATAGAAACATCATGAGGTCAAGGAAAGATATTAAAGGGAATTCATAAGGACTTAGGCAAAGACAACCATGGTGCTGAGAAAATCCAACTGCCCTTACACTATGCTCTGTAATTATGCGGCAGCGTTTGTTAATAATGTGGGTCGGTTGGGATAAAACGACAATGTTCTGATGATGGACCACTAAAACACATCTTCAATAATTAATCCTGTGTGCAGACTACATAAACACTTACAACCCAATGAAAAATAGAACTCTATTACCAAGGTTGGAATTGAAATCAAAAAAGCAATACAGGCTACCAGTAATTAAAGGAAATGGTTGTGACATTGAGAATGGTTTCTCACACTCGCATTCCTGTCCACTCATATTTATAACATGAATCCCACTGTGATTGCATTAAAATAATTATCAAATTCATGCACGATAGGTATATTGGGGGGTTTTGTGAAAGGCCAAATGGTGCATCACAAGGACTTGTGGGATGGCATTATCTCCTTTCCTTAGGTAAAGGATAGTCCAGTGTACTCTTTGAAGGAGATAAGAAAGGAAGTACTGAAGCTTCTTTCCTTAGCAGCAGCTCTTATCATGACAGCCACTTAGAAACCCCCAAGTCTTTTCACTCAGTTCAGAACCTTCCAAGGCAAAAAAACATATTTCAGGAGAAACCAAACGGAGAGACCGGACAAAATTTAGACGAGACCAGAGGAAAACAATACAGACAACTAGAGACCAGGAGAGGAACACCATAACCTCTTCCAACAATATGGAGTAAAAAGTATTCCTGCTGTCACGGTTTCTTGACCAAAACAAAGATGGCTCTGTACTATCTGTTTAACTTAAACCAAAATTAAAGTTTGATTGGATATAATTATATGTGTTTGTGTTACATTATATTATCTTATATTTCCATACAAAGGAAAAGGTTTTATATTTTTCTTGTGCATACAAAACGAGCAACAACAACGCAGGAAATTTATCTTTATTTTTGGTTAGAACAGTGGATAACAACAGAATGTATTTATTCTTAATAAATAATCAGATGCTTGGCTCTGTGACTTCCATGTAAATGTAATATTTAATAGTCAGAGGGGCTAACACAGTAAACATGTAAGGACCAGAAGTCTTGTCCAATCACCCCCCTCTTTCTCTCTCTTCTAAGTCAGTGTTTCCTTTTTCCTTGGATGCACACACACACACATACACACACACACGCACGCACGCACACACACACACACACACACACACACACACACACACACACACACACACACACACACACACACACACACACACACACTTTGTAGTGATACAAGGCCATGTCATCAGTTTGTAGAGGAGCTGATGGATGATCTGCAGGACTCTGGACCGTCTGACTGACTGTTTCCTGTCTGCTGTTGAACCAGTAAACAGATGAAGGTGCACACAAGCCCCAAGGACACTTTGTAATGCACACACACACACACACACACACACACACACACACACACACTGGCCTTGTCTATCACATGCTGTTGAACATGGCAGTCAGTCATCGATCTCTTTCTCTCTCAGTTCATCATCTCTGATCACCCATACTCGTTTTCACAAGTCTGTCTGTTTTTAACTAATCTGACTCAAACCAGCCTCCTCCACCTGCTCTGCACCTGCATAGGATGCAAAATGTGCACAAAAATAAACATGTTTTATGGATGCAAACACGTGCAGGAGTTACGTTCACCTTTTTCTGCCTTTGGAGGAAGAAGGTTTTTTTTGCATGTGTGAAACCCTGATATCATGAAGTGCAGTGTTCAGCAGGGAAAGCTGAACATGTTGGTTCTCCTTTTTAAGCGTTCCCTTTTGACTTTGACCCTTTCTAGTAGCACTATGGAGGTACTTACTTTTGAGTGTGTTCTAGTTTTATCTATAAGTGGCAGTGATACAGCAAGAAATGCAGCAATGTTTCAACAAAAGTAAGGAAGAGGAAGACTGCAGGGAAGTTAACACCATGGATTATTACATGCGCGCA
This sequence comes from Epinephelus awoara, assembly GCA_035609425.1. Taxonomy (NCBI): domain Eukaryota; kingdom Metazoa; phylum Chordata; class Actinopteri; order Perciformes; family Serranidae; genus Epinephelus; species Epinephelus awoara. Next base: position 29,476,493 of record CM069314.1, on the reverse strand, counting down.
GATGGAACTGGGGACGGGGGTGACATGTCCCCCCAGATTTATAGTGACCCCGATCCGTCCCCCCCACTGTCCCCCCTACACATAGGTAAAAAAGAGGATCACTGTCCCGTTAGTTAGGCTAACTTACATTGCAGCACAAAGTTGAAATGGCAGCGGCAGTAGCCTTGTCAGTGATCAATCCACATTACACCGATTCAAGAAGGGGAAAGGCTGGAGCAGATCCTTGCTGAGTTGGGAAAGCAAGGTGTTCAATTTTCCACATAATTCTCAATTAATAACACTGCACAGCTGATCCATTGATAGCCCTGTGTTTGTGCTACGACTCATGGTGCGTTCAACTGTACTCGTAAGTCGGAGTTTTGAAGTCGGAAAAGCATTGAAATATAGCATCTACAAGTATAAACGCTGGGGTTTTCGTTTCATTTCATTAACTGTCCATTTTTTTTCGAATTCCATGTTCCATGTCCCAGTTTTTAAACTGGGAAGCGCTCAGTTTGGAGGTTACATTGTTTGGAGCTCCGAGTTCCAACTTCCAATGTAAATGTAACGCACCATAAGGCACGGGGCCCTAAGAGGAGCTGATAGCTGTGCCTGTGCCTGTAGCGGTAACCATATATCACCATATATGGACTATATAGTTACCAAAAGATGTAACTATCCTATGCCTGTTGCCTGCTGACTTTCTCAGATGTGGCAAATATTTGTATTGTAATGTTGAGTAGCTAGTCTGACAATAATAAGAAGGCATTTGGACTTAAGTGAGGTAGGCTGAATGTAAAATAACAGCATTCTAGGCTGTAGGTGAATATCTTTAATGTTGTTATTTTTATGTATAATGCTATTTTAGTAAGCAGCAACTGTTAACTGAAATTATAAGATTTAAAATGTTAACACTGTCCTCCTGGCCTTTGCCCGTTGCCTGTTGACTTCCCCAGATGTGGCAGATATTCATTTATATATACATATATATATATATACATATATATATATATATATATATATAGATATATATGTATGCATATATATCTATATATCCATATATATATATATGCATATATATATGATTTAACTGTGCAGCTCCTCTAGATTTTCAAAATGTTATTGGACCAATTGGATCATATTCCGATAGTAAAACAAATCATTTTTAGGGGGCTATGACACTTAAAAAAATGTATTCACTGATTTACAGATGTCCCTTTCTTCATGTGGCTTCACGTGACGGACCCAGACGGTGTAGTTACACTTTTGATCACTATGTAACATTGGCTTCAAAGCCCAACGCTCTGCCAGAGGGCTGGTTTCACACAGATGTAAAAAAATACAAGATCCAAAAGGCTCACAGCAGTCAGCTTTGCAAATGTTTTCTGAGGTGTGTGGTTTCCCTGTCCAACATGGGAGCTGTGGCTAACATGTTAGCTCATTGCTGTAAATGTTGATATTTTTCTTGCTTTAAACTACCAGCAGCTTATTCTGGTCCTGAGTGACGACCAGCGAGCTTAACCCTGAGGACCCCTCCACCAACCCTGCATGACCCTGAGACGACCCCACGACTACACCCCCAACACACACACACACACACACACACACACACACACACACACACACACACACACACACACACACACACACCAGCTGAAGGCTTTTCCTCACTGCCAACAAGGACATGCAATGACCAGCCAACAATATTTATCATGTATAATCAAAAGCTCTTTCATACATTATTTTAACCTATTCTAACTATTATTGATGCTCCAATTGTGTTAGACTGATTTGAATTTAATTTTTGTTTTTAAAATACACTCCCATGAAAGTCAAATTTAAGAACATATTTACATTCAAACACTTTTTTCTATCATTATAATTGTTGATTTACACATATTAAGTTTCTTTAATACATTTTTGTTGTAATTTAAAGTGTGTTTTAATGTATTATTGCTGCAGTCATGTTTTCTTAAATATTGTGCTCAGGTCAAAACACAAAAAAAGAGGTAAACACACACACACACACACACACACACACACACACACACACTGAGCCGTCTCCTCATGTTATCTCCTCCCCGCTGAAGTGCCCTGACCAGCTTCAGAGAGGCTGCTGTTAATTCTTTATTTGTTGCCATTTTTAATCTCATTCCACCGTCTGTCTGTCTGTTGGCAGGAAGTGATGCCGTCTTTACTTCAGACTCACTGTGTTGACATGTAAAAGACAGTTTTCTCCTGGTTATGGAGAATATGTTGCATCAGTAGTTCATGTTTGTTTGTTGGTCCGTCATCAAGGTCATCTGTTACATCACTACATGTCAACAAATTACTGAAGCGGTGACAAAACAAGACGAAAACATCACGCATTCAAAAAAGACTTAAAGCCGCTACAAGGAACTTTTAACTGGATATGCAAAAGTCTCTCGTTTCTGCAGATGTCTGTGCGTGACCTACAACAGCAAATGAGACCATCGGTGTGAAGATAAGCTATTTCTATATAGTGTATATCCATACCTTTAGGAAACTGTCTCCGGGTCCGCCCCAGGTCGCTTCCAGGACGAAACGATTTACGGCACTCAGACGGCACACGTCATCTTACCTAGCTGCTTACATTTATAGTGACGCTTATAAATAGTCGCTATTCCTCTTCCTTGACCCGACGTCCGCGGGGAGTTAAAATAGCAGCAATCATCGGGTAAAAGTTCTGTGAAAGCACTGGACTCACCAACAGTCAGTCACGTCTCAGTCACACAGAGAAAATCCAATCCTCGGGAAGTCAGGAAATCCTTCAGGATAAATGTTTTGTTCGCTAGCGATCTAGCATTTACCAGCCCAATCCTGGCAGGAGCCGGCGGGTCCACAGCGTTAGCTGTCCGGGGAGTCACCCGCAGATTGCACATATTCACCCCGTGCCAGTGGGGACGAGGAGAGCAGGGGCCGCGGGGCTGGAACACCTCATCCAGGCTGACGACAGATACCAGCCAGGCGTCGACAGGGTCCAGCGAGTGCCTAGAAATAAAGAGGCAAGGCACCGCTCCATACTCAGTCCAAGAAGCTGTAGAAGTGCTCACCAAACAGGCCTTCAGCCTTACCAGCTGACCACTGTGGTTACCCCGGCGGCGGTGGCGCCTACGCCGGAGAGGTGGAGCTGGGGCGCGGCAGAGGTGAGCTGGGATCCCTGATAGTAGTGGGGGCAAAGTTTTCCCGTCTTGTTGTTTCATTCATCCCCAAAACAAACACATGCGCGAGCCAGGTAAGCGTCTTTATTGCAATACGCGCTAGAGCTCATGGAAAATGTGGGCTTCATTCCGGCAAAACACTACCGCTTTTGTCCACAGGGTCGCCAAAATCAACTCAAAATCAAAGTTTCTTGTAGGGGCTTTAAAGCAACACTTACCTTTCTGTAAATTTTACACTTTTCTTTGTTTAGGTTTAAATGCTATTAATAAGCTGATGGCACACTAAAATGTAAGTGAATTCCACCAGAAATAAAATCTCATATTATACCATTCTTATATGGTTCTAAGAAAACTCCAACCAATCATCGCATTCGGACTGAATGCAATGATCGCGTAACATCCCCAAGAGCTAACCCCATCAAACCAGCTGTTCTGCTCGCTGGACATTAAAATGGATCACATCCAACTGTGGAGATCCACTCACCGAGGAGTGAGGGACTGCTGCGTCCTTGTGTTCACTGAGACATGGAATGGTAACTTATCAGACTCCAGTGTTGAGCTAACGGGGCTAACACCACATAGAGCAGACAGGGAGGCTGCATCATCTGGTAAGCTCTGTGGTGGCGGTCTGACAATATACACAAACAGTTCATGGTGCTGTGATGTGGAGAGGATCTCCGAGTTCTGCTCTCAGGATGTGAAGTTTTTGACTGTAAAATGTCAAACCTTTTCATCTTACTATTGCACGATATGTTCTTTCTTTGATTTTTTTTAATTAATTTTCAAAATAAAATATTTTGAAGACATACAGAACATACAGAATAAACAATTAAAAACATACCCCCCACCCCCCTTCCTCCAGACCGTGCCATGTGATGTATACGTTTACATGATTACACACTAATGTGTTCAGTTTAAAGGGTTACATGTGTTACATTATTAAGATGATACAGTTCAAAATCAACCTTACATGTACCATTATACCCTATAGAATGAAGCATGCCTCAACAAAGGGAGGTTTCAATTAATAGAGGTCCCCATATATTGAGGAAATGTTCTGGTTTACCCTTCACATTATACATGATTTTTTTCTGGGGTACAATATGAGGTAAGTTCATTCGACCAATGTTTCTTTTTTTTTTTTAAGATTTTTTTGGGCCATTTTGCTTTTAATTGATAGGACAGTTAAGCGTGAAAGGGGGAGAGATGGACAAAAGAAGAGAAAACTATAGAAATTTATATACATTTTGGACATTTTTCTATCTTTGCTGGGGGGTTTTTCAATATTGAATAATTTTATGTTAATTATGTGTGAGGTTTAACCACACCTGAAATGTGACACAACTAAACACTGTTTTATTGTAAGTGGTCACATGTCAAACAGTTGGGAACAGCATCCTTATTATGCGTTGTATTTTATACGCATATCATATTTTTTATGTAACTTGTAAAGCAAGCAGTAACTACAGTTGTCAGATGAATGTAGTGCAGTAAAAAGTACAATAATTACCTTTGAAGTAGAAGTATACAATAGCATAAAAACATATATTCAAACATACACCTGTAGTTAATGAAACGCTGCAGATGTGGAAACAGTTAAAAATGCAAATTCATGCAAATTCCAATAAACTCTCCTTGTAACATCAATCCAATTTTTCCTCCATCTCTGAATGATAGTGCCTTCAGGGTGTGGCATCAGAGAGGTATCACCACATTTGAAGATCTAATATATCATTTGCCTCCTTCTCACAATTGTCCCAGAAATTCAAACTTGCCAAAACTCACCTTTTCAGACATTTTCAGATTTGTGATTTTGCACAATTTTATTTATTTTTTTATTATTTTTCCACTTCCTCCTAAAACTCTACTACAAAGGATGCTAGAGACCAGTGTCCACAACAAAGGGGTTGTTTCCTATTTATCTGACCTTATCACAAACGCTACACCTTCTCATATCTGTTAGTAAGACAGCAGTGGGTGACTGATTTAGACCATGAGTTCCAAGATGATGAGTGGGACATAGTTTGGACAGAATCCACCCCTCCTCCAATTGCGCCCTTTACAGCCTCATCCAACTTAAGCTCATTCACCTAATGTACTGGACCAAGGTCAGGATGTCTAAAATCACACCTGACATGAACCCAATATGCAATAGATGCAAGCAGGCTCCAGCTACATTGATACACAAGTTTTGACTTTGGTCCATCATTATTTACATTTAATTTATTTATTTTTAAAGCATTTAGAGCAATTATTGACCCTTCCCTACTCATCGCTCTCCTTGGCCTTTCACCCAAAAGTATTCCACTCCCGTTGATGGGTTGATGACTTTGGTGTGCAAAACTTTAGAACGTGTTCATATAAACGTGTAAAGAGCTTTAACAGTTTATTGCTGACATCCATGCTTTCTTTTACTTTGGCTCAAACACACAGAGAACAGAAACATCCAACTATAAAAGAATACAGCTTTGGCCCAGAGACAGACAGTAACCTGTCCGAGGTGTTTCCCTGCCTTTCATCCAGTGCATGCTGGGATACGCTCCAGCCACACCACCACCCTGAGCTGGAATCTTTTGTATATGATCTTTTTTTTTCTTTTTTTTTACTGAAACACAATCAGCTGCTTGCAGGGCCAAGGACCTCCATAACAGCTGCCAGCACAGTGACTTACATCACCTGGAAGTCCTCTTTAGGACTCCAAATGATTGCTGGGGAGCCAGCCAGAAAAGAATGGATCGACCGCGGCCAAAACCGGACCAGCGCTTGGCCGGCGCCTGCTGATCATCTCCCAGTCTGTGTGGGAGCCAGCACAGACACCGGCAGCTCCACATGGGACAGGCAGCCCAAAAAACAGGAGCTTCAAAATACCAAAGTACCGATCGACAGCATTACTGGCAAGCTGATCCGCCCGCTTCACTCCGATACCTTAAAATAAAATCCATCTGAGATACAAAGACTAATCATTTGATTGTTTCTTATTCATGACTGTTTTATTGTTATTGCTGTTCTATTGCTCTTCCTGTATCTCCTCCATATAATTAGGGAACATAAGTGTATTGATATGTTCAGTTATATGCTAAGAGAAAGGTCAGAAAGTGGTGAGCAGAGGCTGATGGAGAGATGACGGAGAGAGGGAAAAGAAAAGGATGGAGTCAGACATTTGATATTTGTTTTTGTTGTCGGAATTAGAATGAACTTTTACGGTCATTAGTGGATGTGATTGTTATTGATGTCCTCGTTACATTTTCCTTTATGTTCCACTGTGCACTTTAATGCCAATGATACACTGCATATTTACAGATGGGGGAGCAGATTAAAAAGTAAAGCAGAGATGGAGGGAAAAAGTGAGAGACTTAAAAAAGAGGAAGACAATTCAAATAAATCTTTCAGCCCAGACACCAAAAGAAAATGCTGGCACTTTGATGTTTTTAGCGGGATGTCTCTATAGTTCCAGTGGGTGAGATGACACCAGAAGTCCACACCATTTTCAGGTGTGATTATACCACCAAAACCTGGTGGGTTTTTTTACCAAGATTTTGCTTTATTTCAAGCAGGGCTTGTGCAACCTAAATCAGATGTTTTTTAATAAGGCGTCACCACATTTACAGCGGAGATTGTGCCGCCAAAAGTGTATGTATTTAAGCGAGATGTCACTGCATTTCCAGCAGGGGTTTAGCCACCAAAAGCGGATGTCTTTTAGCAAGGAAACACTTTATTTCCAGTGGGGGTTGTAGCAAAAAAGAAAAAATGAAAATAAAACAGATAGTCTAAGCCAAAGCATAATATCTTCCTAACCATAACCAATTGCTTTTTGTGCCTAAACTTAATGACACATTAACCACAATGGGGATGAGGGGGGGGAATGAGGGCCACGGGCTGGAGTCAAGCCCTGGGCCGCTACGGCAACAACCTTGTACATGGGGTGTCTGCTCTATCGACTAAGCTACTGACGCCCCACCATTTTACATTCTGTGCTAAGTGGCCAGAAACAGCCACTGGATGTACAGTCTATCCTAAATGGAAAGTATGATATAAACAAAAACAACATAAGCACTGATACTGCAGCAACATAAACATGTCTTTTTTTCTTCTTTTTTTTTTCTTTCTAAGAGATGTGTCATAGAGTTTCTCTGAAACCTGTCACGTTATCATCAAAATGCCTTTCAAATAAAGACTGCAATCTAATTCTGTAGCACAGCTTTTTTTAGACGGCTAGATGTGCTTTAATCAACAGCTCCAGCAATCGATTTAAACTTTGGAAAACAAAAGCAAAATCCAGCAGCTTCTGTTCCATGATATTAATTTCACTTTAGCTCATCTCCATTAAATCCTCTATTCTGGAAAATCATCCTCTATACGTCTCACTTTCATGTGTTTTTATTAAATGATTTATTTTCTTTCTTTATTTCTTTTTATTTATTTTATTCAAAGTGTGATTTGGCTGTGTTAAATTCTTACAAAGCACTTTCACAAGCTGCAGACTTCCAGCTGCAGACTGATGCTTCAGCTGTCAAATGTGGGTGGATTGCTCAGGTGTTCTCTTACTTTTGGCCATGTAGTGTACTCTGAGTATTTATTCTATTATTTCAGTTTCTCTATTAAATCAAGATGAATTTATTTATTAGCTTCAGATAGGTGGTCTTCATAAATAACGTACAAATAATACATTTTCTCCTCAATTAATAACTCCTTTAATTTATCTTGAGTGGATTTGGCCATAAATAAAACTTTAATGTGACGATACTTTCAGGAACATGTGATTCATTGAGATTCATGCGGAGCGATGGAGCAAGAGGCGGAGGAGGACTGAGAGTGAGCGAGAGAACGAGTATGAAGGACAGGAAAATAAAGAAGATAGGGAAAAGCACAAGACAGGAAACAGAGGGGCAGGTGAGGAAGAGGAGAGAGATGGAGGTCTTTGACATGGCCGCCCGTCGTCAAAATTAATCACCAGCTGCAAAGTGTTTTAAAATGTCGGCCTGCTGCTGAGACGAGTGAGCGGCAGTGATTTACTGCAACAAGGTTCATTTTTAATCATCAGCACATCTGAGTCATGTTTAATGTTTGAGCTGGAATGACTGCAAACCCACCACAGCTACACAAGAGACCACTGGTTAGATCTTACACATAAAGACCACATTTCCCATCAGCCTACTGTGAAGCACTTTGTGACATCTGCACTAGCTAGTTTATATTGTTACATGATGTATATGATATAAATAATGTTGTGGTGTGTAAAGCACTGGTTTGTCTCCGGGTAAATATGCCACGTATGGTTTGCTATGTGCTCTGTAAATGTTGAGATAACAGGGTACATACATACACAGTGTGGGCGCATTGTTCACCCAGGACTCTCTAAGAAGTTCGTCCAGACATGCAGAAAACATTTTACTTTCTGTATTGTTTTATGTTTTGAGTGTCATGGTGTTGACTTTTTTTGGATTCCTTGGATGATACAGCACACGTGGCAGGGAGATCAAAATTTTCGAAAACTTGACAGTTAGTGTTTTTCTCCAGTCCGGGAGGTACTTGTGATGCAGTTCTTCCGAACCTGACGTGGCAGCATAAACGCTTACAAGTGTCCTAGTCTACTGTTAAATGCCAAGAAAGAAAAAGAACGCCTTGCGTCGCGAAAGAACAACAACATGTGGAAGACGGCAGCGACAGCTCCGCCTCAACTCTGTGCTGTGTATTTACACTACAAATGCTGCTAAGTGTCTACTTTTTTTTTAAAGATATTTTTGAGGGCTTTTATTTAATAGGACAGATACAGCTGAAAGGGGGAGAGTGGGTGGAGCAAGCTAGGGGCTGTGGGCCGGAATTGAACCTGCAGCCACTGCAGCAAGAACACAGCCTTTGTACCTGGGGCACACGCTCCACCAGGTGAGATAGTGAGCACCGAGCACTGCACATTTGGAGCTGGTAACCGAGAGCTGACAAACGTTCAGCTTTGAGTATAACGGTGTGCTGTGTCACTGCTTGTCATTGTTACCTAGCTGTCCAATCAAAGTGGAGAAGGGGCGGGACAAAACAACCAACCTCACATCTTACATGTGCAAGTGCTGAACGACAACAGCAATGGAAGAGAAATGTATGTTCATATACCGTAGGGTGTATATTGACATATGTTTCCTCACGCACAAAATCTCATCAACACACATAGACTAGTACTTTGTTTTTGAGGTGGATCATCAGGAATTAATATAGAAATTTAATTTTATGTAAATCTTTTAATAAAAGGTTGTTGTATGTTAGGTAAATGGGATTATTATTTTCTTTTTGTTCTTTGTTTTTTACAGTGGTATCGAATGGGGTATCAAGAATTGGGGAATTTCACTGGTGTCAACAACTAAATTTCTGGTACACGCCTACATGGCAGGACACAATATGTCAGCAAAAACTCTCAGATCTTTAGTCTGGTTTGTCCCCTCAACCTGTTTTTTTATATTAAGCTGGTGAATATAAATGTGCATTTTGTGCCTTATTGCTTCCTTTTAATTAATTTAATCTTTCTTTATGGATCAAATCACTTTTCTTTATGCTCTTCAGAATACTGTGTTTTACCAAGAAATCACATGTCAGTCATGCAGTGTAGGTGGGACTTCTTCACTGTCTATTTATTCTGAGTGGAAACAGGAAGGAAGCAGAAACAGAAGGAGCAGGTGTTGGAGGTTCAACAGGTGGAAGAGGAGCAGGATTGTCAGCAGTGTTAACAGGAGGTCAAGTGACTTCATGGCTCTGATAAATCATGAGACCTCAAAGCAGACCAACTGTGTCTAAGGTCAGCTGACCACACAGTCAGAATGTGTGTGTGTGTGTGTGTGTGTGTGTGTGTGTGTGTGTGTGTGTCTGTGTGTGTGTCTGTGTCTGTGTGTCTGTGTATGCATGCATGTGTGTGTGGCGCGGGGGTCGTGTTGAACATGCAGAGTGATCCTCCAACCTCCTCAGACCTGAACTACAGTAAATCTTAACAAAGTTTACTTTGTAGAGAACAATGAGAACAACTAACACACTGATGGACGTGTTAAAGCTCTGACAGGAAACAAGGTCTGACAGGAACACAAATCTGTCTTGTCTGTGTGATTCTCACTGGTTTAAAGGCTGATGACAGTTAATGGGATGTTGGCTCCGTCAGTCATATCTGATCAAATCACACCCACACAGACCTGATGAAGCAGATCAGCTCAGTTTAGGAGGGTTAAACTCCTAACAAGAATTATCGCCTCACGATTCAATGCCTCCACGAACAAGTCAAGTTACAGTTTACATCCATATCTGTGTAAACATGGATTTTTCACACACATCTTCCCCCCTGCAGCACAGAAGATCTATACAATCAGCACAGTTTCAAGTTTAGTGTCACCGATTCAGTATCATTTGTGTGAAATTTAGTCATAATTACCATTTGAATACTTGACTAACATGTTTTGTAAGGTCACATCATCATTGAGTCAGGCTCGATGTTTTTGCCAAGTTTAAAGAAATTCCCTCGAGCCATTCTTGAGATGTTGTGTTGTGATGTACTAGGGGTGTGACTGTTTATAAGATTCACGGTTCACTTCAATATGATACAGCGGTATCACAATTCAGTACATTTTAAAAAGTAAAAAAGTCCTTGATTTTTTTTTAATTTTAAATGGGTGAAAATTAACATTATTTGGGCTTTTGTGTTTTATGTACAAAGCCAGAGTGTGTGCTGTGTATAGCTAAAAAGGGCTCATCACATATTATAACTGTTAGAAAATACTTGTTAAAAACATTAAAAGACTTGGAACTGTGTAGTACTGGATTGTGCTGGTTGAACAGTATTTCACCATTTGTGTTCCCAGGATGTTCTGAGTGAATCATGGCTAGATTATGCACTGGAACGTTCCTTCACATACCCCTTCCCAAATGCTACGTTACTACTGACATTAGAGCACGTAGTATGTCATGTCTAGTCGAGTTTGCTACATCCCACAAGTTCTCTGAACTCTTTCAGTCTATAAAAAAATCTCCAATCCACAGTCATATAAACACAAGCTAAACAGCCATCATTAACGTACCTTTCAGTCTTTCTGGCTGAATCTGCTACCTGGCCCGCTGACAGTTACTACTCACTGCTGTGGATTTGCTTTGTGCTAGCATTGGCTTCTGTAGCCACACAGTGACTCTCGTTTGCTGGTTCGGGGTGGGTATGCTGTGCAACCAGGTGTGTGCTGTCGGCATAGCTGCTAAAGGGAGGCTGCTGTCATACAGAGGCTTACGCTTCTGGTCAGGGGTTGCGTATGTTACTATAACTCTGGGTTAGCTGCTGAGGAGAGTCTGTAGCTGTGCAAAGGCTCATTCTTTGGCTTGATGTGTTTTATCCACCACTCTCTCTCTCTCTCACCATCGCCCTCATGATTCCCAGTGAAACCGAAGTGGCTCCAACTGCCAGATCTGTAGGTTATTGGATCTTCTATTTCTGGTCATGGCGTTACTGAACATCTTGCAACGAGCTAGCTTAGCGTAGCTGCTTCCCAGTGTGTCTCACTGGAGTAGAATGTCCTCGTTTGGGGGGTGGGATGGGCAGACAGCATGTTGCCTGTTCCATCGTATGGGCTGCCTTGTTGAGGGCAGTGGCACTGAGAACATTTATATCAAACACAGTTTAAACTGCGTAATTTATTTTTCAAATGTCACAGGATAGTTTCAACAACAAATTGTTCAGTTCATAATGCGTACCGAAACAAAAGCCTCATACTGAACGGTTCAATACAAATATGTATATTGTTACATTCCTAATATGAACGTAGGGACAAAGAGACAACCTGAAAATATAATGCCGTCAGCCACTGCTGTTTTTGGTGCGAAGGCATTAAATACAAAACAATGGTGGTGACGGTAGGAAAGTAATGTAATCTGTATATGCCTGAAAAGCTTGTATCACCCGGAACACCTACTACTGTTGCAAGCATACTCACTGTCTCAAAATAATGAGAAACTTTCCAAAAGAATGGCTTGGTATCTCAAAATAATAAGAAAAGGTAGCAGCTCATTATTTTTGAGATACTAGGTCATTATTTTTGAGAAACCACCTAATTATTTCAAGAAGGTTTTTCACTTTTTTTAATTACACTGGCACAAATGGGCTTCTATACATGCTAAATCTCAACTGATTGGATAAACTTATGTTACCACTCCTGACTACAAGATATGAAAGTACTTCTATATTACAGGAAGAGAAAAGAGGCATTTGTACACTGACATCTACTCTCTGACTATGGGTATGTATTCCATACAAACCCACCTCAAAAAATCCAAACTGTCCCTTTAAGAGGAGTGAGGAGTCAGCAGGCAGTGGCAGTATAAATCAGTCAATAAAACAGGGTTTTCAACAATTAGGAATAACCCCAATTACAAGCATAAAGTCATAAATGTGCACACAAAATATTAGGTTGATTGGTCCAGTTATATGTAAGATTAGCTGCCAAAAGACAGGTACACACACAACCGCACGCACGATCCCCTCCAGGCTCAATCCTGCCGGAGATAATAACAGAGAGAGTGAGAGAAGAAATGAAGTTAGTGAAGTGACTGAACTTCATTTAAAGTCAAAGAGAAAACCCCCAAAGTCTCCACTGTAATCAAAACAAACATGGTCGACTTCCTCCACCACCACTGCCGCCGCCGCTGCTGCAGCACTCATCCCAAATTATTTAGACAGAACGTAAAGAAACACTCCACTGGGGTCTGTTGTTGATGATGACACTGGTCGCTATGGTTCTGCTGTTGCCATGGTTACGGCTGTGAGTTCTGGTCCCAAAGCACACAGGGTGATGAACAGGTGAAATCACAGCGTGTGTGTGTGTGTGTGTGTGTGTGTGTGTGTGTGTGTGTGTGTGTGTGTGTGTGTGTGTGTGTGTGTTCTACATTTCGATGATTTTGTGATGATTGAGAAGCAGACACATCCACAGAGTGTGATTGATCACGCTGCCCTGCACCTCTGAGGCAATAAACCATCACACACTCGCTAATGAAAAGATGGAGGAATATTCTGTCACCAGCTTCTCCTTTACACATGTTCAGACGACGCTCATACACCGGCCAATCGTCTCGTTGCTCAATGCAGACGTGTCGGTATGTGAACAACTTGGGGTGCGTTTGATTTACAGACACTTGAGGAGAAGTGGACACATCACTGAGCTGGTGGAGATAAATCAGACGCTTGCTGCACAGCAACAAAAAAATCCACAACACCTCTCCATCACACACCTGATGACATCACTCTATGATCTCTGACCTTTGACCTTGCTGCCTTTGGCTGCTTGCAGTAATGGAGGAGGGAGTTACAGTAAAGCATAAACTGTTTTCATAATCAATATGCCACAATAATAGAAATAACCAGCACCACTTAATCAGTCAATGAGGATGAGCATCAGCAGCAACCCACCGTCTGACACCAGCACGCCATGAGGACCCTGCAGGTGAACGTAGTCTGCAGTCATTTTGACTTGACCAGTGGACTTTACTACAAGCCGACTGGCTGTAGAAACAAGTGACGTGCTTTACATTCTAAAACCTGCCCCCAATGAGTTGCAGGTAACACCATCAGCTGGTCTGAGTCAAGCTCAGACCGGCCAGTTCACACCGCTGCAACTTTTCTCTGTAACGATCTAAAATGATTTCATGTTGTCGCGAAACTTTGGTTCAAAATGGGATTTACAGTTTTATATTTTAGATGGTTTTGAAACAGAATCATGAAAACAACAACCCCCCGCAACCATCTGCGGAACATCATCAATGCATCCTGTGAAAACAGAAGTTTGTTTTAAAGAGACAATGCATGTCTGAAGTGTATACTAAAACGTTGTCCCTGAACGTCCAAAACTGACGCAGGAGGGTAATGACAGTGTCATAGTTTGATGTGTGGGTCCACTGTCCAAGTGACAATATGTTGTATATACAGTATAGTGTGTTATTTGTACTATTAATCTCAAAATTAAATAAAAAATCTTCCATTTAATTGTTCTCAACCAACAATAGGAGCTCAAAGACAAAAAGGAGATAATTTAAAGAAAAACAAATCAAAGGTTTATCTAATATCATGTCATGGCCTCTGGCTTCTCTCCTGCCAAAAACCATCCTGATTTTTCAGATTTTTCCTCGTGTTGCATAATTTTTTTATTCTTTGTGACTGGAGCTGAAACAGTTCAGGCAGCAGCTATCTGGCCTTTTTGTTCCTCTGTAAGCTGCCTTATGTTGCCTTGAACACTCACTTAAGAAAAATGTTGACTGTCAGACCTCTATTAAAGCTGACACATGCTGCTCTTTGGTATTTCACTTTATGTGACTCACCGGAGCAGCTGCCTGTGGAGCTCCAACTAAAGAATATCAGTTTGTTTCAGTCCTGTAAAGAATGTCTTTATTTAACAAAAACATGTATACTTTTTAACAAAAACTAGAGAATACACCCTTTCATTTAATGGATTACAAATACACAAAGTACTCTTGTTCATGTAAAATTGGTTTTGTAAAGCTAAACAGGACCATATAACATCGTCACGGTAATGCAAAGATACACTCACTTTAGGTATAATACAAAAATGTGAGTTTTATTTAAAACTTCAAATAAAACTATGAGTCCAAAACAGAACATCAAGAATATGTTCCCACAGTATCTTACAGAAATAATCTACAATTTAACAAAGTGTTATCACTGAACAGGGTGTGTACTTTGGCTACACACAAAAGTACTAAAAATCACTTTACTGAGAATAACTGTACTGTAACCAGAGTACTGACAGAGTATATAACCACCCAATTTTATGTTTTGTGATTTGAAGAGCTACTCTGAACTTCGTCATCAAAAACAAACAACAGCCAGGCCTATAAATAGACCACACACACGCACACACGCACACACACACACACACACACACACAGAGGCAGGATTATCATATAACTGACCTGCTGATTAAACTTGCTAATTTGATTGTAGTTTCGTTTGAAAAACAAAATCTTAGCTCATTGTTAACTTTCTTGCGTCCATCCAGAGCTTTCTACCACATCTCATAGTCTTCCTCAGCTCAATGACGCCTCCTCGGTTGACATGGAGGAGGCAAAATCTACTACAAATTCTCAGGAATTGAACTTTTATGTTTAATTAGTTTGATTTAGGATCATCTGCAAGGTTTATTAAGATGAAAGCAAGCCTCAGCAGCAGCACGATGTGGCAGGAAAAGTCTACAAAAATGAAAAGAACAAGGAGAACAAGAGAATGGCGATGAAGGAGAAAACAAAGAGAAGGAAAATAACAAGAACAAGATGGAGAATAAGAAGAAAAAGAACAAGATGACGGAAGAAACAAAACAAAGAGAAGAAGAACAACAGAAGGAGACACAAGAGAAACATGTGGGGGAATGAAGAACAAGAGAGACAAGAAGGAAAAGAAGATAAAGAACAAGACCAAAGTGAACAACAGGGGGAACAAGTATACAAACAATGAGAACAAGTGGAGGGTCAAGAACAAGCACAAAAAGAAGAGGAACCAGAGGCTGAGAAATATGAAGAAGACCAAAAACAAGTGGAAGAACAAGAAGAAGACCAAGGATAAGAAGAACAAGAAGATGAAGAAGTACAAAACAAAGCAAAACAAGAACAAGACAGACAACAAGAGGAACAAGAAAATGAAGAACAAGAAGAAAAAGAAGAATAGAAAGAAGACCAAGGGAAACAAGAAGAACCAAAAGAGGAACAACACAAGCATATGAAGAACGGAAATAACAAGAACAAGAAGGAGAACAGGAAGATGAAGAACAATACCAGCACCAAGAGGAAGAATGAGAGGAAAAAAAGCACAAGAAGAAGAAGATGAACAAAAACAAGAGCACGCACAATTTGGAGAGGGTTAAGTGTCAGTGTGTGTGTGTGTGTGTGTGTGTGTGTGTGTGTGTGTGTCTCAGAGCTCAATGGCAGATCAATGAGTTTGAAATTTTATATTGAAGGTTAACTCAACAGATTCACACTGAACTCCATTTCTTTAAATTCAGTGGATCAATACGAGCATGACGGAGTGGAATCTAAGTTCTAATTCTTGACACTCTGCTGACTCTAACGTCTCCACAGATTTGGGCAGTAAAATAGTTGAAGGGAGGAAAGAAGGCGTCACTTTTAAGAGTCTTTCTGCGAGCTGCTTTAACAGAGGAGGAATAACAGATAATTAAACTGTCAGCGCTCTCAGCTCTGTGCTCTCTGGGAGAGAGGATCACTGAGATTAAAGCAGATCTGTCCATCCTGACTCAGCTTCAACACGGAGCTGCTGTGTGACCACGCTGAGTCACCGCCTTCAGCATGAACCTGCACATCTTCGGGCTCAGGTGGTCCTGCTGGTTCGACCAGGCCGGACCAGATCACACCAACATGTCTGCCTCAACAACTGACTGTCAAAAACTATAGCTGAGGTCTAACAACTTTGTAGCAGCTGCTGTTCTTTCCTTCACAGTCATCAACTTTATTTCTCATCTTTTACACAGTGCTGCATGAAGATGACTGCATGCTACAATCAGTGGTGGAATACACTTAAACTAAGTATTCCCATTTTCTGTTACTTCATACTTCTTCAGGAACTATTGTGCTTTTTGCTTCACAACATTGACTGCATCTACATGCACACTAACATTCCACTATTATTCCAAATATGGCAATATTCTGAATTTAATAGGGGTCATGTCAACAGCATATTTAATTTGGATACTCCAAATTAGGCCTTTTTCCAAATGTACAGGCAGTTCTCATTCCCATTGTCTAAAACTGGCACACTGTCACGGCCCTCTGTGTGTGGTAGCAACGTCAAAGGCACCCTTAAGCATCTTCATGAGACGCACCAAGCTTTCAACTAATTCCTATTTAAACCCATCTGAGGCAATTTTTGAAGCTCAGAATATTGGCTGTAGTATAAAGAGTGGGAAAGTTCTTGTAGGGTGGGAGGGGTGGTGGGTCAAACAGACACAGACTTTTAGCCTGGAGACTGCAGTTCTTGTCCCGTGTGAAATTAAAAATCAGTACTGTTTTACGTCACGTAACATACATCCATCTGTGATGCACTTACATCACTCACATGACATAGTTACGTCATGTCATTTGTACTTATATTAATCCAACACATGATGTTTTTTCGAACCTAACCAAATACTTCCCTACAAGAAAGCATAAGTATTTGAAAACCTGGAAAGTCGTATTGGATATGTTGATATCATTCAGGTTTTAAGAGCATTCTTTGGAACAACAGTAGCACATTCAGAGCAAGCATCTCAGCTGGGGTTTTAACCCAGTTTGCGACACACAGTCTCTTGCCTGTTTGCCGTTGGCTCTGTGAGTTGTCATGAAAATGTTGTACACAAACCAACTTGCCAACAGTTTGCAAGGCTGATGTACAGTATGTTAAGATGCATGCCCAAAAGAAAAGCCCACATGTCTGGTCAGTCTGGTCAGAAGGAGAAACATACCTACTTTTAACACTGTGAAAGACTTTGATATGGACAGATTTTGGATATGCACAAATATCACAGCACCTACCTTTTCAAGAAGGTGGTCAAAGGAATGAAAGTGAGGCTGTGTTTGCACGTTCCAACAATTCTGCCACCAGTGGAAAACTGTGAAAAAATTCTACTTTGACACAGAGTAGCAAAATGACAAGCAGCTCCAGCCATTCCCCTTTTCCAAATTTTAATGTGATAAACGACATGTTAGAGCAAGTTAATCACAGTATGCACAACTGCATGCAAATGGAAATATTAGTGGAATATTCATTTTCATTAGCCATGTAAACAGCTTGTCTTTTTTAGAATGAGGGCAGTAAATGAAATATTTCGTGTAAGTAATCGTAGTCATTTATCTAACGGCCTTAGTTACTTTCAGCTTAAAATGTTCTGACCTTCCCCTGACTAGAGGAGCTGGGTATCCAAATGCAGATCTTCCGATAAGTGGACGACCCGCTCTACCTTCTGAGCCACAGATTTGGTGTTTTAAATTTTGAATGTGTCTCATAAACTGAAGGATGAAGTGTTCCTTTACAGACTGAGAAAATTCTCCTTTTTCTTAAACTAAGTGCACTACTTGAGAGGCTGAAAGAAGATACTAAAACACCAGAAAGAAAAGGCACCCGTTACCAATGAAGCATCGATCAGTTGAGTGTTTTCTTGTTATTTTTCTGCTTCAGTACGTGGTTAACTGGTTCTAATTCAAAAGAGTTTGGGCTTAATTGTACATGTTAACAAACATTATAAAACATCCCAAAATCTAATCCTGGAGACAACCAGTCTGAATAATGCTGAACTCTGTCACAAAATACTGATTGCTGAAACTGTCACAAGATCTTGTGTTTCTCCAAACCCTGCTGATGTGGATCAGAATCTTCAACCTATGGAGAAGTACTTCATACTGTCAACCTTTGCACATTACCTGGTCAATATTTTGCACATTTCTGCTCAAAACTGTCCAGCTCCTCCACTTAAGAAAATAAATATATATATATATATATTTATTTTACTTTTTTATATATTTTTTTCCCCATGTTTTCTATTGCTAATGTTTCTATTTTATATTGTTTCTTGACTTGTGCGCTGCGTTTATTGTTGTGCACCAAGTCATAAGACAAATTCTCTGTATGCGCAAACCTACTCTGCAATAAAAACGTTTCACATTCTGATTTCAGGGGATGAGCAAAATTGAAGCCTTGGTTCCTGTAAACGCAGGTGGTGTAGATCTAGAAAGGAGATCTGGAAAAGCTCTTGTGATCTGAAAGAGACAATAATGTTCCAGGCACAAGCCTTGGTCAGTGCTCCTGAGCTTTTGACTCTCTGATGTTCTCAGAAATAGGCCTTTCACATTTTACAGGACATGACATGAACATTTGTGTCTTTCATGAGAGTTAATAGCCATGAAAACACAGTGAAGAAACACAAAAAGGAGATGAATGCAAAGCAAACGCTGAGAGGTGAATTGTGAGGGCTCAGGAGGATTTTCCAGCTCTGTGATAAAAGCTATAGAGCTGCTCTCAGGTTTCATATGGCGACAAAGGTTGTAGATAATAAGCAGGAGGCTGGTTTCAGCCTGCAGGACTGATGTCTGAACAGAGAGCCACAGCACTGCCTCGTCCGTCAAACAGCAGCTCGTGTTGTCTCAGCGCCCGGCACAGGAAAGGTCAGGCCTGCTGCTCCAACACTGAACAAACAGCACAACACTGTGTGGGGCTTTTCAGCTGAACACACACACACACAGACACACACGTACATAACCACCTACACACAAACACACCAAATACGGGTTTGGACACCGGTGGGCTCACGTAGGCACACACACACATAAATGTAATGCATGCGAGGCAGGCGGTGCAGCACAGGGACACCTGTTGTAGGGCTGCAGCAGAGCAGTGTCGAGGTGTTGACACAGCAGCCACACACTGTTTGTGTGATTTTCAGTATCACGATTGGAGCTCTGCAACAAACTGTCTGTGGCACCTGTAATCAATGATGTCAGAGTGCACTGACACACCCTGAGTACACCTTCACTTCACTGCAGTGAGGTGGAAATCAGAACCGCTCAGATCAGGATAAACAAGATTTTCAGTTGCTGTTTAAAGTCAAGGTTAAAGTCAGTGAAACGCAGGGTAGGTTTCAACGTGACATATTTAACACAATATTTGGGCAGTTATTAAAGGGATTAAAATTCAATTCTTCAAAGGTCCAGTGTGTAGGATTTAGGGTGATATACTAGCAGAAATTAAATATAATAGGTATGTTGTCTTAAAGCTGCTACAAGGAACTTTTAACTGGATATGCAAAAGTCTCTTGTTTCTGCTGATGTCTGTGCGTGACCTACAACAGCAAATGAGACCATCGGTGTGAAGATAGAGAAGCTATTTCTATATAGTGTATATCCATACCTTTAGGAAACTGTGTCCGGGTCCACCCCAGGTCGCTTCCAGGATGAAACGATTTACGGCACTCAGACGGCACACATCATCTTACCTAGCTGCTTACATTTATAGTGACGCTTATAAATAGTCGCTATTCCTCCTCCTCGGCCCGACGTCCGCGGGGAGTTAAAATAGCAGCAATCATTGGGTAAAAGTTCTGTGAAAGCACTGGACTCACCAACAGTCAGCCCAATTCAGTCACACAGAGAAAATCCAATCCTCGGGAAGTCAGGAAATCCTTCAGGATAAACGTTTTGTTCGCTAGCGATCTAGCATTTACCAGCCCAATCCTGGCAGGAGCCGGCGGGTCCACGGCGTTAGCTGTCCGGGGAGCCACACACAGAGGCCGCAGGTTGTGCAGATTGGAACACCTCATCCGGGCCGACGACAGATACCAGCCAGGCGTCGACAGGGTCCAGTGAGTGCCGAGAAATAAAGGGGCGAGGCACCGCTCCATACTCAGTCCAAGAAGCCATGGAAGTGCTCGCCAAACCCTGTTTACCCTGGCGGCGGTGGCGCTTACGCCGGAGAGGTGGAGCTGGGGCGCGGCAGAGGTGAGGTGGGATCCCCGATAGGAGCGGGGGCAAAGTTTTCCCGTCTTGTTGTTTCATTCATCCCCAAAACAAACACATGCACAAGCCAGGTAAGCATCTTTATGACAATAGGCGCCAGAGCTCATGGGAAATGTAGGCTTCATTCCGGCAAAACACTACCGCTTTTGTCCACAAAATCAACTCAGAATGAAAGTTCCTTGTAGAGGCTTTAAGTGTATAATCACCTGAAAATGAAAATTCTTGTGTTTTTGTTATCTTAGAATGAGCCATTTATATCTACATTGGGATATCAATTTTTTTGCATCACCCATTGTTGTTAGGAGCCCATTTGTGATGAATCGAATCAGAAAAAAAAGATATTTTATGGTCAAACAGCTTTGTTTCGTTTTTTTCCGTGGTTCAAATCACCAGGGTCTCATTCATAAACATCGTGTTTGCACAAAATGAGACCTGAAAGAGGTGAATGCCACTTCCCACAGAAAAGTTGCCATCTATAAAAACAGAGACACTTTGGCCCATGCTTGCCAACATTTTGGAGACAAAATTGATGATGCAGATGGTGAAGTGAAGTCTTCTGAACGTCTGGATCTTACGTTATCAGAGAAAAAAGGTGAGCGCACATTTGCAGGTGTTGGTCTAGCAGCCCATCTCCAACATGCCAAACAGTGTTCAAGAAACACTGATATGTATATGTGAAACTGCTTAATTCTGTGTTTTTAGGGAGTCAAATCACCTGATCCATTTGTTTTGGAGAGGAAGACGCCTCTGTGGATAATTCAGCTCCCGGTAAAAACCTCCTGAACAATGAACACTGAAGGAATTCTAACCAGGAGAAGTTTGAGTTGGTTGCAATCTGCAATCCTCATTGCTATATGCCACTAATCTCCCTAAACTTTACACATTGAACCTTGAAAAGTGGCTCAAATGTGGACGTGTCTTATCAACACAGAGCTGCAGAGCACTGCTGGCCTCCACAAACATCCCTCTCTTCCTGTGTTAAAACAAGAGGAGAATTAAAGGGTTAAATGAATAAAACAGACCTCAACCACAGTCTTTGTTTTCACATGTTTACCAGCTAAAATCCAAGCACACATCTCCCATTGAGATACTGTTCTGTTAGTGAACAGTCAGGAGCAGCCACAGTCAGCTAGCAGATGAAGCGCTGCAGGCAAAAGGCTGCACACCTCCAACTTCTTAGTGATGTAACCAACTCCTTTCCCCTCATTTACGTTGTCAGGTTCCCTGTTAGCATTGGGTTTAAAACCAAAATATTGTCAAATAATTGTTTTTGCTTTTAGATTTGACACAAAATCATCCGCCATCTTCTTGTTGGTCAACTGACCTTAAATGTGAAATTTGACTCCAGAGACTCTGTGCTGCAACTCTGCTGCTGCTGTGCGCTTTCAGTTTATAATAGCATCCACCCTCCAACTAATTAGTGATTAAAAAAATAGAATTACCACCTTGCAGTTGCACTGCATGCCTCTACCAGCAAGACAAGCTGCAGTTTATATCCATGTCAGTCCAGACTCACATAAGTATTGAAGACTTTATATAAATTTAAAGGTGTTAAGCGTATTTCCACTCAAAATGTGGATGTTTGGATACCTTTTTAACCCGTCAGCACAGAAGATCTATACAGTCACCAATTCAGTAACTGACCAAGTGTCTTCTCTTCTGTTCCTGAGACATGATGTTGAATAATGGCCAGAAAAGTGTTTTACGTAGAAGATTATGATGTCACAGTAAAGCTGACCTTTGACCTTTTGTCCTCATTTTATCCTATTATACGTTTGTGTGTAATTTTGTCATATTTAACATATGTATTCCTAAGTTAAAGGTCAGAACGTGTTTTATGAATTCACAGCGATCATTGACCGCCAAAATCTTATCAGTTCATTGTTGAGTGTAAGTGGATGTTTGTGCCAAATTTGATGAATTTCCCTCAAAGTGTTCTTGAGATATTAAGCTCATGAAAAGTGAACTGCAGCTGTCGACAGCGCCGAGGCATAAAAAGCAAAATGAAGGTGGGGGCAGTGGGAAAATAATGTAATCTGTGTACGCCAGAACAACATGTACCACGAATAAGGGCTCATTTATGCTAGACATTATCTACAGAGACAGACAGAGCCTTCTCTCTGTACTGTGTGTCCATTTTGTTCGTATTTGTGCATGTTATCTGAGAGCTTGTGGATACGGATGACACACAGCAGTACCACCAGAGATGGTGGAGGCAGTGTAGCGTAGTTCAAGCAAGATACTTCCAGAGGAGGCGACCAAGAAATTTAAATAATGGCAGAGTGAATCATTATATGTATATATAGTAATACATTGTGAAAATAGTAAAAAGAATTCTCTGTCCACATGTTAGGATGTATTTAATGGCCTCACAGACCACCGCCGTCTGTAACGCTGCCCCCGTTAAAAGGCACGCCCTCTAGTGCCATCTGTTGGCTGGAGCTATGCCAACGTATAGAACACATGGAAGTATGAGGGGAGTGACATTTACAACATTTGAAACTGACATATCTATTTTCGTATGGAGTATAAATGAGCCTTAACACCAATTACCACAGCAAGCCTTTTTATTATCAAGAATTATTATACTTACTATAATACAAAATGGTACCTACTCATTATTTTGAGATACAAACTTGTGATTTTAATAAAGTGCCTCATTATAATGACTTACAGGACCTATTTTTTTGTTCATTAAACTTGCAGGAATGGGCTTCCATACATCCAAAATTGTTAATGATTGGAAAAATTTTGTTATCACTGCCAACCTCAAGATATTAAACTATTTCTGTTTTACAGGAAAAGAGAGGAATTTTGATATCAAATTCTCAAACTCATTATTCTTTTCTTTTTTCTTTTTTTTTTTTACACAAATTTAGTATGTAACAAGAGATAAATGAAAAATTGATGCAGGGACACAGGATTAGAACTTGTATTTTTCATTTCACCATGTCTGTTTAACCAGGCAGGCTGCACAACCTTCTACATTTGTTGTTTTGGTAGAAGACGATGTTTTGAAACATTTAATCTGCATCAGGATCCTGACTGGCCTCAATTTACACAGTAATAATCACAGGATAAATGTGCTGCAGCGTGTCGCTCACAGGAACATGTTCAAAAATGTCACAATATTAAGGAATCTTTAATCTATTTATGTGTTGAAATCTGACAGAAACTGCAGGTTTAGAGTGACGTGGAACAGCAGAATCACCCGACGAAGTGCTTTAGGAATCCTAAACTTGGCTGTTTAAATGATAGATGAAGCAACTTAACAGCACCCTTGTTCCATATCTGCCACAACCAACCAACACAGACACTATCTTGCTTTCAAAGAATATGCAACGCTGCTCACTTCCTTTAACACCTCCAGTGTCGTCTCAGGGTGAAGGTGCAACCAGATATTTTACAGTACGCTTTGTGTCTTTGTTTGGTGCATCCTTCGCCGCATTAAAGTCTCTTTCACTGGGCAGAAACTCTCTCAGGGTTGTAAACATGCCATTGTACATGTAGCAAACAGAATCATAAGGTCAAGGATGCCGCAGAAGATGAGGAATCGTCTGCGATTTTCCAACTATCCTTCTGTCCTACCTCCCTCCAATCATTCCTCCTTCCAATACTGCTTCTTTATCTTTTCTGATCTATGTCCTGTCCTTTTTTGCTTTCCTTCAAACTGTCCTCATGTCCTTCCTTCCGTCCTGCTGTCCTATCTTGCCATCAACCTGCTCACCCATCTCCCTTTTCTCAAACTGCACCTGCAGTCCTTTCTCCCTCGGGTCCTTATTTACCACCTCACAACTCTCCCTTTCTACCCACCATCCAAACACATAATTACTTTATTTCCAAACTGAGAAGTTCTTGTTGATAGTCGTCACCGAAGGAAGGGTCGCAGGTCGTGACACAAGCTACGGGGCTGTTGTCCGGAGTCAAGGACACTTCAGTGAGGTGGGGGTGGAGGGCCACATGATGCAGCCACTGGGGCTCATTTTCTATCATTTTCTTCAAGTCAGTCTTTAAATGTATTTATCAAAACTTCAGCTCCGCTTTTTCAAATAAACACAGCATTTATTTTGAGGAATTATATGAAAGGAAAGAGAAACAATTAGAAGGTAAAAAAAAAAGGTTTGTTCCTGTTTTCCATCATATCACTGCTTGGTCTTTTATTTCACAAGCTTTTATCGTGTGCAGGTTGTTTGTATATTATATGACTGACAGAAAACTGATCAGAGGTAATGTGAGCCTCAGAGTGTGAAGGATTTATTCAGAAGGTGGAAGGTCATCAGGAAACTCCAGCAAACGCAGCTGCAGCTCTGACTGATATTCTGTTGTTGTTTTTTGGGGGGGCATTTATGTTCTCTTTTCTTGTCTCGACACCGTCACAAACAACACAAATTAAATCAAACCATTTGCATCCTGAATAAATCAACAAGAATTTAAATATTTCTACACCGACAGTCCCTGGAACTGACTAAACATGACGACCAGAGGATGCATTGGATGCAGAAAATCCAAGTCGAGCAATTCAACCAACACAAAGCGTCATCAGAACAAAAGTATATGATATGGATTTCATCCTCAAGTGTATTTTCAAAGACTATTTCCCAAAAAATTACACTGTGAAACACACTTTAAGTTACATATAAATATTACAGGAAAGAAGTATTATAGAGATATCAAAGGAGATTAAATGCATCAGAAACCCATACAAACACTAATATACAAATATTATAGTGATACATGACATGAAGCAAAGAAGGTCATGATACTAAGAGGTTTCTTAAATATTTGTATTAAAATCATGAATATTATAGGAATGTTTTGGCTTAATAAAGATGCAACACCTTTAAGTCCTATAAGTTATAATAAAATAACCATCACATATATTTTCTAAGAAGCCAGATTAATATTAATGCAATGTCATACTGTAATATGGAATAAAATATCATAAAAGTACTAAAGGGTTTCTCTTGAGGATGCACTTTAAGGAGAAATATTATAAGAATATTACAGTTAAACTAAAGAAATAAACATATAAGCCATGCAAGCGGCAGCAACCACAGCCCCAAATGTATCTCTCCTTACATAAACAGAGCCGGTTAATTAATGGAAACTGATGGCACGGCTCGGCTCGGCTCGACAGGGCTGATAAGGAGCCGGGTTGCATGGGAACAGAGGAAACTCAGTCTCTGGAGGGCGAAAGTGGCTGAAAACAGGGACGGAGAGGAAAGAGGAACGCACTTTAAAGTGCGTGTTTTCAGGAGCAAACCGAGTCTGCGTCACCGCAAAAATCAGACAATGTGCACACCAGGCGGCAACATAACGAGTTAAGTGAGGTGATTGTTTAGTTTTATGAGCAAATCAGCTCCTGACATGATACTTTTGGTTTTCTGTTATATATTAAAGGATGCACTAAAGTCTGTGCAGAAATGTGAGTTTGAAATGTAGTTTTGTCACAAATTGCCTGACAATGTGATTACACCTGGTGCCAAACTGATAAGAGTAGTGTTATGTTTGTCTTGGTGAAGGAAATAAATATTTCTCGTTGACAGAAGTGGTTTTAACTCAGTGTCGCAGGTGTTTTGCCTCGTCGGGACCAACTGGCTCTAAAAGGTCAGAGTTCACCACACAAGAACATCCCAACCTTTCAGCAGTAAAACAAAGAAACGTGTGTACTCACATGTGAAACTCCTGCGTTAAAAACTGCGGGTTTGTTTGGATGTGTCTTTCACACCATCACCGCTCCGCCGCGCCCCGCTCACAGCTGCCAAATCCCATCCGGAGCCGAGGCGCAAAGTGGCCGATCCATGAGCACAAAAACTCCGCGCAGCGCCACAGAGGAAAGTGTTTGGAGGAAAAAAAAATCTCTTGGAGGAAAAAGAAGAAGATGTTTGTTTTTTTACATCCAAGCAGTGAAATAATGATGACAGGATAAATGAGGAGCGACAGGAGCGCAGAAGTGTCCCTCCAGCAGCGGCGGGGGGGAGCGGACTGTAGCGCTTCAGTCCAGCCGGGGAGGGGAAAGTGCGCACCGGGCTGCTTCACTCCGTCTGCTCCGCTTCCTCCGGCATCTTCTCAACTTCAGCCGCTTTAATCCTCCAAGAGCGGCTCCAGTTTGCTTTTATTCCCCCTTGATCCCGAGAAACACACTCCTCCACCTCGGGAAAACAGATTTTTAATTTCTTCCCATCCCTTTCAGGTGTAATCATTAACAAGAAGAACCTCCAAAATAAAAGTCCTCCTCGCGCCTCCAGCTGTTGCTTTTATTTGATTTTTCTTTTGGAGAAATTCACTGAAGGTGAAAAAGTGGCAAGTTTTGCCGTCAGAGCGGAGTGTTTGGCTGCGTTTCGGCGCGTCGGTAGATCGGTAGGCTGGTAGGGCTGACCGGCCAGACTCCCATCATCCCCGCCGCTTGATCGCCCCCTGGACGCGGACAGAGAGAGAGAGGGAAAGAGAGAGAGAAAGGGAAAGAGAGAGAGAGAGAGAGAGAGAGAGAGAGAGAGAGAGAGAGAGAGAGAGAGAGAGAGTATCGCGAGGTTACGCCCTAAGTCCCGTTTGTCTCGCGCTGTCACTTCTCTCTTACAGCTCCTGTCAGTGGAGATATGAGAGCATGCCAAACTTTATTTGCAAGGTACTTCAGTACCAGAGTAACAAAATATTATAAGGCAATACATTAATATTAAAAACAAAGTCGGGTGATAAAAAGAATAAACAGGAGCAGGAAGCATCAATATCATGGCTTTAAGAATAGAAGGGAGACTGTTTCCTCATGAAGGAGGCAGGAGACAGGAAAGATCTGGTCACTACCAAGTGCTCATCTTGTGGAGGCAGGGATCACAGTATCTCAACTATCCCATACATAGAAACAAATCAGAGTGTGAGACACATGCACAGCTTTCATTTGCAGGTTCAGCCCAGTAAGCTGCAGAAAGTGTTGGTGTTATTCATTTCTGCAAACCACAGACAGGTTACATCTGTATATTTCATACATATCATAGTGAGGTAGCATATGAGCTGACTTTGTCACCAGGAGGTGGAGGGGAGGGAGAATGCTGTGACACCTTGGCGAGACGCCTGCCAAGCTGCAGACCACAGTTCAAGACCAACAAACAAAGAAAGCATTTGTGATTTAGTGCTGTGTTCCCAGCTGTTTCTTTGGCAAAAAAATAAAAGCAACCTGTTGGCAGGGATGGTGCCACAAAAAGTGGTTGTGTTTTTACTGAGGCATTGCTGCATGTCCTCCCAGGGTTGTGCCCCCAAAACTGGGTATTTTCAGCCAATACACGATCTTATCCTAACCTTAACCAGGTGGTTTTTGTGCCTAAACATGACGTTAACCACACACATAATATAGTGCAAATGTAACGTATCTGTGGTTTGCAAAAACATACGATGCCAAGATTTTTTTCTGGTGACTTTGTGGTGTCACACCTAGGTGAGACGCCTGCCAAGCTGCAGACCACTGCTCAAGACCAACAAATAACAAAACAAGTTGTGTTTACGGGATGTGTTGCCGTTTTGCCAGCCGCTTTTTAGTCACCAAATGTGGGTGTTTCATACGGGCCCATTGGCAGGGACACCATGATAAGCTGCTGTTTTTTACAGAGACATTGCTGCTTTTCCAGCTGGAATTTTCAGCCTAAACGTGCTAATTTCCAAATCCATAACAAAGTGTGCCTTAACCTAACCATTAACCACAGTGTTGTTGAAACATAGAGTTCCAACATATCTGCTACATAATAAAGTGAGAATGTAACACATCCATAGTGTAAGAAACGTACAATATTTTTCTGGCAACTGGATTGTGGTGTGAAACCTTGGTGAAACACCTGCCAAGCTACAGACCACTGTTTGAGACCAACAAAAAATAAAACCAGTTGGTTTTTTTGCAACCCGTCACTGTTTCTCTAGCGGGAATAGTGCCACCAAAACAGAGATGCTGCGGTACCATTTATTTCCACCCTGATGCTGATTCCAATACCTGACCCTGCTTATATGCCAATACAAAGTACCAATCTGATACCACTGCCTCTGAAAATAATTTTTAAAAAATGCATCGCTGTACACTACTCTAATCCTATCTATCCCTCATTAATAAAACAGATGAACTACCACCCAGAATGACAGCTCAAAGTGACTGAACACTTCCTTCAGGACGATGATACAGGATACCCACAGCAACGAGAAACACAAGTGCCACCCGTCAAAACTAAAGCCTTGCATTCTGTGCACATTGCCTTTTTACAGGTGGAACTTTCCAGTGTGACAAAAATCGCTGATATTTTGCTACAGCTAACGTTACATTATTTACCAGAAATCAATTCTAAATTGCAATTGGCTGTAATTTGCTGTGCAGGCAGCAACATAGAACGGATTTATAGGGAAACTACTATTTTATCCAGGTGTGAAACTACTTTGAGGTTTATTAATAAATTATGTGGCATCAGATCAGTGCGTAGATTCACCTTCCTATTACTACCCGATCCAGCATTTTACGCAGGCTCAGAGGCATTTCCAATACTGGTATTGGTATCCAGACAACTCTATATTTTAAGCCAAAACATGATCTTTTTTTACCATAACCAAGTGTTTTTTGTGCCTAAACCACAGCATTTAACATAAAGTTTTAACATATCTGTTACATAATAAGTTACAGATGTACCCATGTTTTGCAGAAATGTACAATGACAACATTTTTTTCTGCTGATTGTGTTGAATCTTTAGGCTACATAATTTCTTAAGTGCTGGCTTGAATTTGATCACTTTGCATCCTGTGTTTACTGGCCACAAACAACCACTGGATGTACAGTATAACGTAATTGGGAACAAGAACAAAAACACATCAACACTGCATCTTCCTTCCAAACATACTTGCATTAATACTGTAGGATCAGTGAGATAAACATTATTTTTCTACAGCTTTTTTCAAGAAATGTATCCGAGATTTGCTGTAAAACCTGTCACACAATCACCAGAATGCCACTCAAAGCTTAGTTAAGTAAACTAAAGTAAACTTACAAACTTCGGTTCAGATTTTTTTTTTGTAATTTAATTACAAATAAAATGTGTCTTTATCTGCTGCTTTAACAATAAACTTCAACTTTGTAGAAACAAATCTGCTACATAATAACCGACAAATGTGACACGGTTTGCAGAGACTCACAATGCAAACTTTTTTCTGGTGACTGGTTTGCACAGCAGAGTCATCAGTACAGACACAAAGAGACTATTTGGGCACAAAACATTGGACTTTTCTGATGGTATGAAATAGAAATATAAAAGAGAATATGCAGGTTCACAGAAAAATGAATAATAAACAACAGATTCCTGCTGCTGCAATACAGGAATGACACTTTTACAAATAACTAAAATGTTATAGGAAGAAAATCTGTCATTTATTAGTTAGAGGCTGCAGAGACAGTGATTCTGTTCTCTTTCAGGCTTAGGCTGATATTATAGGATTTAGTATAATAATAACAACAACTGTGACTGTGCAGCTGTATGGGACAAATATTTGGACCTAATTTTTCCTGAGCTTCGAATTTGGAACAGAAAATGAGAAACAACAAAGAAAAGCAAAATATTATGGCCAATTAAGACAAAGCAAAGTTGCAAAAAAAAATTTGTATGATTCATTCATGAGTCAGAATAAAGACATGTAATTATTTTTAGCCTTGCAAGAAACGAGGCTTTATGGATGGTCCACCAACACTTTGGTCCAGACTGAACTGAACAAGATAAGCTGGAACTTTATTTATCCAGAGAGAAACTGTTGTGCAGCAGTTGCAATACCAAGTAGTAAAGAGATTAAATATGAAGAGTCCAAATAAAATAAAATCTGAACAATGAAAATGTTCAGTACAGTCAAAAAAGGGAGGAAAGGATACAAGAGGAGAAAAGAGTGAAAGAGATGACTCACCTGAGAGTGACATCCCCATCAGGCTGACTGTCTGTCTGTGGAGTCATACTGCCTCCTGCTGGATAACAGAAGAACTGCAGGAGGAGATAAATTATGAGAGAAAGTCAAACTGACGGAGTGTAAAAACTAATTACTGCTTCACACCTGCTCCAGTAAATGCCAGTCGGGCCGTCCATTCATTCTTCCACCTGGCTGTTTCCTTCCTGGAGGCTGGTGGCCCTCCAAGTACCCTTTGTGTTGTGTCCATCTGAACCTGTACCTTATCACTGTGTGGTCTACACATCAGTGTCAGTCTGCAACTTATTACATTTCCTATGCAAATATGAAGGTGACAATGTTTTTAAAGAACTGGTCTGAATCCAACCGACTCAAGTATGGGGAATTATGCTCATTTTCAAAATGTATACGTTTTATTATCATTATTCCTATGGTCTGAGGCAGTCCAAAAAAATATTAGTGAAAATGAACTCTCTCCCCAGTTCAAATCTACAGTGGTTATCCGTAACCACTTGTCCTGGTCACAGGGGGGAAGGCTGGAGCCGAGGTGTCTGGGACGCATTTGACCACATATCTTTTGTAGTGTAAACAGTGATGTGTCCTGATGCATCTCCGACAAGGACGACATCATTAGTGCAGGAAGTGGTGGTTGTTTCGGTAACAGTGCGCAAATGCTCTATAACTTACCAATATTATGTCAAGTTTGATGAAGTGTTGTGTGACCATCCATAGTTTTGTCCTATGGAAGGAGATGTGTTGAAGTCTGCTGACATCGATATCACCAGTTGTGCTGACACAACCCCTAATGTGATCACCAAGCATGCTACAGAGCAGCTAGCAAAGTGTGGATGTAATAACTGTGTGCAGGACAGTAACAAAATCTGAATACAAGGGATCAGCTTGAGATGCATAATTGACACAGGGGGGAACAATGATGTGGTTCGGCTGTCCGCTTGTGTTCAGATCACGGAAACTCATGTTCTAAACAGGCTCATAGAGTCACCAAGTAACCTGCATGTCCTGGAATTACTGGAGGAAGCTGGGGAACCTGGAAAAAAACCCCACATGCTGACATTAGGGAGAACATGCGAGTCATTCACTAAAACAATGAGGGTTAGTAGTGTACAGCTGTTAACGTAGTGTACAGCTGTTAAATTTAACACAATGGTATCAGCTCGGTACTTGGTTTTGGCCAATAAACAAGTTCACGTATTGGAATTGTTACCGAGAAGGACAAAATAGCAAAGGAACATCTCTGTCATCAAGTATAAAGGCTGGAGCTGCTCCACAGACAATGACTGGTGAGAGATGTTCTAGATGACACTGAGAGCAGCCAGGAAAATGTTTCAGAACTGAGAACACTACAAGACAATAAAACCCATTTGGGTATAAAAAGAAAACAAAAAACATCAGGCTCTCATTTATTGTCTATGGCTGCATCCAAATATCCACCCTCGAGACCTGCGAACTGAGCCTTCCTGGACTTCAGTTGTACGTACTGTGACGAGTTCAACAACTGGATGAATTGTAGATTTGGACAGCCCTAAGCCTGTCTAGACTTCCTGGGAACACATCAGCAAAGTCCGGAAGTCTGCAAGTGTGACAAAGTCCTGACATTTGTTTTGATTCTGCTCCAGACCTCACATCACAAATTTGAGACTTCGGTCTCTAGCTTTGAGACAGAGTAGCTCATGTTCACAAAATTAATTGAACTTTCCTGGGTCATGGAAATAAAATTTTGAGATTCTCATTTTAGGTTGTGTTTGCCTTTAAATCTGTGTGTGGCGCTTACAGTGTGGGAAACAGAGCCTTAGCAAGAGTAATAGAAACTCCACAGACTATCTGGTGTAAGTTTTTCATAAAACAAAAACTGTCATATTAACAATCAATGACTGAAGAGAAAGCTAAATTGTGTTTTAGTCCCAAATCAGTCTGCTGATGTAATATACTATTAACTTAAAATTTAGAAGTAGAATAAATATTTATATATTTATTTTGTGATTTAATCACATGTAACTATTTTTTTTTTAAATGTAAAGGTACATATACTATTAACATAGAAATATACTTTGGTGAAACAGACCAAAAAGTACTTGCTGTTTAAGAGGGCCCATTTTAGAATAATGCATTAAGTTATATTATTGAATTATAGTTGCTGATGCATTAATGTGTTCATCTCTTTAAAATTGCAGCTGGTAAAGGTCTTATCATATCTTAATATATGATCATATTTTATTGGTTGATTTATTTTGTATTATTGACTAATGTGAATGAGAAGCTAAACTTCGTATTTTTGATCCAACATAATGATGAGGACGGGAGATTCAAGGTAAATCTGTGCAATATATACACCCCAAATAGAAGATCCCAAACTATTTTACAAAGTAAATAAACTTGTAGGTGATATTGGTGATGGAGAGATAGTACTAGGGGGACATTTAAATCAGGTCTAAGACGTGTATCAGATAGATCAACTTACAGCAGAAGAATTCCAGAGGATCAACAAGCAATACGCCAGCTTGTGGAGGATCTCGGCCTGGTGGACGTATGGAGGCTGATTAATCCCAGAAAGAGTTCACTCTTTTCTCTCATAAACATGACTCTCATTCTAGAAATGATTATTTTCTTGTCTCTAAAACTGTGATTGACTCCTGCATCGGCTGTAAAATTGTGGTTATCGCACTTACTGACCACGCTAGTGCCATGCTTGATATATTAATTGGTGAGGAGTCAGTTAAGAGTAGCAGATGGAGATGTAATACCTCTCTTTTTTCCAAGTTAGATGATAACATTAAGTCCCTTTTCCAGATAAACATTGGTTCCACTGTCTGGGATGCATCTAAAGTTTTTATTAGAGGTAAAATCATTGGATATTCGAACAGAAACATAAAACAGGATAAAGTAAAAGTGATAATGTTTGAATCCCAACTCAGAAGACAAGACAAGAGCTAACACCTCGAGTGACACAGAGGGAGAATTTGTAAATCAAAACTGGATATAAATGAGATTTCTGATAAAAAGGCTGAATATGTGCAAAGACAAATTTCTTTGAAAATGGGGATAAAACTGGTAGATTATTGGCCAGGCAGGGAGAAGGATGTATTAAGGCACTTTTTGTTTTTTTCAAATCTCTACACTTCAAATATGGAGATTAACACAAACAATACAAGAGCATTCTATTCTAACACTGAATTCCCAGAGCTTTATTTGGACCAGGCAGAGGAGACTGATGCACCGATCAGATTACAATTAAAAACCTTTGATAAAAAAAACTTAAATAACAAAAAACCCTACAAAGTAAGAAAATGGAAATATTCCAGTACAGATAACTGTTTACTTGACTAATTGTACTAGTTAGTAATATAATTTACTATAATTTAGTAATGTATAAAGTATGTTATTATATTTGGATCATCACAATATAATTAATCAATAACCTGAATTTAAACTTATAATGTGATAACTGATTATTCTAACACTTTGAGGCATAAAATGTAGATTTCACTGATGTGATTTAATATTTTTTACACATTATGTGATTCATCTTTTCATATGACAGCAATAAAAAACAAAACCTCCACAACTAGTTAATTATCTAATACCAACAGGCACATTTTGGCGCTAACAGCCAGTTAAAACCCTCTCAGCTCTGCTTTGCAATGAAACACTCAGTTTTACCTGTAAACAAACGGCCCATGATTCAGTTCAGATTTTTAAAAACTTTATTGCTTCACAGCAGAAAGCAGAAACTTTTTGAAACAGATAAACACACTTAAAACAATGTTGTGATGCACAGCTACAGTTTCAATCCAACTGGGACCACCACCAGTGAAACATCTATTTGAAAAAACAGCAACAACAAAAAAACTTGTTATATTTATTCAACATTATTTGTTTAGCTTCTTCTTGAATCGAAAAAACAATGGCACTGATGATTTCCAGGTGTTACACAAGCACCCATCATGACCTCAGTAGTTCTAATCTCCCAGATAAGGCCCAAATTTAGCCTGCAAGACTGATTTTTAAAATTTACCATCGTTCCTTAAAGAATAGAGAGGCTGGCTCATAAACATAAACACAAGATGTACATCCAGATATATGACACCTATTATAGACAAAAATAAAGTATTAGAAAACAAACAACATGAGAAAAAACACTGTAATGCTCACTGTTATTTCTTCTGTAGGCTAGTTCAAAACATATATTTAAAAAATGTATGTGACAATATGCAGCCTTTAAACAGAATCTGTTCAGTGATCAGACAAGATTAAAACGGAAAATTTAGGTTTCCAATGCAGATAAACGAGATTTTGATGACTGGGGCTGGACAATGCAGCCATCTTTTTATTGTAATAATAATAATATAAACAAATAAATGATAATTCTTTAGTTGAAAGTCTGTATAAAAGTATAATTGAATCTGTAAATATAAAAGAATACTCTACGGGTGTTGTGATTTTATAGCTTATTTTTAACAAATAAAATCACTCGTGTATGAAGAAACAAAATGACAAGCCCTCTATGTGTCATATCTTACAGAACTAGTTAACAGAAAAACAGATGAACGATTAATAACATCACAAAATCTAGCGTGAAGCCAGCTACAATAGTTTATCTGTCACAGGTGACAGATTTAGATAACAGTATATTACAAAATAAAAGAATTCTTTCAAGGAGTCTGGAAAAATTAACCCTCTTTCCTAGAAATTAAGTTTTTATGTTCTTTATATTGCTACATTTATCTTTTGAGTCTTAGATTAAGGAAACAAATACACTTTGGTTAATGTTAGGAAAGATAATTACTTTGGTTAAATGTTAATATACAAGTTGTGTGTCGAAGAACTGCATACTTGTTCTGTATTAAACCAAAACCATAATATTCTCTATAGTTAAAGATCCAGTGTGTCAGATTTAGGGAGACTGAGTGGCATCGAGCAGTGAGGACTGCAGATTGCAACTAGCTGAAATTTCTCCTGGTTAGAATTCCTTTATTGTTTATATCAATATTTTGTCATGAACTTTCCATATCGAGATATGACACGCAAGGTACCCAGGGTGTGTTACTTGTTGATGTTCTGGGACGCCGTGTTAACTTCAGCCTGTTACATGCATTATCTGTTTTCAAATTACACTTCCGTTTTAACAGGACATGTTCACCAATAAACACACGTTACATTTCCCCCTGATGCAGCTGGGTGACATTAAACATTAACGGTGACCTCCTGCGTATAACACTGATATGAAAAGATAGCTTTTTTTGTTAGTGTCTGACCCCAGAACTCACCCCCCAAATGCCCAAGCACCGGTATTTGACGTATTGTCATAGAACGGTTCGTACGTCCTTAACTACAGTTACACAATGAATGTAAAGTTATTGTGGTTAGGTTTAGGAAAAGAAACATGTTGAGGACATACGTCAAAATGTCTCAAAGTTCACCACAACTTTGGAGTGAGATCGGGTTGATCCTACACAATGGACCTTTAACTGACCAACAGGAAATCATCTTCCTCGCTTTGTCCTTTTTTTAATGTCCTGACTGGCACTAAAGCAATACACTCAAAAAATTGAAAACTGAAATAAAATATGAAGGAATTCAGACATGATTACAACTTAACTGCAAAAGCTCAGTTTGGATTTTTGTTTCCAGCTGTAGGTCTGGTGACCCGCTCCACTACATCATGAAATGAGCAGCTCAGTGCTGCTGAGTCAGAATGACCTTTATCACACGAAGACAGATGATTCACATCCAGCACCTGACAGAACGGGCTGATGTCCAGCTTGTTGGAGAGATTTCTCACATCTCGACTGGATTCATGAATCTGAGGTTTCCCATCAAGTGGCCATTCTTCAAGGATTCATTTTTCTTGACAGCATCATAACCTTTAGAATATATTTGCATCATTTATGGATGTTGGTATGAACAACAGAGCCTGGTGCAACACGAACACTGAGAGGTGAACTTACTGTAATGTTCAGGCAGGAGTCTAGAAAGATGGAGGAAATCCCTTACTGCTCGTCCTCACACACACAATTCTGAAATGACATTCAAAGCGCAGGACATGTTATATATGCTCTGCATAAAGACACTAACTTATACATAAACACACTAATTCATTATTATTGTTGTGACCTTGGGGACTCCAGCTTTTCTATGGAGGATCTTTTTAACCAAAATCAAAATTAAAGGAGAAAATGCCAATGGGATATTTGGGATATCTGGCTCATACTTAAACTTTAAAAAAGAAAGAGGAAGTTTAGACAGGAAACGGAAAATTTCATTTTAATTTGTGAGATGGTTATCTGTGAAAGTGAAATTTAGAATCCTGAAATGAACAACTAAAAATGTTACACAATGTCCCTTTAAAGTTACTGAAATCAAAATCATACTCATGTAAAAGTACAGAAGTAGAAGAAGAAGAAGCTTTATTGTCATTGTACACACGATACAACGAAACTTTGTTTGGCAGCAATTCCTGTAGCAGCTACCGTATATCGAGTGTCTTAAATTTTAAAATCAGAAGTGTGCAAAAGAGGCAGTTATAAATATATAATCAATAAATATATATATAAAGTGTGTAGTGCAGGGGAGCAAGTGGTCCAGTTACTGTCCTTGCAGCAATGTCTTCACAGCCATGGGGAAAAAGCTGTGTTGGAATCTGTTTGTGCGGCCTGCATGACTCTGAGTCTGCCAGAGGGGAGGGTGGTGAACAGCAAGTGTCCTGGATGGGTGGTGTCATTTCTGATCTTTGTGGCCCATCTCAGGAGACGGCTCGAGCAGGATCGCCTCCGGGAACGAGTCGAACCCTTCCGGGGTCCAGCCGGTCCAGTGTTGTTTTAGGCAGATGAGTTCGGTTCGGGTGTAAGTCACTCTCAGTGAGTAGCTGCTACCTGAGGGAGAGCTCCGGGTCGCTGCGTATTATAGAAGTATTATCAGCAAAATGTACTTCAAGTACTCATTATGCAGAAAAGTGGCCACTATCAGTGCTATTTTGTGATATAGTACTTTATGATTTCCTGCTGTTATGGCTCAGGCGATAAGAGTGGACCGTCAATCGGAAGATCAGTGGTTCGATCCCTCTCCAGTCCGCATGTTGAAGTATCCATGAGCAAGAACTCTAAATTGCTCCTGATGGCTGTTTAATCGGTGAGAAAGGGTTATTATATTATATTATATTATATTATATTATATTATATTATATAAGCAGCAGTATTAAGTATATTAAGTATAGATACTCAAGTACAAGTATCTTAATATAGCAGCTTGAGTTAAGTACAGGACTTTAGTAGATGTAGTTGCCTTTCCTTTCTTCTTGTAATTGTTGATTCTACATTATTCAGTTTGAACTGGTTCAACAAACCAGATACAGTATAAGCTAACATGTTAGTCAGTGAGCACCAGATGTGTTGGTTATAATAATAATAATAATAATAATAATAATAATAATAGCAGCACAGTGGTGGCACTTTTATAAAACAAGAATACAAAGTGCTTTAAAAAAAAAAAAAAAAGCAAAACTAGTAGTGCAATTACAAGACTGGAATAAGGTCAATGCAGCTAAAACAAATGTAAGAGACAATGAATGAAAAATTGAGAAAAAGCAATTGAATGAAAGCATAAAACAAAAGGAAAAAACTCGAATGAAAAGCCATTTATACAAATGAGCTTTTAAAAGAGGAAGGCAGGTGTATGTTTGAACTTTGGACAAAGCCAGGCTCACTGTTTCCACCTGCTTCTGGTGTTTATGCTAAGCTACGTTTATCATCTCCTTACGCTAGCTTTATATTTATCGTACTGACATGAGATTAATATTGATACTCTCAGAAAGTCTGCGCAACAAGTCCCAAATGTCAAACAATGCCTCTGATGAAAAGCCTGCTGTGCTCTTTAGACAGATATAGAAGTGATCTTACTTTGCCACTGAAGCTTCCAGGTTGAAGTTGAAATCAATCAGCTGTTGGGACTGATCCTGTTCCATCAGCAGATAGACAGCTGTAGGAAACTCTGCTCTGCTGATCTGTTCGTCATCACTGAAACAGTAAAAATGGAGAGTCATAAAGTCAGGAAATTGACTCAGTAAAGGCTCCTACAAAGCAATATCCATTTTAAGTTTGTAAACTTAGCGACCATAAGCTTCTAGGTCATGTTAGACCAAGCAAGGCTGCAATTGCCAAACTTCTGAGTGTGATGAACTGAGTCTGAGTGTGTTTTATTGCTTGAGAATTAAACTTTTTTTCCTTTAAAAATTAAGAATACACCACATACAGAAAGCTGCAGGTTTGTTCCCTCTATTTGCAGTATTTTTTTTCTAAATGTTGCACGTGTTGTCAAATTGGTGAAGATGTTTTCTTAATTTGTGTTGTGTCTATTTGCATATGTGAATGTTTTTAATTAGCAGTGTGTTGAGCTCTCAGGGTTACGTATAATACACAGTGGCACAATACTGACAGAATAAGGCTCCTGCCTTTGAATAAATAACCTCTTTTCTTTAAATTACCAGCAGGTGGCTTTGATGCGCATTAAGACTGCATGCACATTAGGCCACCTAATACTCACAGAAAAAATAAATACAAAGGGAAAGATGTTTATTTAGATTATTGGTAAGTGATAATTTTATTGTAAATTTTTGATCTGCAATTTATTGATGTTTGATATGTGCAGTCTCTCCCACTCTGCACTGGAACTGTTGCACGACAATTGCTGCTGGGATAATAAAGTTTGATCTGTATCTATATCTGTAACTGATAACATTCTTAAAACGAAGCCTTTGTGCCTGTGTGAAGTGTAAACAATGACTCTGGCCTCACTCTGCAGGCAGGTGTTGGCGGCTGAAACGTGTCACGTTGAGCCACTCAGTGTTCCCGGAGCAGCTGGAGGCTGCAGACTCTGCTGTCTGCTCCTCCTCGTGTTCGTCACACAGCCTCATGTTGAATCTCATGCCAAATTACCTGAAAGAGAGTCACAGGACAAACAACAAGTGTGTGTCAGTGACTATGTTTACATGCACAAAATGTTCCTGTTTTTGGCCTTATCCCAAAATAGACAATATTCCTGCTTGGCTGTTTACATGGCTAATGAAAATTAATATTCCACTAATATTCCAGTTCACATGCGGAGCATACTCTGATTAATGTGTCCTAACATGTTGTTTATCACGTCAAAATATGGAAAAGTGGAACACCTGTGGCTGTGCCAGGATTTTTTCATAGTTTCCTGCATGTGGACCTTCTGCCTCTGTCATACCGTCAATAACCTTGTTGAAAAGGTTGGCTTATTTGCAAATATCAAAAAATCTGTATTCATGTTTATCATAATGTTTAAAAGTTGGTGTGTTTCTCATTCCTATTAAAAAAAACCTGCTGGTGTGTTTTTCTGTGTACAACATACAGAGCTGACCATAAACAAGAGGCCATGAGTCACAAAATGCGACAAAACCCTTTGTCACGACGTGTGGGGGGCGGCAGGAGCGGGTTCGGCCCACTTGACATGCTGCTGTGTTGTGCTATGGCCTATTTAAGTGCTGGAATTTAGGAGGGTGTCACCCAGGGCGCCATTTAGGCTAGAACCGCCACTGCTGCTGAAGCAGTGCTGATAATCCCCAGATCATCTGGGTAATTTTATACATGTCAGCTGAACCATTTTGGCTTCATGCGCCACTGAAACACCTTCTCCACAAAATCAGCTCCAACTCTTGAATCTGTTCCATTCTTGGAATCTCTGTGCTATCTAGTGAACCAGCCCGTGTTACCACTAGTTTTTGGTGGAACCATTGTAATCAAGGATGTGTAATCGATGGAGGGCTTTGCACAGTGCACAATGGAAATAAACAGTAGAAGCAAAATCATGGATTACATTGTTGACCTGCAAACTTTTGTTCTATTATTACAGATATTTGTTTTCAACCTGCAGAATATGACACGCCTGCTAATGTTGTCATGGTTCGCACTTCAGGTCAAGAAAAACCTGATTTTTTTTTGGGTTCAAGCTGAGAACCAACTTTTCAGGTTCTAAATCAGTTCATATTTGGACAAAATGCTCTGAACTGTTCAAAATTTGGTGCAAGAACCAGAATTGAAATAATTCCATGTTGGAGAAAAAAGGTTATGATTTGCTCTCACAGGGCTGAACTGGACCCCGCCTCCAGAACTGCATCCAGGTCTCTTTATACATCCGAGAGGGGTAGAGATGCATGTACAAAACAAAAGCCAAAATTTCTGGTCAGGAGGAGAAACACACCTACTTTCATTATGAAAGACTTGGATATCAGCAGGTTTTTGGATATGTGCATATCACAATGCCAACATTTTTAAGAAGGTAGCTGAAGGAATGAAAGAGACGGGCTGTGTTCACACGTTCATCCCAAAATTATGCTACTTGTAGGAAATTGTGAAAAATCATATTTTGATGCAAAGAAGCAAAATGACCAGCAGCTCCAGCTGTTTTTACATATTGACATAATCAGAGTTTGCACGGCTGCATGTAGATGGGGATATTAGTGGAACATTTATTTTCATTACATGTGTATAAAACTTAATGGGAATATTGCCTTTTTTGGAATATGTGCAAAAACTGGAATATTTGGTGCCTGTAAACATAGTCATTGTCAACACTACTGACTGTCTGAGTCTATAACAGCAGCAAACTACACATGCTTTTGCTACTGTAGCAAAATGTAGCTTTGTGCTAAAGGCCAAAACAAAACAGCCACTAAAACACTAAGACTCGACACATGAAGGTGTTATTTTTGAAAAAAACAAAACAAAACAAAACAGTTCAAAGGGATTTTTTTAAATTATATATTTCAGCCTTAATTTCAGTAGAGAAGACATCGTTACCTGTTTACTGTACCTTTGTCTCCA
Source organism: Epinephelus awoara (assembly GCA_035609425.1). NCBI lineage: Eukaryota > Metazoa > Chordata > Actinopteri > Perciformes > Serranidae > Epinephelus > Epinephelus awoara. The sequence continues at coordinate 29,435,052 of CM069314.1, read as the reverse complement.
AATATGCAGATGAATAATCAGTGCAGAGTGAAAAAAAGCCTTTATCTTTGAAAGAAAAAGTCGAAGATTCAAAGAGTCAAATTGAGAGTAGTTGCTGAGTAGCTGATCCTTCTTTAAAAGCAGTTCTTACAAACACACACTGTAAATAAATGCACTTGTCTGTACTTGAACTTCGGTCGCAAGATTCTAAAAGTAAAGTCAGAGGACATTTATTTCCTTCTGGCAGGCTGTCGTCATACAAACAAACATTAACAAAGAGCAGTGAGATAAAGACGTAAAAGGTTCAGGGAAGTTCCATATTAACTGCACGAACAGATTTCATGTGTTTATACCTCTAAATGATGCATTCAGGTAGAAACTGGAAGAGGCAGTTTCCTGTTAAGTGAGCACATTTTGACATAAGGCCAAATCTGAGTCTGCAGGCTGTTATTACTTTTAATGCCTTCAGCTGGTTCAGAATTCAACTGCCAGATTTTTGATGGGAATATGTGCTTTGGCTACGTTGTATAATTGTAGAATTGATTTCAAGTTTTTATAACTTACTTTTAAGACTTAACTTGGACCGGCTACAGAATATATATTATAGACCTCTCCACAGAGCCTGATCATAGCCATAGATCCTCTGATGAGGGGGAGCGATCAGATGCCCAAACTCTGCACAGCTCTTTCTTTAGACACAAAACATATTTTCTGTGTGACGTTGCTTTAAATTTGCACTATATACTGTATGTTTCTGTATGCATATGTGCATATGGGTTATGTTTATACAGGGGTATGTGCTTTAATTCTAATTCTGTTTTATTTGTTTCATTATCATATCACATATTTTAGTTTTTGATCTGGATGGTCAGAGTTACACTTTGTTGCACTTTGGTCTTTATGTCAAAGAATGCACTTTCTTCTTTTCAAATTGAATTCTAACTTGTTTTATATGTGCATTTAGAATTTAATTTTGATGTATTTTAATAATGCCTTATGTTTCTTTCCAATGTTGTCTAAATGCAACCCAACTGCCAGAATAAATTTTGGCATTGTAGATTTCTGCAAACCACAGATGTGTAATGTTTGTACATTTTTATGCAGAAGATACATTGAAACTTTACATTTTAACAATACTGTGGCTAACATGATTATGTTTAGGCACAAAACCATGTAGTGAGGTTTAGGAAAAGATCATGTACCCGCTTTTGGTGCCACAATAGTTCCTGCTGGAACACAGCAATAATTTGCAGAAAAAAAACATCTGCTTTTAGTGGCACAGTCCCCACTGGAATACAATTATGTCTTGCTAAATAACACCCACTTGGCCGAAAACAAAGTAATGTCTCACCAAAAACCAAACAAAAAAGGCTTTGGGTGCCACAATCCCTGGAAAAGCTGCACTGGTTTGCCAAAAAACATTTTGTGGTTAGTTTGTTAGTCTTGAACTGTGGTCTGTAGCTTGGCAGCTGTCTTGCCTAGATGTCATGCCATCCACCATCCACCTCCTCCTCCTGATGACAATCTCAGCTCATGACACTGGAAATGCAAGGTTGGCTTGCTAAGAAAAAACTCCCAGTTTTGGTGGCACTGAAAATGCAGCAATGCCTCACAAAAAAAAAAAAAAAAAAAAAAACTTTTAGTGCCACAGTCACAGCTGGAAATGCAACACTGGCTCACTAAAAAAAACTGCTTTTGATGGCACAATTCCCCCTGCTCAAAACACAGCAATGCCTCATAAAACAATAAATAAATAAAAAAAAAACCACTTGTTTTGGTGCCACAATCGCAGCTGGAAATGCAGAGTTGGCTCGCTAAAAAAAAAAAATCTGCTTTTGTTGGTACAATTCCCTGCCTAAAACGCAGCAATGCACGCTTTTGGTGTTACAATTGTTGTTGTAAATGCATTGTTGGCTCGCTAAAAAACACCTGCAAAAGTGGCAGAATCCCTGCTGGAAACACAGTGATGATTAACCAAAAAACAATGTGTGTTTGTCTGCAGCTTGGCAGCCACCTTGCCTAGGTGTCACATTATCCACCATGTCATCCACCTAGGTCACTTCAGAAAAGTTGTTATGACGTGCAAATGTAACCCATCTGTGGTTTGCATACAATGCCAACATTTCATAATGGCCACTGGGTTGCTTAATGCCTTTCTGTGTCTTGTGTAAAGTGCTTTGAATGCCCTTGTTGAAAGCTCTGGCCTCTGCTGTCATTTATCCATCTGTCTTTACATCTGATAAGGAGAACAAACTTCCTCATTTTCCACATAGTTTCCACTCCAAAACAGGAGGACGAAACATTACTTCAGGTGTTGCAATTATGTTCCATCATGAACGTTTTTCTCACATAACTGGAACTAAGTGCAATTTTTATGCTGTGGTTTTATTGAATAACATGCATTGCACTCATTAATTGGTTTAGCACAAAATAAATAAAGAAATAAAATCTTGTTGAACAATCACAATACAAAGGTGCAGCAGCAGTTCAAAAAAATTGAAATTAACCAATGAATCTATGCCTGAACTCTGTCACACAGTATGGTTGACATTAAATGGAAATATCGATGATTACTGAACTATTTTTACACAATACCTCTTCACATCTGTCTGTATGTGTTGCACTGATGCACATCTTTTTAGACCACCATCTCTGTATATTGCATATACACTATAAACCTAGCGCTTACATTTCAAACTGTTGCATTGTACATTTTTTTAAATATTAAGTTCAAATAGTTCCTTTTTTCTATTTTCCATCTATCCTTTAATGTCTAGGCACCAGGACAAGCCTAAGTTCATGCTTTATAGTGATTCAGATTTTGTGAGAAATGCGCAGTGAATCACATTTGAAAACAACAACCGAGATGCAGTACATCTGAGGCTTTTTGGGCCCTTGAGGGTCTGGGCCCTCTGGTTGGTGATCCAGCTTTGGTTCCATCAAAACAACAAGCTCTTCCTTCAAAAGTCTCTCAGAGTGAGCTGATCAAATTAAGCACTCACCATATTTAAACATACATGATTAACACTCACCCTCTGCTGTAGTTTGGATTTCAGTTTTTCCTCCGTCATCACAGTCTGAAATCAAAGAAGTGCCCTCAGTAGTTTGCTCTCTTCAGTTTGACTGGATTAAACTGGTTCTTTGCTACTTGACATTTTTCTGACTGTAAGCCAGATTAGGTTTGTCCTGACGCCACTCCTACAAGCTATCTGATGGGAGATCAGCCAAGTCTCCTCCTCTGGTTGAACAAAACTCGTATCACTGGGTCAAAACAGACTTTGAAAGTGAAGCTGTTATTTTCTAGTCACCACTTCACCCTCACACTGTCATGACAAAGGGAGGGTGAGAAAATGTGTCACATGCTTTGTTTAAACCATTTTTTGAGTCATGAACATTGAACCCATTTTACAAAAACTGATGAGCAAAGACCATGTTTATTTTTCTCAGAATTCTGCAAAAGCTGTATCAGCGTCTCTTCTAGAATAATTGTTACAATGTGTTTGTACACCAGAAAGTCTTATAGAGAGAAAAAGCTTTCCTTAAAAAATAAGCAATGATTTAAAAGCAGGTAAAGTGCTGGCAAGCCTGATATCTTCTGGCAGAGAATTCCTGAGCCTCAGGGCCTTTATGGAAAAACCCTGTCACCTTAAATATATTAACTCAGTCTCATAAAATACACTGAACTATCATTTTGGAACTAGTATTAAGGATAACTATAACCAAAATGACCATGTCAATAGTAAGACTGAGTAGCAGAGATTGGCAGCATTCACTCCTGTGCAACATTTAACACACAGCATATGATTCAAAAGAAATGATTCACAATATCATAAGCAAAAATAAAAACACAAAGAGTGGATATTTGTGTAGCTTTGGCAAAGTCAACTTCCACATTAATCTGACTGCAAAACAACCACAACAATAAAACTCAGTGGACAAACTTAAATCAAATCAATGTGACACATACATTGATAGAAGTTACAGTCTTGCTTAACCTGAACTGTTACTGTGCTCATGTTCACTTGTCATGAAATAAACTCTTTGTTTTTATTTTTCATTTATCCACACTGATCCACTCCGCCAGTGCACCACTAGGAAAAAACATCCCCCGAAGTTTTTGTGTGTTGTCATGTCATTACAAACTACTTCATGAAAGGATGCCAGTGATCTGGGATATACTGTGTATCATCATGTTCAGTGTGTTTCCAAGCCCTGGAAGCAAGGAGGTGAATAAAAGCAGAGGGGTGACTGCAGCACTTCCTATGCAAAAGTTGTGATATATATAAAAACAGACTTGATGGAAGAAACTTTGACCCATGCTTACGAACATTTTGTAGATGGGAAATTGGCAGCACAGATGCTGAGGTGGAAGCCTGATCATAGAAACTGTCAACTATTTTCTGGTGCACGCATTTTTGTCTTTTGTTCGTGTGTACATATTTAGCATGGATCCTACGCATTGTGTTAGAATGAGGCACTCAGGTGATGTCATGGGTCACATGCAACAGTGACCAATGGTGACTGGCCTGGGTGTGAAAACCTTGCGAGAAGTGAGGGGAATGGTGGATGTTGTTTCTATCTATGGAGGTCAGGTTTGGAAAGGTGTGGATCCAAGATACTAAAGTCCTCAGCCAGGGAAGAACTGACTTGTGGGCCTTTATTTAACACCATATTAATCACAACTCATGCCAAATCAGCTCTGGTTCCAGTGTACTCCATTTTTTCTTGATTTCTCATGCACCCAGCAAATGTTGATCCAGCAGCTGGTTTAGAACAGTTTCAGACACTGTATCAACAAACTGATGACAACCTGCTCTGTGGTGAGTCACTCTGAGGTACATTTTCTTCACGTAGAACACAATCTCAAGGACAAGCAGGAAGACCTCTTTTGAAGAACACAGACTTAAGTTTCTCGTCCCTATTTCTTCTCCCTTTCTCCCCTCTTCACGTGACTGAATCACTTTCAGAGTAAAAGTTCACTTACAACAGGCTTTAACTGGAAACCTTCTCATTTAAAGATGCCAATGAGTGATGTATAACCGTAGGAGAAATTCATCATCACACTTCACCGGTTCTTGCTTTTGCTTCAGCTTAATTTCAGCTCTCTGGAAAGGTATGGATCCACCTCACACACAGCAGCAATCAGAAGTGAGCTGGCTTCATTTCCCTTTTTTCGCACCATGTCAATCAAGTGTCGTGCTTTCTCTGCTCCAGTTTTTGTTCTGACTGACTGCATTTCATCATCAGTTATAACGCGACACTCAAGAAGTTTATCCAGAAGCTGGTTCAGAGTAGGATCAGATACTCTGTTGACAAACTCTGTCCGAACTGAAGGCTGATTCTCTGCTGGGATGCGGTCCTCTGCTGGGACATTGCGTTCTGCTGGGGCGTTGTCCTCTGCAAGGACACTGTCCTCTGCTGGGACATTCCTCTGTGTAACTGCCTCTCTTGGACCTGGAAGATAACCAGGGAAAAGGCCTTTGTTTAATGTGTGTGTTCATATATTAGAAATACTTTCGTGTTTGATATATTTAGAGGTCTGGAGCCAAGTATATGGAGGTAACATACCATTTACATCTCCTGGCTCTAATGCTGAGCAGATAATGTACAGTACACTTTGGCAGGTAATGTATAGTGTGGGGCTGGCATTATTTATGTATTGATTATATAATAATTATTTGACGACTAATTTACAGATTATTCTAAACATTATTTTTTATTACTCAATATCACAGTTAATTTACCCTAAAAATAAATATCAACTTGTCTCATAAATATTTACATATTTTATTAAATCATCATCACTTAAAAGCAATGACATCAGCAGCATATCTTAAAATTTGTCTTATTTTCATTCACTGCTGTGTTATGATAATATCTTACTATATAATGACGAAAACTCTGTCTGTGGATGTGCCTCTCTGTGTGTCTGTTCCACGTTTTTCTCCTCACCGACTTGGTCAATCAATGTGAAATTTGGCACAGTGGTAGAGGGTCATGGGAGGATGCGAATGAAGCAATATTACATAGCAACCGATTGAAATTGCTTTGAATGGGCATATCTCATGCCCCGTATGTCGTAGAGACATGAAATTTTGCACAGAGATGCAAACACATATGCCTAGAACCCGATCTGCATGAAACTCGGTGAACATAATCTAGGGACCAATATCTAAAGTTCCCTCTTGGCAAAAGTTGGAAAACTTACTAAAACTGAGCTTCTATAAGGCAATGAATGTTGTGGAGGGCGTGGCTCATCACATAAAGGTATGTAACATCTCAAGGGTTTCACCGATCACCACGCAACTTTGTAGACATATGACCACACATAATCTGAGGGGACCTCTCCATTATTGACCCCATCAAACAAAATGGGGGCGCTAGAGAACTAATTTCTTATCTAGGTCTAACCACCATATTGATTTTTACTGAACTTGGTAGACACGTAGAACAGGACGCCTCAAGGTGACTGGAGAAATTTAACTCTAATTGACAACTGGGTGGTGCTATAACAACAGAGAAATGATTAAAAATGGCTTAAATGTGACAGATCGCGATGGCTCCCCCTGTGGCCCAATGTTTTGTTTTTTTCCTAATTTTTGGTATGACTAAGTCATGGTATGGTATGCTGTACATAATGACGGACACAGTGTGTCATTAAGTCAGTCAGTCATTCTGTCTGTCCCACTTTTTTCAAAAACTCTGTCTGAATACATTGCTCTTCTAAATGGGTTCAGTTGACTATTTAATCTGCAATTTCCTATGACCTAACACACACCATGTGAAACTGTATGTGGGCAACTGTGCACTCAATGGGTATGCACTAGTTAATAATAATGAAAGGCGCTATGTGTAAGATACCTGATTAGGAATACATACATACATACATAATTTAATCACTGTATATCACAGCAATCCCCTGATTTTTTTTTTTTTTTTAACATCTTCATATCCATATAGTTTACACAGCCATGACGAAAGGGAGGCAGAATGAAGAAAATCTTATATTTTCTGCCCCCTTTACAAAAAATTACTCTGATACTTATCAACACCTTATGTTTGCGCATGAAAATAATAAGTAAAAGAAACAAAAATAGAAACCAAACCAAAACATCCCCTGAACTGGAGAATCAGTAGCTTTAATGAAGAACTTGACTTTAAACATAAGATGGTTGTAATATGGATTTAATAAATCACTAGAGACATGCACAGTTAAAAACACTACTGGCAGGAGGGTCACGTGAGGGCAGCAAGATGAAATCACCATTTTGGTTAGAACTCCGTGCCACTCGACTCTAATTATCTAATTCTGACAACAACTGCATATTGGGAGCCACTTTTGGTACGAACAATAAATGCTATGTCTGTAGAAAACTTTTGGCCGGTCTTTTGGTAAAATGGAAAGAAATTTGAGACAGACAAAAAAGACGCCATGTCGGAGCCAGGCGAATGCACACAAGATGGCAACAATGGCGAATTTGATATCACAGACAAACTAGATCCAGCTCTTGCCAAGCCCTCAGTGGGATGACTGCTAATATCATAAAGATAATTGGTGATTGCTAGAATCCTAACAGCTGAAAACTCTGCCACAGCACAGGAGCCAAGGATTACTGAACTGAAGAAGCAGGTCAGTGCTTTATCAGAGCGCCTGGATATGGCAGAAAACTACAGCCGGTGCTTGAACGTTCAGGTTGTTGGCTTGGCAGAAGGCACTGAGACGGGGCTTTTTTTAAGCGTGGCTGCGTCGCGTCTTGAAGATAACTACCAAAGCCGATCGCATAAAACTTCAAAGAGCACACCGCTTGCTAGCATCAAAACCAGACCTGAACAAAAGTCCCAGGCCGCTGTGGTTACATGCATTCAAAGATAAGCAGAGGGTGATGGAAGCAGGGCGTTGTGCCAGTTAAGATTGTGCCTTAATGTACAACAGATCCAGGTTCTATTTCTACAGTGATCTCTCATCGGCAATGATGAAGAAATAGTGTTGGGTGATATGTTAAAAATTTCCAACCGGGGCGTCGGTGGCTTAGTGGTAGAGCAGGCACCCCATGTACAAGGCTGTTGCCGCAGCCGCCCTGGTTTCGACTCCAGCCTGTGGCCCTTTGCTGCATGTCACTCCCTCTCCCCCTTCACGCTCATCTGCCCTATCAATTAAAGGCTTAAAAATGCCCCAAAAAATATCTAAAAGAAAAAAAAAAGAAAAAGAGGGGGCACGTTGCATCCAAGTGATGTTGGAAAAAAAATCAAAAAATGACTTGCAGAATGGGATAATTCGCATGAACGCCACCTAATGTCAGAAAAACAACTCGGCAACTCGGATCTTCCGACACCACGTGAATGCAGCAAAAAAATGCAGCATGCTTTGTGAGCCCATTCAACATGGCACGGAAATATCTGCAGCAACAAGCACGCCGTGAGAGAGGGTGTTTAGCACGGCTGGTAACATTGTTGACCATATGTGCACTTTGCTTAAGCCAAATAAGGTTAACATGCTCGTTTTCCTCTCCAAAAACATGTAAAACATTGTGTTTTTGAGTTAAAGACAGCGGAAAGGAACTTTATTATTTTATGGGATTTTTGCACTTTATTTTTCCATTGTTCTTCGTTTAGCCTATATTTATTATTATTTTTATTTATTTATTTATTCAAGCAATAAGCCTACGAGAGGCTTTTAGAACAGCTATAACAGCTTAAGGTTTTTTTTTGCCATTCCCGCGTTATTATTTTATGTGATTGTGTGATTTTTGCACTTTATTTTTCCAATGTCCTTCATTTATATTTACTTATTTGTTATTGTAGGCTACTGTTACTGTGTAACTTTTGTGGACCGACCAACTGTTTAATCTGTTTGAATAAATTTACCTGTGCCTTATCCTCTGACTGTGGTCTCTCATGTCAAAATTAATGAATTGAAATTTTACTGAAACATACAGCCTATAGGCTAAACTCTTATTCATTTAACAAAAAATAAATCACCTTGACAACTTTGCTGAGTAATAAGCTGTAAAGACGGGCCGAAGACGACTGTCCGACACCATTTCAAAAAGAGTCTGATGGCTGCAGAAGGACGCATTCGCTCACAGTCTCTAAATGAGCAAACAGGTGGGAGATAGGGATAACATACCTGTCCTACTATAACGATCGGGGTGCACAACTGCACATCTTTTTTGATGTAGTCCTCAAATATGGTTTATGAATTAATGTTACTTTCAGCTCCGCCATCACTGACGTGTTTTGTGAAAGACTCGTCAGAAATCAGTGTGAAGCTGCCAGTTCCAATACGCGCACACTTTGAATTGTGCTCTACATAGTAATTATACGCTATATGCACAGAGTTGAATTCTGTGGAGACAGGCCATTAATTTAGCAAAACAAAATGATAAAAATCGCCCCAAAAATCACCAAAACTTAAACCAACCGTGATGGACTCAGCTGATGGGTGAATGGCGACATATTCATCCAGTCGCCCAAGCCTATGAAGAAACGAAAGGCATATTATGTCGTGAAACAGCGGCTGCGGGAGTGTGGGATTTCATATGCCATGCTTTTCACAGCCACCACACAGGTGTCCCATGGAGGCTGATTTTATCTGACCACACCAACCTATATATGGTCTATTCCCTCTCTCTGAGGAGAGGGCAATATCAAGACACTGGACACTTCAGTCATCTCCTCTCAAAGACAATAAATTAATTTCCTTTTTTTCCTATGAATTCAAGATATTTTATTCAATTAACTCCCTATCAAGTAACAATCCCTCTCCCCTTTGGGAGACATGTAAAGCTTTCTCCAGGGGGTTGATCATGTCCTTTGTAGCATCTAAAAGGAAGAATGTTGAAAGAATGAACAACAAAAGCTTCTCAAATCTAGATTAGCTAACTTGGATAAACACTACATATCAAGCCCAAGCCCAAATTCACTAAAGGAACTGATGGCCACATGTGCTGCACTGGATACTCTACTAATTGAGGACTCTGAGCACTCCCTTAAATTTCCAGACAGAAGCTGTATGAGCATGGGGATAAACCTGGTAGATATCTTGACAATCGTGTTAAAAAGAGGGCAGACTCTCAAACTATTGTCTCAATTACAGACTCTAATGGTGTTAGATCATTTAATACCAATACTATTAATAAAGAATTTGCACTGTTTTATTCTGCAGCCTGACAATTTGCCCATATGCATTTATTTTTCTCAGACCTAAGACTCCCAAAGCCTACACAACTCAAAAACTACAGTGCAATGCCCCAATCACAAAAGATAAAACATTACTGGTTTTGAAATCTATGCTATTTGGAAAGGCCCCAGGGCCAGATGGATTTAGATGTGAGTTTTCTGAAGAGTTCAGCAATATTCTCTTAGACCCCGTGCTTGCTATGTTCAACCATTCATTTGAAAGTGGGACCCTACCTAAATCACTTAGGGAAGCTAATATCTCTCTTATCCTCAAGAAGGGAAAATGGCCCGACAAGTGCACCTACAGGCCAAAAACCCTTCTCAATGCTGACCAAAAACTGCTCTACACAATACTAGCCATGCGTACTACTCTACCCTCTACAAATGATCCCTACTGTGTTATTAAACAAGGTCATCAAGGTGCTTAAAGGCTGGCTGAGTTCATTTTTCTGGAGCAAAAGGAAGCCCTGACTTAAAATATCAAAACTCCAAATGATCGGCTCTAATGGGGGCTTAGATGTACCTAATGTAAGACTTTATCAGTTGGCAGTAGAGCTTTGTGTGTTGGCAGTGTACCTAATGTAAGACTTTATCAGTTGGCAGTAGAGCTTTGTGTGTTAGCAGATTGGCTAAAATATGACCCAGCCTCAATCTCACTCGATATCGAATCCTCTCAGTCCAGATGCCCTTTGTGGAATCTGTTTCTCGGTTCAGAAACACCAACATTTGTGTAAAGCTACAAAGCTATTGGTCTAGTATTGTGGGTGAACTGTCTGTTATATTTGGTGTTCATAGAATTGGACCCTTTGTGCCTCCTACTTGGACTCTCGGATGGTTATATTACAAATATCAAACACAAGAGACTTTTCAATCTTTTGACTTTTGCTGCCAGGAAAAATATTCAGCTCTTCTGGACCAAGGACGCTGCTCCAACAAAAAAATTGTGTCACAATCTTATAATGTAGTGTATTCCCAATGAATATATCTATTGTATGCTTCACTCCTCATTAGGGGCCTTACATAAAGTTTGGGACCCTTACTTTAAGTACATTGGACCTACATGGTCATCTTTTGTATTACAGGGGTTTCCTAAATCAGCCTGGCCAGTCTCTGTATACTCCCTGTAAATTAGCTCTCTTGTAACCTTGTTATTTGTCTATAGTCTGTTTAAGATAATTACTAACAAATGTATTTTTGCATCAGTCTGGGGCAAGGGAAATAAATGTAATGATTTACAGACCGTAACAACAGTCTATAACGTTAGATTAAGCTGTTTGGTCAGTCGTGCGTACCTGTTTAAGTAAACAGAAAAGTATTAAACAGCTGAATAACAATAGATGGCACATGCTGTAACATCCATGGCGGTGCAGGAAGTTCAAGTGACTACTACGAACAGAGACACACAGCCAGCTCCCTTGTGCAAAGTAGTGCTGACGACGTTTCTATCTTGAGGGTTACCATACCAGAAGAAAATTATCTTTTATATAAAGTCAGCAACAAATATGTCAAAGTGGAGAGATGACAAGATTCAGAAACTTCTGTCGATAAGGGTCAGAGCCGAAATTGCCAGACAAATTCAAAGAATGGCAAGACTTGTTTATGACCAAATGACTAACTAGCTACATAACCACAATGAAATCTATGTCATGACCTGCCTCCTGCACACTCTACCTAACCTACAAGTCCTTGCTTAAGACCAGCAAACCCCAGGTAAAAAAATTATTTATTTGGGATAATGATGGTATCTCTGAGAGGTTGTTTCTCTTGCACTAACTGGGGTCTCTTTCATGGCCTAGAGTTAGAGGAGGCCACAGACAACATCACTGTATATATAAAGTTTTGTAAAGAGAGTGTGTTAACCCAAAAAGTAATCACTATGTACCCAAATAATAAACCATACATTTCTAAGGAAATAACAGAGTGCATAGTACAGAAAAAGATAGCATTTAAGAGTGGGGATCTTGTGAGAATGAAACTGCAGAGAGATCCTAATCACAGACTGAGAACAGCTAGGAATACGACAAGGGAGAAATCTGAATCCAATTGTCTAGCAAAAACTGAAAGAGCAATTGAGGAGGGATCCCTCTTCCAGGACGGACAGACGTGCAATAGATGTCGTACAGAACAGATCAACATGATAAATTAACAGTAATCCGTATGACACAATGAGACAGAAAGAGAGAGAGACAGAGAGAGAGAGATGCAGGACAGAGCTATTAAACATTATTCCACTCACATGACATGCAGGACAATCAATGATGGGCAAATATGTTTGTGTGTGGGTGTGTGTGTGTGTGTGTGTGTGTGTGTGTTTGTGTGTGTGTGTGTGTGTGTGTGTGTGTGTGTGTGTGTGTGTGTGTGTGTGTGTGTGCGCGCCTGGTGTTATATCAACACGTGTGGTTCTGGACATTAGCAGCTGCACATTTAACAGCCACACATCACCGACAGTCCGCTGAACAACGCAACGGGTTGTGAATGAAATAAACTTTATTACAACATGACAGTCTTGCACGAAATATCATTAACGTTACTCTTTGTATCTCAAACAGGCATAAAATATGGCAACTGGACTAACCTCGTGTGAGTAGAAGATGTTTCGCCTCTCATCCAAGAGGCTTCCTCAGTTCTAAAAGAGTCTGGCGGGGAGCACCAGATATTTATCCACCAGGAGGCTAGTGGCAGAAAAGGGTCATGTGACCCGAAACCAATAGACTCGTTAGGTGTTAATGTGAGTCGTTGGCCTTGATGGGCGGTCGTTACCCCTCCCAGCCCTCTTAGGAGGGTCGTTGGGGGTCACCCGACTGCAGGTGGGAACGATGGCTGCACTTCCTTGGGAGGGCTCTAAGGACAGTATTGTAAGTAGGAGACAAGTGGTGTCTGAGGCCCCCTCCTCTGTTTAAAGATGGCCGTTCTAGTTTGACATGAATAGCTTCTTTTACCCCTCTCTCAAACCATCTGTCCTCTCTGGCTAGAACGCGCACCTTGTGGTCATCAAAGGAGTGCCCCTGCTCCTTGAGGTGGAGGTGGACTGCTGAGTCCTGGCCTGTGGTAGTGGCCCTCCTGTGTTGCGCCATGCGTTTGTGTAATGGCTGCTTAGTCTCTCCAATGTACAGGTCAGAGCATTCCTCATTGCACTGCACCGCGTACACCACATTGCTTTTTTTCTCCCTTGGAATTTTGTCCTTGGGATGGACCAGCTTCTGCCTCAGAGTGTTGCTGGGCTTGAAGTGTACTGGGATCTGGTGGGTGTTAAAGATCCTCCTGAGTTTCTCTGAAACTCCTGCCACATAGGGGATGACAATATTGTTCCTCTTCCTGTGGACCTCGTCTTTCTTGTCCTCCCTGGGCTTTTTCGCTGTTTTGATAAAAGCCCAGTTTGGATAGCCACAAGTTTGAAGAGCAGAGTGAATGTGTTTGTGTTCCCTTCTTTTCCCATCTGCTTCAGATGGGATATTTTGTGCTCTGTGTGTTAAAGTACGGATCACCCCCAACTTGTGTTCCAATGAGAGGCGAAACGTCTTCTACTCACACAAGGTTAGTCCAGTGCCATATTTTATGCCTGTTTGAGATTTATCATGACCTGGATGACTGAGAATATTCACAGATTTATTCGTTACTCTTTGTAGTCACGTAGGCATGTGAATTACAGCGTTTCATTGCAAAGAATGCATGTAACGGGTACACTTGCGCTGTTTCTCCGGCTTCTGGTTCAAATGAGCCAGATGGAGGGGGCAGGTATTTATACGTCACGGTGTTCAGCTGAAAAACTCTTCCGGATAGGAAGCAATCGACCATCCTAGCTCGTAACTGCTTAAAGCTTGCTGCTAGCTCCTCGCTGCACAAATAAGAGACTTGGGACAACCTAGAACGACTGCCGCTTCAAGCGAGTAGCTAGCAGTAGCACTATAAAAATAAGAGACTTGGGACGCACCCCATGTCTCTCCGGAGGGGGCTGTTCCCCTGCCCGCCAAGGTGGAGGCGGTCGCCACTTTTCCCCACCCTAACTCTGTCAAGACTCTGCAGGAGTTCCTCAGTATGGTGAACTTTCATAACCGGTTCATACCACATGCGGCCGGTGATGTTGGCTCAACTAGATAGTACTGTTTTGAAGCGTGTGAGTGAGCGCTCTTGTCATTTGGAGCTCTGCCTGGATCTTTTCATGGAAAAAACACTGTAGAATGGTCAGCTGGGACCAGCAATCTCCTTCAAACTTGAAACAAATGTTCATTGATAGTGTGCCTACAGCCCCACAGTGTCATTTACCTGCTCAGGTGAAGCCACAGACAGTTATTCATCCTGAAAAACATTTTTTATTTTATTTTAGGCAAAATCTTCAACTTTTTACTGACTTCAGAGGCCAATTACTCTGTCTCTGTATCACCTAGAGTGTTTCTGACACTTTCACAAGAAACTTCAGGGAGTTTTCTTTCTGGCAAGACATGCATGCATGTAGTCAGAGCAGTTCAGATGCTACAGTCATTTTAATTTGGGTATGTCATTTTAGGCGTTTTCGCTACAAAAAATGGGGATGGAGTGCAAAAACTCCTTTGTCCCTGCTTCTATAAAATGTGTTAATAGTGGCAGATAAAGCAAACTGCACTTTACATTAAGGCTGCTGTTTTAAATTGCTGTATGCTGTTTATTTTATTATCATTACTATGTTGTACTATTTATTGCCTGCTGCACTATTTATCTACCGACTATGTTACTATTTATTTATCATCTGTTTGTATGTTGTGTTACCATTGTGGCTGCAGCAGGGGTGAAAAAGCCCAAGAAAAATTTCCCACTCGTGGGACAATAAAGTTAATCTTGAATCTTGAAACTTCTCTGCATCTAGACCCCTCATCACTCCATACTGATCCCCTTGAGATATTGCGTTCACAAGAATGAGAATGATGCAAGGTCACAGTGACCTTGGCCTACGACCATAAAAATCTGTAAGTTCTTCATTATGTCCAAGTGGACACATATGCAAAATCTGGAGAAATTCCCTGTGGGTATTTGTGAGATATCATGGTGATGAGAACGGTACAGATGCAAGGACAGACGGACAACCCAAAAAACATAATACCTCTGGTTACAGCTATCACCTCGGTGGAGGCATAAAAACAGCGACACAGTAGGGCTGGTAAATTAATATTCGAATTTCGGATATTCCTCGAATATGGGAAAAATATGTATATTCGAACGTAAAAATTAATATTCGAATAATTTACAAAATATATATTTTATTGATCAGGGCAGCGCGCGCATTGATTCTCCTCCGTTGTGTGTCCCATGGTGCGTCCCTTACTGGCCTGTGTGTAGCTGCAGACACGTGTCACAACAAGGAAGCAAGGACTGCGGTCCACCCCCCACCCCCACCTCACTGTAGACACACCAGCGAATCCGATGAGCAGAACATGTATGAAACACAAATCAGCGAGCCCGAAAAACAAACCGGGGAAATGGAATCCGGTGAAGCCAACAACTCCACCCTGGACAAAGTGATTGTTAAGCCAGATAACTTAAAAAGTACTGTTTGGCGCTTTTTTGGATTCTGGTCAGTTGGAGGTAAAGTTGTCGACAAATCCAAGGCTGTTTGCAAGTTATGCGATGCGGAGCTGGCATATCACTCGACTACCACAAATTTGAGGATGCATTTAATAAATGTTCACCCGACCGAATGGAAAAAAGTTGGTGAAGACGAAACAGAGGGCCCGCTTCCCAAACAACCCAGGCTAACAGCGTTTTACAGCCCGACCACTTCTCTTCCCGCTGCAAAACAAGAGGCCATCACTAAAAATTTAACAGAATTCATTTGCAAAGACATGCGGCCAATCAGTATAGTTGACGGCGTAGGTTTTCGGGAATTTATCCACGAAATAAATCCACGCTATCAAGTCCCTTCCCGTGGAACTGTTAACAATAGGATTGTTAAACTGTATGATGCCACCGCCAATACAGTGAAAATTACAATCAAGGACAAAGCCGTAGCGTTGACCACAGACGGATGGACTTCCCTCACCAATGATGCGTTTGTCACCGTGACTGCCCATGTTATCACAGAGAATTGGGAGATGAAGGACTTTGTGCTTAAAACAGGAGAGCTCAGAGAAAGTCACACAGCGGAGAACATATCGAAGTCTATTATGGATGGTTTGCAGGAGTTTGGCGTGTAGCTGGAGTCGGTTGTTGCCGTGACAACGGATAATGCAGCTAACTACGTGAACGCAGTTGAGAAGCACATGAAGACCATGAACGTGCCGTGTTTCGCACATACTATTAACCTAGCTGTCCGAAAGGGGCTGGGGGTGAGATCTATAGAGAACAGTGTTGCCAGATTGAAACGTACTGCTGCCTACTTCAACCATTCAACCACAGCCAGTTACCTCCTGGAAGAAAAGCAGAAGCAGTTGCAAATGCTGAATAGAGACAAACTGATCAACGACTGCGCGACAAGATGGAACAGCACATATGACATGATTTGTCGGGCTCTGGAACAACAAACACCAGTGGCTGCTGTCATCTTTGACAAAAAGCTGTCCAACCTTGAGCTGTCCACGAGTGAATGGACTCAGCTGGAAAAGGTGAGCTATATGAATTAAATTATTTAATTTATATGTAATTACTAAATATGTGCCAAGTTGAAGTTTAGGGCAAAGGCAATAGGCAGCTCTTCATAGATTTTTTTTTTTATTATTCATTTGTCCTACTGCAGGTAAAGGACATTCTCAGGCCGTTCAAAGTCGCTACAGTGGCTTTATCCACCGATAAATACCCGACAGCGTCAGTTGTTCTCCCAATGAAGCACATTCTTCTGTCTCATCTGAGACAGGAGACAGACGGCGACACTGCAGCTGTGAAAGAAATGAAGGCAAAGATAACTGCTGATCTAAATAAGCGCTACCCAGAAGACGGTGACGTCTTCATGTTTCTGAACACAGCCAGTTATCTTGACCCTCGCTTCCACCTGGGTCATTTAGATCATGGAAGGCAACAAGAAGTCCATGCTAAAGTGCTTGCCGAGATTACAGCTATAGCAGCGGCAGAGAAGTCAGGAGTAGGGACAGAATTGCCCGCCCCACTTGAAGCCCCCCGCAAAAGTTCCCTTTCTGCAATGGGTGATCTATTTTCCCAAGTCTACCAGCAGCAGACAAGAGCTGCTGAATACGATCTGCATGGGGAGCTAATCAAGTATGAAAGAGAGCCACAGCTGCCTCCCGACGCAGACCCTCTCCTGTGGTGGAAAACTACAGGCAGTGCGAGGTACCCGTACATAGCACAGGTAGCAAAAAAATACCTCACGGTACCTGGTACACCTGTAAGATCAGAGCGTGTCTTTTCCTCAGCCGGCAACATTGTCAATAAAAAACGCTCAGCACTCGCCGCTGAACAAGTAGACCGTCTGGTATTTTTGGCGAACAATCTGTAGTCTACCAGTCATGTTTTGAGTTCATTTGTGGCCTGCTTGTTTCTTTTAGTTGTGGTTGATTTTATTTAACTTGTGAAAAATGACATTAGTCAAAATATTATTTCATTTAGTAGGCTACTATGTAGGCATATTACACGCCAGCCTAATAACTGTGATAAGGTGTTCTGTTTTTGCAATAGTTTGTTTTGCAATTTGCACTAATGAACAGTATGTCAAATACTTTCATTGACTGTTTACAGTTGGCTGCTGCTGGCCTACTTGATGTTCGTTTATGTTCTATAGGCTAATATTCATTTCTGTAACTGTGAGCTGTGGGCCAATTCAACCTCCTGTTCAGTGGTTTAACTCTAAAAGCTGGCTGAGTAAGAATGTACAGTTTTGCATAAATTGCACTGAAGTTGCACTAAATGTAACATGTTGAACATGACGCTTGGATTTTGTCTGAAGACAGAAAATAAATCAGCGTTTGACTACCATTGGTCGTTTTTCTTGACATTTGGCAGTGTGCAGCGCCCTCTGTTGGATATAATGGGGTACTGTTACAATAACAAGTCTTATTCTCTGTGGCAAAAAAAAAAAAAAATAATAATAATAATATTCGAATTTATTCGATATTTGGACCAATTTTTAAGACCCATATTCGAATTTAATTTCTGAGGAATGTTACCAGCCCTACTACACAGTAGGTTTTTACAACTTGTACAATGCTACAAGAGCAGTGGAAGTGTTAAGTTTTAGGTTTGAAAGATAAACAATGAACTGAAACTCCATAAAACCCAGAGGAGCTGCAGATTCCACTGATCATTTTGTACCAGAGAAACACAGCAGGTTATTTGTACATTGTTATAAAAAAAAAAAGTTATATAAACTGACCCTGGAGCTCTGTTTACAATAAAATCCCTCAAAAACTGGTAAAATCAAGTCGACTATACAATGAATACAGACTGAAGAAAAATCGGAGGCAAAGAAACAATGAGGTGCCATGAATTAATCAATGGCTGTAAAACTGTTATTTTTTCTTCTATCGGGTGACGTGATGCTGCAGGTGGATGAATACTTAACCATTCAGATAGACATCATGCTTCCAGACTTCTCTCTGGCTTTGGTCTCGGACTGTTAAAGTCACTTCCTCCTCGTTTGTAGGCAGGCGGATCTCAAATGTTGGGTGGTAATTTGGTCCAAACTCCAAGTCAAACTCTGCTTTCTGAAAACCAGTGTAAATACAGCTATAATATCCAGTTAACTAAAGGAAACCAACAGTAGTTTGTTAGTGCTGTAACATTCTGACACGATTCATCAGAGACTTTGATTCAAAATACTCACCTTAGGTTGTATTTTAATGGCCTGAGGACAGTGAACAGTGTAACTGTGATCTTGGATGAGTTTACATGTGGAAGGAGCCTCAATGTAAACAGAATTTTGTCGTTTTGCGCTCACCTGAGGAGACATCAGAACATTTACATTTACAACTTGGTTTATCCTCCATAGAGACAGACTGATAAATATATCTAATTACAGATATCTTGGTTTTATTTGTAGATTGCTACGTAACAAGAAATATCAGCACTGTGGGGCAGCAAGTAACCATTATTTTCATTATCAGTGAATTTGCTGGTTTGATCTACAATGTCGGAAAACAGTGAAAAATGTCCATCAAAAATTACATGTTTTCAGGATGAGCATGTGACACTTAGTTTTAGTAAAAAGTTGTTTCAGTGTTAATATGAAACCTAAATGTTATGATGGACTTGAAAAATTACTAAACTTTAAGAAAAATAAGTTGACAGCTGTAACGTGAAGCTTTACCTCGTCCAGAGGGATGTTTCTTGACAGCAGAAGTACATTGAGTTTTTGCCACTGTGTTTTAGGGTTTGGTTGTCCAAGGAACAGCAGAATTTGACCACTGACTGGTATTTTCAAAATCCCCCTTATGACTTTCCAGAGAAGGCCAAAGGCAGAGAGGTGAGGGACACTGACCACCACATGAGTGTCTGTAATCTTCAGTGGGTTGAGGATGCTCATTCCGTTGTCAGTGATGTGGACGACAGACAACAGGCGTTCAGAGATCAGAGCTGTAAAAACACAGAGCTGTTAAAGTACAAGTAAAGCATAAATAAAATGTGTAGTGAGTTTTTCGTACATAGAAAATTTGTTATTAAAGATCCAGCCAAATTTGAATACTTAAAGCCTCTACAAGGAACTTTCCTTTTGAGTTGATTTTGGCGACCCTGTGGACAAAAGCGGTAGTGTTTTGCCGGAATGAAGCCTACATTTCCCATGAGCTCTAGCGCGTATTGTCATAAAGACGCTTACCTGGTTCGCAGATGTGTTTGTTTTGGGAATGAATGAAACAACAAGACGGGAAAACTTTGCCCCCGCTACTATCGGGGATCCCAGCTCACCTCTGCTGCTCCCCAGCTCCACCTCTCCGGCGTAAGCGCCACCGCCGCCGGGGTAAACGCAGCGGTCGGCTGGTAAGGCTGAAGGCCTGTTTGGCGAGCACTTCTACAGCTTCTTGGACTGAGTATGGAGCGGTGCCTCGCCTCTTTATTTCTCGGCACTCGCTGGACCCTGTCGACGCCTGGCTGGTACCTGTCGTCGGCCCGGATGATTTATTCCAGCCCTGCGGCCCCTGCTCTCCTCGTCCCCGCTGGCACGAGGTGAATCTGCGCAACCTGCGGCCTCTGTGTGTGAATTCCCGGACACACAGGGTCCACGCAGGGTTATAACGCTGTGGACCCACCGGCACTTGCCAGGATTGGGCTGGTAAATGCTAGATCGCTAGCGAACAAAACATTTATCCTGAAGGATTTCCTGACTTCCCGAGGATTGGATTTTCTCTGTGTGACTGAGACGTGGCTGACTGTTGGTGAGTCCAGTGCTTTCACAGAACTTTTACCCGATGATTGCTGCTATTTTAACTCCCCGCGGACGTCGGGTCGAGAAGGAGGAATAGCGACTTTTTATAAGCGTCACTATAAATGTAAGCAGCTAGGTAAGATGACGTGTGCCGTCTGAGTGCTGTAAATCGTTTCATCCTGGAAGCGACCTGGGGCGGACCCGGACACAGTTTCCTAAAGGTATGGATATACACTATATAGAAATAGCTTCTCTTCACACTGATGGTCTCATTTGCTGTTGTAGGTCATGCACAGACATCTGCAGAAACGAGAGACTTTTGCATATCCAGTTAAAAGTTCCTTGTAGCTGCTTTAAAAAAAACCCAGCAAGTAAAAAATTATGTTTCAAAACCATGAAATAATAGGCAGTATTTCCTGTTCTGACACACTGGGGGCATTTCTAATTTTTTGCTGGATCAAAAATGTACCACACCGTGACACCACTGTATCATACTGAACCGAAACGTTACACCCCTACTACAAGGTTTATAATGCAGGATTTATGCGTCTGTGCTAAAAAGACACTGTCCTTACAGTGAGGCTCTGTGAAGACGCATACCCTACACCCTAGCCTGACGTGTTCACCTAGCCAGAAATGTAACTACACATCACACAGACGCTAACCTCCTGTTTATTTTTGTAAGCTATAAACCATTTCCCTCAGTGGAAGCAAAGCCTTTATTTTCTCTTATTTCACAAGCCCCTTTTACACTGCCAGATTTTCCGCCAATGTTGGGCCGTTTTGCCGGCAAGCTGCGAGCGTTTAGACACACAGAGCCGGATTAGTGTGACTGAGTTGATCCGAGGTGCCCAATTTTCCGCCTCGTAGGATAGTCAAATTGGCAGAACCCTTTTAGTTTAAACAGACGGAGGTGCCCTTCCGCCACGGGAGGGGCTGTTGAAGACTTGTGGGAGGAGCTGTTGATGACCCGCACGTGCGAGCCACTAGTGGTGGATAAACAGGAAACAGCTGATAGCAGAAATTAGTGAGCATCTAGTAGCAAGAGGGAAACGCAAACCTGACAGACACTGTAAAGATGAGCAACTACGGAGACACAGAATTGCACGCCCACCTTGTCCTCGCAAACGAAGAGACCATTAGCCGGCACGGGGGCCGTGAAGAACGGGCCGACTTATGAGAGAATCGCCAAAGGACTGACCAGCCGCGGCTTTGCTCCCACGTCACTGTTTATGGAACACGCTGAGCTACACGTTTTGTTACTTGCTCACGCCCCCCATTGCCCTGAAAAAGGCACATTCTGTATAAACAAAAGTAGGTAGGCAGCATTTTGCAGCACTCCCCGATTTTGTTTTTATACTGCCAATGCTGAAAGAAGACTGAATGGGCTTTCCTGCAAATTTGCACAACTCCTGTCTAAGAAGGGCTACAGATAAGAAACATTAATTGTGAAGTCAATAAAGTCCCCACAAAAAAAAGCATTTTAAAGCACGTACCTTTCTAGTAATTTTACACTTTTCTTTGTTTAGGTTAAAATGCTATTAATAAGCTGATGACACACTGAAATGTAAGTAAATTCCACCAGAGATGAAAACTCATAATTATACCATTCTCATATGGTTCTAATATGATCACTGCATTCGGACCGAATGTAATGATTGGTCAGAGTTTTCTCCTGTCCTGTCTGTCTTCCCTACGTGGAGGCCTCCGACAGATGTAACGCCTGCGTAACATCCCCCACCCCCCACACCCTCCACCCCTGAGTCTGTGAGACAGCAAATATGCTAGTAACAGGGACGCTTGTGGATATAAACTAGTAACCTGAGATGACCATGGTTTCGCCTGGAGCTGTCCTGAAGGGAAGATGCCGGCAGCGCTGTGACAGGACGCGGAAGCGGGGGAAGCACGGAGGGGTTAGCTCTATGCTAACAGCTAACCCCATCAAACCAGCTGTTCCCAGCGGCCTTCTGGTGAATGTCCGCTCGCTGGACATGAAATGGATTACATCCGACAATGGAGATCCACTCACCGAGGACTAAGGGACTGCTGCGTCCTTTTGTTCACTGAGACATGGATGAATGGTAACATATAAGACGCCGGTGTTGAGCTAAGGAGGCTAACACTACATAGAACAGACAGGGAGGCTGCATGATTTGGTAAGCTCCGTGGTGGTGGTCTGACAATATACACAAACAATTCATGGTGCTGTGATGTGGGGAGGATCTCCCAGTTCTGCTCTCAGTGGAGTTTTTGACTGTGAAATGTCAACCCTTTTCATCTTACTATTGCACTATATGTTCTGTCTTGTATGTTACACAAATTGTTTTTAAATGTTTTGTTTCTTTTTGCTTGGGGTATGCGAATTGTGCTGCGCATAAAAATGACAAATAAAGAAGTTCAGTTCAGTTCATAATGTTATTATGACAACACAGCATCCACTTGCTAATAGCTGATGTTCTCACCTATCATCTTTCTGTTTGGTTTGGTCACCTAAGCTCAAAATGCAAGTACAGACTAAATAGGATTGTGTCAATGGCGAGCAAAATAGTGGGAAAACCCCAAAAGCCTCTGACCCATCTCTACACTGAGAGGACAAGGAGGAAAGTGAGGAGAATCCTGGCAGATAGCTTCCATCCTCTTTTCAGCCAGTTTGAGCTCTTGAAGTCTGGGAGGCACTACAGAGTTCCTCTGGCCAAAGGGGCTTTTAAAAAGTCCTTTGTCCCCAGTGCTATTAGCATCCTTAACTCCACTAAGTGACTAAACAACAGATAGTGACATGAACTGCTCTACCGAACTTTTATAGCACTGCATTTTATTTTATTTATTCATCTTTTAAAAATGTATCTATATGAATTTTTATCTTGTGTGTTGGTTTTGTTCATATTTTAGCTCTGTTGTGTGTTACGCTACGTCCTGTATGTTGGTAAGCCAAAGACAATTTTCCACCCTTGTGGACAATAAAGATTTATTCTATTCTATTCTATTCTATTCTATTCTATTCTATTCTATTCTATAGCTAACGTTAGCCTACTGTAGCATAGCCTCTGAAACATTAATGTTATCTTCCTTGTGCGTTTCCACTTACTAGTAACGTTAACATTACTATCTAACGTTAGCACTGTAACCTTATTCTAAAACTCATCAGTCATCACTGACTCCAGTTGAGTTTTAAAACTCGAATTTTTTTCCAAATTTTTTCTCAGTGTTGTGTGAAATGCAAGAAAGTTAAGAGTTGCTTTAAGTCTTGTGTATAA
This sequence comes from Epinephelus awoara, assembly GCA_035609425.1. Lineage (NCBI taxonomy): Eukaryota > Metazoa > Chordata > Actinopteri > Perciformes > Serranidae > Epinephelus > Epinephelus awoara. Next base: position 29,411,364 of record CM069314.1, on the reverse strand, counting down.
TTTATCCTTTCTTTCTAGGAGTAGAGGAGAGTCTTCTCGCCAATTCTAGGCATGTAAAATGTCAAAGGCTTATGCTACTAACATTAGCATGTTGTATATTTAAGGAAAACATGCCTAGTACAAGACAATTCTTTTGTCTGTGAACCTTTTGAGTTATATTGGAGCCTAGCTTTGTAATGTTACCTTTGTAAAAATTATGGTGTTGTTCCTGGCTTCACAGTAGAGGTAAACTCTGCTTGCTGCTAGGACAATTTATGCAGTGTAAAATGTCATAGGTTTGTGCTAATAACATTGGCACATTGCTAAGAATGTGGAGAAAATGTAACTAACAAAAGACAAGTGTTTTGGCTGTAAACCTTATCAATTATAATGAAGCCAATTTGTGTACTTGAACAGATAAATCATCAGGAGGTTGTTTGTACAGACTGTAGGTATACTGAACTGTGTAGTCAGTAGGAGTTGCTAACAGGAGACTTTTTTCATTGTTCTAACAAAACTGTTAAACTCATCTCTTACCATCCATAGTTTCACAGTGTGGGAGGTGGAGCTGACAGACAGCAGCGTCCTCAGAGCACTTGATTTTGAACAGTGGCCCTGCAGCCATCTTGCCTGCTGATTGGAGGAAGTTCTCATCCCATTGGACAATGCCGTACTTTAGCTCTGCCTTCTGAGCCATAACAAACACCAGTTCAGTCAAATCACACTGGAAAACACCTGCATGAGGACATCTGAACCTGCAGGACACAGAGGGGCTGATTACAACAACCTTCAAACAATTTGCAGACAATTTGTTTATTCATTTTGTACGGCATGGTTTGCACGTTTCAATCTTTCTTTCTGCGTTGTGACAACCTGCGATACATCTGACTGTCCAACAGATATCTCATTGATAATGTGCAGGATTGATCAAGTGTCATGACCTCAAACTGTACATTAAACAAAAATAGTCTTTAAAATAAGTTAATAAATAACTAGAATTACCGCCTTGCAAACCAGTCATGTTGCAGGTACAGATTACATCCATGTAATCCTGTCCATACTCATATGTTACCATAGGACCACCAGAGGAGAATAAACGGCAGTGCACCGCTGCTAGTTGCATGAAGGGGAAACACTGCTCTTTTTGGTATGAGCTCTTCTGGGTCATCGTGTACACTTGCTTTGGTTTCAGGACTCTCTCCAGCAGCCATTCTTGCATCTAAACTTTTATGCTCTCACTCTCGCTGGCTCTAGCACGCTTGGGGTGTGCAGTGGTGAAATGGGTCCCTGCTGAAACACTTTCCAGCCACGCAAATTCCGACATTGTTTAGGCTATTCACCGGTATTGCGGTATATGAAAAATTCATATCATAACGAAGATAATTACCAGTTTTTGGTACGAACCGGTATACCACACAGACATAGTGGACACACAAGATTAGTGTCACCAATTCAGTACCTGAATGTCTCCCCTTCTGTTCCTGAGATATGACATTGAGTAATGGTCAGAAATGTGTTTCTGCAGAATATTATGATGTCACAGTGAAGTTTAGTTTAGATATAAAATGTCATCACGTCATAATTTTATCTTATTAGACATTTGTGTAAAATGTTGTTATAATTAGCGAATGGATTCTTGAGTTATGGTCAAAAACATATTTTGTGAGGTCACAGCGACCTTGACCTTTGACCAAATTCAAATTCAAATAACTTAAACTATTGAGTAAAAGTAAATGTTTGTGCCATATTTGAAAAAATAATTCCGGCAGGGTATTCCTGAGATATCTTGCGAGAATGCGACAGACGAGGTTGCAGTGCACTTGGCCTTTGACCACCAAAATCTAATCAGTATTGTATCGGTATTGTTGGATCGTTGAAGAAATTCTCTCAGGTGTTCTTTAGATAACGCACTCACAAGAATGAGACAGATGAGGTCACAGCACCCTTGGACCACCAAAATCTATTTAGTTCATTGTAGAGTCCACGTGGATGTTTGTGCCAAATCTGAAGACATCCCCTTGTGGTGTTCTTGAGATATTGCATTCATAAGAATGAGACGGATAGACAACCCGAAAACAATGCCTCTAGCCATGGCTATTGCCAGAGAGGAGGAATACAAACAGCATCTGCCTATTAACACAGACATTAACACAATAACTATCCAGCTTTTGACCTGATAATAAGTCATATAAAAGCTGCATTGTTTAAAAAGTTGTGGACCAAACTGAATTTCTGGACAAGGTGTAAGTGAAGCAGCAGTATCAAGTTATGAAGCAATGAAAGGAGCTGAAATGATAGTTGATGTGTGTCAACAAGTCTCTGAAGCTGCTCTAAACATCCAACATGCAGTTCTGATAGAAAATACCAATGCTTTCAGAACCAATTTGAGCCAAACTGTACTGAATAGGTTGAATTTTCAATATAAGTGTAGGCACTGAAAGGAGGTGAAGTGTTGGTTTAAGTGTAAATGCTGCAGGGACTTGACCTGGTTGAAATATTCTGTAGTTTTTGATTTGATTACCTGTATGTAGTCTTTCCAGACTCAGTCAGCAGTTCAGGTGTGAATTTTAACTTGTCCTAAAATTGAAAAAGCCACAAAAAGAATTCATTAGAACACAGTAATTGGCCAAAGAATGAATATATACATATACATACATATATATATATATATATATATATATACAGTATATATATACAGTACAGGCCAAAAGTTTGGACACACCTTTTCATTCAATGCGTTTTCTTTATTTTCATGACTATTCACATTGTAGATTCTCACTGAAGGCATCAAAACTATGAATGAACACATGTGGAGTTATGAACAAAAAAAGGTGAAATAACTGAAAACATGTTTTATATTCTAGTTTATTCAAAATAGCCACCCTTTGCTCTGATTACTGCTTTGCACACTCTTGGCATTCTCTCGATGAGCTTCAAGAGGTAGTCACCTGAAATGGTTTCCACTTCACAGGTGTGCTCACAGGGTTAATTAGTGGAATTTCTTGCTTTATCAATGGGGTTGGGACCATCAGTTGTGTTGTGCAGAAGTCAGGTTAATACACAGCCGACAGCCCTATTGGACAACTGTTAAAATTCATATTATGACAAGAACCAATCAGCTAACTAAAGAAAAACGAGTGGCCATCATTACTTTAAGAAATGAAGGTCAGTCAGTCCGGAAAATTGCAAAAACTTTAAATGTGTCTCCAAGTGGAGTCGCAAAAACCATCAAGCGCTACAACAAAACTGGCACACATGAGGACCGACCCAGGAAAGGAAGACCAAGAGCCACCTCTGCTTCTGAGGATAAGTTCATCCGAGTCACCAGCCTCAGAAATCGCAAGTTAACAGCAGCTCAGATCAGAGACCAGATGAATGCCACACAGAGTTCTAGCAGCAGACCCATCTCTAGAACAACTGTTAAGAGGAGACTGTGCGAATCAGGCCTTCATGGTCAAATAGCTGCTAGGAAACCACTGCTAAGGAGAGGCAACAAGCAGAAGAGATTTGTTTGGGCCAAGAAACACAAGGAATGGACATTAGACCAGCGGAAATCTGTGCTTTGGTCTGATGAGTCCAAATTTGAGATCTTTGGCTCCAACCGCCGTGTCTTTGTGAGACGCAGAAAAGGTGAACGGATGGATTCCACATGCCTGGTTCCCACTGTGAAGCATGGAGGAGGAGGTGTGATGGTGTGGGGGTGTTTTGCAGGTGACACTGTTGGGGATTTATTCAAAATTGAAGGCACACTGAACCAGCATGGCTACCACAGCATCCTGCAGCGACATGCCATCCCATCCGGTTTGCGTTTATTTGGACGATCATTTATTTTTCAACAGGACAATGACCCCAAACACACCTCCAGGCTGTGTAAGGGCTATTTGACCAAGAAGGAGAGTGATGGAGTGCTGCGGCAGATGACCTGGCCTCCACAGTCACCGGACCTGAACCCAGGCGAGATGGTTTGGGGTGAGTTGGACCGCAGAGTGAAGGCAAAGGGGCCAACAAGTGCTAAACACCTCTGGGAACTCCTTCAAGACTGTTGGAAAACCATTTCAGGTGACTACCTCTTGAAGCTCATCGAGAGAATGCCAAGAGTGTGCAAAGCAGTAATCAGAGCAAAGGGTGGCTATTTTGAAGAAACTAGAATATAAAACATGTTTTCAGTTATTTCACCTTTTTTTTTAAGTACATAACTCCACATGTGTTCATTCATAGTTTTGATGCCTTCAGTGAGAATCTACAATGTAAATAGTCATGAAAATAAAGAAAACGCATTGAATGAGAAGGTGTGTCCAAACTTTTGGTCTGTACTGTACATACATACATACATACACACACACACACACACACATATATATATATACATATATTAACAAAATAGTAAAATGAAAAACTGACATTTGAATTCAGAGCCTCTGTACACAGAAGCTGCTGATGCCTCAACCTCTCTGGAGTTCCAGGGCATAGCTGATCCATTTCATCCACAGTCTCCTCATTTCTGTCAGACACATCAAGGTTTTGGTTTGATGTGGACGGATCTGGTGGGTGATAAGAGTCATCAGATGGAGAGAGGGAGACAAGCAGCAGATATCAAACACACTTTATAATATCCTGGTGACCAAACATTGATAAAACTGTAAACAGCAACGTCCCCAGTTCAAGGCGACCAGTGCCCTTTATAGCACATCTTTCTCCTCGTGTTTCCTGTTATCTACCCCAACTAGGCCTGAACGGTTTTATCTTTTAAGCATCACCATCGCGATGCATACATGTGCAATATGTACATCGCAGGGCGATGTAGTTTGTCCTAATTAAATCAGGCATGCACATTTAAATTGCTGAGTGATGCGCATAAAACTCAACAAAAGAATAAACAGCCCATTCAAGTGCTGGAATTTGTTATTTACGCTACATGACAACGCCTGAACTCAACACAGGATCCACTCCATAGACTGTGTGCACAGTGTTGTGCTGTAGATTTGGGCCGGACTTAATTATAGATGTCTCGGACTCGGGAAAATGCAGCCCGAGCCGCACTCTAGTGTGCTCACCTGTGTCTGTGTGTGCGCATCAGGGCCGAACTCCGCTATGCACGATTCATGTAGAGACAGAAATGACATGCCGTCGTGTAAACAATATAAGTCATCACGTTATAAGGTGAAACGTTTCACAGTATAACACGATAAATAGTGTTATGTTATTATATGAAGCGTCCGTTGCACAAAATAATATAACTTTAGTTAGAAGAGGTAAGATGGAGCCCTCTCCTCTCCTCTTAAATGCTTTACTCAAGTGTGTAAATTGACCTGGATATGAAGCGTCTGTAGTGCCAAATAATATAACAGTAGTTTCTTAAAAGCTAAGACGAAAAAAAAAAAAAAAAAAAAAAAAAAAAAAATCATGCATATAGGGGAAACACTGAAAGAGATTGTGGTTTCACTGAACAAATGCCTATTTTCAGCACATTTTATGCTGTTGCATTCAAAGCAAATATCAGCCTAATAGTTCCAGAATCATTAATTCTCAAGTCAAAAATATAAATCGCAATATATATCGCTGGGGAAAAAAATCAAAAAATCAAAAAATCACAATGTCAATTTTTCCCAATATCGTGCCCTACCACCAACATGCTGAAGCATTTGTCGTGCTCTAGCCCTGGCAGGGTTGGAGCACGGGTTGCTAACTGCAGCTTGCAGAGTACTGCTCATGGCCTGGTAACGAAGCAGTGTTCTTTTTTTTTTGTTTGATAACTTGTTTGATTGATTGATGGTGCCAAACTTGCATGAACAAGTGTGTGCCAAGTGTCTTGACAACCACAAAAGGGTGCCTATAGCCTACACAAGAGAAAATCACCACAGCAGAAGACGGTATACTTGCAATGTCAGGCAACACTCATTACATCTATTTATGTGAACACCAGCATTCAAGACGACTGATGATGTATCACGGTCTTGAAGAGTCGTGCCATTTAATAGGGGAAGATTTCAACCACAAGATAGGAGTAAAAATAAGAAATGGGATTGGGCCATTGTTGCAACACAACACCATCTTACCCAACATGCAAAATAGAACAGAATTGCTGTGATTACTGGTTAACCAGTGCCATAAAGCACATGGCAGCCAATTCTTTAACCCTTAAAAAAACAAGCCATTTATTGCTATTTTTTGTCCGCCTGGCCTCTCTGTCTATTAATGCATGTATAATCTCAACCCTTTCATGCACAGTCAAGTAATGAACATCTTTTTTTTTCAGGACAACCTGGGCAATAATAATATGTATTCTAAAATGATGCCACATGAATGGATCAATAGTTATATGAGTATAAAAACAAAATAAAAAGCAAAACGGAAATTGAATGTCACAGAATTTAGTTCAAAAAAGACACAGATCAACAATGTACAAGCTTTTTCATTTTCAAATATGTTTCTCTCAGGCCTTGGCTATCAGGAGAAAAAGATCCCAACATTCTAACACAAACACAACAAAAAATATTTACATTTTTACATTTTTTCTCCACTCGTTTTTTCCCTCACTTCCTCAGTCACTTGTGCCACTCCTTGAAACAGTTTCTGTCTGGAACAAAACAGAGGGCTACATCACACATCAAAAGCTGTTAGTAAATGTTTATTTATCTTTGTTTTGGCCATGGGAGATTATTATTCCTTTGTTTTCGATACTGGAAGATAACTATTTCACCTCACGCTGATCTTTGGCTGCTGGGATTGGATGTCACCGTCATAAAAACAAAAGAAGAAGAAATCGGAGCATCTCATTGGTCGAGAGACCAACCGGAAGTCATCATCGTTTATGTCAAGCTTCAATATGGAGGTCCGCTAACATAATTTACACGTTTTTATCACAAAATGTAATGAATAATGAACTTATCACGGAGTTATCACGGTGGAATTCACGTGCGAAGTTCCCGGAAAAAACGCCGCACTTAACGGCTGGATTGAAAACCTTCTCGAAAGGCTAGAATTGCCCCAAGCTCACCATAGATCGTCCAAAGAGTATGCTTGTGATAGCAATTTCCCCCATTAAGTTTTGTTGTGTGGTTCCCGAGATATTCTGCAAAGTACCGACGCTGTCGCGTGGGATCCCCCGCACACCCGTGGAGTTAGAAGGGTTAATTAGGCCCCTGCTTTAATATGTTTCTTTAAGATATTCCAGTGGGCTTTTACTCACATCCTTCATGTCTGTCAGGCGTAGCCCTGTTATCTCTGTCATCGAGCCTGAGAGGACAAACACAAATACAGCAGTTATTTTATATGAAAAGTTGAAATAATTGCTCAAAATTACTCATCTTTCAGACTTAAGTCATTGTGACAGGTGAAACTTTAAAACTGAAGAACATAAGACATATTTATCCATACACTAACATCAAGGAATTTATAGCAATTATACATATAATTAAATTTGTCACAAAAAACTCACCAGTTTTAGGGAACTCTTCATGAATCCAAGCAGTGACATGGAGAATAAATTCTCTCTTAATGAGCATACATGAACATTAAATCTTAATTAAATCAAATATAAAAATTTGGCATGAGCGTATCAGTGTCAGAGGAGTCAGTGAGGAGTGCCAGGTTACAGTGGAGACACTGTGCACCTGTATATGACTGGATGTCACTGGTCAGCTGGATTGCTCAGATGGACAATCAGACACTTAAAGCCGAGAGCGGCCGTGCATGTGATTATCTTTAAATGCCACATGAGTGACAGGCAGTCCAACTCCAGTAAACAGTTGGTGCCAGGATGTTTCGTTAGCCACTGAATGGCAGCGGAGTAGGTAAGTGAGACTCCTCTCAGAGCTGGACTGTCTCGAGAAGGTTTACAGGTTGATGCTGATGTTCTGTTATCTGTGAGTGTAGCTGTGTTGTGACAGTCTGAACTCTGCAGAGTTTTCTTAGACAGAGATGAAAGTTTAGTTTTAACTCTGTGAGAAATGATTTTAAACCTCCAGTCCACCATGTTGCAGATTTAGAAAGAATTCAGGCTTCAAGTTATTTTTCAGCTTCTTAACAATGAGATTGAAAAGTCAGAGTTTACAATGAACCTTGGTAGAAATCCTAGTTGTCTCAGATTAGTTAGTTGTGGTGCCAAAGTTATGGAGACCATAACTGGAAAGGTGTTGATCTTTTCAAATGATAATCAGTACTAAGACTAAACGCTGAACAGCTGCAAGAAATTCCACTGCTGCAAATGAACCAATCATCGTTGGGATTTCCTTTGCTCTGTTTGAAACATTTAGGAATGGCAGCCTGAAATCTGTTGGGTTAATGTTAGTTTGTACTGTGAGTGTACCTCCTTGTTTACATCTTGTTTCACTAATTGACACACTTGGTTATAATGGTGTAAATGAGTTGACATGTTTGGAGTAATCCAACTGATGTAACCTACTGTCGCATAAACAGAAATGACATACTGTGTTTTTTTATCTGCCACTCATCATGATCCTCTTAACTCACAGCGAAACCAAAGTGGCTCCAAGTGCCAAACCTGTACGTTATTGGAGGATTTTCTACTTCTGGTCTGGTAATGGCCTTACTAACTGTACTGCAACGAGCTAGCTTAGTGTAACTGCCTCCCAGTTGTGTCTTACTGGAGTAGAATGTTTTGGTTTGGGAGTGGGAAGGGCAAGACAGCATGTTGCCTGTTCTGTCGTGTGGTCTGCCTTGTTGAGCGCAGTGACACTGACAGCATTATGTTAAACACAGTTTAAGCGGCATATTTTATTTTCCATATGCTAGGCTTTTTAAAGCAGCTCAAGACCTATAGTATTCCTTATGCCTTTGGCTCATATTTTTAATCTTTACCTGCAGACACGTGTTGTCCCTGCTGAATTGATAATGGCAAAGATTATTCCACTTTACAAAGATGGTGATCCAGCTTCTTTTTTATCATCATCAAACAAACATAATTCTACCTGCAACTGCTAAGGTATTAGGAAAACTTGTTTACCAAAAACTATTGACTCATTTGGTTGGACATAATATTTTATATACTCATCAGTATGTGTATGTATGTATGTATACATACTGTATATATATACACACACATATATTGATTGACTATCCATGGTCTATCCATGTGACTGCCCATCAATAGGCTGATGGTTGTATTTTATCTTCCTAATATTATACTTATGGATATATGTAAATACTAATATTCAGTGATATTAATTTTGTGTACCCATATACATGGTCTATGTGCCTTTTATAATTTATTTATCTTTTTTTCATCTTTGTAATATTTTTCTTGGTTAACTAACAAATCAGGATACACACTAAAGAGTGCCTAGATCAGGGGTGTCCAAACTTTTTTGAATGGGGGCCAGATAAAACAACTTGAAAAAAGAGAGACAATTGCAACCATTTTTATCTTTTAATGAACCATTACTACTTGATGCCTGTCTACAAACTGTAACTGTAGTCCGATCATTGTGAGATGAAGGGTAAAAATGTGAAGTGATCTTGCTCGATTAACCGTTATTGTGTAAAGGGCCAAATTGGTCTGCGGGCCATAATTGGCCCCCAGGCCAGACTTTGGACACGCCTGGCCTAGATTAAGCCCCTCTGAGGGTTTTTTGCATTTCTGCATTACATTTCTATTGCTCCTGTATTACATTGTATGTTTTTGCATTAGTGAAAACAAATAAACTTAACTAAATGTAATAGGACAGTTGAACAATGTGTACTGAACCAAAAGCCTATCTAATGGTTAAATACAAATATGTGTGGGATTATAAATGCCTTAAGGAATAAATTTATTTGTTTCAACGGGTATGTGCATATGACCTCCCCATCTGTCTCCACTCTGGTTGGCAACTTGAGAAAACAAGGTACAACAAGCCGCTGCAGCCGCTACTGACCTCAGAGGCTCCATTCTACCACATGCACTGTCTAGTCCAGCAAACAGCAGCTTCAATCCTGAATCTTGCAGGTTGTTGTCACTCAGCTGCAGCTCTCTCAGATGGGAGGGGTTGGACTTCAGAGCTGACGCCAGAGAAACACAGCCGATCTCTGATAGCTCACACTTTTGAAGCCTGCAATTGCAAGAAACAAATCAACAAAAGATTAAATGTATTAAATTGTCTGTGCACAAGAAAGATTTTAAGACTCTGTTCTTTAAAAATAGAGCATCTAAAGGAGAGAGATGACAATGAGCTGACCTTAGAGTCTCCAGTTGACAGTGTGGACTCGCCAGAAAATCACACAGTGGCTTCACTCCCAAATCCTGTAGCTTGTTGTAGCTCAGGTCCAGCTCTCTCAGGTGGGAGGGGTTGGACTTCAGAGCTGAGGCCAAAGAAACACAGCCAGCCGCTGTTATTTCACAGCTATTAAGTCTGTAATTACAAGATAAATATCTCATCAGACATGCTTTAGAGAAAACTTGCTGCTTACATAAAAACAAAAAATAAATCTGGTCTGATCCAGGGTGCGGGAGCCCTTCTGTGCGGAGTTTGCATGTTCTCCCCATGTCAGCGTGGGTTTTCTCCAGGTACTCCAGCTTCCTCCCACAATCCAAAGACATGCAGGTTGGGGACTAGGTTAATTGGTGACTCTAAATTGTCCCTTGGTGTGAATGAGAGAGTGAATGGTTGTCTGTCTCTACAATGTCAGCTGGGATAGGCTCCAGTATTCTAGTATGCAACCTTGTAATTTTATACAATTACTGCAACATTACCACAAATCTCCCTATTTAAAACGGGTAAAATCTTATTTCATTGTAGAGCTGTGTGCAGGGTCTTGATTCACTCAGCCCCTCTCTGTTTATCATGAGACTAATGCTGTGGAACCAGAGCTCTATGCTTTTGACAGTCACACATACAGTGACAGGGCTAACTGTTAGCATCATACCCCTAACGTTACCAACAGGTTGAACAACGGTAGTCGGGCAATTTCAGATGAACAACTCAGTTTTGGATGTAATCCACTGCAACACAGCTTCTGCCCAAGCAGCATGGCGAGTAGTGATGAGATCACATTGTGCTGTGTTAGCTTGTGCTAACCAGCCAAGAGAGCAGGGGGAAGAGCGGTTCACAGGGACGGTCCTTCAGTGCTGAAGCTGATTGTCGCTGATCAGCTGTTGCTACTCCCAAACCCCCACCCCAAATCATCACAGATAAATTCTAACTCTGTGGGGAACACTGAATAAATAATACTTAAATAGAATATTCTAATAGATATATTTTTTAACCTCAGAGTCTCCAGTCTACAATGAGGATTCTCCAGAAAATCACACGGCAGCTTCACTCCTGAATCCTGCAGGTTGTTGTCACTCAGCTGCAGCTCTCTCAGATGGGAAGGGTTGGACTTCAGAGCTGAGGCCAGAGAAACACAGCTAGTCTCTGATAGCTCACACCTTTGAAGCCTGCAATTACAAGAAACAAATAAAAAAAGGTGAAATGTATTAAATAATCTGTGAACAAGAAGGAATTTTAAGCCTCTGTTCTTCAAAATTGGAGCATCTTGAAGGAGAGAAATGACAATGAACTGACCTCAATGACTCCAGTCTACAGTGTGGACTCTCCAGAAAATCACACAGCAACTTCACTCCTGAATCTTGCAGCTTGTTCTTACTCAGTTCTAGCTCTCTCAGATGAGAGGGGTTGGACTTCAGAGCTGAAGCCAGAGGAGCACAGCCGATCTCTGACAAACTGCAGCCCCTCAATCTGAATATGAGACAAATATTTCCGAAAAATGTGGTCATTGTGACTCTATGGGTCCCTCTGCAGTTAGCCATAATGGCTGTTTGAGGCAGTTTCTGTTTTGTGTTTACTAAGGGGTGAACTTAGAGACAAACAATTCAAATGCCCCATGTAAAAGCCATCTTAGGAGGCTTGAGCAACTAGCCTTGGTACAAATTGTTTTACATGAGTCCTAGTTTCCCAACATTGCTACAACTGAGGCATGGAGTGCAAAGTTAGCATGACCCATAAAGTTAAAATGGCCATATTTATTGGAAACACAAAGGTTGAAATGTACTGAAGTAACAATGGACAGGTTTGAATCAGTTATGTATACTCTGCACAGAAAGATGGATTTTGAGAACTGCTAGCATTCAGATGAAATATGAATTTTCTACCTTAGAGTCTCCAGTTTACAGTGTGGACTTGCCAGAAAATCACACAGCATCTTCACTCCTGAATCCTGCAGCTTGTTGTTACTGAGGTCCAGCTCTCTCAGGTGGGAGGGGTTGGACTTCAGAGCTGAGGCCAAAGAAGCACAGCCACCCGCTGTTATTTCACAGCTATTAAGTCTGTAATTACAAGACAAATATCTTATCAGACGTGTTTTAGAGAAAACTTGCTGCTCACATAAAAACAAAAAAGAAATCTTTTCCAGATTAATATAAACTAAAGTACAACAAAAAGTCAACTGACCTCAGAGTCTCCAGTCTACAGTGTGGACTGTCCAGTCCATCAGACAAAAGCTCCACTCCTGAATTCTCCAGATAATTGTTTTTCAGGTGAAGCTCTCTTAGGTGGGAGGGGTTGGACTTTAAAGCTGAGGCCACAATGTCACAATGTATGGCTGATAGCTCACAGCCAGAAAGTCTACAAATACAGATACAAAGTCAAAACCAGAGATTTTCAAAACAGAACTGAGACATCTTTGATACTTAATTGTATAACATTACTGTACTGGAAATGAAATAGAATTTTCGTTTCACTATTTATTCACTGGGCTCCTGGCTTAGGCCTCTGCTCGAACATTACGTGCCCAAAATTAAGAGTATCTCTCTGCAACCACAGGATCTATGACTAATTTTGGTCTCAAAATAAAGGTAAGATTTGGGAGATTTACTGCAGAGGTGTAAACATATAGATGCTACTGGGTCAGATTAAGAAATACCAGAATAAATGACAGACTTTATCCGCACCTAATAAAGCTTCATACTTTTAGAGTTAATGTCCTTTTGAAATTATGCAGATGGAGCCCAAACTCTCTGGTAAACCATATAACATCTGAAAATTATCTGTGCATGGACAAATACGAGAAAGGTGAAGCACAACAATTTGAGAGGTTTAGAGAGAGGTTTAGGTGAAATCTTAAATTTGGACTTTTCCAACATTTGTGCACCCTCTTTAGCTCCAAGATAAATTTCAACCTCATCTGATGTCACTTACATGTCATTATAAGTATCAAATTTATTTATTTTTATTTTAAATTTAAAAAAAAATAAATATAAAATAAATAATAAATATTTTAAAAAAAAATCAATCAGTCAGGCCTCTATACATGTTATTATTCATAGAAACCCATAATAAATGGACAGAGTGAATATTTAAAGACGTCAACAGCACAGTATATCAATGTCAGACATGTGTTACCACAGATCAACCAGCAGATGAAGACACAGACCACAAAATAAAAGGCTGATCTCTGCATCTTTTCAAGCAATGTCAGTGGACTTCTTTCCTGTCCTCTGCCCATGTAAGCTCTGTAGGGACAGTGTTTACCGACTGGATTAGGCTGGACGGCACTTCAGCACTCAGCACTTTTTCATGCACTTTAGACGTCTCTGTATGTTTTTGTGTTGTGAATGTTAAATGTAGTCCATGTCTGTTTTATGTGATAGAACTGTCATTATGATGATGTGTCCCTGTGATGATGTTTTTATCTTGTCCCGTGAAGCAATGAAATGTAGCACTGTGCCCAAGATGAATTTCCCTTAGGGGACAATAAAGTTTACCTTATCTTACCTTAAAGAGGTACTGGGGCTGTGGGCTAGCGGTTTAATGCATTCAGTTTTGACAACAAAAACAGCAAAGGTAACTAGGGCTGCCCCTGACTAAGAATTTTTCTTGTCGATCAATAGTTGTCATGTAGGGCCATTAGTCGACGAGTTGCCTGCATGTTTACTATATTCATTTAATTACTAAATTATACATTTTGGACAGGGCAACACAATGGTTTGAATTCAAGGTCTGAGAAAGAACAGTATAACTAACATTGTTAACACTGTGCTACATTATGGAGAAATACAAAACCGTACTGTCCCAAAATACAGTAATCACATTACAGTTACTAATTAAACACTTAAGTCATTACTTCCGTTACATAAATTCCTCATTAGATCTTCCCCTTACTTAAAGGGATAGTGCACCCAAAAATGAAAATTCAGCCATTATCTACTCACCCATATGCCGATGGAGGCCCTGGTGAAGTTTTAGAGTGCTCACATCCCTTGCGGAGATCAGCGGGTGGAGCGGCTAGCACACCTAATGGTAGACGGCACCCCAGACTAACGTCCAAGAACACAAAATTGAATCCACAAAGTACCAATACCGCTCATCCGTAGTGATCCAAGTGTGCTCCAGCCGCGACATAAAAAGTTGTTTCGAAAAACATCATATGAACTCTGTTTTTAGCCTCACTGTAGCCTGCAGCTCTGAGTGCTTCTCTGTGCTCACGTGCGCGCGCCTGCGCAAGACCAGCGAAAGCATGAGCTTTGCTCACCCGTGTTTACATCACGTGACACGTGCATCGCAGGGGGAGACAACAGTAACCACAGTAGCTTTTAGCAAAGGACAGCCCAACATGTCTGAAGACTTTGAAATTGAGGAGGAACAGCATTTCTTTGTTGAGCCGTATTTGTTTGAACCCAAGTATACGGACGGAACTCAGGCTACTGGACGAAGCAGCCGCTGCAGCTTATGAGCCTAACCCTCAGCCAGCCACAGAATACCGGAGTCGAGCACTGGAAACCTGGTGGTGTAGTTGTTTCAAATGCAAAGCAGTGCCAACGGATGAGGAAAGTCTTTGCTGCTCAGACTGGGAATTGGCGATGCCTGCACTTGAGAATCTGGACATCAGTACTGACGAGACTGCTGCTCTTCAGAGATCACGATCACCCTGAGCACGCACACGTGAGCGCGGAGCACAGAGAAGCAGTCAGAGCTACAGGCTACAGTGAGGCTAAAAACAGAGTTCATATGATGTTTTTCGAAACAACTTTTTATGTCGTGGCTGCAGCACACTTGGATCACTATGGATGAGCAGTATGGAGATACTTTGTGGATTCAATTTTGTGGTCTTGGATGTTAGTCTGGGGCGCCGTCTACCATTAGGTGTGCTAGCCGCTCCACCCGCCGATCTCCGCAAGGGATGTGAGGACTCTAAAATTTTACCAGGGCCTCCATCGGCATATGGGTGAGTAATGGCTGAATTTTCATTTTTGGGTGCACTATCCCTTTAATAGTTAGTGATGATGGGCTTCAGGCTGTTGCCAACGGGTCGTCCTCCGTGTCCAGCCGGTCAGCGGTGAACACAGATGCGGGAACGAGCCAGAGGATGGAAGAGTTTCTGCCGCAAACAAGCACCGAGACCCGGGGAGACCACTCTGTGGTGCAACGGACCACACACTTTCTGTTTATAATTGTAATGTCCATTGTCCTACTAAGTATTGATAACACACTTAGTATTTACACATTCAATTTTTTTTTATTTTTTTTTTAAATTTGATAAACGTTCTACTGATATGCAAAAATGAACTAAATGACTGTGGGGCAGTGGGCAAGTAATATTATCATAACACCTTTACACACAGTAACCACTCCCCGCCTGGCATAAGAAATTCTCTGGCAGAAACCCAGCAAATACTTAAGGAGAGAAAGAGGGAGGTCTGCTTAGGGGCCTACCTTGTGAACCAGCTGTGCAATGAACAAGAAGCTCTGGCCTGACACCTCATGCAACAGCCTAATAGCATAATAGATTTCAGTCGTCACTACAGTTACACTGATGGAAGAAAACATATGCTTTTATACAAGTGAGGGGGCACTGTGAATGAAGTGGGGGGGCACTGCCCCCTGGTGCCCCCTCGTGAAGCCGACTCGGGGTATATCTATCTAGTTAACGATACCTGCCTTAGGATTGTTACACATATGTAAGGTTTAATGCTATATCGTTAACTGGCAAATTATAATGTGTTTCAGGCAATTTTACAGAGTAACTTAGAGTGACCATATTTTGATTTCCAAAAAAGAGGACACTCAGCCCGGCCACGAGATAGCCTGCTTAAATGATACTCACAGCTTACTCAAAGATGCCTTATCATTTTAATATATTTAAAATTTATATGTATGGATAGAAAATTCAGTTATATTACAAAATAATATCTCTCAAAGACAGAAATTCAGATAGGCCCCAATAGGGACACATACACACACAGTGTGGCGATCCGAGCCTGACAGTACCCGACAGGTCGGGCCGGGTTTGGTCAAAAACGTAGCCTATAAATTGTATTCGGGCTGGGGTGAGATTCGGTCAGCTTTAAGTAAAAATGTAGTGTAAAAATAAATAAAATCCTATTGTCTGTCCTGTTTATTGCTTGGGCACTGTTATTTACGTGACAACACCTGAACATAACACACACAGACACACACTGGCTGTTTGTTTCCACCTCTCCCCTCGCTCGAAGTCTCAGACCTCCAGCCTTCCGCCTCCTGATTAAACGCTGAAAATAAAATAAAAGAGTGAGACAGGTTTTTCCTATTTTATCTTATTTTGTTTTATTTCCCCCTCTCCTCTCGCTGGAAGCGTCGGACCTCCTGCCTCCCGCTCCCGTCTCAAACACGGAGGTCTCACTCTCCACTGAGCAGGCTGTACACATGCTGCTTCTTTAACTACCTGGAAAACACAAAGTCAGGTGTTGGGCGCTAGGCTTGTGCTTTTTTTGTGCCAGCTTTCAAGAGTGCAGCAGTGGGTTGCATCTGAGGCTGCTACGCAACCTTAACAAGTACCATATGGTCTATTTACCTGAAATCCTGGGTGCAGAGCTGATCTTCTTTCAGGCGCTCCTTCTGAGTGTGTAGGCCTATTGTCAGTGGGACAGATGTAAAGCTCTGGGTAGCCCTGCACTAAAATGATCAACCTTTCCATATTTATCAGACTGAGTATTTACGGAGGAAGGGAAAGATATTTGTCGGCTGTGACTGGTTTGTAATGTGACTCCTGTCTGACTGCTGAGCGTGGCCTCTTCCTTTGCCTGTCCTTTCAAATGAAATTCCCACATGGTCCAGTCATAAAAGTTTTGATTTTATTTTGTCAAGGTGCAGCTCCTAATAGTTTCACTTTTGTTTGTTTGTTTTTTTCTGCGGCTAAGCGATCAATTAAATCTTGCCAACTAATGACCATTCTATTCGACTAAATTTTGGTCGACTATAAGGGAGCAGCTAAAGGTAACACAATCTGTAGTTGTAAATATACGAAGGGGACTTTGTTGCTTTGATGCTCTGTGCCATGAATCTGTGTTGTACAGGATAATAGGAGTTACACCACCAAAATTGGTGGCTTCTAAAGATTCAATTGATGTGTCTTATGTTTGGACAGTGTGAAAAAAAAGCAAATGGGAGTGTTGTACTGAGAAAATGCTTTTTGCTTGTGCGCTTATTATGTCCTTGTGTTTAAATGCCCTGTGATATGTACTCTAATGAGAGAGTGGCACTGACCCCACAGTTCTCTCGGGAAGAACATATACAGAAACAAAGCCAAATTAACTGTTAGTAAAAGTATTTACAACATTTTCAGGAAATTATGCATGATAATTCTGGCGATAGCATCCCACAATGGTTGGCAAATCCACCAGTCCTGCTAATAAGTATGCAAGTGGTGTCAGACTGCTCTGCCAGTCTCACTGTATATCTGTATTGCCAGACCCAGCACCACTATCAGCCCATGGAGGGCTCTACCATTTAGCAGTAAAGCTTTTATACACACCTCTAGATTGCATACACAAACAGATATTATGAGAAACTGTGTAAAAGAGCCATTGCTACTTGATTGGCACAGCTCATTTGGCAATTACCACTGGTATGGGGCCACTATGGGTTTTAGGGCTGTAAAAAAAAAAATTCAAAGTTCAAAATATATTAGAATATATATATTTTTTATAAGTTCGAACCTACATTTGATAATTCGAATATCATTAATAATTCATACTATTAATAACATCGTATATCCCGGCGAATCCCGTTCGCGCAGAAATGGCTCGCGCACAAGCCGGGCCAGAGAGGGACGCAGACCCCCAAATTCCACCAGATGCGTGTTGGTTGCATCTGTGCACGCAGCGGATAACTAGCACAGCTGTTCTGCAACGGACCCGCATCCAGTGGCATTCCTGCGAGAGACGGAGAGAGAGGCACGGACGGAGGAGCCCGCTGCACCAACAGCACCCACTGCGCTGTCCGCGATGTGTGACCTGTTCAGAGTGTCATGTTTATATTGCGCTAGCAATAAGCATCTTATTTATATTTGTGTGTTGTTGTTTTTTTAAATAATAATAAAAAATATAATAATAATAACAATAAATTAATAAAAAAAATAATAATAAATTTGAATATTATTCGAACTCTACTAAATTAATTCGAAAATATTCTAACTCAATTTCATGGTGCTTTTGACAGCCCTAATGGGTTTGGGACGATGTTGCTCCAAAAGCAAGTTGTAATAAACTGTGTTTTTTCTTTATGGTTGTGTCAACACGTACATCTCGATATACCCTGCTGGACTATATCAACACTAACCGTGCTTTTCTGCAGTTCCTCACAGCTGGAAGCAGTCTCTGTCGTCCCTGATTTGATGTTTTGTACTTCATCAGGTCCAACTCATCCAGAACCTCCTCTGACATCTGCAGCATGTAGGCCAGAGCTGAGCACTGGATCTCAGAGAGTCTTGTCTTTGATCTGTTTTCTGACTTCAGGAACTCTTGGACCTCCTGATTAACTGAGTGGTCGTTCATCTCTATCAGACAGTGCAACATGTTGATGCTTTTGTCAGGAGAGATATCGTACATGTCTGTTTTCTTTAGGGTGTTGATGGCTTTCTGAATGATTTCTGGACTAGTGTCTGTCTGACCCAGCAGACATCCTAACAGTCTATGGTTGGACTCCAGAGAGAGGCCATGAAGGAAGCGAACAAACAGGTCCAGGTGACCATTTTTACTTTCCAGGGATTTCTCCATTGCTCTCTTCAGGAAGACATCCAGGGGTAGGTAACGGTCATTGTTGTCATCATGAGATGAATCATCATCATCATCATCATCATCATCCTCCTCCTCCTCCTCCTCCTCCTCGTCCTCCTCCTCCTCCTCCATCATCTCCACAGATAGGTAATGCTCATTTTCCCTGACATTGTTGCTGTCATTATTGGTTAAATCAACATCAGCACCCTCCTCCTCCTCCTCCTCCTCTTCCTCTTCCTCCTCCTCCTTCTCCATCATCTCCACAGATAGGTAATGGTCATTTTCCCTGACATTGTTGCTGTCATTATTGGTTAAATCAACTTCAGCACCCTCCTCCTCCTCTTCCTCCTCCTCCTCATCCTCCTCGCCATCCTCCTCCCCCTCCATCATCTCCACGGATAGGTAGTGGTCATTTTCCCTGACATTGTTGCTGTCATTATTGGTTAAATCAACATCAGCACCCTCCTCCTCCTCATCTGCAAGCTGGGATGAATCACTGTAACCACAGTCCAGGTCTGTCCCCAGGAAGTCCTCCAATACCTCTGTCTTCCTGTTGGTGTAACAGTGGAACATGTAGACTGCAGCCAAAAACTCCTGAACAGTCAGATGAACAAAGCAGTAGACTGTTTTCTGGAAGATTACACTCTCTTTTTTGAGGATCTCTGTACAAACCCCTGAGTACACCAAGGCCTCTGTGACATCAAGACCACACCGCTCCAGGTCCTCTTGGTAGAAAATGATGTTTCCTTTCTCCAGCTGTTCAAACGCCAGCCTCCCCAGCTTCAGAAGAACATCCATGTCAGCCTCTGTCAGCTCCTGTGGACTTGTCTCATGTCCCTCATCATACTTCTGCTTCTTCCTCTTTGTCTGAACCAGCAGGAAGTGTGAGTACAGGTCAGTCAGGGTCTTGGGCAGCTCTCCTCTTTGCTCTGTGGTCAACATGTGATCCAGAACTGTAGCAGTGATCCAGCAGAAGACTGGGATTAGACACATGATGTGGAGGCTCCTGGAAGTCTTGATGTGTGAGATGATTCTGCTGGACCGCTCTTCATCACTGACTCTCCTCCTGATATACTCCTCCCTCTGGGCGTCAGTGAAGCCTCGTACTTCTGTTACCCTGTCAACACATGCAGGAGGGATCTGACTGTCTGCTGCAGGTCTGGAAGTTATCCAGACGAGAGCTGAAGGAAGCAGATTCCCCTTGATGAGGTTTGTCAACAGCACGTTGATTGATGACTTCTGTGTGACATCAGACACAATCTCATTGTTGGGGAAATCCAATGAAAGTCTGCTTTCATCCAGGCCGTCAAAGATGAACAGAACTTTACAGATAGCGAGCTCCTCTGCTGTGACCTTCTGTAGTGTTGGATGGAAAGCATGGAGCAGCTTGAGAAGGCTGTACTGCTCATCTTTAATCAAGTTCAGCTCCCTGAACGAAAGCAGAATCACCAGACTGATATCTTGGTTTTCCAAACCCTCGGCCCAGTCCAGAGTGAACTTCTGCACTGTGAAGGTTTTTCCAACACCAGCAAAGCCTTTTGTCAGAACGACCCTGATGTGTCCTTGTTGGTCAGGTAAGGCTTTAAAGATGTTGTGACACTTGATTGGAGTGTCATGGGGGGTCTTCATCTTGGAAGCTGTCTCAAGCTGCCAAACCTCATGTTGGGTATTAACCTCTTCACTCTGTCCCTCTGTGATGTAGAGCTCGGTGTAGATCCTGTTGAGGAGGGTTCCACGTCCTGTTTCATCAGTTCCTTCAGTCACACATTCGCATCTCTTTTTCAGACTGATCTTATGCTCATCTAAAACCTCCTGCAGACCACCATCCACTGTAAGATAGTAAAATGAAGGTCAAATTATTATCAGTGTTAATTTTCAGTACCCAAACAATAACAAAACAGAACGAAAATTGGGGGCTTAATTTTTTAAATGTACCAAAATTTAAATTGTCATAGTGCACAACACGTGACTGAAGTTCTGTTTTCAGACACAATGACATCATCAGACAGATGTACAGTCTTACTTTGTACAGTGCTAGTCTGACTGGCTGTCTGCAGTCCAGCTCTTGTTCTGGGTTTTTTTCCACATTGGGGACAGGAGGAGTCTCCTGATGAAGCAGACTGGTCCCGATATGAGGTGATGCACTGTCTGCAGAACCAGTGTCCACAGTTGGTAGAGACTGGATCCTTCAGGACGTCCTGACAGAAAGAACAGCAGGACAGCTGCCCCTCCACAGAAGCATGGCTCATCTTCTTCCTCACTCTGGACAAACATACATTTCTTTTTTAACAAAAAACCTTTCATGGATTATTGAAATCTTTTACCAATATTGCCAGGATGATTAGATAGCAGGGAGCTGTATGCATTAGGAGCAGCTGTGGCTAAGGAGGTAGAGCTCCTTCCATCTGCATGTCAAAGAATCTTTGGGCAAGATACATTAAATTTGTGTGCTAGTGCGTCTGAATAGTTACTTGAGTAGCAGATGGCACCTTGTATGGAAGCCTCAGCCACCAATGTAAATGTGTGCTGAAATGAGTGAATGTGACAAATAGTGTAAAAGAGCTTTGAGTGGTCAAAAGACTACAGAGGCGCTTTACAAATTTAAGTCAACTTACCATTTACTAAGTGCAACGACCGGCACAAACTGGTAATGCTGTTTTGATTCATGTATGTGCAGCACCACAAAGTGCAAAAGGGCTGGGTGATCAACAAATAATCAATAAATAGTCTCTCACATCACTAGTTGAAACATCTAACTATAAAGCAAGGAATCTCTGTATGTGTGTGAGTGTGTATGTGTGTCCTTCACATATCTCAGTGTGTTCTAGAAAGTAAACCATAATGCGCCAGCGACAAAATAATACCAATGTTTGTAATCTGTTTATAATTAATTTACAACACTGAGAGTAGTCCTTCAGTGCCTCATCTTCTGAACAACACAGAAGGGAGACTGGAACACACCCTGCACGTACTACACTGCCCCTCTGAACTAATGCAATCATTGCATATCCAAGTCGCTATTTCAGGCCGCGGCCGACACATGTAACAAAGGTGTCCTACACTAACTTTAACCTCCCAAATTGAATATCTTGTTGATAGTGCTGCAGGCTAGCTGCGAACAACACTCGACTCTGTAGCACCTCTTAAAAAGAAGTTAATGAAACGCAGAAAGATAGCTCTGTGGTATAACTCCCAAACATATAAATTAAAACAATATCGCCAAAAATTTGAAAGGAACTGGTGTGTAACCAATCTGGAAGAATCTTGTTTAGTCTGAAAAGACAGTCTTTAAATGTATAGGAGGGCCCTCCACAATGCCAGAGCGAAACTATTACTCAGCATTAATAGAAGAAAATAATAATCCTAGTTTTTTCTCCCTGGTACTGTAGCCAGCTCTATTGAGCCTTGTATTCCTTTAGCCCTCAGCAGTAATGACTTTACGTGTTTCTTTAATGACAAAATTCTAACTATTAGAGGGAAAATTCATGACCTCTTGTCCTCAGACAGTACCTATCTGTCCTCAAACACAACTGTAACACCTGATATATATTTAGATTAGACCAATATCTAATCTTCCCTTTTTTTCAAAGATACTTGTTACAAATCACTGCGCTTCAAGAATGCAGGGTTACTTGTGGTTTCTGAATTCTCCAAAAGTAAAATGGGAGCCAGAGCCTTGGGCTATCAGGCTCCTCTTATGTGGAACCATCTTCTTGTTTCGGTGTGGGAGGCAGACACCATCTCCACATTTAAGAGTAGACATTAAACTTTACTTTTTGGTAGCTCCTAGTTATGCTGATGTAGAGTTAGTCTGAGCACCTGAGCACCTTCTCTCCTTTTGTCTCTCTTATTGTCATATTCTGAAAAGTTGGTTCTTCTTCATTTGTTAACATTCATGTCCTACTGCATGTCAATATCTCAGCTTCTTCTCCGGAACCTTTGTGCTCCACTGTGTTGCAGGTTCCCTTGAATCACGGCTGTGCCTGGATCGTGGTTTATGGTTGTTTTGCAGGTGTGGTCCTGCCTGATGCCTGATTATTAGTCATACTTCTACTGCTATTATACATATACAGGGCTCCAGACTGCGCCTATTTGGTCGCATTTTGCGACCTTTTTTGGAGGCCGTGCGACCTATTTTTTTAACTAGGAGCACCAGCGCGACTTACAAATCCACTCCTCTCCCCCTTTTCTTTCTTTTTTTCCTCTTTTTATAATTGCATTTCATGGAGGAGCGGAAGAAAGTGTCTGTGTGTATGTCTGGATGCGCACTGCGAGGGGGGTGCAGGTAACCATAGCAACGTGCAGCAGTTAAGCCTGATTTATGGTCGTCCATAAATCAGGCTTTAGTCGCCTACCTACGTGTGTACTGTACACGGGGTTAGACAGAGAGGGGCCACAGAGCCGGTGTCGAGTAGAAAGTGCTGTGTCGTTTGACCATAAAGTGACGCTATGAAACGAACTATAGATTCATTTTTCACAAGAAAAAATTATCCAGAAACTCCTGTTGGTCCTGTGCCAGTTTCCCAAACTTCAGATAGTTCAGAGGACGAGTCAGCAATGTCCTGCCCACAGCCCCCCATTGATACTATTTTGCGCGACGGGCGCTTCATATAATAACCTAACAATATACTATTTATGGTGTTATGTCATTGTGTCATTTCTGTCTCTACATGGTCACGCGTTAACAGTACTCCTCTGCTCTCTGTATCGCGCACGGCGGAGTTCCGCCACACACAGGTGAGCACGCTAGAGCAGCTCGGGCCGCATTTTCCTGACCAAACCTGACCCGAACAGACTGTTGTTACACAAAGACAAACACGCTGCTCGCACAGCAGCGCAGCACGGCACTCGGTGCTGAGCTTGTGTTGCGTTCAGGCGTTGTCACGTAATTAACCACTTCCAGCACTTAAATAGGTCATAGCACAAAACAGCAGCATGTCAAGTGACTTTTTAATTTTATTATGTTCAATAAAATTGTATGTTCCTAAATCTTGAGACACCTCCTATGTAAGCTAGACAGACATTTCACCCGCTCGTTACTGTGCACACATGTACTGTATGTACTTAGTCCTAAAGAGCCCTTCTGGTGCCAGTATACATAGAAACATCCCAGCAGGCTGTGCTTTGCAAGCATACAAAAGAGTTTCACACATGTGAAAATTATTTTTCATGTGTGTGCTTCACCTCCTCTGCTACAACTCCATCCTAGGGGAAACACTGCTGTGTGCGTTTTGTGCAGCAGGTGGATGTGGTAGTCTACTGGTAGGGTAGAGAGAGAGCTAAGCAGCGTTGAAGTAGAGTAGAGCAGGGCAGAGAGATGGAAGCAAAATATATTAAACCTGGTGTTAATACAGCGGAACTGGAGAGAGGGGGGAAAAATAAATAGAGGTGGGCATGACTCAAGTAGGGCGCAAAATTATATAGAGAGAACGATACAGTGTGAATAAAGATTACATAACATAAAAATAACTGCAGTCTTTGTTATTTGATCGCCACTTAAATTAAACAATTTTTATAAAAACTGACTTCGGGTAAGTGAAAAAAAACTCCTTCTCCTAAATTTTGTGCTGTTGCTCCTAAAATTTTCAGTAAGGAGCGCTGGTGCTCCCAGTGGAAAAAGTTAGTCTGGAGCCCTGATATAAGATTATTATTGTAGCATACTTGTATTATCATATATTAGTATATACATATAACATATATACTACCAAAATTCTAGTATTATTATTATTATTCTTGTAAATTAATATTATTGTAGCTTTTGTCATTACTGTCTGCCCTGCGTCTGTCTGTCTCTCCCTCTCTCTCTCGGTTGCATTTTTTCTCAATGTATGATTTTGTCATATGGATGACTGTACATTTATAAATTTAATCTGCTCTATACACACAACATCTATTGCACTTTTGTCTCTCCTGGCAGAGGGATCCCTCCTCAGTTGCTATTCCTGAGGTTTCTACCATTTTTTCCCCGTTAAAGGGTTTTTTTGGGGGAGTTTTTCCTTATCCGCTGTGAGGGTCCAAAGGACAGAGGGATGTTGTATGCTGTAAAGCCCTGTGAGGCAACTTGTGATTTGTGATATTGGGCTTTATAAATAAAACTGAATTGAATTGTATATATCATTTGTTCATTAAAATCTTGATAGTGGTTTGGGGACAATGACATGGCTGGTTGGCTAGCCAGTCTTCTTGTTCACCATACTCTCAAATTATATTTACTGTCACCTGTATGCAATGTTATTGACTTTGAATCTTGCTAGAATAACGCTAGCTTTCTGGTTAATATCTGGGTCAAAGGGTTCTATGAGCTGGGCAGACTAGAATATCTCCCGTTGCTGGGTCATATAAGGTTCGTCCCTTTTACTGGAGTAGTGAATAACGTTTCCATTGCATAATAATCTCACAGGCGGGGCGGCAATGATTGTCCCACGATTTTGGTAAACCCTCAGGTGTTACCAAAGAAACAGAGCTATGGCTTGTGAAAAACTTTAGATTTTGAATGCAAAAAGTAAAAAAATATGAATGAATATTCTTACTTTTTATTTCTTTGGTAAGTGACCAAAGTATACGTGGGATAATGCCCCTCAAGGTGTTCATTATTGGTTTTATCGGGATTATCCCTTACTTAATGGACACGACTGATTTTTGGAGATATCTGCTCCACTCTAAGTGAGGAGCTGCATAAAGATTTTGACGGTGTAAAAAAGTAAAAAAAAAAAAAAAAAAAGGACAATTATAATGTATTTTCAAGGTTCCAACAGCTTAAGGCAAGTTATATCTTAAGGCTTTTTAAGACTTTTTAAAGGGCCTGTAAACATGCTGCATTTTTTGCTCCCTCAAGTCTATGGTTTTAAAATACAGATGGGCGGCAGGTGTGCTCAAAAGCCAGAGTGACACCATTGCAACAAGCGCCTTGAGGTACCCAAGTCCAACTTTTTAGAACGCTGCAGTATGCGCTGCTTGTCATGTGAAAGGAACTTCCAATCACAGCCAGTATCTTCCCTTTCTTCAGTAAATATCTAGTCTGGGGCTGTTTAGTGGCCGTTTTGGTAAGCAACTGGAACCAGGATGAGAGAGACAGGATCCGGAATTCAATGGATGCGCCTTTCCGTCAAAATAAAAGCACCAAGCTAATAAAAATGCGGTGAAACTTTTTAATTTAAATAATATATGTAGAGGCATATGATGATTTGTCCCCTAACTGACCCCGGTCAAGAAAGAGACACTCAGTCTGTCTCAAAGGACATCATGTGGACACTGTTCGAATCAGGACATTAACTTGCTTCCCCCATTACAGGGTATCTGCAGGTTTCATTAAGTTAAATTTAAGACTTTTTAAGACTTTTCAAGGATCCGCGGGTACCCTGCATTACCCTGAGGCGCTAAGTTTATCGCCAACTCTGCTTCGAAAAACAATGCACCCTTTTGGTGACCGCATCCTGTCGCCTGCATGTGACCTCAGGGAGAGACAAGGCTTCTATTGCGATGGACTGAAACGTATGTGTCAGATCCGTGTGCCTCTGTATTGCCGTGTAACGTGCTGTGACTTCACATGACATGGTTAAATCTTGATGAAAAGTTCTTTGTTTAGACCAAATGTCTGGTATGGGGCATGACTAAATGTTAATTTCAACTCCCTAACATGCAGCCATATTGCCACCTTGTGGCGGAGTTAGGAAGAGTCACCGTAAAGGAGTCCATTTTATATATATATATTTAATGAAGATATGATTAGGTATTAATCAACTTGTTGCATGACTGTGTGTGTTCCTTCATTCTGTTTATCATTATACATTGTCATTGAATTAATCAAAGTGTGTGTATTTGACGTAGACTAGCTGATATTATGGTATACTAAGTGTATTTTGATTTAACATTAATCTGTGTGTTTAATGGGACATTAAGAAATAATGTAAGCTATAGTGGGAAGAGTATACGTCACTTGCGCGTAACATATTAAAGTATACGACCTCCTATCAGGAAAGAATTAAAGTTTTCCTCTGATTAAGATCTTAAAGAGATGAGGAGGAAAATCTCCTCTAGATCAGGATCGCCGCCCACATCTTGACCTAGTGAAATATCCGAGAACGGCCTGCTCTCAGTCTCTTTTACTCTTACGCTCTCGCTCTTTACTCTTATGCTCGCTTGCGCTCTTTAGTTCTTACTCTCTTGCTTTTTCTTGTGCTTATTTCTCTTAAGCTACGTGCTCTCAACTTTTAACTGTTACCGCAAACTTTTCTCGTTTTTATCTGCTGTATTGGTTCACATTTTATTTTACCTGTCCAGTAGTGCGTTATTGTTTTACTATGTTTTAACACGTTTATGCTCACAAGCAAAGTTATTTTGAACTTTGAAATTTTATCGATCCAGTTTTTCAGCTTCAGTGTTTTCAACATTTTTACGCGTATAGTAGATTTGACATCAATATCGAACGGCCAGCGATATTGTTGTATCATTACGATAAACGAGTAATCAGAAGAAGCAGACCGGCCCCTGTCGACCACTCTCCGCTCCAGATTCCTCGGAACCGGCTGTCCACCACTTGCCATAGTGGATCTCCATCCAGCCCAAAGGCCTCCCGCAGCGTGGACCAACTACTGGGTACCCACAGGACAACGCGAACTCATCTGCTCCCTCGACACGTGTGTGTGTGTGTGTGTGTGTGTGTGCCTACTAGAATAATAAAAACAGGTGTTGATGAAGTTTGACATAATTTGCAGTTATAAAAAGGCATCAATCCTACTCATGCCCAATATGTTACGAATTACAGTAGAAACTCTTACTGTGTGTCTGATGGTCCAGGTTGATCACTAAAGTCTGGAGGATAATCTTTGAAGCGGTCACTCTTCATAAACAAAGAGCTTGATCCTCCAGACTCTGCTTTGCCCTTCTCTTCCTCTAAATCACTCATCTTCTCAAGTCTGAGAAGAGAAACACACAATAACCACTATGTTCAAAGGAAGACATCATGCAGTACAATACATGCAACAGTGCCCCTCATTTTACATCCCTCTTGTGTCCTGAATTCAGGAGATTCACTGATAGAGGGATGAAAAAGTCTTAATACTGACTCAGCAGGGTAGGAAATTAGCACCAGCCATCTGCCAAATGCTGTATATATATATATATATATATATATATATGTACACACACACACACACACACACACACACACATATATATATATGTGTGTGTGTGTACATAAATTATCAATGTTGCAAATTCAAATTAAACTTTTGGTTGCCTACTAGAATAATAAAAACAGGTGTTGATGAAGTTTGACATAATTTGCAGTTATAAAAAGGCATCAATCCTACTCATGCCCTATATGTTACGCATTACAGTAGAAACAGTCTCTTACTGTGTGTCTGATGGTCCAGGTTGATCACTGAAGTCTGGAGGATAATCTTTGAAGCAGTCACTCTTCATAAACAAAGAGCTTGATCCTCCAGACTCTGCTTTGTCCTTCTCTTCCTCTAAATCACTCATCTTCTCAAGTCTGAGAAGATAAACACACAATAACCACTATGTTCAAAGGAAGACCTCATTTTCACAGCATCAAAGAGACAGTAAACTGCATGACTGTTACTAAATCATACATTGTTTTAAAGTCTGTTTTTCTTTTTTTTTCTTTTTCAAATAATTTACAATCCTTCCAAGAGCTCATGTTGTCAGAATGGACAAGAGAGGTTTTTGGAGATATCTACAAAAGAGGAGCTTCATCAATAGTTTGGAGGTGTTTTAAGAGAAAGGAGAAAAACTGTCAAACTATTTTAATGTTCCGGGGAGTGCAAGATCAGCCTCAGGTTTCATAAAATGATGGCAAACACTCCGTATGGGAACTGGGTTTAGGTAAAATCTGTAAAGAGATCTGAATTTAAACATAAAATAAGATATGTACAAAAACACAGCGACTAATGCCATGTAAGCAGTCAGTGATGCAAACTTACACACTATAAAATTAAATATGGGTATTATTACTTTAAACTTCAACTTTAACAAATGGGGTTTATGTGACTGTGGGGTTTTATTGTAATTATCAGGTCATTCCTAAATCATTTTCTCATTCCTTAGTAACTAATCACATTTTGTGTACCATATTGTAAAGGGGTCACCAAAGCTTCACAGGGGGTTGCGTTTGGCCTCCTTGATTTTAAAGGGTGTATGAAAACTTTTTAAAAAAAATCCATACAGTCATTCATTTCCATGAAGACAAATAAATTAAATTGTTATTTTAAAAGTTTGACGTATTATTCAATATCTTAACTTAAAGGGCCCTATTTAGATGGTCTAAAACGCTAAGCGCCAGGTGTGTGGCACATGGGTGTGTCACAGTCACTTGCTAGTTAGACAGCGCGTTTTTAGACTGTGCGCCATGGCGGAGAGTCTAAAAGGGTTGGACTTACTCTGTGAATTAGTCATGGGTGTGTTTTGGGCGTATCATTCAGTAAGCCAATCAGAGTGTCACCTCTCATTCCCTTTAAAAGAGGCGGAATTGGAGCGCATGGCGGAGAGCTAGTTAGACGGCGGACCTACCAACTGGAAAGGGTGAGCGTTTCACAGCTGAGGAGACGGATCTCCTCGTGCGGGAGGTGAAGGCCCGTCAGAGCCAGATCTACAGGGACAGCAGACAGGCACCCAAGCAGACGTGGGATCACTAATACAAGAAAGATCTTACTAAATATCTGTGGAATATTATTCAAACCTGTTTTCATCATATGACAGAGCACAGCTGTCAGGACTGCCGTGGAGCGCCCCAAGGTGCTGATCCTGCAGCTAGGACCTGTTCAGCGTTTTCTCCCCCACCCACGTTTGTTAATTGTTTTCACGTTTCCTAGAGCTGTGTTCTGCCTCTTATTTGCATGTATGTCCTCTCTACACTCAGATAACAATATAATAATATAATGTAGCGTAGTATAACATGTTAAAATAAATGCAATATGTGGGCTTTGGTTTTCAATCAAAAAAATGATTGATTGGTCAGATAATTTCACAATTTCATTTGTCATTATTACAAATTATGATGATCATTATTACTGCAATTAGATCATTCTGATTAATGACTGGCCATTAAGATGTGTTTCTGATAAATATTTTAATGTGCACAATAATGACCTTTCACATTGTAATCATATTTTTATTTGTTATCTTTTGCATGTGTGGCTGCTCCGTGTGTGTCTGAGCAGAGTGCACGCGCGTTGTGCACCCGCCTAGAGACGCATATTACTAACTTGTTGAACAGCGAAATACTGCGCCATTGACTTTAGACCAGGTTTTTGTTGGTCACTGGCGCATTTGCTTTTTACGTGATCTAACTAGCAACGCGCCATGACTGCGCCTGGCCACTCCTCATCTTTAGACCCACACACCCAGAGGAGCGCAGGTTCATTTGCTAGTTAGATGACGAGAGCGCAGGGCGTGAAAATGACAACTGCGCCTGCATCTAAATAGCAATGACACTTGCTACATGGACTATGCGCCTTCCGCCGTCCGCTTTAGACCATCTAAATAGGGCCCATAGTCTCAGAAGATGAGGGCACAGTGAAGACGTGCTATATTCACATATGATTGTTAAAATAAAAAATAAAAAATAAAAAACATTATACCAACAGAGAATTATATAAAGAGTTTCTAAAAATGACAGGATCTGCACATTTACCATTTTCAAATTATTGCTTAAAACATATTTTTGTAGGAAAGCTTGTCTTGATTGCCTGATTTGTAGTTTTGTGATGTGCACCTTCTGTGTTTTATTTCCTTTTGCTGTTTTTGCTTCTATACAATTGATTTTTCTTAGCTCAAAACATTATTTTAATTATTGTAATCTTATTTTTGTCTTATGTGGCTCAGGAGAGTAGTGTCAGGTGAGTTGATTGGGAAAGCTGCTGCTGATTAATCTGACTGCTTTCTCCCTTTTTTTATGCAGTAGGCTAGTGTGCTGGTCCCTGAGAGAGACGTCTGCTCTCTACAGAGAGGGAACTTCTGCCTTTGTGTGTTTTAGTTAGTGTATGGAAGAACACCAGCTGGGGCATGTATCACGAAGCGAGCACACGTGTTTATTATTTTTTGTAATGATTATTGTTCAGATCAGACAATGCATGGGAATAAAAGTCTGTAAATGTGACAGAGGATCTCTGTGTTTGTGTTGGGGAAAACTCACAAATGTAGCGAGATAGCTACAGAGGAAATTATGATTATATCAAGTTGCAATTTAAGCAGATTCTACCTTTACATTTCTCATAAATTCTACAGTAAAACTGCATGAAAATTGTTTTGGATGTAGTGGGGTATGGTAGCCTGGTTCCAGACCATAGACCCCGCCCACTCAACTGAGTAGGCTTGTTTCACTGAAGGTTCTGCAAGCTTCAGTCTGACACTCACCTTTATCCCTATCTTTATTCAAGAGAGCGGTCTATCAGTTTGAGAGCATTATTTATTGATTTCACGCTCAGAAACCCTGCCCTCGCACTCAAATAGCTTTACATACTTTGTTTCTGCTCAATCTGTGTGCTTGCACACAGATTTCCTGCTCCAGCTGCAGCTTTTCTCCTCGCGCTCAAACTGTTTAATGCGCGCTCGCGGAATTTCTGCTCTCAGATTTCTGCCCTGCGCTTGGATTTCCTGTATACTTTAAGCAGTCACTTCACAAACTAACGTTACCACCACACTACTGTTAAATAGTGCACCTTTCAGGATAACAGAGACAGTTGGTAACACACACACACACACACATCTATCTATCTATCTACAAATATATAGGCCTATATAACGGAGAATTTACACAACCTGCTTTTCTGTAAACCAAACGTGCTGTAGTTCTACAAAAAGTTACCTGAAACGTCTCGATCCTCATTACTTCTTGTTCTTGTCCCGTTATCGCAAACCTTGGCGCCAACTATTCTATTGTTCTTCTCCTGTCAATTAGGGGCAGACTCGACGCAGCAAAGTGGTCTTGTTGCCCTCTGCAGATCTTTTGCAGAAGTGTATTTGATACCTTAGATCCTCACGAGTCCAGCGCGTTAAAGAAAATTAATCACAGTTTTTGTTGTAAAGCAACAAATGAATGAATGCACCATGAGTGGGCAGGCAAGGTGCAAGCATAGATAATCATAGATGACTCATTCCTGTGGCTACCGGTGGCTACTGTGCGTCAACGTCGCCGCCATCTTGGGGAGGTCACTGCCGGCTGCCTGGTTGTGTAGCCTATAAAAATAAATACAAATGTAGAATCATATCTGTAGCAACTCTTGGTGATGACAGGTGATTATTGATGTGAGGGCACATTATTTCACCATGGTAACAATTGTATACTTTTTGACTGAAGGCTATCTTAAAGATAATAAACATTCAATGAACATAACTGATTTCAATTAACATTTATATTGGTTGTATTAGCAATTATGTCAACTATTCTAATTACTTTTACTCACTAATTGTTACTAACAGAACTAGTAGGCTACATTGCCTGACTAGTGTACCTCCTGACAAGCCCTCTCTCTACAATTTTATATATTTCTGACCTAGGCCTATTTATATGCTGTGTTTCATGACTTATGTCTTGATGTATCATACTGTAGCTTTCAATTGCTTATCTGTACAATATGGGCTCTAGTTTCACAGACAGGGCGATTGCCAACTGGGTGTGGCCAGGCGGATTTTGCAAGTTTGGCACACCGTGCGCGCTGGCGCAGCTACTCGTCTGTCCCACCTCCGTCCCTCCTACCGGCGCAAGTCGGAAAGAGGGAGGAGAGAAGGCGTGGAGTGGGTTTTACACACATCACACCAGTCAAATCAGGTTGGGTTTCCATTACGCGTGCCAAACGGGCCAAACGGTGCGAATCCCCTTTGATCTGACATCAGATGTGACGGGACAGTCGATATAGAGATACATTTATGTGCTGATTGCAGATAGTTGCATTGAATAGTGGTTTCTGTGGGTATTTATTGCATTGTTAATGTGCCTGACATTCTGGAAACCTGCCTGTGAGGTTTTGGTGATGTGTGCGCACCGTCCGCCGGTCAGCCAAACTTACACCTGGCAGCTTTTAGCGCACCTTCGGCGAAGCCTTTTGGCACAACTGTAACTGTGCCAAGCTGGATCTGTCGACACCTCCCCCTGCTGCGCCGCCACACCCATCTCAGCGCACCTCGGTCTGCCAAACCACCAAACTGAGCGCGCCTCGGGTTGCGCTGCTCGAAACTAGCTCTGCGCAGGGTTCACCACGCTGCGCCGCGCCGGGAAACTAGAGCCTGTCTGTTTGTGTGCAGTGTATTTTGAGACTCTAATGCAAATAAGTACCAAAGGAAAAGTAGCTCTATTGATTTGTTAAAAATGAACAGACTTAGTCTGGAAGCAATAGTCAGCAGTAGGTCAGGAAAAATTGACTGGGAAAAAAAAGACTGGAACCTCGTTGACATCCTCCACATCTACTGTCACATGGTAAGAGAATCCCATTGTCTGTCAGCTCATGCTCTCACCAGCACCATCGGCAGCACCACCACCACTTAATAATTTGTTTAATTTCAACTATTTATTTGACAAATAACGAGGTCAAAAATGTAGAGAAATCGAACCCAACTTCTCCAACTACTCTGTGGTTTCCTAGAAGAAAAACATAACATTTCACTCAACTTGGACACAAAAGTAGAATGTTTGTTAATGATAAATAAAGTTATTTATTCAGTCATGAGGGCATGTACTCAATCTGGATGAATAGAATGGAAGACCGATAAATATTTGTTAGAAATATAATTGATGGCTTGTTGGCAACCCCCTATTAATAAATGGTTAAATAAAAGCGTTCAAATGGTGTCACCTTCATGTAGTTTTTAGTCATTATGTCTTCAAAGTGATTAAAAAGAAAAGTACTAAAAAATAAAAACAAAGAATAAGAGAGCTTTAAACATTGTCTTGAGATTAAAAAAAGTATTCACAGACCAATCTATGGCTCATTTTCTCACTGCACACATCTAGCAGAACTTTGAGCAGAAGCATGGGTGAGAGTTCTCCGAATAGATTCCCTGCAGCTTCCCTCGTTTTCCTTTTTCTGCATAGCCTGTGGGTAAATTAAAAAGTAATAATAATAATTAAATAAAAACAGTACTTATTTGAGGCCCCACTTTATTTTCAACATTCAAGGTAACATTTTCTCAAAATGTTTGTGTCCAGTAGTCCACTGGTTAGTGTCCTATCCATAGGGATAGATTGCGGTTCTATTTGGTGGGTCTCTTGTATCTCACTACTCATAATTGCAATGTTTTCTTATGTCAGTTTTGAAGGGTTATACGTGTTTAATAATATCCATATTTAT
Organism: Epinephelus awoara; assembly: GCA_035609425.1. Taxonomy (NCBI): domain Eukaryota; kingdom Metazoa; phylum Chordata; class Actinopteri; order Perciformes; family Serranidae; genus Epinephelus; species Epinephelus awoara. The sequence continues at coordinate 29,377,110 of CM069314.1, read as the reverse complement.
ATTTTACTACTGCAAGGGATTATTATTACTGCCTTATGGATTCCCATACAATGGGACTGATGGGGTATTTGCAGTATTTTGTCACTAATCTGCAACAACTAAATTTTTTTGAAACATTGCTCTACTGCAATCTGTGGACGGTAATAACAAAAATAATCATCGCATGTCCATGAGCAATTTGGTTTGCTGCACTCTGTGCATGTTTCAAGGGAATACATCTTGTAAAACTCTGCAGAGAAGCTGCTCCAATTTGAAACACCTGTAAAACAAATTTGACAAATTTATCCAACTTGGAAAAAATAATATTATATTATCTTATAAGCATAACATGCATTTTGTCTTTTTTAAATCTTACTGTCAATCCACATGAAGTGAACTTTTCTCCTAAAATATCCTGTTCCTGCCACTTCTCTGAAGTGGTGACACACCAAGGAGAGAGTCAATAAAGCCCCATCTCCATCGTTAAGGACGACTTCTGCAAAAATCTTCTCCAACAGGCAAGTTGGCAACTGCAATAATTAACATTTCATTTTTACATTTTCTGTTGGAAGACAGAAAAACATTTATAGAACACTTAAAGTGTGAGCACTGAATATATTCAATCAACATCATCACTGTTACGGTAAGTGTTTATAGCCTGTTCATATATATAGTGACTAAAGGCATAAATAAAATACCTGATCTATAGAGCTTGCCAAGTCCCCTCTTTCATGTTGGATGGAGGTGGTAATGACTGTGTCTTGCGGGAAGGGTTGCTGTTCAGTTCCTTTCATCTGTTTTCTCTTCCTACATGGAAATGCTCATAGAGGTCACATTACACATCACACATGGTGCACATACAAAAGCACAAGCTTAATGGGTAGGGGAAAAGGGAGACAATAGAGTTTTATCTTAATAAAACGATACCTACTGTAAATTCAGACCATACCTCCATGGTGCACTGCTCCATTTAAATGGTTTCTGAGGTGGTAGTGGGCTGAGTAATTTAGACTGGCACTGAAGGAACAACATGGACAGTTGAATGTATCTGCTGCAGGAATAGCAGGCTCCTCGTTAGCCAGGAAATGGGTGAGATGCTGTGGACAAATCCACAAAAACAGAAGTACAACTGACCATTAGATTCAAGATACACAAGTCCTATTAGCATTAGTATTCTTTCACATTCTGGTTAATTCATTTATTCAAATTAGCTAAAGGCAGCATTTCTAGGAAGTTAGTTAACTTAACTATCACATAAAGCTGCTAAGTTCACTACTTTGTTTCAAATAGAATTTCGGTTACAACAATTTAATTTAGCAGACACTTCTATCCAAAGCGACGTACATTTGAGAGTTAATACAACACAAGCAAGATCTAGTCAGGAGAGAACAACATAAGTAAGTGCCCCAAAAAAAGTTTGAGTCCGATAGCACATAGGTGCCAACGGGCAGTGCACAGAGGCAGTGACAGAGTGCGATAGAGTTTTTTGTTGTTGTCTTTTTTGTAAATACTATATATATGTGTATCTACAATCTGTTGTACAATCAATGTACTAATATGCAATGAATGTGTGTGTGTGTGTGTGTGTGTGTGTGCGCACACACATAGGTTATAGCCTACATATATATAATATATACAGCTCCGAAAAAATATAAGAGACCACTGCAAGATTATCATTTTCTGTTTTTCTTTGCAGAAAATATTAACAAAAAAAAGGTTAATATGAACTTGTTTTATTTGCAATATTCAAGGTGTGAAAACACTGCATCTTTTTTTATTATGACCAATTGTTATTTTCTGCAGTCCTTATTTATTATCTTCTTTATCATTCATCACACACCTCCTCCCTTTGTCTTGCTAGAGTATTCTGCTCTGTCAGATCAATAGAAAGAGTCACCTGGCTGAATGACACTGTTCGTCTGTGCCCATATCTTAGCTGTCAATCAAATTCTCAGCTGACAACTGCCAAATTACTAATTGTCTTTAACATTGGCTAGGTATGTCAACCAGTGGTTGCAGCCACAGTTACATTTGCTGTTGTTTTTCTGAAGCCATCTTCGTAGCTTGTTACCAAGTATAGTAATAAGACATACATTAACGATAGATACAGCAATTATTTACCCGATAAAAAATACATTATAGGCAAGTGCAGCATCAGATTCTATTTTTAATGTACTGGGAATGGTCCTATGTGTTTCTTTGGCTTTAAAAATTGCTATTGACTACTAAACTCAGGACCCATTTGATTAATCATGAGGGGTCCAGCTTAAACAGGTTGTGGGTGGTTGAAATTTGGAAAGTCCAAGATGGCCGCTTTTGAACGAAGGTTGAAATCAGGACATCGTGAACCTGACTAGATGGCTTAATGCTAGTATTAGACTCGCTTTCCCTAATTTGCACTCACTATTTATTGGCACATGTATTTTTTAATCCGTAATTCTGTGATAGAAAGAGGGACGACAAAGCAGCTTTCAGGGATCACGACAGGGCACAGGCAGCAGCAGCACTTGTGGTCAAAAGGCTTCACAGTTACAGGTGAGGAGAGATATTAAGTGGTAAGTATTTCTAGGATAAGACAAAAGTGACTGAAATTAATTCCCACAGCTATGTCAGAATTACTGTTTTTATTTACTACTTCTAAAATTTTCTACATATTTCTTTTATCTGTATTATTGTAGTAGAAAGAGAGCAAAGAGCTTTCAGGGATCATGGCAGGGAGCAGGCAGGCAGAAGCAACACTACTGACAGTCAAGAGGCTTCACAGGTGAGGAGTGATATTAAGCAGTGTTGGAAAGAATACTGAAAATATGTACTCAAGCAGAAGTAGCCTACTGTTACATTACTAAAATATTACTCAACTACAAGTAAAATTACTGGTTATACAATTACTCCTGATCAAAAACTACTCAGTTATACCAAATGCTGGTAGGAATGATGTTTTACTTAAATGTGATTTCACTTTTTGTTTTAATGGCACCTTATTAAATGGCTACTCACCATCTTGATGCATGGGGGTTAGGGTTCGTGTCAACACAACTAGAGCTTGGTGGCTAAAAGTTTTGATTTTGATCGTTTCATTTATGATTTTGATAATTAATTTAAGAACTGAAATTGAACTTCACTTTGCATTTTTTCTGTTCACCTCACTATGACAAGACTATCATACAGTGTGTGGACATGCACCAAGCAGGAACTACACAGATGGAGCTATTGTTTTTTTATAAATGGTAAACAAGTAAACCAACAAATACCTAACAGCAGACAGTTCCAGCAAGGTGGCAAACAAGGTCACAGCAAAGAGCCTGATATGAAATCCTCCAAATGTCTGTTACATTTACAGGATGTATTTACTTTTTTTTTTTTTAAAGGTCACATATCGTGAAAGGCAGATTTTAATGTCCTCTTTAAAAATAGAGCAGGTATAGGTGCTATATAAATACAGTGAAAGAATCAAAACACTCAGTCCACTGAGAAATGTACACAGTTCATATTCAGAAAATTTGCCTTTAAATGAGCCATTAGGATTTCTGTGAATTGGTGATGTCACAAGTATATCATACAGACTGTTACACTAAATAAGTCCCTTTGTATTTCTTGTTGGAATGTTTTGCAGTGTATGTAAATGACAACAGCTCACAGGAAGCAAACACGGACCCAAGCTGTTGCCTAGCAATGTATATTCCAGTGAAACGGCCTATGAAGATAGAAAAACGAGGTGTTTCAAACAGAGGTGTTTCAGCAGGTATGATCAGGCAGACAGTATGGCGGCCCGGGTTCGCCTGTGGCACTTTGCTGCATGTCACTCCCTCTCTCTCCCCCCTTCACACTTGTCTGTCCTATACATTAAAGGCTAAAAAAAAATACAAGTATGAACCCAAATATGAGCATAACATGGGACTTTTAACCGTTATTAAAGTCCAGTGTGTAGGGTAAAGGGGGATATATTGTCAGAAATGGAATATAGCAAGTATGTTTTCTTTTGTGTTTAATCACCTAAAAAAATAATAATCATTGTGTTTTTGTTACCTTAGAATGAGCTCTTTATATCAACATAGGGAGCAGGTCCTTGTTTATGTAGATCGCCATGTTCACTGCCATGTTTAGATAGTGACCTAGAGCAGACATACCAAACACTGGCTCCGGATAGGGACATTAATATTTTCTTAGTTTCAAGTTGGCCACCATAGTCAGAAGTTCCTTCGCAACAAGCAGGGATGGAAAAACGCTGTTCTTTAGGCATGAAACTGCTTTATTCTGTGTTTCAATGGTTTAATTCAATGAATAAAACCATTAAAATAGTAATGATAAATACTTTTTAAAAAGATATTAATATCAGTAATGAATATTACAAATATTCATTTTATGTAATGGTTTTATTTCAATCATATTCATGAAAAACCTTCTAAACCTCTGGATCTGAAGTTATCAGAGATAAAGGATGAGCACACATTAGCAGGTGCTGGGCAAATGGCCCGTCTCCAACATGTCAAACAGTTTAGGAGAAACAATATGAACTGCTTTATTCAGTGTTTTTACTCATTTTAAGAATTTGGTCAGTTTTTTTTTTTTCCTTTTTTTGTTGTTTGTTATTTTTGGAGTGGAAGACACCTCTGTGGATAATTGGGCTCCCAGTAAAAACATTCTGAACAATAAAAACTGAAGGAATTCTAACCATGAAAAGTTTCAGCTGACTGAAATTTGCAGTCCTCACTGCTAGACACCACTAAATCTACCTGAATCTTACACACTGCACCATTAAGCCAGGAAGTTTCTTAGTTTCCTGGTCTGTATTACAAGAGAGAACTGGCCAAACTAGCAGCATAAAAAAGTTTGCCTGATAACTTTTTTTTTCTTAAGGAAACCTATGAAAATGATTTAAAGATCCACAAAAAACATAATTACTTGCATCTTATTTTCACTTCATGTGTCAGTTATGACCTCAATTAGACCTTATAGCCCTTGTCTATAAAATTAAATTTAGAAAAAGTAGTTTTCCTGAGTACAAATTCTTGTTTTTGCCTAACTGCCAAAAATATTAAATATATTTTTAACATGACAAAGAAAAGCATTAGCATAAGTTTGAATGTTTAAAACATGAAAAGTGGCAATTTAAAATAATTAAGCTATTTTCTTTCAATCCACTAATTGTTTTTCGCTATTTTGGTTGATTTTTTTTGGAAGATTTTGATCTTTTTCAACATCGACTCCCAGAGAAATTTTCGTTTTAAAATAGCATTAGGGAGGAAAAAACAAAAGCAATAAAGGAGGCACAGAGCCTACAGCAAATCATCAAAGTTTATTTCCTGCACATTTAAAAGCAAATGAAAGTAAAAGCTCGAATCTATGAATGACAGTCCCGTTATTTTAGAAAACAAACAAACAAACAAAAAACTAAACATCAGCTCAGTTCTCTGTGGGTGAACAAGTGGTATCAATAAATCTCAGCTGTGTACTCACGCTTGGATCATGTTTTTTTCTGTTTATACTGCCTGCTTGGAATATCTGCAATACATTAAAGAGTCCAACATGCAGCTACAGTTCAGATCCAAACTCTGAGGTCAGTTACTCACAAAGCCACAAAGCTTTAAATGACCAAACTCTGCAGCAAAGGAACTTTAAACCAAAGTCCAAGGCCCGTACAGTAAGTGTCGTATGTAAGCCCATTTCTGCAGATGTAATGAAAAAGATCCTTTTAGTTTGAATGAGAAACTTTCTCAAAATAATGACTCATATCTTGAAAGAATGACTAAGTATCTCAAAATAGGAAACTTTATTAATTTCTAATTCTGACTTGGGTCTATTTTCAGATATGAAGTCAATATTCATTAATTTGAAATACTAAGTTATTATTTTTGAGGCAAAGAAGTAATTTTGACTGTCTCATTTCTGATATGTTCTTTTTTTTATTTTTTATTTTTAGATACGGGGTCAATATTTTGAGAGTTTTTCAAAGTGCTATGTAATTATTTTGAAAAAGTTTCTCATTAATTTCAAGTTACTATGTCATTGCTTTGAGATACCAAGTAATTACTTTTAAATAAGGAAGTCATTATTTCGCTGAAGTCAAGCTAAAATGGGCTTCCATAGAGCCATCCCCTAGTGGTAAAAAAAAAATCCCACAACAAAAAACAAAAAAACAAAACACAGTGCACAAACCCCCATTTCACCCCAATCTGTCATTCAAATAAATTAGCTCAGTAATTTTTGCTTTCACGTCATCATCATCATCATCATCATCCATCGGCCAGTATTTACACCAGTGCTTTAGCCAGTTCAGTATTTTTTTTTTTTTTTTTTACAATTCAAAAGAAAAACAAACAAAAAGACTCACTATCTGTTAAGTTATTGTTCTGATTTTGAACAAGCTGCTTGTGGAGAAAAGCCAGAAGTAAACACATTTACAGACAGAAAAGTAGAAAACAGGCACACGTTGAGGATTTAAAGATTTCAATTGTTGTTGCTGTTTAACAAGAGAAACTAAAACATCTTGTTCATTCACGATAACCTGGCCTGTTAGGTGACATTCAGTGTTTTTTCACATTATGAGACCTCTCTTCCCCCTCATCCCGTCGGGGTTTAAACTTAGGGTGTCGGGGTTAAAGAGCAGGTATAGCTCAACTCTGCTGACCTGTCCTCTTCACTTATTTCCTGTCCACAGATCTGATGAGGAACCAAATGATCAACTTGCTTATGTTATGTTAGCTCCTAGTTCAAATCATCTATTAATCTGCCCATTTTTTCTTTTTAATTGTTGTCAGAAAAAAGAAAAACCCCATCAGTTACCCGGAGCCTAAATTAACGTTTAGCAAAGATTTACATTTAAGACGTCAGAACCAGCTGAGAAGAGTTTTTCCTAATCAGTTAATCATTTCTTCTGTGCCTCTCCTTCCTAGATGTCACATTCAAATGCAAAACAATCACAAAATCTCAAATGCGGAACAAGGAAATGTCCATTTTTGTTGACAGTAGATCAGCAACAGATTTGACACAACTTCAACCACTTCAGGGAGACCTATTGTGCGTATTAATCGCCATGTTTGTAGGCAGCTTTAGACCACAGAGCTCAAACGCTCTTTGAAACATCGCAGCGAAACAATAACAATGTTGTCATGCCATCCAAACATAAGAAACTACACACAGTGATTGCTACTGGGTGTATGTCCTTCCAAGCTCCTTCCATGTTTAATTCATGTCTCCCATTTAAGTGAACATTAGGAAATATGGGATGTTGCCTCATGCTGTTCTCGTTCTTGCACAAGGGGCTCAAAAGGTCTGGTGGGGTCTCTAAATTTCAACGGCACAAAGTCCTTGCAGACTTTCTGAGACGGACCATCGGTAGTGTGGTGAAAGAGCGACACCAGGATCAGACTTTCCTTTAGGATCTGTGCAGTAAAATGGGCAAAGCAAAGCAGGAAATAGGCAACAGAGTTTCTAGAAGAGAGCTCTACAAAGTTTAAAATGTGCAGACAGAATCTACAAAATAGATAACAAAAAAAAACCCAAAACATTAACTGCATTTGTCACTAGAGTAGGGCTGCAACTAAGAACTATTTCCACCATCCTGTCATCTGTAAAATACTTGATGGATCACATGTGAACTAAAATGTAGAAAATAAGTGACGAATGTCCAACACATGATGACTTCTTCACATCACTTATTTTGTATGAAAGCCAAAGATACTCAGTTTACAATTGTGACATTTTAGTGACTGGAACCAGAATTTGGGGGTATTTTTCTTGACTTTAACAATTTGTCAACTAATAACTTTAGTTAGTCAACTAATTGATGAATCCACATTTAGTTCCAGCCCTACACCAGAGTGGGAGGTAATGCACAAAACAATCAAAACGGTCTCACAATGATCACATCAGCAGTTATCTCACTAAGGCTTCAACAAATGTAAATCTGAAAGAACAGCAACAACCTCTAGAGAAAAATGTCCTCACGTGCCTTTAAACCCAACACACCTGTTTCAGGATGATCCTTCTCACTTTTCTTCCTCATGTGACGGCTGCAGAGAACTCGTTACTTGTTAAACACAACGGACTGTGTGTGTGTGTGTGTGTGTGTGTGTGTGTGTGTGTGTGTATGTTCAACAGTTTTTAAGCTGAAAGTAGAGAGCCAGCCATCGCTGTGCTTGGCACTGGTTAAAGTTTCTCAGTAGAGAGGGCAGAGTACGCTCAGCGTGGCGCTCACAGCCCTCCTCCTCCTCCTACGTAAACGGGTGGGTGAAGATTTGTCGCCGTGGTGTAAGGCACCCATCACTCGTCCGAGCCGGCCGAGCGTTTCTGGCTTCTTTTGCGAGGAGATCTTTTGGGAGACGCTTTGTCTGGGGAAGACGGAGAAATAAACACAAAAGGTCATTTTCGGGCACATTCAGTCTTTTGTTGGAATTAGGTTTAAGGGGACCTATCCTGCTCATTTTCCAGTTCACACTTGCATTTTGGGTTTCTACTAAAACATGTACATGCACGTGCATTAAAAACATGTTATTTTCCTCATACTGCCCTGTGCTGGAACACCTGAATTCAGCCTCTGTCTAGAACACTTTTAGTATCTTCCTCTCTAAGCCCCCCTCTCAAAAAAGCCCAGTCTGCTCTGATTGGTCAGTGTTTCCAGGTCTGATACATCTCTTCACTGTCATTACAGCTGGGCAACGAGGGTAACGAAGCATAGTGGCATTTCTACAGTGAAAAAGGTGACCCCAAATTGGGGAGCAAATTTATAAGACAAGATCATGACATTAGTATGTCGCTACATGTAGCAGTGTACTTGCAGCTAGGGAATGACTGTAACGGAGTATAGCTACACTTTACATGGTAAACATAACCAGATGCGTTCCAGCAGGAATATGATCTGCAATCTGGGAGGATTTACAACATCAGCGGTCAAGATTACATGTTTCCTTGATGTTGGCATGCAGCTACATGTAGCAGTGTACTTGCGGCTGGGGAATGACTATAACAGAGAACAGCGACAGTAAAAAAAACAACCCACCAATAACAGCTTCTAGACACAACTGGACATGATCCAGCAGGAAAAACTGGGGGGAATTTACATAATCGACAACCAAGATCACGTTTCCTTGACGTTAGCATGTCATGAGCTTACGTCAGATTGTCTCAAAGACAAAAAATTAAAACCAAGTGGTGCTGTCAAAAATACTAATTCATCAATACATATCAATTCTCATAATTAACCAGTTTCAATACTCATTTTCCTCATTAGTAATACACCTGTACCTGCTGCACATTCTTGCTTATACTTGACAGTCATTCTGCTGTATTCTGCTAACCACTAAAAGAAATGTTGACACTGACATGTTATAGCCTTGTTTTATTTTAATTTTAATAAGAATATTAAATATTGTGCCCTCTTTTCCTCATGATATTGAAAATGGTATTGAATATCAATATTTGTGAAGGTACTGTATCAAAGTTAGAAATTCCAGTATGGAGACAACACTAAAATAGAGTATTCAGAACAAACCTGAAGCCTGAGGTTAAAAGATAATGATGGTAAGTTATTGTTTTGTATAACAGTTGAAAGAGTTTCACTGACGGATCAGAGCATCTATACCTTTCAGGTTAGGGAGCTCATTTTCAAAAGTAAAGGATATCTCTCACACACACACACACACACACACACACACACTCACACTCACACTCACAGACATAAAGCAGACCTCACCTCTGCGACTCTGCACTGAAGACGCAGGGAAACATGACAGCAAGGAAGGCAGAGAGAGAAAAAGAAAAGAGTGAGTGATCCCCATGCACAGTGGAGGCTAAAGTTCATACAGGAACAGGTGAAGCAGGAAGAGAACAGAGACACCTGCACATACACATCAGCTCATTCTGTGAGGACAAACATCAACAGACACAAATTTTAAGAGTTTGGACTGAGCATCAATCAATCGCTTCAAGGAGGGACAAGTTTTTAATCCTCATGTGGTTTTCTTGTCATGTGGTGAAATGTTTTGTCACCTTTTTGGTAAAAGCTTTCCACTATTTTGTTTGATTGAGCTCTAAACTGCAAACACTTTGACAGTTACTACAACTTTTTCGGGCATGTTTATATCTACTTTGTGTTGTATGGTAAAACATCCTTACATCAATTTTAAGCAGGGCTGAAACTATTACTCGAGTAACTCGAATAATTCGATTACTAAAAAGCTTGGAGGCAAATTATTTCCCTTGAGATTTCATTAAATCCAGTACAACTACACAGCACACTATGTTTCACATGGATGTTCATTTCTGTTACACAACCTGCTTACATTACCTCTGTGTAGAGCTATAAATGAATCAATAGTCAACGTTTTATACTAAAGACTGAAATACCACCACGATGATGGTTTGCAGGTAGGCCTACGTGTGATGAATTAGTGGCACAGGCGCTAGGGCTATCACTTTTTATTCGAATTTCAAACATTCGTTCGATTGAGGGGTGAAAAGTTCATATTCAAGCTGTAATTACCTGTTCGAAATGCAAGCTGCAGTCTCTATAGGCGCATCAGACCGTTTGTGTAGTTCGCCGTGTGATCCAACAAAGGGCGCTCAAAGAATTCACTATCATCTTGACCTATTGCATGCCCTATTGACCTATCACTAAACTAAGCTAATGTTAATGTGTTGTTTTGCACTGAAAATGGAGGACAATAGCGAGCAAAGCCGTCCTGAGCGGACAATCACGACACCAAAACATCTGAGAAGCAGCGTGTGGAAGTATTTTGGGTTCTACGCCGTGGATGGCAGAGTTACTTGGCGTAACCTAGCAACACAACGATATCGTTCATTGGTGTGGATGCTGCCATTGTTATCGTTATAGTTAACGTTACAGTTATCTTTCTTGGTGTGGACGGCCCTTAATACAATCAGACATTTTAAAGATTTTTTTTTAAAGTCTCTGAACGTTGGCTTTCAGAAAACACAGCACAGAAGTGTAGCATATAAATAAATAAAACGGTGCAGAGGACAGAAGCTGGTGTGCGAGCTGAAAAGTGTGTGTGTGTGAGTGCTGGATGTGACTTACTGATCTGGTTGAGCGTTTCCTGAGGGATCCAGCTCAAGTCAACGTCATTGTGGCTCGAAGTTCCCATTTCCACTTTGGGAGCTGGACGCCTCCTCTGTACACAAAAACACACACACACAGACACAGAGTAAGAAACCTTGAAGTCATGTAAATTTATTCAGTGCCACTGCCATTTATTGTTAATGCAAATTCAACACTTCCTCCATGTTTACTGCTGTGGTGGTAAACTCTGACTAGTTAATCTGCCATGTCAATCCAAGAACCGTATTTTTATAGGCTGCTACATGACTGCTTTAATTACTGATGCATATATCGGTGATTTCTGATGAACTGATCAATCATTTTAGTCTACAAAAGGTCAAAAATAGAATGCAAAACATTTTTGTAAATCCTACATTTAAAAAGGTGGAGCCAGGTGTTTTACTGGATGTTTTTTTTTTAAATAAATTAACCGACAGATTTAAAAACAACTGTCTCACTGTTGTAAACACTGTTGTAATCTTTACCTTTCTGGACTCCAGCAGCTGGTGAAGGCCTACAATGACCAGCAGCCCGAGACCTGACAGGAAGACGTACATGAAGATCCTGGGAGAGGCCGAGAGAAAGAGGAGTGTATGAACATATGAGAGGGAGAGAAGAACAGATGCAAGATTAAAAGATGGGATGTAAGGGAAATAAGTGAACCACACAAACACCAGTAAAAGTGATGGAAACACTCACGTCTCTCCATCTAGGCCATCCTCTCTCTCTGTGATGGTGACTGTCTGGTTGAACACTGCATCCTGAAAAATGTTTCCCTACGGAGAGGAGGAGAAAGAAGGTAAAAAAGAGGAAAAAGGAAAGCAGAAAAAGATGTTAAGAAAAGGCAACAGCAAAAGTTAAAGGAAAATGAGGGAGACAAGGAAGAGAACAAGCAGATATTGGAGATATTGGAGCAGGTCACACGTCAGAGAGTGTTGAAGAAAGTGGCGAAATAAGAAAATAAAAAGAGAGATACAGGTTACTCTTACTACCCGCCTTATCACGGTCTTTGTTTACATGTCAGGTTAGCTTGAAAAACAATCTACGGTTTCATCCAAATTCAAAACTTTTCACGGTCACCAGCAACGATCAAATACATGTTACAAAGTCACCAGTGTGCTGTTTAACTGCACTCATTCACAGACAACTGGCAATGTATTTCTATGTTAGTAGAAAACTTTACGAAGCCAGCATTCTGATGAGTCCTCCAACTCCCATCTCTTATTGTGTGCAACAATACAGGTGAACACACAAAATTAGGACTAGGTGTCATTATTTTTAAATATTTTTGACACCTAACTTTGAGGACTACAAACATTAAAAAAAGAGTGAATTTAAATCTTAAAAAAGCTAATTAAATTAATAGGGAAAATTAATAGATAAGTAAACAACTGGGGAAAATTATACAAAAGTAATAAATAATAAATCAAACTACACAGAAATATCACATAGTTCATGCATACATTTATGTTTTCAATGTTTTTTTGTACATTTAATGTGACTATCTAATATATGGGGTCATTTATTTGGCAGTTTCCATCCATACAAGACATGTCACTGACAACACCTGCATTTATCCAATAAAAACTTACATTGCTGTCCTTGTAATTGAGGTTGATGACGAGTCCGAACGGCCGCCCTCCCATTGGCTCTGCGGGGATGAACGAGTACTCAAAGGTAGCCTGTCTGCTGGGGGGAACCACGATGCCGAGCTGGAGAGCTGTGAAGTTCTGGATGTAGAATTGATAATCCTAACAGGAACAGAACAGAAAGTTAGAAAGACATGCAAAGAAAAGCTCATTCATCTGAGAAGTGAAAATGGTTGTTATTGTGATGCAGAAAGGCAAGTGTTTTTTTGTACCTGTGGGTAACGGAAAGAAGCGTCCAGGGACTCTACAATGAAGTTCTCTGATCCCTTGTTGCTGAAGCCGAGCAGGAATTTGACAATGTTGTTGGCGGGGAAGTCTGGAAAGAAACGAGAAGAAGAGTTCATTGTCTTTTCTTTATCATTTCCAGTTGATCCACAGAGGGCACAACACTTTAGAGAAACTTACCTTCTCCTTTAACGAACAAGATGGTGGTGTCAGCATTGGGGGATGCTTTCACCTCTCCAACCAACGCTTCTTCCTCTTCATCTTCTTTTTCTTCCGTCTAGACACACAGTTTATTTCAATATTAATATAAAGAGGTATATCATGACACATTCATACCATTTTCAGGCCATTTTCCTTCTCTTATTGAAAGGAAGCAGTTGTTTTTAACCCCTCTCAATAAGGTTTACTTGTATCACAATACGAGAGAAGACGGTCGCAGAGATCAACAGCCTCCTGATTCTCTATGATATACATCTAATGAGTTCCAGGACCTCAATCAGAGAAGAGCAGGGCCATTTTCCACATCATTTTCAGGAAATGTTGACTTTTAGGCAAAGCGTCCTGATGAACATATATATATATATGATATAGGCTTGGGCGATTGGACGAATATATCGCCAAACGCCCATCGGCCAAGACCATCACGGTTGGTTTCATTTTTGCCAATTTTTTGGGCAATTTTTGTCATTTTATTTTGCTAAATTAATGGTCTGTCTCCACAGAATTCAACTCGGTACATATAGTCCATAATTACTATGTAGAGCACAATTCAAAGTGTGTGCATATTGGAACCTGCAGCTTCACACTGATTTCCGACGAGTCTTTCACAAAACACGTCAGTGATGGCCGAGCTGAAAGTTACGGCTGGGGTCCACTGGCAACGGGAGCAGTGTGACACGTCTGCAGCGCGAGTCCTGTAGCAGCTCGCCCCCCTGTTATCAATTATAGCTGCTTCACCGGCAACGGGAGCAGCGCGACAACTCTCTATTTTTGTCGCGCTACACTCCCCTACGCGACCCTCCAGCAGATAAAAACTACATGAATTAGTGTGCTAAACGTGCACACTGTGTTTTTAAATGAATAAACCATTATCAGAGGAGATACTATGTGATGATCCGTGACATTGTGTAAATGTCCGTGGCGGACATTTGAAAGCGAGTAGATGACAAACAGTACAGTAAACTTGTAGATTACTCAAATATATGTAATAACTTAGGTGGAAAATGCTTTAACTATCATGGCTCAGCAAACGGTAAACAAGACGCTTGACGTGCAGCCGGTGGAACCCGGCCGTAACGTGAACTCATATGCGCATATGGTTAACAATGTTACCAGCCGTGCTAAACACCCTCTCTGACGGCGTGCTTGTTGCCGATATGCACAGATATTTCCGTGCCATGTTGGACATGAGTGGACACGCAAAGCACGCTGCATTTTTTTGCTGCATTCATGTGGTGTCGGGAGATCCGAGTTGCCAAGTTGTTTTTCTGACATGAGGTGGCGTTCACGTGAATTATCCCATTCTGAAAGTCATTTTTCAATTCTTTCCAACATCACATGAATGCAACATCCCCCCTCTTTTTTTTCTCCGCCACACACACAACTGCCAAACATATCGGCAACCGCCGGTTGATGGGCTGACAGTGGCCGGTTGGAAATTTTTAACATATCGCCCAACCCTAATATGATATTTCAATATCAACTTGTAAAAAAGCAACCATTGCCAAGAACAAAATAGAATGGAGAGATCTCATTGCAGCCTTGTGTTCCATAGGGGATGAAAACAAGTAAGTAAGTGGTTAACATTAGTTCAATGATTTGGAGTTTTGACTTGTCATAGTTAACAAAACATTATTGTATCATCTCACTCACTGTTAATGCAAATGTCTGCTTATCTACCTTTTCAATAGAACAGAAAATCGTCACAGTGTAAGAAGGTGTCAATAATGTGTTGAAAGACAAAGTACCATAGTGCACTGCTATACTGATTATTTGCTGATATGTAATTATTTCGTCACTCACCAGTTCTGCATTCTCATCATCTTCCACTTCCGCCTCGTCATCCTCGTCCTCAGCCGTCACATCATCCACAACATCTTCATCCACAGCCTCAGCCTCCTCATCCTCAGTCAGATCCTGCGCACTCACCACCGGCCCTGATGGAAAAATTGTTAAAACACAACCTTTTATAAAGAAGAGTGTTTATATAGACAGTACACACTGAGAAATTTTTTAGGTTAAGACTCCTTAGAAATAGCTTTCTGTGGAGAGCTCTTTGATCTTTTTGCCACAAGCAGCAACTAAAGAAAACTGGTAATCCAAACACCCCCCCGCTTTTCTCCCTCACCCACAAAAAACACAAGAACAAGGCAAAGAAACAGTCACAAAAAAGGTCTTTAGAGTGTAATTTTCTTCTGTGGTTCAACGCATTTCCACATGAAGAAGATGTTGGGGCGTCATTTGCCTCTTTCATCCTCACTTACTGTAAAGGAGGTTGACAAAGATTAAAGATATTCATCTTGGGCTCTATGTCAGACTGTGCAGACACAAATAGCTGCCAATAATGTTGCATACTGACACCTACAACACCTTCAACTCATCTTAATGCTGTAAATTCTGCTGACATTTAGAATGAAAGTAGACTTGCACATACCCTGCCGTAAACCCTAGTATGTTCATGATTGTGTTTCATAGTTTCTGAAGTTCTATTGATAATGTTAGACTAAATATTAGAAACAGCTTTCAGTAAAAAGTAAAGCAATTCAACAGCATTCCTTAAACTCTCCATACAGTTGAATCAACACCTCTTTGAAGTGGTTAAAAACCTATAAACAATATAAACGTCATGAAGGTTGGATTTACTGCAGGACTATTAGAGTGCATTTGCTGTTGCTATACGTGTACCTTATAAAACTAGAAACTGGGCATATTTCTGGGAACTTGAATGCTCTGAAAAATATTTCTCAGTAAAGCATTTGTATAATAAAATCTCTCAGTTTTTAAGCTGACCCTTTAAGACCTCTGGATGTCAAAGATCATTGTGGGCAATACTATAAATCAGTAAACAGGACTGCTTTTAGGGCTGCAGCAGTAATCTGTGAAATTGTATGAAAACTGCCAGTTATCATACCATGTACATTTGCTTACCTAAGGTATTGAAAAAGAGCAACCAGATGAAGATTCTCACCTGCATATGCACATCTTCTTTCCTTTTTGACTGTGTGTCAGACTTTTTACACAAAATTTCATTAAAATGGCTTTGAGAATTAATCATACTAAAGCCTTTGTTCAACCAAAAAAACTCTTCTGTTTTTATTCCTTCAAATGGCATTGTAACTGATAATAATAATAATAATAATAATAATAATAGCAACTGTCATACAGTATAGCATGAAATCATGATATTTTCTAAAATGGTCATCGTATTGTGAAAATCTCATTCCAGCACAACCTTAACCCTTATTGTAATACTGGACTTTAAGGACTTTAGCATCAATGTGATGAAGTGCTTTGATTTCTCGAGTATTAAATTCTCTGTATTAGCAAAAAACTGACATGCACATGTGTACAATTCCATACTGTATACCATGATACAGCACTTTATCCACACTGCCCATTCCTAATGCACCAATTGAGTAAATTACATTAAATTACATTATTTATGTCATTTAGGATCACAAAATATCTGCAGCAGTGTTCCTCGGTATCCAAATATACAAGACAAACTATAGCTTCATATAAGCTCAGTGTAACCCAAAAATCTCCTACAGCTGCATCCTGAGGCTACTGCTCTTAATCTACTTACCGATAAATCTCAACCTTCTGTGAGAGTTCAGCATTACCCACAGATCTACTAGCCCAAAAACACTATCACAGTCACCATTAGGGTTGAACATTACATATTTAACGGCAGGCCTTAGTCATATTAAAAATACCTGTGTGCTGAACTGACTACTGAAGTTAGTGGCCATTACCAACAACCAGTGATCCTACTACACCTGCACCGTTAATGTTAGCTGTAATAGCTATAGTCGGTTCACTGCAACTTTTAAGTGTGTGTAAGTTCTCGATTACAGTCGATATTAAATGTAGTCACTAGAGAGATTAGACTATACTAAAGCAGTAGTTTAACGGGTCATGTGTCCAGGAAACTGACTGACAGTTAACAGCGCTACTTAGCTTCCCAGCTAACAGCTAACAGCTAGCAAACAGTAAGGACACGTCAGTCTAAGCAGGCGGATAAACTCAAAATAGGTAGCAAACTTTAAATCATACTTGTTGACAGTTTAACACTCAGAGAAAGAAATGCCATCGGCAAATACTTTTTAATTTCCATGAAAGAGTGATCTCATATTTATATTTACAGTTACTTTCAGCTAGCACATGTCAAATGGAGAACGGCCTTCCCCTTTTTCCCCCACGGAGGCTAGTTAGCCGAGGAGCTAACACTAGCATGTAAAAGCTTACTAGCTAATTAAAATATCTCGACGTCCGTGAGCAGCCGTGTTAAAAACTTACCTTTGATAAGGATGGTCGCTGGGAAAGCTAACAGCGCCAGCAGCATCAGTTTAGGTAGAAATTTCATCATTTTGTGAGTCGAAATCAGTGCGTTCTCATTCAGTGTCAGTCAGACAGCCAGGCTGTGAGCGCTGCCGTGCTGCTTCCGTTACAACCCTACTGCGACGCGTGCGCAGAAGACACTCACCAGTAGGTGTTGTGACGAAGTTGGTTCCCCCTTCGCATTATCTCCCGTAACGGTGTCCTCCTCGGTTAGTGCAAGGGTTAGGTTAGGGCACCGTGGAGGAAGTATTCAGATCCTTTAATTCAGTAAAAGAACCTGCACCACACTGTTAAAATCATAGACATACATACATATATGTATGTATGCATGTCTACGGTTAAAATACACTGTCAGAAGGAAATGCCCTGCACTGAAAATGTCCCCTCCGTAAGAGTATGTAAAAATAATCAGTAAAATGTAGTTCAAGTATGAAAAGTATGAAATTGCCCCCTGTGACCATTATGATTGGGCCTATATACTGTATGATCCCATTAGATGATTCTGACTCATGCTATTTTGGATGAAACAGCTATTCTTTTTATAAAAAAGTAAAAAAAAAGTTGACCCCGCCACACCGGAACTGACGGCTGGCTGAAAAAAACAAAACAAAACACTTTATTTCACGACTGCTGCTAAAATTGACAAAACTGTCCGTGGAATGCTTCATCTAAATTTAACCTTAACTCTAAAACGGATAAATAGTGATGTTAGCAAGGAAAAGTAACTGTTTCAAATGGAAACCAAATTTTGAAATAGAACACTGGAGTCAACTGAGAAATCTTTAATTAGACAATAAATTACCACACAAATAATATCAGATATTAAAATGATTTCTGGTGCTTTTTATGGTGATTCTACAGCTGCATATGAATAATAAATATAATATGGATTTTATTATCTATTTTTGTTCTGTGGCCAGTTGCACAAAACATCTTCACTTAAGGCTTATTTTCCCCTTAGCTAAGGGACTTAAAAATGTTGCAGGGAATCCCTTAAAACGTTTTCTCAGTTAAGGAAAAACAATTAGGCATTCACTACTCAACTACTCAATTACCTTTCTTGCCTTTCACGCAGCACTTTTTGTATGATGTAAAAAAATTGCATGACTTAAATATTGACTATTGCATTTAAAGTTAAATATGCAGAATTATTATATAATATGTAATTTTAAACTAATTCTTTTCAGTGTCAAGATGATAAATTGATCACATACAAGCATGAAAATTCAAAAACAAAGCTCATTCAGCATTTCAGTTATCAATCTTAAGAGGGAAAATGATTGATTCAAGAAAATGGCACAAGCAAAAGGGAAAGAAAAGTAAGAAGAAGATTAAAAGGGGAAAAAAGACGAAAGTTATCTTCTATTCAGTCAAATAAAGAATTATAGGTGTCCATCTCTGGACAATATGTCCTTTTTCATTTGCACTTTGTTCCATTATGTACATCACATTCCTAGTCTATTGTTCCACAGTGAGGGTTTAATTTTATGTAACAGTTATCATCTTCTTTTAAATCAACAAAAGTACCCTTAGGATATGCAAATACTTCCTAACAAGTAATACAGTGGATTCAAAGGTAAATCAACATAGAAAATATCTGTTACCTCACTTTTAATATTCTCCCAATATTTCTGCAGGTTTGGACAAAAAAATCTATGTATGATCTCTGTATGATGTCCAGCATAATTGCTTGCAACTGCTTGTGGGGTCCTAAAACCTTTCCGAACCTTAACTTTCCAGTCAAACTCTCTCCACATTGGACTGTTTGTGATCCAGTGGTTCAGTGACTTTCCTCCCACTCTTCATCCTCCACTATCACATTAGCTTCCAACTCCCATTTTTCTTTAATAAAAGAGGTGTCTCCTGAAACATCTGTACTGTAACTGTAACACCTTACTGATATGGAATATATGCTCTCTTTCAGTCAAATTAGTTTCTGTCATGTTAATAAAGTACTGTTCCTAATTTCCGAATGCCATTTTTGAAAATATCTTAAAAGGTCTTTTGAAGGTAACCCAAAGCATTGATGTAGCTATGCATAAGATTTTATTTGATGTCCTTCTATTAATTGAATAATCCTAACTAATGGTAACCATCACACAAAGATGGACTAAAATCTATACTATCTGCCACGGGCAAGGCTGTCATAGAAATTGGCCCTCTCCCCTTTATCCTCAAATTTTCCCAAACATGTAGTGGATTTTGTATCCAGCTGTAACTGGTGTTCATCTTTTTTCAGTGTGCTTTACCCAAGATTATTACTGATCAGAGAGGAGTCTCTGGAAGTGAATTTTGTTCAATCTCTACCCGTTGTGCATCCAAGTTATTTTTATTCAATGCACCAGTATTCATAGTCGTACCGCCCAGTAGTAGTTTTCAAGGTTTGGCAGGCGAAGTCAGTCCTTGTGTTTTTGGTAAAGGGAGTGTTCTGAGCCTCATTCTGGGTTTTTTCTTCAGAGAATCAGATATATTTTGATAAAAGTTTATTTAACATCTTGAAGGCAGTAGTTGATACTGTTATGGGAAGGGAATAAAAAAGAAAATGAAAAATAGCAGCACATTCAGTTGAATTGACTCTATTTGGCCCAATAAAGACAGAGGTACATTTGCCATCTTAATATATAATATTCTAATTTAAGTTATCTAAGATTGATCTAAGAATAAGCACAACCACACTCCTGTTGACAAATTATTTTTTATTTCTACCACATGAAACACACTGCAATTATCATATGGCCAAAAAAAAAACAAAAAACAAAAAAACACAGCTGAGATTGAGTGATATATAATTTCAAATAATATGTAAATAAACTGTGAGTATAATCTGTGATAACATACAGACTAAATCAAAACTTTACAATGGTGACATTAGAAGCCAAAAATCCTCAATGCAAGAAAATGAAAAGGATTTTTATAAAATGACACAAATGCAAAATCAACACAGTTAACAAGTGAATACTCAGTAAATTATATTCTATTGCATCTAGTATTTATGAAATCAAACATACAAAATGCTCTCCAGCTAAAATGACAAATCATGGCTGAGTGAAGTTTTTATTCAATACATGACCGGGATGCAATCCACACAGCAAGACAACAAACCCTAAAAACACGACTTACTGATACATACAGGTAAAAGAGTAAAATATTTCTTTCCAAAACGTAGACGGGAGCCTGTGTATCAAAATAGTCTGCGACATACAGAAATCTCAAGGCTTGACGTACTCACACAGTCTGTTCAGATTTCAGTCCACGTAAACTGTTACTGTGTGTTAAATCATCTGGACACTTTAATTCATTGAGTTAAAAAGAAACAGAAAGACACAGTGTGTTAGTTAAGTCCTGTACAAACACAGAGGTTAGTGTTGCTGTTTAAAACTGAAGCTTTCTGTCTTTCAAAAATAAAAAACAAAACAAAAATAAAATAAACTACACTCACCTGAACATGAATTAAAACTCAGGATAAATAAATGATTAATCTTGAGAGATCTCTAAACCTTGTTGTCATTAACTTGTTATTGTCGACTTCTTCAATTCCTCAACTCGTCCCTCCTTCCTTTGGTTGCATCACTCTCAAGTACATTTTTCCTACTCTCAAACTCAACTCTAAAAGATAAACATCAAATCTTCACGTGTTTCTTTCCTCCGCTCCTCTTCATCTCTCCACCGTCCTTCAAGAGTAAGTCTGGTGTTATTCAACATTTTTTGTTATTGTCAAAAAATCTTAGCAAAAACTAACAAAACAAACAGTGTGTATTGGTGCATTCACAATGAACACAAAGCAACTGTTGCATGCTGAGATTAAATTTAAAGTCAATGCAAAGACATGAATAGACATAAATTTGCACCGGGCGATGTAAATGATTTATACTATTTATGTATGCTTAGCAAAATACTCTGGGTAATTTAAGTTGGTCTTGTATTGTGGAAGGTAAACAACGTATGGTGTGGAGTGGTAATATTTGATTTATTATACAACCGTGACATCACCCATTGGTTTGTGGACTCAGGGTTTAGATCTGACTCACCGACTATACTAACAACTTTGGGCATTAATAAATAAATGAGTTACATAAAAATTCACCCCCTGTACAAATGTTGAAATTATCTATAGAAACAATTTTTACCAGACTGTAAACGTTTATTTCTGCAGTCTCAGAGGTTGCCACTTGGTATGTGCACGTCATTTTACACAGACGTGGATGGGTGAAGTACCATACTGCAGATGTGAGCACTTGCTACACTTTCCCTGCAGTTTGGGAGAATATTGGTTTGCCATAGGGAGAAAGTGTACAGAGTGTACAAGTGCAAATGTTTGTGAGGAAAGCATAACTGAGCCTTAGAGGTCC
The DNA here is from genome assembly GCA_035609425.1 of Epinephelus awoara. Classification (NCBI taxonomy): domain Eukaryota; kingdom Metazoa; phylum Chordata; class Actinopteri; order Perciformes; family Serranidae; genus Epinephelus; species Epinephelus awoara. The sequence goes on along the minus strand of CM069314.1, from coordinate 29,355,292 downwards.
AGTGTGTTGGATGTTGTATGTTTTCTTTAGTGTATAATCAAGCGTATAATTAGTGTACTGTTACCTTAGAATTAGCCATTTATATCTACATATGGAGCGGGTCCTTGTTTACGGAGATCGCCATGTTGCATCTCCACGTTTCTACAGACCCCAGAACAGACAAAGCAAACACTGGCTCCAGATAGGGACAATTTTGTTTTTGAGTTGGCCACCACAGTTTACAGCCTCTCCATGAGGAAAGTGTCTGAGATGGGGTTTTTTCTCGTCAAACTGCTTCATTTAGTGTTTTTACTGGTTTCAATCACCAGGCCTGTTTGTTTTGGAGAGAAAGAGACCTCTGCAAATTATTCAGCTCCTGGTAAAAAAAACCCCTGAACATTCAACATTGAAGGAATTCTAACCAGTTTCAGCAGGTTGCAATCTGCAGTCCTCACTACTAGATGCCACAACACCCCCTTAAATCTTACATACTGGACCTTTAATGTGCTGCCATGGACAGTGTGAAAAATAATGAATTTTGCTGTCTTGGTTCATGCTCGCTCTGTGCACAGAGCCTCAGTGTTTATATCACTTGATTCCAGCTATCAGTTGTACTGTACTACAAACGGTTAGCTGTTAGCAGCCTTCCCCAGTTAGTAAGCACAACAGTTAGCACAGTGGTTAAGGGCTAATATTTGCCTGTTGTAAAATAACAAACAAACAAAGAAATACCTACTCCAGTGGCCGTGTTTGGGTAGGTAAAGTGAGGTGAAAATTCATTTTGTGTTCGCTGTGAACACAGCTTTAGGGCACAGTCACACATGGGTGAAGGTAGGTATGTGACCAGCACCCACTGAGGCAATATTTGTGCTGAATGTGGGGAGCACCTGATGTGACGGACATGGAAAGCTAGCTTGCTAATCAATACCACAAAATGTAACCATAATGGTACATTTCTGTTGTCTTACATTCCATGCCTGTCTCCAGACTCACTGCCAGACAGGCAGGATCTCTCATGTGGTGCAATTTGTATTTTTCACGGCCAGTATCATGCAATGTCAGCTGGTTAGACACAAAAACAACCAATGTCTCCTCCACACATACTTCTTTGCCTTTTGGTTGAAGCTGCGACGTTGAAAGTAAACAAAGGTGAACTTTATGCTATGCCAAGATGTGAAGTTGCTTTGCCGCCAGAAACAAATGTTTTATTCACCCCTCTGCTGGCACTGAATGGAAATGAACAGAAGGCGAATATTCCCCGGTGTTAGTTTGGCACACGCGAACATACCCTTAATCCATCCCCCTACCTTCTAGTGTTTCCCATGGGATTTTATTTTGAAAAAATAATATAGAGTCTTTGTTGAATCAAAAGCTAATTTTGCAAGTCAAGAAAGTCTCTCAGTGAACTACATCGCTCGTCTTGCACTATACACATCACTAACACCAACATGGCTGTTTCCTTGGCGTGTTTCACTTCCTTCTTTCACAATGGAAGAAAGGATTTAAAAGTAGGGATGCATGATATTGGATTTTTTGACGATATGTAACAACTCATTTGACTGATAACCGATACTGGTATTTCTAAATTGTGGGATCAATAAAGGTGTAGCTTATCTTATCGATATATCCACTTTTTGACATCACTTACTCAAATTTTTAGTGTGTAGTCTATGTAATATATTACGGTCTTTTACTTCAAGTGTTTAAGAACAAACTGTGACTTTCTTGACTTGTAAAATTATCTTTTGCCACGTGTAATTCATGGCAAAATTCATCTGGGCTTAAAACACGTATTTGTGTTATACATTTTTTTTTTCTTTCAAAATAAAGTCCCATGGTTGTCCACCAGAAGAGGGGGGACCTTGTCTCTTAATTTTTTTGACTTCCTGTCTGTCTCTAAGATCCAAGCCCATAGGATCCTACTGGAGATGTAAATCTTTAAAAACACAAATATTCCATCTGTAATTCCTTGAAACAGCTGCTAACTGTAGTTTTTGTCAGACAAACAGAAGAAAAATTTTGTCAGGGACTACTTCCAGCAGCGGATTAATCCACATTTGGCGCTCTAGTGAGTATTGATGTGTTTTTAAGAACAATGGAGCTCTGTGAATCAGAGGACGAACATATATCAGGCTGAAGATACACACACAATACTTGTTAGTTTAGGTATTTTCATGGGATTTATTGACAACAAGTTAAATCTAGAATATCACCAGACCTTAATTTTAAACTTCCAAGCCCAGTAATCAGGCTTAATTGCTTTTGTTTTCACTTTATAGACAAATTTATTCTGCTTGAAGTGCACTCCTTAAAATCAGAGTCTATAATCTGATCTAGTTTTGTTTGCAGGCCATTAAAAAACTACAGATGCTTCTAAACTCTCAGACCGTCTTTCTTCATGCATCCTTCCGCTCTCATCTCTAGCTGTAATACTTGACATAACTTATTGACGGCATGCTAGATTTATACCTTTGCTTCTTGTCTCTCCTGTTTTTCTTTCCACCTCAACAGAAGGAAATCACTGTCCTCAGATTTCTGTCAGCTGGTGTCAGCAGTCTGTAATGTTCAGGGTATTCCAGCAGATATTTTGTAATCAAGTGTCAGCTGTCAATATACTTTTTTTGATGAATCTAATTCCATTCAGATCCTTGACTACTCCTTCTTTAGCCAGAGACTACCTACGTCTCCCAAAATGACAACACCAAAGGACTGTTTTTGAACAGAAGTGCAAATATCTAGAAATGCTTGATGGAAATGCAGCCACCTCCCTCAGTCATACCACACCCTGCCCCTGTAGCTGCATTGCATTCTGGTCTATTTCCTGCTCCAGTGGAGGTAAAACTTGTCTCTGAGTTGTTGTCTGTGATGGATCTTTCTGTGAAAGATGCTTAATATTAACTGTTTAAGATATAACTGATTTTCTGCTTTTTAAACTCCACTTGAACATCTGAAAACATCTGGATGTGATGTCACTTTGTATTTTCTATCCCTGAAATGCAAAGAACATTACAGACTGCTGATGTTATAGCAGTGAGGGTGGATTTCATTCTTTACGTTTCACCGCTGCCTGACCCTCACCCTCCTTCCTCCTCTAGTTGCAACACTCCACGTAGTTTGCCGGCAGCATGCCAGACTTGCCGGTCCGCTGCACGGTGCCGTACATCCATCCCTCATCGATGGGCTGAGCGTTAATGATGACATCACCATCTCTGAACGAGACCTCATCATGGTCCTGAGCCGCGTAGTCGTACAGTGCCCTGTAAACACGCTACAAACAATATGAAGAGACAGTGAGAAGTTAAACTTTGATGTGTAATATTTAGTTGACCATGATCATGGAGCTGTTAGTTAGCTTCCAGTTAGGGAAAGGTAACTTTGCTGAGCAACTGATCCCTGGATTTTTGCACATCTTACTGTTGTGAAAGCACCTTGACACTGTCTGAAACTCACTTTCAAACTTGTGAAATCTTTATTTTTTGTGTGAAATCTTTATACAAGTCTAAGAATAGTGGATCTGGACTTGATCTACTGTGGTCTACATGTGAAAAAACACACTGACACATCCCTTTTTTGCATTTTTACAAATAGAATAAAGATTTCACAGACTGGAAAATGGGTTTCAGACAGCGCTCAGGCTTTACATTAAAAGTGTAACGTTACATTAAGATGAGCAAAAAGCCAAGGATTGGTTGCCCAGCAAAGTTACTTTTCCCTTAACTCTTCCCTTGACTGCTGAATTGGAAGCAGCGAATGGCAACTGGGATACAACTTTCATTTCTGATTAACCTGTCCATTAAACTGTATGTACTTTTGGTCTCTTAATGAAGGTGAATCTTAAACCTGCAGCATCCTGTAGTTGGGTTTTTAAGGTTTCCCACACATTCCCACACTCATTTGCCGTCACATGTGGATTTTCTTTCTTTCTTTCTTTTTTTGTAGTTGCAATTTTCTCTCTTTTTCTCTTTTCACTACTGTTGTGCAAATATTAAGAATTGGTTCATTGACATAACCAGTAGGCGGCGCTAATTCTTTAGTCAGGAGGCCACTGCAGAGGAGGAGGGTGCAATGACATGTCAGTATTAAAACCAGTCAACCTCAAATGTAGGATTTATAATAGTGGAGAGCAGACGAGAAATAGAGAGATCCCAACAAGTTATATTACAGCTCTGTGCTGCTGGAAGAGAACAGCCCCTAGTGCACACATAACCATGCCAAAAGCCTCCAGAGAATATGAGGAGAATGCAATGACATACATCATCATTTACTGAATCTGTTTCTACAGTCCAACTTTCCCACTTCCGTTATAGGTAAAGCCTTTTAGGGGAGTTTTTTTTTTTTTTTTTTTTTGTCATTTCAACTTGGGTTTTGTATGTGCAAAATACAAATGCACATTAAAAGAGGTGGATGGAAACACATCTAGTGATACATTAGACAGTAGAATTCGTGTAACTTTGTGTTTGCTTCTTTCCTGTTTTTATGGAAGCCCATTTCTGCCAATGTGATTAAAAAAAGATCCCGTAAGTCCTAACAATGAGACACTTACTTGAAATAATGAGTAAGTACTTCAAAATAATGAGAAACTACAGTGAAATTGTAGAAGGGACCCAAAAAGAAAATAATGTGGGTGTCTTCCTAATTAGGGCAAAGATGACTGCAAGATGGCACGTACCATGGTGGCTGAGTGAGGCGGGGAGGTGACGGATCTGACAGATGACATGCTGGTCTGGTGCATGTAGCCGTGATACTGCTGCTGCTGCTGCATGTGGACGCCCTGATGATACGCTCCAGGGAGGACTGGAGCTGGATGAGAAACAGAGACGGAGAGAATATAAGTCTGTTTGTCTTCCCTGCATCTGTTTGAGACAAAGATGAGCCTCCGCACCGCGTGAACACACTGTAAGTTTAAGGAAAACTTTATGTAATTCAAACTGTTAAACAACACAACCTGTAAGAAGACTGTGAGTTAGTTTTATTTGTGGATTACAGACTTCAAACAACGAGCAATACACAAACACATGCATGTCTCTGTCAGCGCCTTCATCCTGTTACTGTGTGTCTGTAAGTGAGGCAGACAACATGAGTGAAGATACCAGGAGTTTCTGCGCTGCTGCGGTCCCAGAGGTCAGAGGTCAGAGAGCTGACGGACTGAGTCTGGCTGTGGGTGAGAGACTGCTGGGAGTGCTGCCTGCTGAGTCTGCGGTCAGCCCGCTCTAACAGGTAGCCACCACCAGGGGGCAGAAATAATCATTGAAATAAGAGAGAGAAGGGAGGGAAAAAGAGGAATAAAAGTGAGCCAGAAAAGAGAGCAGTGCATTTTTTATTCAATAAGAAAAAAGACAGATAAATATTGATGTCTTTAATAGATGAGGCTAATAACATTTTTCTTATTGTCAACAGGTCCCATGAAAAGAATGAACACTGTGTAAGTCTGTCTCTTAATACTGTCTGATGTCCTGTCTGTGTCTCTCAGCTCCAAGCCCATTGATTTCTACTAACAACTTAAATCTTTAAAAGCACAAGTATATAGTTTCATCAGTAATTTCCTACTACAGCAGTTCACTGCAGGCTGAGTAAGGAATTCCAGATGTCCTTCTCCCCAGCAACACTTTCCAGCTCCTCCTGGGGAACCCAAGGTGTTTCCAGGCCAGATAAGATATATAATCCCTCCAGCATGTTCTAGATCTGTCCTGGGGCCTCCTAAAAGTTGGGCATGCACAGAACACCTCTAATTGGAGGCGCCCAGGAGATATCCTGATCAGATGCCTGAACCACCTCAACTGACCCCTTTCGACATGAAGGAGCAGCAGCTCTACTCCGAGCTCCTGATGTCTGAGCTCCTCACCCTACAGAAGAAACTCTTTCGGCTACTTGTATCTGCGATCACTTTATTTCTGTCACTACCCAGAGCTCATGACCATAGGTGAGGGGTGGGACACAGATGGACCGGTAAATCGAAAGATTTTCTTTCCAGCTCAGCTCCATCTTCACCACAACAGTGTGGTGAGGCGTTTGCCTCACTGCAGATGCTGCACCATCTCACACTCCATTAATTTGTGAACAAGATTTCAACATACCTGAACTACAAAGCTAGTTATATCTTAAAGGGTTAGAATAAATAAAAAGAATAAAATGCATAATTTCAGTTACCAGTACGTTTGAGGTAGAGACAAATGTGTTTTGCCACTGTTAGCAGCTACCTGACATTTCCATGGATGCATATCTGTCAAGTTTTGGATTTGAAAATAAGGGAAATTTTTCGGTGCCCGCCGCGAGACCAGGCACCCTCCTCCCTTGACAGTCCCTCCATAACTAAAGAACAGTCCCTAAAGTGTGGTGAGGTTTGTGGGCCGTTACCTGCCACAAAGAGAGAAATGTGAAAGGCTCATTTCTCCTCTGACACGCCACATACCTGTGTGCCGCCACGGCTTAATTGTCCAGGTACTACTGGACCTGGACCTACTAAAATAACCACTTGTCAACCAGACCCGCTGTCGACACTAACCTCGCGACAACTGCCACCCAGGCTACTGCAGGTGGCAGTTCTTGCGAGGCTAGTGACAGAGTTCAGTTTGGAGAGGCAGAGGAATGTTATTTTTTTTTTTAAATTACATTATAATACGGGAAATTTATGGGAAAATACTAATACGGGAGGACGATGGGAAAGAGGGGTAAAATACGGTAGTTTCCCGGTCAAAACGGGAGACTTGACAGCTATGCATGGATGCAGTGATGCAAAATGGATCAATCAGCTTCCAGTAAAAGCTCCATAGTGTGTAGTGAGGAAATATGGCCCTGAATATATTCAGTCTGGGTTCACAATGGCAGCTTGTGATGCTGAATACACAGTGTGTTAAATGCAGCAAAATCAGTCAAATGGGGCAGTAAAACCATCAAAACTTCAGAGACATTTAAACACAAAGCAGCCTGGGTGTGTTGGGAAGCCAAAAAAAAAAAAAGTGGAAAAGTTACAGGTCACCACAGCATTAACAGCTGACAGTGGCAAAGAACATATTAACAGCCCACTTTATTTTGTCTCCTTTTTTTGTCATGTTTTTGTGTCATTTACTGGAAAGGTGAACCTCAGATTTTTTTTTAACAATCATGTGCCTTTAGTTACAAAAGGTTGAGAACCCTGCTTTAATGAGCATTTGCGGCAGCAGGATAGTGGATGTGGTAGTGAGTCAAAATAAACTTTTAAACTACGATGGAGCTCTATGGCACAGAGGAAGAGGATATATCAGGCTGTAGATACACATAACATGTGTTAGTAGATACATTCACTATTGGTTTGAGTCTGAACACGGGCTAGGTTGACAGTAAGAAAAATATCTATCTATAAAAGCAGGAAGGGTGTGAATAAACAGAAATCAGAGATTGCTAAGGATCCAGCACACTGGTATTAATTAAAACAAAAGATCTGTTTAATAATTGTTGTGGTCGATTACAACCCCAAAAAGCTTTTTTTTCTCTCCTGCAGCCACTGGCTGGCCTGTTATTATGTTAGAAAGAGGGGAGTCAGGTGAACTACCGGACATCCTGCGGAGGCTCTTGGACTGGATGTTGTCCTCCAGAGGGTCAAAATCAAAGATGGAGCCAGGGTCTGTCCTCCAAACCTTCAGGTCTTCAGAGAGGAAGGAAAGGTCATTTGAAGGACTATGTTTATGTTTTCATCATAGACTGTATAAAAGTGGATGTAGCCTCCAGGTCTAAAAAGTGAAGCCTATGCTGAAGTGCCTTTAAACTGCTTTCTTTCTAATGGCCAGCAGGGGGTGACTCCAATGGTTGCAAACATAGAGTGAGCCCCAAATGTCCTGAAATCCTAAAAAATGCCCCTGCGTACACTTGACCAGTTTGTGGCTGCTACTTCTAAATTTGCCTTGTTTATTCATTTTATCTGATAAATATTGTCAATGGACAGCATCCACCTATTATTCAAAGTGGCCACACCCTTAATTATACATAACTTTAAGCCTGTCAGTCAGGATAGAGGTGTGGCAATGTGTGTCCTCCACAGTGCCGCCCTCTCGTCCAAATATGGTCACTTCTGGCTCCGAAAAATATCAGTGGCCAAAATGCCAAACTCAAGGCTTCAGAACAGGACTCCACAAACCAGTGGGTACATTCATTTTTTTTTATACATTCTATGGTGTACACTTCTTTATATCAGGGTAATCAGAAAACTCTGCTCCTGTTCAGAGTTTTGTCGCATCTGAGTAAACAAATCACATTTAAAGCCATAGTTGGTAATCCCGTTCATAAACACTTCTTGTTATACTGGGTGAAATGGTCCTTCCATCCTGAGAGTAGTCAATACATAATGTGTTCAGAAAAAGGGATGAGAAAAATCCAACCTCTGTGGCAGCTGCAGGCCTGACCAATCCCTGCCATTCGGTGCGAATGGAAAGAACCAATCAGATGCCTTCATGTCTCGTCCTGCTCGAGCCCCCCTCTGCCCCTCCCTTTCTCCTCCCTGCATGCACTCATCACGTGTCACTGTTGCCAGAAATATTCAGCACACTCCTCAGCAAAAATACCGAGTTAGCAGGAGTTTGCTTAACTATGGCAGAGAAAATGCAGCCAAAAGTTCCACTTCCAGTGTTACTTGTAACAGCTCGCCCCGCTAAACAGGCTGAGAAAGGAAAGTCAGGGGCAGAAAAGGCTGCGACGAAAAAGGCTTTGGATAAAGTGAGAGGACAAACCAGACGTCAACATCGGTGCAGCTTTTGAACGGTGGAGACAACTGAGGGTGCTGAAGGGCCTGAAAAGTGATGCAGAGGTTGCTGTCTTTCTGTTGGACAGGTAATTATTTGTTTGCTTCGGGGGGATTTGTTATTTCACTTGGCTCTCCTCTGCCCTGCTGACTCCCACCTACTGCAGGATGAGCGTTCAAGCTTGTGTGGGGCTGTGGCTTTGGACGGAGCACTGATGGGAGGGGGAGGAGGGGGAGGAGGGGGTGGAGCTTAGAGGAGGTGCCGCTTTCAAATCTTGCTAGCGCTCCAACATTACCAACTATAGCTTTAAGCTCTATTAAAACTACATAACTGTGAGAGACAAATAGCTGAAACCACAAAAGTCAGAGCCTGGATCAATCCACTTTGCCTGAAAAAAAAAAATGCATTATATCAAAAGATCAAAACAACCTGAAGAGTGAGAAAAAAAATTGATCAACTGTGACATCTGGCTTTCATTCAGATTTATGTCTTCCTTTCTCTTCACTTTTTTAGTTCCAATATTATTGTCCAAGATGTTCTTTTGCAAAAATGCAGCATAAAAAACTGTAAAATATAAATATAAACACAAATACAATAAAAAAGAACATCTGCAGCACTAAGAAGAGGGAGTACATAGAGTGCTAATCTGTGCTGGCAGCCAAGAGGCATTTCATGTTGTTTAGACTTCTGAGAGCTTACCACACATAAATACAATAGGATAAAGGGTTAAATAAAAACTTAAACCTGTTGAATCTCATTTTCACAAACCTGGCTGCTGCTCACCATTGGTCTTCCTCAACAAAATGACAAAACTACAACTACTACTACCCAAAAGATTTCTGTTTCGTACCTTTAGATTTGTACACTAATAACTGACTGAGAAAGTCAGGGCTGATTTTGTGATGGATATGCAAATTATCAGCTTTCTGCCAACATTTAAAACATTTAACCTCTGAAAAAAATAAATTGTACTTGCTCACATTATGCTTCAGTGCTCCCATCCAAGCTTAGTTTCTCATCAAGCTACTTATGGCTCTCTACAGTATCCACTTTTTGTCCTTTAATAACGGTGTAGGGAAGTGGAAGAATGACTTTCTGTCATATATTAAAAGTCTGAGGAAGAGCCATGGGCTCAAAACCTCACTTTGCATTAAAATGCTTCTAAACATTGGATTATTTGTTTTCTATTTGCCAGATGTTTCTTTGGTCCAGCACCCACTCCACTGGACATTGGGATGTTTGTGTCTTTTGTAGTGTTTTTTCTCTGCAGCAGATAACCATATATTTAACTGGAGAATTAAATCCAAGAGGGCTTTTATTGTGAAACAAAACTGTATGTAGGACTTGTTGAGTTTGAAATGAGTCAGTGAACCCTATGCAAGCACAAAAAAGTCAGTTAATTAAAAAAAAAAATCCCTACAATTTCAACAATAAAATGTCATCAGTGGTAGCCATGGTAAGAGTGGATGTGGGGACCATCCAGTCAGAGGAGGGAGCTAACATCTACTGGATACAGTTTGAGGTAACTGACCTACAATGATGCCTCCTGGTCGTCTGTCCATCTCCATGGCCTGGGGGTGGATCCCTTTGCTGTATCCTGCCTCTCCCATCATCTGATTGGCTCTCTGGTACCGCTCCATGCTGGGGTCATCCAGTCCTGGCGTGCAGCCTCGTCCGCGTGCTCGCTCAAAGTCCTCGTGGTACTTGGCCTGTTGGAGGGAGGAAATGAACCATAACACACATTTACGTCACGGAAATGAGACACACAACAGTTAATACACACACTGGTGTAAGAAATGACACACACACATACACACACAGGTCAGGGTGCACTTGGTCAGTGAGCAAATAAAACACACATAGGAAATGTTCTTAAAAATTTTTATTATTAAAACACTTGCCACACGCACACACACACACACACACACACACACACACACACACAAACACACACGTAAATACAGTCTTGCACCCTCATACTCTTGTGTGACTGATGTGCAGCTTTATATTAGCTTAAGGCCTCTACAGAAACTTTGAGAATTCTATTCAGCTCTTAATCTCAGACTGTAAAAATAATGTACGTAGCTACCATGAAGTCCACCCCACCCCCCTCACTGTACAGTTGTCAACAATGTTAAATTTAGCTATGGACACCAAAATTGTTTTTTGTACCAGAATGTAAACATGTTTATTTCTGCTGTAAAGTTGGGCATTTTAACATGGGGCTCTATGGGGACTGACTTGTTCTTGGAGCCAGTCTCAAGTGGACATTAGAGGAACTGCAGTTTTTTCAGCCCTGGAGGTTGCTGCTTGCCTCTAAACTGGATCCTCAGGAATGAGTTCCAAACTTAGACCTTAATAAAAAAAAGTATAGTTCCTCATTTAAATGACCACACTAAAAAAAGTCAATTACACCTGACAGAGAGCAGCTTTCAAGTTTTGTAATTATGTTACACATAATTATAAATGATGAGAAACATGATTTGGGTTAAAAAACAGTGAACTTATTCTTTATTATTTAATATTCTTTTTGGCCAAAACACAGTGCTCTCAATGAAACAGGTACGATCTGTAAACCCAAACCAATGTGAAACTAGGATGGACTATAGAGTCTAAACCTGAGACCTGTTCCTGTTTCTAAAATTGGATCTGCCTGAAGACCACACACACACACACACACACACACACACACACACACACACACACACACACACACACACTGCTCTGTCCTCCATGCTGTCTGGTGCTCGGTGTTAGTGGTGGTGCTTCAATCCCACCCATGGTGCCACGTCACTCGTGTTAGCTTCTACCACAGCCCAGGCAGGAGCCACCGCAACCATGCCGCTACCATGGAGACAGAGTCCTGTGACTTCCTGACACGCCTGTACTCAGGTGTATCCAGCTCAGTGCAGCTGCGTCCTCTCATCTCCTGCAGCCCACGCTGGTACTTCACCTGTTAACACACAAAATTATGTAATATTATCCCGAGAGGTCTGTGTATTTGCTTGTGTGTGTGTGTGTGCGTACGCGCGCGTGTGTGTGTGGCTTGCCGAGCTGATGTTCTCCTGGTTCTGTCTGACTCTCTCCAGTTCTGGAGTCACTCCGACACTGGAGGCCTTCACTGCACTCTGCTTGTACTTGACCTGGCAGGAAGACGGACAGGAAACATTGTTTTAAAAAATCAGACTGTGTCAGATCAGGTGATCATACAGACATAAAAAGTGGTGTAGTCTGTTTTTTCTAGTGGGTAAACAGTGATGACATGCCACCCATAGACACTGTTGGCATATATGGAAACCCCCAACACACGTCAAATACTTTATGCAAAGCGGGAAAAAGCATTTGCTACCATAATGAAGAGTCACTGTTTGGCTTCTGCAAGTCAAATAAGCCAGAGTTAAAGGGTTTTTTCAACCTGGACCCTATACTATGTTTTTGTGTCTAATTGACTAATGGGAACAACATTTTTCTAACTGGTCCAGTATCGAGTGAGAGCAGCAGCCAGACACACACACACACACACACACACACACACACACACACACACACACACACACACACACACACACACAGAATCATTGCTCATTTATCTGTTCATTCATTCACTGAGCTGCGAACACTTTGGCCTCCCACTCTATCACTTCACCACACCACCCATCTTCTGTTACCAACACACACCTTCATTCACACTGTCCATGTGTGTGAGTATGTGTTTGTGTGTGTGTGTGTGTGTGTGTGTGTGTGTGTGTGTGTGTGTGTGTGTGTGTGTATTTATGTATCGATCTCACCGAGCTGATGTTCTCCTGGTTCTGTCTGACTCTCTCCAGTTCTGGAGTCACTCCGACACTGGAGGCCTTCACTGCACTCTGCTTGTACTTGACCTGGCAGGAAGACGGACAGGAAACATTGTTTTAGAGGCCAAAAATCAGACTGTGTCAGATCAGGTGATCATACAGACATAAAAAGTGGTGTAGTCTGTTTTTTCTAGTGGGTAAACAGTGATGACATGCCACCCATAGACACTGTTGGCATATATGGAAACCCCCAACACACGTCAAATACTTTATGCAAAGCGGGAAAAAGCATTTGCTACCATAATGAAGAGTCACTGTTTGGCTTTCTGCATGTCAAATAAGCCAGAGTTAAAGGGTTTTTTCAACCTGGACCCTATACTATGTTTTTGTGTCTAATTGACTAATGGGAACAACATTTTTCTAACTGGTCCAGTATCGAGTGAGAGCAGCAGCCAGACACACACACACACACACACACACACACACACACACACACACACACACACACACACACACACACACACACAGAATCATTGCTCATTTATCTGTTCATTCATTCACTGAGCTGCGAACACTTTGGCCTCCCACTCCATCACTTCACCACACCACCCATCTTCTGTTACCAACACACACCTTCATTCACACTGTTCATGTGTGTGAGTATGTGTGTGTGTATGTGTGTGTGTGTGTGTGTATTTATGTATTGCTCTCACCGAGCTGATGTTCTCCTGGTTCCGTCGGACTCGCTCCATCTCAGGTGTATCCATGACGGCGGTGCCATGCCCCACTTCCTCTCTGTACTGGACCTGAGCGGAGCAGAGATCAATACTGAGGAACCAGCTGCAGCTTAAAGGAGCAGTACAACAGCTTTTTACAGCTTCACAATGTAGCTAATTAATGAATGAGATTTCTGAACGCACAACAAAACACATTTTACAGTCTGAAGTCACTCTCCTAATCTTTTGCCACGTTGATACATCAAACAAATTTTAAATAATGCAAAAAACAACTAAAAAAAACAAACAAAAACCCCTGTCAGGGGTATTGAAATCTCACCCTACAATATTATTTCTCATTTATTATTATATTCTAATATTTCTGTACATGATTATATGAGCTAATTTACATGTTTACATACATCACTGATCTTCTTGGCATTCTCCCTGGCAAGGACGATCTCTGGCGTCTCAGTGACTGAAGACATCAGGCCCCTCATCAGCTTGGAGTCCCAGCAGTAGCGCAGCTAGAGGGCGACAGAGAGCTACTTTTAAAACACTGAGTCAGTGTGCGTTAAAGGGAAACACAGGCCACTTTACACATAAAGACAATAAGGCTGTATTTGGACGGGACTAGAACTGTCTCTGAAGTGTGTGTTTGCTCACAGAGCTGATGTGTCTCTGGTTGGCTTTGACTCTCTCCATCTCAGGTGTCTGTGACACCAGACTGTAGCGTCCCTTCAGACGCTCTGCTTCGTCCTTATACTTCTTCTGCAAGGAGAAAAGGAACACATTAGAACCTGACCTTAAGGCCCTCACTGTCCAATATGGGTGACCAAGCTTTTACGCTTCTTTGTTGTTTTTAAACAGTAATTTTCTTTTTATACACACACACCTGGCTGTAGACGTCTTTGAGGTAGGAGGCGTGCAGCAGCTCAGGAGTGTCTGTAACCGTCCCATATGAGTTTTCTCTGAGCTGCTCCGTCTGCTTGTAAGACCTCTGTCACACACACACACACACACACACACACACACACACACACACACACATTTCCTTTGTACGTTATGATGTAGTGGATACTCTACATTTCTTTATGTTTAACAACACTGTGGTTAATGTGTGGTCATGTTTAGGCACAAAAACCACTTGGTTATGGTTAGGGAAAAATATGTGTTTGCCTAAAATACTCGGTTTTGGGGATACAATACCCACTGGAAAAAAAAAAAACAATCACATGTTTGGTAGCTAAAAAGTCACTAGAAACGCAGCAATGCCTCGCTACAACACAAACAGTTTTGTTGTTTGTTGGTCTTTAACAGTAGTCTGCTGCTTGGCAGGTGTTCTATAGGTGACACTCCCTCCACCTCCTGATGACAAAGTCAGCTCATCTCACTTTTTTGATCCTTTGGGTGAAAATCCCACACTACCTGACAACAAATATGGTAAGAAACAAGCTGTACCTTCAGGTCAAATTTTCAGTTCAGGACTTTAACTTGTAACAGAGAAATACACTGTGGTATTACTACTTTCACGTGAATAATTAAGGATTTCGTCCACCACTGCCGGACTCCTCTTTGTCGTTTTTAAAAAGTATGTTACACACACACATACACACACACACACACACACACACACACATACCTGACTGTAGACGTCTTTGAGGTAGGAGGCGTGCAGCAATTCAGGAGTGTCTGTAACCGACCCATATGAGTTTTCTCTGAGCTGCTCCGTCTGCTTGTAGGACCTCTGCAATACACACACACACACACACACACACACATACACGCACAATCAGTTTATTTATTTGTGGTCATCACTTTTGTTGTTTCACAATGTCATTCTAAATCAACCCAGTCACCAGAAAAAGATTTGGCATTGTACGTTTCTGCAACTACAGCTACATTACATCTGTATGTTATTATGTAGTGGATATGTTGAATTTTTCATTTTACACTGTGATTTATGTCAGGTTAGGTTTAAGCCAAGCATGTCCAAAGTCTAGTCCAGGGGACAATTGTGGCCTGCAGACCAATTGTACCTGCTTTTTACTGAGAGGTGAAACAGTTGTGGTTATGTCATTTGTATGTGTTTTTTCTTTTTTTTGCAAATAACCCATATGATGCAGAGAGAGGCAGCTGACTCCCAGATATATTCAAATGATATTGCCTGGCCCTCATTCAAAAAACGTTTGGACACCTCTGGTTTAAGATCAAAAACTCTTGGTTATGGTTAGGAAAATATCATGTTTTGGCTTAAAATACCCAGATCAGTCAGGACCATTTTAGTCAAAGAAAACTTTATTTCCATTTGCAGTATTGTATTTTGTGGTATGGCTCTGTTCTGGGGCCTCTCTGCCTTTCCTAGGCCTATGCAGAAAGCCTAAGGTGAAGACAGCACACCTCTCCACCCTTCCATGTGCCTACATGGAAAGCCTAAGGCAAAGAGAGCACACGTCTCTCCCCCTAAACATGCTTACATGGAAAAAGCACACATCTCTGCCCTTCCATGTGCAAAAGGAAAGCCAGAGGCAGAGAGCAAACCTCCCTGCTCTTCCATGCGCCCTAATGGAAAGCTGCAGGGACAGCAGTGGCAAAGACCCCCCGGGAACAGAACAGCGCAAGCATCAATGCCAAACAGAAATGACACTGATAAGTCTGTCAGGAGGCTGGTTGCAAAGCAGCTTGCACCAACAGTAGGCAGGCCAGAGCAATTTAAAAAGGCCACCCTGAATGAGATTTGCCAAATGGTTGCACAGAAAGGAATCATGTGATCTATCAGCTGACTCCTTGCCATCAATCAGCTGCTCCATCAGTTGATTGGGCTGTTTAAAATCAGCTGATGTAGCTAGGATGTGAGCTGAGCTTGACATTGTGTCATGTCTAAACTAACGCTATACTCAATATTTACATGCATACACAACACAATGTGGGCGACCTGCAGGAAAAACAGTGATGGATCGCTACACCACCCTCTCCTCTACCTTTAAATGACAAAGTAAGCTCATATACTATGTTATTTTAGAAACCTTGATATGATACGTATGAAATGCACAAATGTAACGTATTTGCAAATTGCAGGATTTTCTTTCTGTGACTGGGCTGCTTAAATGCACTGATGTGTTTTTCCACACCTTTGTGCTAATCCCAATCTTTTAACAAACCTTATAATTTTAAATTACATCTCCAGAAATATGTGGTGAAACCTAATACTATAACTGATAATGGTCACATAAACAAGTTATTAAGAAAACACTTGGCAAGACAAGCTAATGACTTGAGCTTTGACTCATTTAAAAATAAACTTTGACACAGTGGGTTACCTGGCTCTGGATCTCTGAGGCTCTCTTGGCTCTCTGTATCTCGAGGACGTCAGCACTTAGCTCCATGCCTTTACCCACGATCTCCCTCTCTAAGTCCCTGCGGTACTCCTTCTGAAGATGGCAGACACACCAACGACACACATCAACACTCTAGGTAAAGTCGCAGCACTTGTACTTAGTAAGTGTCTGCTCTGTGTGTGTGTGTGTGTGTGTGTGTGTGTGTGTGTGTGTGTGTGTGTGTGTGTGTGTGTGTGTGTGTGTGTTTACCTGGTTCAGTATCTGATTGGCTTTTTTAACCCTCAGCAGCTCAGGTGTTTCCTCCAGCCCAATGCCAGATAAGCCCCGCCCCTTCACTTCCTGCTCCAGGTCCTTTCTGTACTCCTTCTACACACACACACACACACACACATACACACACACACACACACACACAGAATGAAAAATATAAAAAGATCATGCATCTTAAGTTTTTCATCCTCATAAATGATCAGTTGAACTTTTTTAATGCATTATGTTATGCATGAGATATCAAAGGCATTAAGACATCACAGAGCAGTGATACCAAATGATTAAACCCATAAAGACCAACATGTTACACAACATATTTAAGTTTATTTATTTCTTTGCATCAAATTTTAGCCTTTTTTCCTGTGAGATACATAACACTTTGACCTTTACGTCCTCTGAAAATAATGAAAATAAGTAAAATATGGGAGACTTTCACTTTATAAGTCCTCAAAAACATCATCAAAATAAGTAAAATACTGGATACTACAAATTCCTGTTTCAAACTGTTTAGAAAAAAACTGTTTTTCAGTGCCATATTTTATTTCATCTATTTATTTGTTTTTGTATGTGTGTGTTACCTCACTCAGCAGGCTGCTGGCATGGCGGGCTGTCAGGTATCCAGGTGTCTGGTCTACATCCACCAAAGCTTTCCCCTTTATCTGCTCCTCATAGTCCTTCCGATACACTCTCTGAGGGAGAACGACATACAGACACACACACATTGTGGAGCAGGTTAACATCGAATAGACTGTAACTGCTGAAAGCACAATAACATGCGCATCACTTGCAACTACAATCTACCCTGTCTAAAGGTCCAATTCACCAAAGATGTTGCTGTAATTATACTACAGCGCAAATACACCCAAAAGGTTTTGCAGCTGAATACAATTTACGCATTGCATTTTTGTGGCAAAGTATGAATGTTGTCTTAGCTCCAAGAACACAGCAGAGCAACAACAGAGAGATTTAGAGATTTGTGTTGTGTTTTGTAACATTGAGAGGTTTTTGTGTTTTTGTTTCATGAAGTCTGTTTGTTTACAGTTTAATTTTTTTCACAGTGGTTGTCTTTATTAGTTACTTAGTAATTAGTCAACATAATGGCCAGATAAAATGCTGCAATAATCCATTTATATAAACCATGGACACCTGACATTTGTACGTTATTATATAACGGATATGTTGAAACTTCACAAATCTTTATATTTCAGCAACAGTGTGATTAATGAGTGTTTATGTTTAGGCACAAAAAACCCTTGGTTATAGTTAGAAAAATACCTGCTTTTAGTGGCACTATCCTGGCAGGAAACGCAGTAATGTCTCAGTGAAAAACAATCGCTATTTGTGCCACTATCTCAGCTGGAAAACAGCCACAGGTTTCTGAAAACACCCATGTTTGGGGTCTAAAAAGTCACTGGAGAAAATAATCTTAGGCCTCTAAAGGACACCCCAGTTTGGCATTTGTTGTTCTTAAACAGTGGTCTACAGCTTGACAGCCTTCTCACCTGGGTGTCATCAATCAATCAATCAATTTTATTTATAAAGCCCAATATCACAAATCACAATTTGCCTCAGAGGGCTTTACAGCATATGACATCCCTCTGTCCTTTGGACCCTCACAGCGGATAAGGAAAAACTTCACCAAAAAACCTTTAATGCCATCCACCATCCCTTCCACCTCCTAATGACAAAACCAGCTCATATACTACATCACTCATTTTCTGTATTGTATTGGCTGTTTGCAGTAAAGTACAATGCCAGAATTTTCTTCTGGCAACTGGGTTGAGTTACTACAACTCAACCAGCATCTACTGAACTCCATACATATGTTTGATTTCTCTCCTGGTGCTATCCTGCTACAGGACAGTCCTTCCAGTTAAAAATAAGGACACATGATCACTTTTAACCCCACAAAATCCCCGTTGAACATTGCTGGACCACAAAGAGAGCAACTGCACATGTTCAGTGAGTATTGTGAAGATAAAGAAACACACACTCTTTAAATTATAGCATCCTCTAGACACTCAAGTGTCAGCAGTATCAGAGGGCAGAGCTGAAGAAAGAGTTTTACCTCGCTTTGCATCTTCTGTGCTTCTTTAGACACTTTGTAGGTCTGAGTATCTCCGAACTCCATCTGAGAGCGACCTTTGTTCCTCTCATACTCCTCTCTGTACTTCACCTGAAGCAACAAACATTCATTCATTTACTGATGAACAGTGAGAACATCAGCAGCAAGAGAGGAAGAGGCTACATTAGTGTGTGTACACTGACCTGACTGTGCAGCACTGCATTCTCCTTATGGTGGAGCTGTTCAGCTGTGTCCAGAGCTGTATGGAACAGAGCCTTTGTCTGCTCGTACTTCTTCTTGTACTCCACCTGAACACACACACACACACACACATATATATTTGTACTTTAAAACCTGTGAGGACCATCCATACTGTATAGTGAAGCAGGTAAAGGATGGGGTCGTACGTTGCTCTGCAGCTTGCTGGCGTGTAGAACGTGCTCCAGCTGCAGGAGGTTGGGCATGTCTGAAGAACCCTCAGGTTTGTGGCTCTGGTTGGTCTTATACTTCACCTGGAGAACAGAACAAGTGTCCATGTTACTGCTAATGATTCTCAGATTATTTTAAAATGATTAATTAAGGGGTAACATATCACTCTATTCCTGGAATTTCTGGCCACAAAGGTTTGAATTTAAAATCTAAAATGATGTGTAACATATCCTCTTAAAAGCACACTCTCTTTGAGGTGAATAAGACCCAATGCAAAACATACAAAGCATCAACTGCATAAAGCCAGGGGGCTCTGAGTGTTATTTTGGTGGTTGGAGGAGGACGAGCACAGTAAGGGCGATCTACTGCACTTGATGCCCCTCCTGTTAAATGCTGCTCTGCAATCAGCCCTGTTGTTCTGATTCAACCGGTAAACTGCCATATTAGCTTAAAAAGTGAGTTGGAACATACGACTGCAGGTGAAAAGTTGATCAAGGTTACTGCAAAAAGGAGCAGTGAGTAGGATTTAGAGGCATCAAGCAGTGAAGTCGGAGAAAGCAACAAACTGAGTACCTCTTCCCTTATCTCAGAACCCATCGGCTATCATTCTGACGCTATTTTATATTCATTTATGTTCTGCATTTATATACAGATATATAGAGATGGACAACCTACAGGAAAATATGCACATATCTGAGGTAACATAAAAATGAAAAAGGCCCTCTCCAGAGGCAGTGTTTGGTTTGCCTATTCTGTAAAAACGTGGCAGTGCAACATAGTGATCTCTGTGGACGAGGACCCACTCCCTGTGTAGACAGGATACTATCGGTTGGACAAAACAAGCAACCTGCAACCTCATTTTGGCCTTTAGGGAAGTGTAGCCACATTTCCATGAAACACTTTTGGTACAGTACTCTTAAAAACCCATAAATGACCCGTGCAGTGTCTGAAATTACCTTTTTGGCTCACTGGCGAAGGGAGGCGGTAAATGGAAAAAGTCCATCAGCCAAGCATATTTTTTAGCAACCAAAATAATAAATTGCATTTCTGTGTCATATATATGTACATTTGTTTCAGAACATTTCATTGAGATAATAAGGTATCACGTTGAATAAAAACTTAAAGAAGAGAGCAAAGCAAAATTTGAATGAATATTATTGTAATATATCAGCTATATAACAACTCATCACCACAACCTCAGCATGTGAATAAGTTCCCTCTGGTAAGCAGTGATGCAGTGTATATGTCTGGGGCTTTTATTGTGAAAGGGAAGACCAGAAGAGGTAAAGCTGTAATGCGCTGCTGCTGATAATGTGTCTAATCTTTTTCGCTCCTGCTCCATCCCGCTTTCGCTGTATTTACTCTTCACCAATAATGGAGAGGAATGCCTCCACCTTGTTGATCAATGGACTGCAGTGTTTCTAGCTCAACCCTTTGGTATTGGATTAGTGTGCTAGCTACCTCAACAGACGGGTGATGAAAAATACAGATCGAATGGGCTGGTTCTATTGCTATCATTCAAATGTTTTGACAATGGAAACGCAAAAATACCCATTCTAACTTGTAACAAACTGAACTGACTGCCTCATGGAAACAAAGCTTGTGATGAACATTTTCACTATTTTCTGACATTGTATTGACCAACACATTAATTGGGAAGATAATTGTCAGCTTGAACAATAATAGTTGCAGCCCTCATTTACATACAATTCAGACACATAGCTACACATGTGCTCAAAAGTCTCAGGATCCTGAAATGGTATTTGTGGACAGCAAATGGTGGCAGACGTTGGTGACAATTCCCTGATATTCAACTGCTGATATTCAGACATAATCACAGTCATTCACTGTGTCATGTTAGTGATGGTCTTTCCTGTCTTCAAGAAGCTGTACTGTGTGTTTTGGAGTATGTCTACCTGACTGACAGACAATCACACTGAGGCATAGTGACTGCCTTCTGCTCACTCCTCCATCTTTGCTAAAATTAGGACTTCCTGGCTCCAGAGGTGGCAAACAGTAAAGCCGTCCTTCAGCCTTTAAGACACCACAAAACACTTTTCAGCCTTCCTCGCTGATGTGGTGCCAAAATCCGTCCCAGCTCGAGCCACTTTAGCCAAAAACCTGCATTCAGAAAGCAGCCTGTGCATCACGATGCTGAAAGTCTGAAAGCAGCTCAGAGTGAACGTGCAGCGTTCCTGAACACCAGGCAGCGTTCAGCACAACAAGCTGTTACATAACGCTGTGAAGTGGAAAGGTCTCTTTTCTGTGGTTGTGTGGGCAAAACTAAAACCGAACTATGGCTGCATCTGTGTGTGTGTGTGTGTGTGTGCATGTGTGTGTGTGTGTGTGTGTGTGTGTGTGTGTGTGTGTGTGCACAGTATGTCAGTTGCTTGGTCATCTATGTACATTTACATTTATCTGTGTATATGTAACTACATGTTTGTGTAGAAATTTGTGTGACATGTATGTGGGTGTCCATTGTGTGTGTCTGTACGTGTGTGTGTGTGTGTGTGTGTGCATGCGCGCATGTGTGTGTATGTGTGTAACCTCTTCAACTTCTCCAGCTCTCATCCTACAATCCCTCTCCATTTGCCTTACAAAGGTTGCCATGGTTACACCCACACAACAGACTCGAGTTTTAGAGTGCGAGTCAAAGTGAATCACACACACACACACACACACACACACACACACACACACACGCACACACACACACACACACACACACACACACACACACACACACACACACACACACACAAACACACACACACACAGAGTGTTCCTCTTATTTATTCTGATGTTTGAAAGTAAAATACGCCTTCAGGTGAATTGGAGGAAACAAATCTGATTATTGTGATGAGTTCTGTTGAATCATACTTACAGATTTGTCATGTGGAAGACACACTCGGGATGACTACATAGAAACTCAGTGATATCATTTGGTGTAAATAACAAAGTGTTGCTGCTTCACCACAGAAAATCATCTCAGTGTTTCTTACTGAATCTCTGTGGATTCGTCCTGTTTGTCAGTTTCTGACCCGCCTGCTTCAACTGAACGTGGCAAATCAAAACCTATAGGTGAAAACAAATGGCCTCTTAAAGGGACAGTTCAAGTTTTCTAAAATGAGGCTGTATGCAATTCTTGTCCATAGTGTTTTACAGACATTAGATGGTGGTCAGTGTGCTCCCTGTTTGGAGAAAATGTTCACTACTTTACCTTGCCATTAGACAGCTCTTTTTAGCACTACATTTTCTCAACCATAGAACTTCAACATCAATGAAAAATAGTAAAAAATAGTCCTTTAATAGGCTCCACTTAGACTGATATTGATTCTTTTCGGTAGGGTTTTTTTTCTAAGTGGCTAAAATATGTTTTGCTTTTAGCCCTTAGCCACAGTAATGCACTGCTGAGCTTCTGGGGCGCCTGCCTATTTCTTCAAACAGGGAGCATGTTGACTGCCATTTACTGTAGGTAACATTCTGACTATAGATAATTAGCTCATACACCACACTTAAAAAATCTGAACCATACCTTTAAGCATCTAAGCAACAAGATGAATCTCACCTGCAGCTCCAGAGACAAATCTAACTCACTAACATTATTTGTCTGAGCCATGAAGTCCTCATAAGTCAGACAGTAAACTCTGACTCTTTACAAAAATGAAAGAAAAATACCAAATATTCATTGCCAGTTTTTCACATTCAAACCTTTCATACCAACAGCTACATGAGTGTTTGCATTCTGTGAATTCCACCAAAAATTAAATAAATTGACTGTAGGCATAGGCTATACCACAGAAATTATGAATGTAAGGCTATCACTTATTCTACATGGTCAGGCTTTATAGTTTGCCTTTTCAATGACTACATGTAATGTCCACAGCATAGCATAAGCTAATCCACTGAAAATGACTGGTTCTACATCATGTTACCTTCACAACAAAGTATGTTTACCCCTCTCTTCTAACCATCACACGCACATTCAACTGTTAAAACTCTTTTTTTCTTATATTTATTGTCTTTATGATCTTTATTTTGTTTGTCAGAGGACACTAATGTGTGAGACCAAAGGGACCAGTTGATCAATTTCCATATTGTACTATGATAATATAAACAGACTTATGACAGTGAAGTTCAAGTAAATTAATGACTGAATGAGCAAAAGTTAATATTTCATTGGTTGCCTTTTTTTAATCAGCGTTTTGAGCTCACAGAAATTGAAAAATCTGCAGACCAAAGCCTGCATTATGAAATATTGAAGATTCGCTGAAATGAACTTCAAACCATATGAGACAGATCACATGACTGTGTGATTCACTCACCTGACTGGCCAGAGCAGCAGCAGCTTGTGTGTGCTTGAAGGAGAGACACTCCAGCGGGTTGTAACGAGGCCTCTGGCCCTTTAAGTTTCTGTCAAAGCTCTCCTTATACTTCACCTGCAGCAGGGACAGAAACAGAATGCTTTCTTATCATCTGCCCAATGCGTGTTTGTGTGTGTGTGTGTGTGTGTGTGTGTTACCTGGCTGGCCAGTTTTGAAACCTCCTTGGCATGCTGGATGTCGGTTCTTGCCAAAAGAGAACCGTCACTGTAAACTGGCTGCTTGGTGTTACTCTTATAGGCAACCTGAGGAAATCACACACACACACACACACACACACACACACACACACACACGCACACACACACACACACACTCTCTCTTAACAACAATATATATGGTAACTGCAGGCATGCTCTTACTGACTAATTTCCCAAATACTTCATCCAAAAAATGACCATTTGTAAATCAGTTAGTCATACTGTGTTCATTAAATAAAAAACCTTAGTATTGGAGTCGGACCTTGAAGAGAACTTTCAGTTCAGCTTTAAATACTGAGCATATGACTGGATAGAATGAGACATGGATTATACTGCACGAGTTGTGTCCGATTTTGTGAATGGATGTTTTAATCTGCAATCCCCAGTTAATCAATTAATCGGTGTGTTCATCAAATTCCCTGGAGGCATGCAAGAAATACAATTTTTTCTTTACAAATTAAAAGGTAACACAACATGACTGACTGATTTACAAATAGTCATTTTGTGGGTAAAGTATTCCTTTTTTTTATAAGGCAACATTTGACAAGGAAGATGACATTTCAGTACAGACTTTGTCAGTATGAAATTTAAAGGTGTACATTAATTCTAATAATTTTATTAATAACTTTAAGTGACTTTTATTACTGATGTTGACTTATGAGCGTAACAATATTTCATTGACCAGTCAACTAATCGTGCACATCCCTAAACGTATAACACACACAAACACACACTCACACTGATGATTAAAGGATGCACAAACACACTAAAATGCATTTAAGAACACACACACTCTCACAAATAATTAAAAACAGACAAAACTGGACACACATTCTACGATCTTAAACGCTTTAAGCAAGATTATAGGCACACACAGACACAAATGCACACACACACCTTGCAGGACACTCTTACATAACAACACTTGAGTGTTAACAGCAGAACGCTTTCTATAATTAATCAGCGGCTCCGCTCAGAATCCAGCTGGTAAATGGGACGGTTGTTGTCATGGAAATTAATGTTGGATAGGACATAGTTACATGTTCACACACACGCACACACACACGCACACACACACGCACGCACACACACACACACACACACACAGACTCACGTCGCTGGCCAGTTTAGCAGCGTTCGTGGCACTGACGATGTCTGGTCTGTCTGCCGCCGAGCTATAGTGATGGAGCTCCTCTTTGCCTTTTCTGTAGCTGACCTGAGACCAGCAGAGGCGGTCATGAAACAGAAAACACATTAAACAGGACAGGCTTAACACACAGTGGCTAGGAACTACATTAAAAAAAGACTAAATATGGGTTATAGCTGAGCTACTGGGTGCCCCATGTTGGTTCTTCTTTAATGTCAAAACAGCTGAATACACAGTTTCAGTCAGTGACCCCTGGTCCTGAGCTTAGACTCCTGGGATGGCTAAATGACCACTGGCTGAGAATCTCAGGTTAAGTAAAGGCTTGTGTGGTCTTTAAAAGTTACTGATAACATTTTAAATCTCCCGTAAGAAAGAAGCAACCAGACAAAGCTACAACAGGTGCATCCTGTCTCTTAGTGTGAGTTAGCCTGAGTCTGAGTCTTTTTGATTGAAGCAAGTGAAGAAGCATTGTAATAATCAAGACGTGATGAAATGAAAGCATGTGTGGCAGTCAAATCTTTGCAATCACAAGGCCGAGCCATCTTAGTTACATGTCATACATGTCATGCACTTTGGATAAACGCACCCGTTATTTACACGTCTGCTGACAATAAAACACAAAGTCAAAAAACGATAAATTTCTTGTGTGTGAACAGTGAACTCCTCACAGATGAGCTGGTGCTGGTTGCTGCCCACACAATCACAGAGCACACTGTTACATAACTGCTTGTTTTTCTGTGAGATTACACTGTCAAGCATAGTACAAATATGTGTGCATATTTACATCACTCTGGTTCTTGTTGACCTCCATGGCGTGCTCCACCTCCGGCAGTGTTTTCATGTTGCTATAGCTGGACTTCCCTTTCTCACGGTTATACTTCTCCTTATAGAACTTCTACAGATGGATGGAGAGAAGGGAGAGAAGGGAGACAAGAAGGACAGAGGAGGAATGAAGGAGAAAGAAAAGGAGGCAGTTAAATAAAGACAGAAAATAAAGTAGCTTGATGGACTGTAGGAGATCTGATGAGTAACTCAGCCTGGTGCTGAATAACAAGTGAAAACACACTTGTTCTTTGTCTAAAAATAATCCAAACAGCTTCCAACTGTGAAAAAGAGAGATGCACAGCGCAACGCAGTAATGAATAATAAACTGAGTGAAGACTAACAGGCCTGCACAACAAACCTGATATCTTTAGTTTAGATTTCATGATCAGGTTTCAAAATCAACTGACTGGTTATAAATGGTTGTAAAGTTTCCTCTGGTGGACCTTCAGTGGGTAACATTTAGGCATTAAAAACATCTTTGATATTTATAAAAACCCACCTGGGATGAGGAGCTACAAATTGTCAGTGACTGTGCTTTCAATTACAAACAATACACAGTAAACCAAGGAGGCACACATTCAAAAATAAATTATTTCCAGATGTCTGAAATAATGGTTTTACAACTGTGTCACTGTTTTGATATTTAAAAGATCGACTGTAAGGTCATGCAGTTAGATACACAGATAATAAGCAAAATAAAGATGATAAAAAATAATATTCCTCCTGCTGGGTCTGAGATCAGTTTTATTGTACATGGGTTTTGCAGACAGTCTGGGCTGCTGTTGTCTAGGTAGTGAACGTTATACGCTCCAGTTAGCGTCACATTGCTCGGTCAACAGACATGAAACCAGAAAGCATTGGGCCTGTGCCCCAGTTTTTTACCCTGAGCTTTGATTTCCTGCTGTCTGGGACGACTGACACCAAAAACTAAACATCATCTGTGAAGCGTACACTCCAAGCTGTTAAACAAAAACACATGTTTATCAGAATACAGATACACTGTCGTGTGACTTTAACACCTCTGCAGTACAGCATTCTTCAGATTCCGGTTGGTATTTTTATATATTTTTGCACTGGAGGTTCAATAAAAACAAAACTATGAAGAAAACAGTGAATTTATCGCAACAGATTTGGTCAGTTACAGTTACAACATATTTTATGATCTTTGGCCATGTTTAAAACAATAAAGTTGTATTTTGGTCCCATTTGTGTCACACAATTTTAAATTTCCAACACTCTGCTGGTCATAAAATGTTGATTAATAAAAACAAACTGGAGCCTAATCTGCTTCATATCATCAGGTCTAAATCTCAGTTTGAATATATTTCATGCACTTTTTGGTAAGTAATGAAATAAATGTCCTGTTCAAAAGACTCCTTACACAGATTCTTTCAGCTGTTGGAGACGTGCGGGTCACCTGAAGCAAGTATTGATCAAAAAATCTTTGTCCTGGTTTGCTTAAACAAAATGTCCACAAGTATCAGACACTTAAATGTAAGACTTTTAAGGACCTTTTCAAGACAATTTTTAACAAAATTTCAGACTGATTACAGAGGCAAGCAGCACATATGTGGTTCTGTATAGAGGTAGATTTTACTTAGGAATATGGTTATCAGAATGAGTTAGGTTAATCTACATTTTGCCAACAGTTAAGTGCAAGTATAAAGTGAAACAACAGTATTAGGGCCAGTAGGTTTAAAGATTTGTCTGTTGTATTGAATGTAAAAAAACGCTCATAAATAAATAGTGTAAAAAAAAAAAAGAGTTGCAACATCAGAAACTTTCACACACAAGACCTCCTCTTCACAAAAAGGAATTAAAAGATAAATAAATGAAATTAGTTAAAGTGTTTGTGGCTATTAAGCCCTCACAAATTCAATTTTAAGACTATTTAATTACTGCTAAGGTCTACTAGATAAAATTGAATTTGAGACATTTTAAGGACTTTACTTTTTTAAGGACCTGCAGACACTCTGTTATAAATCCTTTTTGGTGAGAGTTTGGGAAATTCAAGGTGCTCAAAGAGCTACCTACGCAGCAAAGAGCCTGGGCTGGAATTGAACTCAGCCCGCTGCCGTAAAGAGTATGCCTTAAGGTATGTGCTCTACCAGGTGAGCTACTGAGGTTCTTTGTATAGGTTTTTTAATTCAGTGTTTCATAGTAAAAAGTATGGGCAGTCAAGTTTATTACAAAGGACACATTTTTTAATGGTGTCTCTGTAAATCCATCATTCTAAAGACATGATGTCCTTCGTTCTTTTGATTTCTGGAGAAGCAAATAGAGGATGGCATGGGCAATGTTTTGCAGATGTGTACAGTATAGTACACTGCATTAATTCCACTTTGGCATGTCTCTGTCAAATGATACTGTCACTGTTCTGGCTCCATCTCATTTTATGTGTAGTTTTTGACATCTTTTCTGAATGGCCAGAGAACAGCAGCATCATAAAGCTCATGTCATGAGAGTTTAAGGCAAAAGCTGACTTGCTTATATCTGTTTTTTTTAAGAGGTGTCAGTTTTTAACAGCAATCCTGTGAAACATGTGTCTGCCCCAGTTTATGAGCTTCAACCTGCCACTGCTGTTTGCCTTGACTCTGTGTGTTTGTGTGTGTGTGTGTGTGTGTGTGTGTGTGTGTGTGTGTGTGTGTGTGTGTGTGTGTGTGTGTGTGTGTGTGTGTGTGTGTGTGTGTGTGTCGGCAGTAGGTCAGTGTCTGTGTCCTCAGGCGATGGAGCACAACATAGCTGCTCTCTGTGTTCACGCCTCAGCAGACAAAATGATACTAACACACAACTCCCTTTGTGTGTGTGTGTGTGTGTGTGTGTGTGTGTGTGTGTTTAACAGTGAGCATCTTGGGACGTTGTTGTTTAAATACCTTAATTTTCTCTTTAGGCAGAATCTCTCTCTCATCTCTCCTCACCTGTTGCTCTCTGAGCACTCATCTTTTAGTTTGGGGTGGATTAAAAATGCCACATAAATACCCCAAAAGGCTGCTCTTTACTTACTGCGACTTTCGTGCCAACAACAGCAATAATGGCAAACTGCTCAGAGATATTGAGATGATTTTTTCTAATGGTGGCATACGAGAAAGCTTTATAGCTTGCTGTAAATAATTGTAAATATCTACTTTTATTTGCTACAGTTTGAAGCAATTAAATTGTTTGTAAATACTAGATTTTGGGCTCTGATGACATCACACTGTGAAGGCTGGTGACTCACATCACTCTGCGTTTTGGTCAGCTCTTTGGCGAAGACAGTCTCAATGGTTTGGGGCATCTGGGCGTACAGACTGCAGCCGGCTTCCTTCTTGCCCTCCTCCCTGTACACTTTCTGCAACACAACACAAAATATTTTACAGTGCAAAATATCAAAACCAATCAAATTATGACTCAAATCCAACTCTATTAAGAAAGCAGTACAACATATTGGTTATATAAATGCACAAGATTTGAATATTATTATATCAATATCATATCAGTCAGCATTAGAAATACACTAGTTTGATTCCTGGGTTGGTGGATCAGGTATCAGCTGACAGATCTCCATTAAACAATGTGTCCAGTCTGAAAGGATGCTGGTGTATGAATAAAGAACAAGGTTTCTAAATGACATACTGGTTTTGGGCTGGTACTTAATATTGACACATTGGTGGCATACTGGAATCATTATTTGGGAGAGTAGAGTCGTTTGGATGCATCTATAACAAGATACTTTGGTGTACTGAACATGACCAAATGGCATATTTTTTCTGATGCCAGGGGTTTAGTGTCGCTGTAATATGGACCACATTTCCTATAAGGCTTTTCTTCCTTACTATCCGCTTCTCTGTTCAAATTATTTTCTCATCAGCTGTACAGCACACACTATGCACTGGTTCCCTACTGTGTGCATGTAATGTATTCCAATCCAGTCAACACAAGAAAATGTTGCCATTGTATGGTCCTGCAAACCATGGATAGCTTACATTTGCATGTTATTATGTAGCCGATAATGTGTGGTAATTAACATGTGGTTATCTTTATGCACAAAAACTACTTGGTTATGGTTAGAAAAGGTCTTGGCATGGATTAAAATACCTGGTTTTGGGGGCACAATTCTGGCTGGAAACACAATCTTGTCTTAGTAAAACACAAATGCTTTTGTTGTTTGTTGGTCTCTAACAGTGGTCTACATATGTACCATATTAATGTAAGAAAGGCTGATAAGATTCGAATGAAACATGCAAATGTAAACTATTTGTGGTTTGCAGAAACATTTTCTTCTGATATGTGGGCTGCATATTCACATTGTTGTTCTACCAAAAAAAAACTCAGCTGAAATGAAGAAAATTCTACTAAAACAAGAGTGGACAATTAGGAAACCTTTAGAGATATCTCCGAAAACAATTCGACTATGGATTCATCACCCTCCTTAAATCATACGGTCTGTACGGAGTCTAATCGCCAAAGACTTTCACATTTTTCATTCTTATGTGCACATGTTAAATAAACATTCTTTTTTACTATAAAAACAACTCTCTCCTGATTAAACTCCGATCCTCACTCAGCTTTGACAGGAGGCAGAATCAGTGGCAGCAGCCAGGGGTGTTACTTGGATTTGAGAATATTCAGGATTTAGTCCAAACATCTGTCGTAGGGTTTGGGGGATCCCCCCTTGAAACTTTTCTTTTTGTAAAACAAGCTCTACTTTGACACTTTTTATGCACTCTCGCACCACAGTTACATATTAATTCCCAGTGTGAATCAATTTAATTTTCATTGTGAATTAGACAAAGGTCAGCAGGCCAAATCTGGCCTCCAGGCCCTAATTTGTGTATCACTGGTGCAGGATTAAGTGGCATCTAGCAGTTAGGTTACAGATTGCAACCAACTGAAACTTCTGTGTGACAAGCGTGTAGGGGAACTACAGTGGCTGATGTGAAAACACAAATAGCCCTATCTACAACCAGTGTTTTATTTGTCCATTCTAGGCTACTACAGAAACAATGTGGCAGATTCTGCTGAGAATGATCCACTCTATATGTAGATATAATCAGCTCATTTTAAGGTAACAACAACGCAACAATCTTATTTTCAGGTAGTTTTACAATATAGAGAAAAGGTATTAATATTTCATTAAACTTTTACATTAGACAAATCCCACTAAACCCTTCACACTGGACCTTTAATACACGGAGTATGGTTTATTTTTGGTTAACAGCCCAAATACAACCCAAATACAGCATCTCATACTGTGTTTCCCATATGACCCAGATTAAACAGAATCTCATGCATAAATATCAAAAGTTTCAAAGTGTTCACAGAGAGTGACTGCAGCTTGTTGTGTACCTCACTGTGCAGCTGAGTTTGCTCCTTGGCATGCTGAGTATCTTTGGTCTCAGGCAGCAGAGAGTATAGAGAGTTAACCAGCTCTTTCTTACCAGCCTCCTTGTATTTACTCTGCAAACAGAAAACAACAAAATCAGATTAACAACTGCACAGTCACACAGTATACAGTCCTGCACACCACACTGCACAGGCATGAGCAGCACAAGAGATTCTTTATCATCATCAACATGTTAAAGGGACATATTCTTTTTCCTGCTTCAAGTGCACTGTTACAGGTACTGTAGTAGTACAGTACAAGCACAACAGACAGAAATGTATTCAGTCTCTTCTGTGATCAGGATCATTAGAAGATAATATAAAGTGTAGCTGGGGATCAAGATTGACGATTTAAATAGAATATAAACTTTACTGATGACATAAAACTGTTTGATATGAATATATAATAATATACTGCTAACTAATTCTGTCCAATACAAATCTGAGAAAATTTTAATGTTGAAATTCAAATTTAAGACCTAAAGGTCCGTCAAATTATCACACATTTTAAGATTTAAATGACCTACAGGTACCTTGTAAAATAAGAGTTAATATTAACAATTTAAATGTTATAAGGTTAAAAGGTGAATGGATAAAGTCAAATCTTACTGATGCATGACTAACAAAGCAAGAGCCTAAAGAGAACTGCAGTGTCTGGATTCCAGCCACATGCTGTGAGCTCACTAAAACTGGTCCACCAGTGCAGATAAATTATTAATCTGTAATGTTGTAATCAAACTGAAAGCATAAACTGGCTGTTTGAGAGAAACCAAAATATTCACACTAACACGCAGAGTAAGTGTTTCCCACCTCGCTGTGTGTCTCAGCCATCTCTTTAACAAACTGAGTCTCCAGAGTTTCAGGCAGCAGAGAGAACAAAGTGTTAGGCAGATCCTCTTTGTCCTTCTTGTACTTTGTCTTATAGAGCAACACAACACACACAAACAAAATATAAATGTATTTTTTATTGTCAGAGAACATACTGTCAGCAACAATATCTTTACTTTGACATACAAACACACTGTCTCACCTCACTCTGAAGTTCAGAGATCTGCTTAACAAACTCCATCTCTTTAGTCTCCGGCATCTGGTGGAAGACACTGCTGCTGATTTCCTGTCTGCCTTTCTGCTTGTATTTATTCTGCACACAAACACACATACCAAGATGAGAGGGTGAATGAACAATCCAGAAAAAAGTTGACAAGTATGTTTCATACTGTTAATTCCTAGTGCAATAGTCCAGAGGACACTTTTTTAGGACTAAATTCAACCTGTACTCTACAGCATGCACCAGAAAGCATGAACCACGGCTGTGGTCTAGTAAATGCCCACCCACCTCACTCTGAAGCTCCATGATGGCTTTAGCAAACTTCATCTCTTCTGTCTCAGGCAGTACAGAGTACAGGTTAGTGCTCAGCTCCTTTTTACCGTCCTCCTTATACTTCATCTGGAGAGGACACAAAGGACAGATACTAGACTGACACCAGGCTAACAACACTGTGGCTTAGGAGGCAGAGCAGGCAGCTCAATCCCTGGCTTCTCCAGTCAACAATGAGGCCAAGAAACTGAACCCTAAATGTGCGAGTTGTAAGCTGTAATTCAGCAGTAAAAAGGTGTGTGTGTCTGACTGTGGATGGTGGAGCTCTTGAATGGATTTGTGGAGTTCACATCTGATGACTCCACTCAGGTCTGGGTTGTCTTTGGAAGGTTTATGGGTTGATGCTGTTTGACAGGGAGGATCAGATATCTGTGAGTATAGCTGTGCTGTCAGGAAACAGTCTGAACTCAGCGAGAGAGTTTTCTCTAACAAAGATGAAAGTTTACAGTGAGATCGATAAATGAGAGTTAACAAGGAACCTGGGCACAAGTCCTAGTTGTTTCAGATGAGTTCTTTGTGGTGTCAAAGTCTTTGAGACCATATATAGAGAGATGTTGAGCTTTTCAAATGTTGATCAGTACGTGTGTGCTTGTAAATCACGCCTTAAACCTGTCAAAAACTGCTGGAGAAATGATAGTTTGTAAGTGTGCAGAAAATATTTGTAGCTGTAGATACAAAAAATGTCACAATGAAATTTTTATGCAACTTGTCACCTTGAGTCTAATGTCTGATACAGGAATTAGCCTAACTCGATTAGTTTCAAGGTACAAAAAATGACTAACACTTGACTAAAACGTCTAAAATTTTCATCGACTAAAACCAGACGAAAACTATGAAGGATAAAAATGACTAAAATGTGACTAAAACTAAAAAGCCAGGCAAAGAGTGAAAGGCACCCCTACATGGTCTTGGTGCTTCTGTGCAATTTGCATGTATTTAGATCAGGTATTATTTATACTGTAGCCAAGTGGAACTGATGCTGTGGGAGAGTTGGTTCGGCTGGACCTGTATCTGGTGGACTGACAGTGATTAGGTAATAAAGGGCAACTACTGGCGGGCCATGGTTGTTTATCAGTCTCCGTTGGGCTGGTGTATCATGTCGGGCGAGTAAAGCATGTTATCGCTGCACGTAAATCCTGATGTAGTTTTATGCTGGTCAGTGAAATCTTGTGGTGTGGAAACAGGAGCCGTATGCTGACCAGTGTTACGTGGAGTTTAACCAAGGATCCCCTGGCTGTGGTGAGAGTTCCATGTCTGGGAGGTGTCCTACCCTGAGGTAATGGCATGTGCCAATGGATCGCATTCATGGGGATACGTGATGTACTGTGCTGTTGAGTACCAACCAACCTGGTTCTGCTTGCGTGAAGCTAATTTAAGCAAAGTTGACCCCTTGCTACACAAATGAGCCTCGCCAAAAAAACAGTCCAATTTACAAAGAGCAGTGCTGAGAGCCAAACACAGTTACAGTGAAAGAATTAACCTCTTCAGAGTGCTGGTGGTAATAGGGGATCATTGTAAGCTAGGCTGACCAAACGTCCTCTTTTGCCCGGACATGTCCACTTTTCACGTCCCATACGGGTTTTTTTTTATAAACTGATGATAATGTCCGGTTTTCTGTGTGTTTGTGTGTGTGTGTGTGTGTGTGTGTGTGTTAGAGTGCGGCATGGGCCGCATATTTCTGTCCGAACCCGAACCGAGCCCGACATTATTTAATGACCAAAGCACTGAGTTTGTGTCACACAGTTGTTACAGGGTATTTAACAGGCCGGGCGTGTGCCATGGGTGCTCAGCAAAGAGGGAGACCTCCGTGTTTGAGACGGGAGCGGGAGGCAGGAGGTCTGACGCTTCCAGCGAGAGGAGAGGAAGAAATATAACAAAATAAGATAAAATAGGAAAAAACTGTCTCCCTCTTTTATTTTATTTTCAGTGTTTAATCAAGGCGGAGGCTGGCGGTGGAAGGTCCGAGACTTCCAGCGAGGAGAGAGGTAGAAACAAACAGCCAATGTGTGTGTGTGTGTGTGTATGTGTGTTATGTTCAGGTGCTGTCACATAAATAACAGTGCCCAAGCAATAAACAGGACAGACAATAGGATTTTAGTTATTTTTACACTACATTTTTACTGACAGCTGACCGAATCCGACCCGAGCCCGAAAACAATTTATAGCTACATTTTTGACCAAACCCGGCCCGACCCGTCAGGTACCGTCGGGCTCGGACCGCCACACTCTAGTGTGTGTATGTGTCCCTATTGGGGCCTATCTGAATTTCTGTCTTTGAGAGATATTATTTTGTAATATAACTGAATTTTCTATCCATACATATAAACTTTACATATATTAAAATGATAAGGCATCTTTGAGTAAACTGCGAGTATCATTTAAATAGGCTATGTTGTGGCCGGGCTGAGTGTCCTCTTTTGTGGAAATCAAAATATGGTCACCTTATTGTAAGCGGTGTCACACCCAGAGTTTCCAGTGTGAGGGACTGAATGATATAAATTCCTTTGTCAACTTCAAGTCTTGTCATCCTCTCTTACTGTCTGAGGGTTTGCATTTGAAAACACCAACAACACTGACAGACTGGGGCGATAAATCCCAAATACAGTTTCCCTCTGCAGTTTTGAGGGATGGCTCTGCACCTCGTCAGTCAGGACCTGTAGCGCATAGCTTTCTTTATGTATCTGTCTTTGTTCCACCTGCTGTGTTCACAGTGCAATGGCAACATTTATACATTGCCACATGTATAACTGCAATCACATGCAAAAAGGGCAAACTGCACTCACCTGAAAAACTCCATGGGTGTGTCTGTGCTGTGATATCACAATCATAATATCTTTAGTGAATCGGACCCTGAGACGGGACAGATAGTGGTCGCAGGTGATGAATAATTCATGGTGCTGTCGGTGGCAGCATTACATTCTTTGTGAATTTGCCTGTCACAGTGAAGCTGGACAGCTTTGCACTCATGCACTACTACTGTCTAAAAGCATGATTTGAATTTAATTGTGAATTGAAAGTTGGGAGCATCCCATCAGCCTGTGTTTTCAGCTGAGGTGTAACAAAATAGAAAATTTAATTTGACATAGCAAACAAACTAAAAGTTAACTGTGATAGATTATCAGCCTGCGGCAGGATTCATGTCTCTCATGGTTGATTTTTCAAAAATATACTCATGAGTATAAATTGTGGATGAATATCTGGAGAATGCTTGGAAATTGTGAAAATGTTTTAATCAGTATAAATTACAACTGTTTGATTTGGAAGACGGTTGGCAGTAAATGTAATTTGTTTGTAAATATATAAAAACCAGAAAACACTGGCATGATTATTAAAATCTGGGCAATACAGGACTTTTTCTTACATTAAAATGATAAGGAGTCATCTCGTAAAAGACACTGAAACAATAATGACTGTTTCTTTTTTTCAAAAGGACAAATCACAATAAATTCATAGATTATTCCCCCTTTGTGCTGTAACTTTTCATGTTCATATACACGATTGCAAAATGTAATCTCATAGGAAAGAAGAATTTCAGGCTCCTTTATAGACAGACAGTAGAAAATAAGTCTTCGACTGACTCAAACCACCACTGAGTCTTTTCATGCTCTGTTTACTAAACTGTGTATTTACTTACACATCTCTACAGTGCGTGTGAGTGTTTGTGTACCTGACTCTGCAGCTCAGTCGCCTCTTTAGCGTGTAGCGTCTCCAGAGTTTCAGGTAGCTGGTGATACAGACAGCTGCTCGCCTCCTTCTTGCTCGCCTTCTTGTATTTAGCCTGAAGCAGAAAACATCAGCTGTTAGCTGCTGTTCCCACCACGCTACTCAATTTTAGCTGAGAAATATAAGCGGGCAGGTGTTAGCCACTGCTGTGAAATCATTTTACTGAGTTTGCTGGTCTTTAGGTGAAGAAAAAAAAGGTGATTTGCTTGATGTGTTATTTTTGCTCCACACTCAAGCATCAATAAAACACTACGGGGAGACATTTCCAGTCTTGAATTTTCTATCCTGACTTTTTTCTGCAGTTTACAGGGTTGATAATGAGTTATTAATGTAAAAAGACCCTGACTGATTACCTTAATTTTTCTTAATTTGACAGTTAAAGTATTTCAAGTGGTGCAGTGGCTCACAGCAGGAAGGTCCTGAGCTTGAATCCAGTGAAAAGACAGAGAAACAAACCTCGCTCTGCAGCTCAGAGACAGTTTTAGCCAACTGAGTCTCAGCTGTTTCTGGAAGCTGAGAGTAGAAGCTTTGAGAAAGACTTCTGATCCCGTCCTCTTTGTATTTACTCTGGACAGAGAGACAATGTCATACTCAGTCAGATATAAAACATATTACAGGGAACATATCCTCTTGTGTAGCTACCTGTTGTTGCAGATGTGTGTAAATGTTTGTGTTCCTTACCACGCTCTGCAGGTCGGACATCTTGGCGGCGAGCTGCGTCTCAGCCGTTTGCGGCAGCTGAGCATACAAACTGGACGACATAGACTTTTTCCCGCTCTGCTTGTACTTGTTCTGAAGAGAACAACATCAGGTGGAACAAAAAAAAAAACAGTAACACCTCCTGTAATGTCAGAATGAATCACTTGTTATCTCTCAAAACATTGTCTCTTGTACGTAAGCATAATGCATTCACTTTAGAACAAAACTACTCTTTTTCTTTTTTAAATGTTTGCGATGTTAATCATGTTAATTCAGAAAAGTGAATGCATTTACACTTTCATTCTACTGATTTGTTCATTTTAAGGAGCAAAAACTAAATCAAACATAATTAGCATCATCCTATAGGGTTTCTTTTCAACCAACAGAAAACTACTCAATAAAAAGGTTCATATTTGATCAATTATTAATTAATAAAATTATATTGATTTGATAATTTATCTAAATTAAAAAAGGTTTCCTGTTTTTATCTTCATCTATTGTGAATTACATATATTAGGGTTATTTTGATTGTTAGACACACACAAGGTAAATAATCAGAGGAAATACAGCTTAAGGGGTGTGAAGCTGGCAAATGCACAATCACAAAGCTGATAACAGGGCTGTTTTTCTGACTTTAGAGATGCATGGTTCTCACAGGACAGCCACACGACAAAGATACCACGACCTTGTAGAATATGATGCAATGATGTAGACTGAACTACCCAACAGTATATAAAGGAGTTCAAGGGAACACATTTTACTGCACACACTTTTACTATAGGTGCTTCAGGTGCATTTTAATGATAGATATTTTTATGTCAGTGAGGTTTTGAATGCAGGACTGTAACTTGTAGTGGAGTATTTTCACAGTGTGGTATTAGTACTTTTACTGCAGCAAAGGATCTGAGTACTTCCTAAGACTGATTGCTGTTTTTCTGCTGAATATTTGAATACTTAGTGAGATAATGCTGCCGCCATACCGACTACAAACAGCATTGCAGACATGCACGGCTTTAAGTGAAGTGTCTTCAACGAACAACATACTATTCCTTCATTAATTCCTTCAAGAACAACATTTGAGCTTCTCTCTGTCTGTGCATCAGTAACAGTGAGTGTGCAGAGTGCAGGCAGGGCAAAAGGTTTCCTCCACGTCTCACATCTCTTATTAACATGAAACAACATCAGGACAGACAATCGCCGACTGTTTCATTTTACCCAAACCGAGCATGTGCATGAGTGAATGTGAATAATAGATGTGTGTACCTCGCTCTGCAGCTCAGTAACCTCTTTAACATGCTGCGTCTCCAGAGTCTCAGGCAGCCGGTGGTACAGAGAGCTGCTGGCTTCTTTTTTTCCTGCTTCCTTGTATTTGACCTGCCGAGAAAAAACAGGTCAGATATCTGTTTGATTTACATGACCAATACCACATTATATGTTTTTGATACATGCCCCTTTTTTGTTGTGGCTGACATTGCTGGGTTTTATTGAGGATTGTTTAATTGTCATGAAAAGCTTTCAGTTCCACTTGCTTTGAAAAGATTCATATTGTTGCTGTTTTTGTCTGCAGTTGTCAAAAAACATGAGCTGAAGGAGAAGAGACTCCAGAGTGCAGATCAAGCAAAGCTGATGCATTTCTCATTTTTGTTGAGAGAACAGAGCTGATCAAAAGAGAATCAAATCACTTTGAATCTGTTTAAAGGGCGGGTTCATTACTTTTTGTGTTTCAGAGTCTAAATGCTTTTTTTTCAAAGCCATTCTTTTCCCACATGACCTGACAAAGGTTTTTACATGATGACGTTGCAACATACAACCCCCAGCCTGCTTAATGTGCCTCTTTATGACTGAGTCAAGTGTTCTTTGGAAATTCTGTGTTATCAATGTTCCATGTTAGCTTAAAGGGATAGTGCACCCAAAAATGAAAATTTAGCCATTATCTACTCAGCCATATGCCGATGGAGGCCCTGGTGAAGTTTTAGAGTCCTCACATGCCTTGCGGAGATTGACGGGGGGAGCGGCTAGCACACCTAATGGCAGACGGTGCCCCAGACTAACGTCCAAGAACACAAAATTGAATCCACAAAATATCTCCATACTGCTCATCCGTAGTGATCCAAGTGTGCAGCAGCCGCGACATAAAAAGTTGTTTCGAAAAACATCATATGAACTCTGTTTTTATTCTCACTGTAGCCTGTAGCTCTGACTGCTTCTCTGTGCTCCGCACTCACGTGTGCGCGCCTGCACGAGACCAGCGAAAGCATGAGCTTTGCTCACCCGTGTTTACATCACGTGACACGTGCACCGCAGGGAGAGACAATGGTAACCACAGTAGCTAAAAGATAATTTCCACTATGGTCTTTTAGCAAAGGACAGCCCAACATGTCTGAAGACTTTGAAATTGAGGAGGAACAGCATTTCTTTGTTGAGCCGTATTTGTTTGAGCCCGAGTATACGGACGGAACTCAGGCTACTGGACGAAGCAGCCGCTGCAGCTCATGAGCCTAACCCTCAGCCAGCCACAGAATACCGGAGTCGAGCACTGGAAACCTGGTGGTGTAGTTGTTTCAAATGCAAAGCAGTGCCAACGGATGAGGAAAGTCTTTGCTGCTCAGACTGGGAATTGGCGATGCCTGCACTTGAGAATCTGGACATCAGTACTGACGAGACTGCTGCTCTTCAGAGATCACGATCACCCTGAGCACGCACACGTGAGCGCGGAGCACAGAGAAGCAGTCAGAGCTACAGGCTACAGTGAGGCTAAAAACAGAGTTCATATGACGTTTTTCAAAACAACTTTTTATGTCGCGGCTGCAGCACACTTGGATCACTACGGATGAGCAGGTGTGCTAGCCGCTCCCCACGCTGCTCTCCGCAAGGGATGTGAGGACTCTAAAACTTCACCAGGGCCTCCATTGGCATATGGGTGAGTAGATAATGGCAGAATTTTCATTTTTGGGTGCACTATCCCTTTAATTTCTATAACCCACTAACCAGCATGGAAGCGAAACAATGTGCTGCTGTGGACGCCACGTTACTTTGGATTCTAAAGTCGCACAATAACACTAACAAGCTAACTGATCAAGGCAGCAGTAGCCCTACAGCTCTTTGTGTTCTGTGAGAAAAAAATTGTCAGCAGAGTCTGGTGGCTTTGAAAAGAGCGGCTTCAGTTCCCCATTGGAAAGGGCTGTCAGACAGTAAGGTAAAGCAGTCATAGTACAAATATAGTGTTTACTTAAACCGATATGGATTTTTTAGGTGGCTAATATACGCTTGGCTGCAGCCCTCATACACAGCAGTACATTGCTCAGCTTCTGTGTCGGAACTCCTGTCTGCTTCTCCAAACTTGGGGCACGCCAACTGACTGGCTCTACTATAGATAATATACTGACTATAGAGAAGTACCTCAAACAACCCCACATCAAAAGATCCGAACTATCCCTTTCATTCTAGCCTACCTCACTAATTTTTGCTCACGGCTGAGTGGGTGTTTCCATATGAAAAACTTGCAGATGGAACAGGCCCCAGGAAGTACGCTGGACTTTGAAGTCAATTTATCGTAGTGGCCGAACAGTTCAACTACAACTTCTGGGTCCATCACGTAATGCCTTTGGGCCCAAAAAGACTTTTTTTGAGTCCATGAGGATTTGATCTATTCAGTCTGATAACATTTTGAAAGTTGAGAAGAGCTGCATGATTAAATCATTTCATCCCCATTCAAGTTAGCAGACAGCTAAACCAGCAGTTAACGGCTAACAATAGTCTCTAGTGCGCTTGGTCTACGGGCCCAGTGATGCAGAACGTCTGGATATTTTTCAACCCGTTCACATTCTAAAGTTGTCAAACACCGCTGCTTGGTTACTGATTTCAGTGTCAGACACCAAAAAAATGCACCCTTTCGTGGCAGTATGATATGCGCCCTGGGTGGCATCAGTGTTTAATGCTGCCGGATGGCATCAGTTTAAAATGCTGCTGGATAACAACATCATTTAAGGAGCTGAAAAGTCACTTCACTATAGGGCAGGCAGGAGGGGTGGTGGAGGAGTCCAAAACTGGACTTTCACCCAGGAGGCTGATATTCGCTTTTTCTAAACCTAACCATGTGCTTATGAAGAGGTAATAAACATAAATACAGGGTGTTTTTTCCTGTGAAAACAGATGTGTGTTTTGAAAAGACACAATGCAGGTAACAAGTG
Organism: Epinephelus awoara; assembly: GCA_035609425.1. Taxonomy (NCBI): domain Eukaryota; kingdom Metazoa; phylum Chordata; class Actinopteri; order Perciformes; family Serranidae; genus Epinephelus; species Epinephelus awoara. The sequence continues at coordinate 29,314,085 of CM069314.1, read as the reverse complement.
TAAAGTGACACGGTGTCCCAGAACATCAACAACAGACGCACTTAGCATGCCTAGAGTGTGATATGGAGACCTGAAAGTCAACAGACCAAACAGCGATATGTGATGAGTTGGGGTGACAAAGTGTTGTAACTTTATGCCCGAGATGTCAAACTTTTTTGGCTCCATGAGCCACTGAGCAACTTTTACAGAAATGACTGGGCCCCACGTTCTCTGTATCCAGTTCTCTTAATCATCCATGAGCTTGAATTGACCTTTAGCAGCATAAGAGGAGGAAAAAGAGCGTGATAGAGAGAGGTACCCAGCAGCTCTGAATGTGTTTCTGATAAGAAGACCAGAATAGAAGACAGTGGTCAGTTTATCTGGAATGTGCTGACATGTTGGAGTGTCTGAGATGGAGCACACACACATGATTTTGTTTCTTAGCACACTACGCTGACGTACAAACTTTCTCTGAAGACTTCAAAGGTGTTATTCTAAATTTTCCTACAGTTAACAAATCACAAGACAACAACGAGACTGACAATGTGTTAGTCTGCCTCTTAAAGACTTCAGACCTTTCCCAAATCGAAGCCCCCCTCACACAGAGTGTAACTCTGTTTGTAGTCAGCTAAACAGCTGAATAAAGCACCCTTCGTTTAGGTGTAGGGGATAAACACAACAGCAGGCTTTGGGACAAACTTTCCTCTTTGTGGGGGAAAGAGAACTGTCGTAACCTTTTTTTAAACATCCCATTTTATGTTCTTTATATGTACTTGTATCACTTATATTTGATCTGTATGTGCTGCTGTTCACCAAAATTTTGGATATTATTCTTTTGTCATTGAAATAAATAAAAAACTTGATAAATCAATATATTAATAATAGAAATAAAACATTTTCTTTGGTAAACATCTTCTCATTTTTCTCTCTAATGTTTATAAGCTACTTACTTTACAGTTCCTGTAAATATACAACACTTTGCAATCACATCAATAACTATTCTCTAGTGAAGGGTATATTTGATCGTTAATACAATGTAACTTTTAAAATGTTAACATCTGTATGACAATATTTAATGTCTGTCTTGGGTTAGGCAATTTAAGTTTGTAACTTAAAGTAGGTTTTTTAACCTGCTTAGACTTCTCACTAGTTGGTTTGGGACAGCACTCAACGTGGCTGACCCTCCACGTGAAAGCATAATTGGAGTAAATTGGGGAGGGCGAGGGTGTAGGGCAGTGATACTTAACTTCTAATCTAATCTAATCTTCTAATCTCTTATTCACAATGGGACAACAAGGGAGGAAGACGATAAATCAGACTACTGATACACACAAAACCTGTTAGTAGAAACATTCACTGCTGGTTTGAGTCTGTACATGAGATTAATTGACAAGGGGAAAACTACAGAATACTGCCAGCCTCATAATTTATTGGTATTATTTATAAGAACCAGCTATTTGTCCCATAGTGAGAGGCGAGTCCCCATCGAACAGATTCATGTCCTCACAACATGATCAATAAAAGTGTCTCACCTCACTGTGTGTCTCAGCCATCTCTTTAACAAACTGAGTCTCCAGTGTTTCAGGCAGCAGAGAGAACAAAGTGTTGGGCAGATCCTCTTTGTCCTTCTTGTATTTTGTCTAAAAAAACAACGAAAGAAAAAAAGGCTGATAAAAACACATACTACAGTACAGCATGCTGTTCCCTTTTTGAACTGATGAGTTATGGTGTGAAATTCACTCTGGATAAGTACAAACCAAGCTGTGGGTGCATTTAGATGATGCTTCATAAAACGCCATAAAAAAAATCTTATTACTTAACAAGAGGCTAACTGAATCCGTTCATTTATATAAAAAATTAGACCAGCGTACAATTAGTGCAACAAAAAGGAAAAATTGCAGTTTTCATGATTCATTGTGCAAAATGAATGCATGCAAATTGCATGTTTTGTTCAAGTAAAATGTATTTTTAAATTTCATTTTTGGCTACTGGAATTACAGCGATCTACTTGCAGAGCATCTACTATATGAGGCGTTCAGGGTCCTCACCTCACTCTGTATCTCTGACATCTGCTTGGCGAAGAAGGTCTCAGCTGTCTCAGGGAGGAGCGAGTACAAGTTTTTACTGATCTCCTTCTTCCCCTCTTCTTTATACTTCACCTGAGAAAAAGAGCACACAGAGCTTACTTCACCAAACTTATCACACAGATGCTGTTCACACTTATCTGTCAGAGTATTCCTCACCTCGCTGTAAATGTCTCTCAGCTCTTTAGCCAGTTGTGTCTCTGTGGTTTCAGGCAGCTGGTGGTAGAGAGTCCCACTCACCTCCCTTCTACTGTCCTGTTTATATTTCACCTGCACAAAAATGGCAGAACACAGCCAAGACAGAAAGAATTACAATTACAAAAAAGTTGGGACATTGTGTAAAACATAATCATATTAAAGAGAAAATCCAATTATTTTCAAAACTTCAATTAATAGCCTAGTCCCTTTTACTAGCCCGGTATGGCTACACATTTTGACAAATAAAGGCCTGTCTCAGTAAGACGCCTATAGTCTGGTTGCCAAGCAGTCCTTATAGAAGTTCTTTGGATGTATAAAACAGGTTGTTGGCTAATGTTTCAACTTCTGTCAATATGGAGATACTATACATCTCTAGCTTAGTTAGATTCTCCTCAATTCAATTGTTCAGTTCATTTTACTGAAACCATGAGCACTAAAGAATGGACTTAAAGACCTGTCCCACAGCAATGAATGTCCAAAAAATAAGCCTAGTGAGTTCAGTGATTTAAGTAAATAATAGCCGTGGCTATTAATTAAAGTTTTACTGTACCTGCTGTTATGTAAAAAGGAAAAACTCAGAATTAGCAATGCTGTCTTAATACAACTCTTTTTGCCCGGAATTTTTTTACAAATGTTTTTATCTTGGCTTTTTATTTATCAATTTTAGAATATTGGAGGTTTCCTTTTTCTATAATTGTATGTTGTTGTTTTATCTATTTTTTTTTTTATCATCACCATGTTCTGTTCTGTTCTGTTCTGTTCTGTTCTGTTTTATGTGTTTGTTACTGAATATATCATACTGTACAGCACTATACCACTGAAGAACACATAACACAGAGAGAGAAAAGAGATAGAAAAGAAAAATCCAAAGTATTTTGGTAATTTCTTGTTGAATCAGACAACAAATCATGTTTGAAGGTGTGAAGTAGGGTTTCAACGTATACCGTAATGTTAAAATGGATAGTTATCGTATCGTATACATTTGCTTATCTACGATACTGAAAATTGCAACTGGACAGAAAATCTCAAATCTCAGGTGTTATCTGCCTTTCTAGAGAAGACTGCAGATAAACCATCCCTTTTCACCCAGCAAAGAAACAAAATAAGTGGTTTGTGCAGCTCACTGGACACAGCAATTTGTCCACTCCCATTGGACCCTGGTTGAAGTTTCCAGTGGAAAGAAAGTAAAATATAGTGACAGCAAATTCTCCCTGTGGCAGAGGTATGACTGCAGGCCTGGATACCGTACACACCTGACTCTGCAGCTGTGAAACCTCTTTAGCATGCAGAGTGTCCAGAGTCTCAGGCAGTTTGGAGTACAGAGAGCTGGACGCGTCTTTTCTCCCAGCTTCTTTATATTTGGTCTAGAAAATGAGACAAAACAACAGTTCGTACATACAGTGGGAAACATTTTCACCTAATGCAAAAACGGGCTGCAGCTGAAAAGTCACATTCCATGTGTTTTACAGTCTCTTTCAAACTTTCACTGCATCAGTTTGTTTTAGTCCAAAATTAAATGAGGACAGAAAATTTATCCATGACTTTCCTGCTTACAGGAAACCACTTAAACGTACTTCAGATTCAACATGTGGCAATAGCTTTGATCATAACAACAAACTGTGGTTATTAAATGAACTAACAGGCCGTACCTCACTTTGTATTTCAGAAACAGCTTTGGCAAACTGGATCTCGTTGGTCTCTGGCAGCTGGGAGTACACACTGACAGTCTGGCTCTTCTTCCCACTCTCCTTATACTTGTTCTAGACACAGCAACACGACAAGACATCTTCAGAAGGACTGTTTTTGCAGCTAATGTATCAACAAAAACATAGTACAAGTCAAGATGACTAGAATCAGAATCTCTCCAAGCACAAGAAACACTTTCCACTTTATTTCCAATGTTTTTCTCTTTTTTCTTTGAGCTTAACTTGCAAATTGGAGGAAGGTTTTAGTTTCATAGAGGTAGAAATAATATGAAGCTCACAGAGCTCTTTTTCCTCTGCTGGACTTTGGGACTGTGAAGACATTTTATTTTATTCTTCAAGAGTTTGTAATGCATGTGCTTCAAAAACTGTTCTGACAACAGAAACAATATCAGAGCTCAAACTGCACACAAAAGCTCAAGTACCAGAAAAACACTTCCATCCAGTTCCTGTAAATGTTTTGATTTGATCCACACATCTCACTGTTTGTGTATTTTGCAGGCTGAAAACTGAATTTAAATGAAATGCAGCATTTGTGAAAGGTTTTTCTGTTCTTTCCATCAAATCCTCAAATCAAACTACAAGTAATTTCTCAGAAACAGTCGGGTATCATGTATTTAGTTGGATCTAACTATAAAGAATCTCTTTCTGTGGACTACACCTCAGGAACTGTTCATCCAATCTACTTCACACTTGACGGGTATATTGCTGGGACCCAAGGGCATGCAGTAGGGATGCATGATAATATTCAGACGTCATCTGAATCAGCCAACATGCTTTTTCTTATTTTGCACCATGAATGAATATTACATACTTTGAAAAGCATTCTATTACTGTACATGCTTCCATCTGCTAATGGCCATCAGGATAAGAGTATGCATGATGTAATATTATATATATATATACATATATATATATATATCTATATACTGTATGTATCTGGATATATTTTCATAGCTCTTTGTTATCAATGTGTTGTTTAAACACTCTGAGCAATAAAGTACAACACGTCTTGTTTCCACATCTCAACTTAAAGCTCACAAACACACCAAAGTTGGAAGAGCGACAAACAGAGGAGCACATGAATGCACCATCGGCAGTGTGAGCAGTACCCTACAATATCAGTGACTGGAGAAGGTTGGGGATTCATGACCACTCGGATGTTGGACAGGTTGACCCAGTGCATACACTTAAAAGAATTGATCATAAAGAATTCAATTGATTTTCACCCATGACTATTGCATGTGTGCTGTACCTCACTCTGTATCTCAGTCATCTCTCGGGCAAACTGAGTCTCTGAGGTTTCAGGGAGCTGAGAGTACAGAGACGACGTCATCTCCTTTCTCCCCTCATCTTTGTACTTTTTCTGTTGGAAAAACAGAGACTCAAAGTTAATGTAGAACAAACCACTGAAGGAAATTCATCTCAAGTAAAACCAGTATTAGTTGTACTCAACCAGTTCAGCATTAAGGGAGCGGGTCTTTACAAATGTGTATGCATATGTCCCTCTATAAGTGCCATGCCATGCAGATAGTTTTGGTTTTATTTGTTCAGCTTTTGTGATCTGTGATGATTTAATTTGTGAAAAATCACACATGTACATGTAGTCCCTATAAAACAGACACATGAGGAGCACCTATACTGCAGATGCAGAGATGCATGTATTGCTTGAGTACAGATTTTCAGTACTCTACACACTGCTGACAAAAACTATCTGCATGTCATGTTAAAGCTGGAGGTATGAGAAAAAATGGGAAATTTGGGTGACCCTTTAAGCAACCAAAAAGTGAGAACAAGTTTTGTTAAAACGCTTTGTTAATGTCAATAAAGCATATCTGAATTGAAAGAGACAAGAAAGCTGAAGGAAGAGAGACACTCACTTCACTCTGTAGTTCAGTCACTTCTTTGGCGTGCTTAGTCTCCAGAGTTTCGGGCAGTTTGGAGTACAGAGACGACTGCGCCTGCTCCTTCCCAGCCTGCTTGTACTTCACCTGACACACACACACACACACACACACACAAACAATTCTTTACCAACAGCTAAAAGTGCACAACTATCTTATTTTGACCAGCGTTATCAGACATGCATCCTATTGGTGGTTGATACAGCAACCATTCTGTGACATCATCGCCTGGATTATCAACTGTCAACCAATAAGATTTCAGCTTTAAGCCCTGTTTTATCTTAAACAGAGGACATGTTTAAATATATGGCAAATGGAAGACATTCTTAATGCTGAGAGGTGACTGTTGGCTAGTTGTTACAACTCTATTCAAATGTTAGAATTGTGTGTTCATTAGGTGAGTTAAATGTTTCTTATTTTTAACTGTGTTGTTTGATTTAATCTGATTTATTTGTTCTTGGTTTGCTTTGAATGTTTCCTTTTCTTTTGATTGAAGTGTGTGTGGTGAACTCTGGGATAGAAAGTTGGAATATTCCTGTTTAACATCAGGTTCATTGATAAAATAGAAAAAGGGGGTAGGACTTGATTAGGATTCACTCCCACCTTTTCCTTTTAGGACATGAAATACTCAATTATGGTGACTGTGCTGTATATATTTGCTGGATATTTTTGTTTTGTTTGCTTACTCATATTTTTTATTTCTTTTAACAAGTTTCCAAACAAAATCTAAGAAAAAGAGTTTGAGAGGCTGCAGCAGAGTTAAATCCAGACCTCCTTATCTCCAAGCTGTCCGTCTCTGCACTTTAAACATCCGACACACTGCGAGATTATTTCAACAGCAACAGCATTTCACACACAGTCACACATGGAGACTGCAGAGATATACTGTGACAGCTACTATTAAAGGACAGTAACAATATTTTTGTATGTTTTTACCAGTGATAATGTCCCAAATGTCTTCCAATAGTCTTTTGGTTTCAATAGCAGCCTGTTCTCATTCTGAAGTCACCTGCCACTTTGTCAGTGATTTTGGCGTCAGACACCAATGCAGCGTCAGTTTCACAGAACTTTTCATGGTATTATTATAAGCTGACAGTTGGCCAGACAGCATGGTGGTATGATACATCGCTGGATGGCATCAGTTTGAAACCCTGCTGTTAAGGACGTGATATAATGAGCTGGAGAGTCCTATACAGCGTGCGGGAGGGGCGGTGGATGGGTCCAACAAACCCTGCACTTTCACCCAAGAAGCGGGTATCTACCTCCCATATGAATGTAGAGGGTTTTTTTCAAAAAACCTAACCATGTGCTTTTATTGATGTCCCACCGTTGGTTGCAGTGTACCGGAAAGTCAACAGCAGACGCAAGATACCTAGCACATAATATGTAGACGTGAAAGTCCACAGACAAAGTGGTGATATGTGACGATTTGGGATGAGAACGTGTTGTTAACATGTGGTCTGCTGTTTCACCTCTTGATGTGAATCACTAGAACTATAATAACAGAGCTTTAACTTGTTTTTATGGACATTAAAAATTAGTACAGCAAAAGAAACTACAGCTGCAGTTGGATGAGGATTATAATGCAGCAGCCCCCTCAACTGCAAAGCTTAACAATGAGGATTACTTGATTGCCCGGGGGCAAGTAAAATGCTATGTAGGGCTGGTATATCTAGGAACTTACTTGCCCCATCAGGCAATTATTTAAAAAGAAACAATAGTCTGGAGCTGACGATGAAAGTAGCTAAGGAGTGAGCAATCTCGCTTCCTTGTCATCTCCGTTGAGAGGTGCACATGCGCAGTACCAATCAGGCACCCGCAAGAAAAGCTTTAAAGTGGTCATTTAAGAGTTGTTACCTCGCTGTGTGTTTCAGCCATCTCTTTGACAAACTGAGTCTCCAGAGTCTCAGGCAGCAGAGAGAACAAAGTGTTGGGCAGATCCTCTTTGTCCTTCTTGTATTTTGTCTAAAGAAGAGAAAAATAACCAAACAATGTAAACAGAGGGAAAAGTGCACTTAAAGACAAAGATTTGCGTATGTGATCACATCATTGCACCTCGCTCTGGATCTCTGACATCTGTTTTGCGAAATACATCTCTGCAGTTTCTGGAAGGAGGTGGTAGAGTGAAGAGGATGCTTCCTTCTTATGTCCCTCCTTGTATTTCACCTGAATCACAGAACAAACATATTTTGAGTGACTGCAAACAATGGATGTAAATAGGTTCTGCTCTAGGCTGCAATTTTGGAAGTTATTCTGAAGTTGTGACTTCACTCAATGACGCTGCTTTATCTTATTTTTATGGCTGAAATATAAATTTAAGGTCACGTGCTGATTCAGACCAGAGGCTTAACGAACACACAGCTGCTGAAGTCAAGTGTTTGTCACCTGGCTCTGGAGCTCCGTCACCTCCTTGGCCAGCTCAGTTTGGAGGGTTTGAGGAAGGCTGGAGTACAGAGTGGATGACTGCTCCTTCTGTCCGTCCTCTTTGTACTTCACCTGCAGGGGTGACAGTGGCATTTTGAAGGTCAAATATTTCTATCTGAATGATGGTAGGAAAAGCCTGTGGCGTAAAATAATTGGGATATACTTAACTCAAAATCTGCAATAAAATACAGAGATGCAAAGAAATCTACTTTAGTCTTTGAACCCATTTCGTCAGTCGTGGATGGGGGGGGTGGAGCCTGTCCCAGCTGACATTGGGCGAGAGGCAGGGTACACTCTGGACAGGTCGCAAGACTATCATGAGGCTAACACATAGAGACAGACAACCATTTACACTCACATTCACACCTAAGGCCAGTTTAGAGTCACCAATTAACCTGCATGTCTTTAGACTGTGGGAGGAAGCTGGAGTACCTGGAGAAAACCCATGCTGACACGGGGAGAACATGCAAACTCCCTTCGGGGTTCGAACCAGGAACCCCTTTTGCTGTGATGCAGATGTGCTAACCACTACACCACCGTGCTGCCCTGAAAGGTATATAAGATATAAATTTGTGTATAGTGAGGACATTATTGGTCTTTACTCGGTAGTAGCTCGGCTGGGGTCAGGTATTGCATTTACGTTTAATGATCAGTTGGAAATCAGGTTTAGATTCAGAAAGAGTGGAGTTCAGGCATGTAGTGGAGAGATTTGAATATTACTAAATGGTTCTTAGAGGGCTTAACAATTCAAGGGGCTCCTAGCCCAAATAGAAATGCAAAGCAACTAAAAAAGAAGCCCAAAACATCCATAAGGAATTGCAACACCACCAAAAGAAGATGCAAAATTACTAAAAAGAGGTAATAAATAAGTGAAGAGAAGAACAACAACCATAAAACCAGGTGCCAATCAGGCACCTGATTGTCAGATCCTTTGAGCATGGGCCCTTGAAGCTGGTGTTTCGCAAACGAATTAATTAATTATTTATTTAACTACATTATTTGGAGTGAGCCCTAGTACCATCTGCAAATTGAGGGCCAAGTTCCATATAACGGGGGATGTCAGAGACAGGCCGCAAAGTGGGTGTCCCAAGAAGACGGCACCCCAAGAAGACCATTTTCTCATCCTGTCCTCATCAGTCTTCTACAGTTTTGCAGCCAAGGTTTGCAGGACAATTTGGCCGCCAGCTCTCTGCCCAGACAATCCAAAACAGACTGCATGCAGCCAATCTCCGGTCTCTGAGGGCTGCCAGGAGGCCTGCCATGACTGCCCTTCACCGTCAGGCCCGTTTGTGCTGGTGTCGGAAACACCTGCACTGGAACCTCAACATGTGGAGGAACGTTATGTTCAGCAATGAGTCCAGATTCTGCCTATGGCAGTTGGATCACAGGGTCAAAGTGTGGAGAAGACGCAGAGAATGCTTTGCTGATTGCTGCACTGAAAGAGTAACATCTTTTGGTGGAGACAGTGTTATGGTGTGAGGCGGCATCTCCCTCACTGGAAAAACGAGGCTTGTCATTATTGAAGGCAATCTCAATGCAGACGGATATTGTGATGAAAACCTGCAAACAATGGCAATCCCATATCTCCACAGTCTGGGACAGAACTCTATCCTCTAAGATGACAACGCTCGCCCCCACAGAGCGGGGAGAGGATGGAATGGCCTGCCAGCAGTCCTGACCTTAACTCCAATGAACACTTGTAGGATCAGCTTGGGCGTGCTGTTTGCGCCAGAGTGACTTGACAGAGTGGCTGACTTGTGACAAATGCTGGTTGAAGAATGGGATGTTATCCCACAGCAGTGTGTGACCAGGCTGGTGACCAGCACGAGGAGTAGGTGCCAGGATGTTGTGGCTGTGTATGGTTCTTCCACATGCTACTCAGGCTTCTGTTTGTTAAATGAATAAATTGTTAAATTGTCAATATGTCGTTTCTTCAGACTTCAATCATCCAATCCACCAAACAACACGGAACAAGAGTCAGCAGAGAAGATTTGGCAAATTTTTCATGGGCGCAACCCACATACTCAGTTCTGCTGCTCATCCCACAAATGCATGTTCCTTACAAATATGGTACCATTTAAAAGGGAAATAAACAGGCTTTCCAAAATTCCTTACTTTTTGTGCTTAGTTTAGTTGCCATATACAGATGCAGAATTGGAATGAGAATGTAAACGAAAAGAAGGTACACCAAACCGAACATCCTATGGAGTCCAGCACAGAGACTCACTCTAAGGGGATCACACCCAAGCCCCTCCCACCCAAGTACAAAAGACCCCGCAGTCAGATCAAACTGCCACAGAGACTGAAAGACTTTATTGTTGAGTAAACTCACTTTAAATGGCAACAGCCTGTCAGGGCTAAAGAAGGCCAATTGACCCTTCGCTAAGACTCTCCCTTAATCAGTCACTCCTACGTTAGCAACCGTGTGTAGCAACCGAGAGGTCCGTCAAGCTTTCAGCAGAAGCTAATATGCCGAAACAGCGTGCATACAGTAACGTTACCTTCAAGCCCGACACCTGATACCCAAAAAGTGTCGAAGGTGGTGTTGAATTTATCCTCTTCCCCTTCCCCATGCCCAAGACCCATAGCCTGGAAATCCAGACCCAAATCTAGAAAGTTTTAGGGTCTGGCCATGAGTAATGAAAATGGCCCAACTCAAGGGGCGGCACCAAGCATGCATTTGTAAATATCACTGCACGCAATTGAATAAGACTATAACCAATCAGAACAATACACGGGGTGACGTATCATCGTCGCAGCGCTGTCGTCATCTGTTTAGCTCGCCTCTGGCCCGCCTATATCAGATACACCGATGTGATTGGCATCTCTCGCGACAGGCGGATTGGGGTGGCGTCAGCAGTGATGTGGGCGCTGAACCGGTCCGTTGTGTTGAAGAGGGAGCTTAGCCAAAAAGCGAGGCTCTCGATTTACCGGTCTATCATCGTTCCAATCCTCACCTATGGTCACGAGCTCTGGGTAGTGACCAAAAGAATGAGATCGCGAGTGCAAGCGGCCGAAATGAGTTTCCTCCGCAGGGTGGCTGGGCTCAGCCTTAGAGATAGGGTGAGGAGCTCGGACATCCTGGAGGGACTAAGAGTAGAGCCGCTGTTCCTCCACATCGAGAGGAGCCAGTTGAGGTGGTTCGGGCATCTGGTAAGGATGCTACCCGGATGCCTCCCTTGGGAGGTGTTTCGGGCGTGTCCAACCGGGAGGAGACCTCGGGGCTGCCCCAGGACACGCTGGAGGGACTACATCGCCCGGCTGGCCTGGGAACGCCTCAGGGTTCCCGCGGAAGAGCTGATGGAAGTGGCTGGGGAGAGGACTGTCTGGGCTTCTTTGCTGAGGCTGCTGCCCCTGCGACCCGGACCCGGATAAGCGGAGGAGGAGGACGACGACGACGATGTGATTGGTGCAGCTCGGTTTCATTGGCATAGGTTATGAGCATCATTACTGATTGCCAGAGTGACTCGCTGAGCAAATTCAAATTGTGCTCTCACAAGAACTCTGGATTTCCAGGGTACAAGACCCAAGGAAGATATGGCTAAAATAGTGTGGAAGACCACACGAACAGCTGAATCCAGCAAAGACCAATAAAAACACCTACGTTTATTCCAAGTTATGATGCTAACTAACGTTAGCTAACGCTAGCTTTGCGTGCTAGCTGTTCTCCCTTTGTCTGCCCCAAGGAGGGAACATAACTCAACATTAACTTAAATTTAAACCATATATTGACTTTCCCTGCTGTACAAGAACATTCTTTGTCCTTCATGTGAAGTGTCATGACGTGGGGTGCCTGACGCTTACATTGCGACTGGTGAGCTTTTCCCCCTTTAATGTTCTTGTGATTTATACTCCAGCAGATGATATTGTGAATGTAGCTCTCACATGCATATTGAAGACCTTTCTGTCAGCTTCTCTCTGATATCTCCGAACAGTTTTTCCAGAAATTTGATGTTATTTCCTTTGGAATATCTCTCACTGACATCGCTGAAAACTCCATATTTTTTATGCTAGGAGCGAAAGCTTGACGGACATGGCAACAGTAACTAAGGGGGGAGGGCTTAGCAAAGGGTCAATTAAGATAGGGACTGTCTGTCTGAAAAAAGAAAAAAAATGACTGGGTGGATTTAATTCGTTTTTTTGACCAGTTGGTATTAAACAGTAGTGGTGCAAATCAACTTAATAGAGGCACAAAATGCCCACAAAAGAAAGAAACTGTGCAAAAAGGACAAAACCACCTCAGAGATACACAATTACTAAAAAGAGGTGCAAAACAAGTAGAAAGAGGTGCAAAATGAAAACAAAGACAACAAGAAAGACAACCACAAAAAGAAGCAAAATGAAGAAAAACTACAAAAAGAAGCCAAGAGACATAAAACGACCCCAAAGAGTCACAAAATGACCACAAAGAGATGCAAAAAGTTTGCAAACGATGCTTGAGGATTGAGGATTTTTCTTGTTTGTATGTATGTATGGGGAGTTGGGGGGGCCTTTTAAATGTCTGTGCCTATGATTCTACTGTCACATGATCAATCCATGTATGCAGAGGGTTTTATTACATGCAGGGTCAATCATACAGCAGTAATATGTGTAACAAAGTTAAATGTACATTTTCAATATTAGGTATTATAATTCCACAAAATTTGTTTCAGATGTTATTACCTGACAGGCTCCGTACACAATATGTGGAATGTTTGATAACCAGTCTCTGTACCTCCTTATTCCTGCCGTCAGGAATAAACGGAGATCACCTCCAAAGATATCCACGGTCTGGGCCTCTTTATATCTACACAATGCGGACATCACTAAAGTCCACCGGTTACAATCATGTAAGTGTTTGTGTAGGTGTAGAAGTGTGATCAGTACCTGGCTCTGGATGTGGGAGGCCTGCTTGGCGTATTGAGTATCCAGAGTTTCTGCCATCACAGAGTACAGGCAGCTGCCGGCCAGCTGCTTCCCTGACTTCTTATACTTTGTCTGCATAAAAACATTTACGGATATTTTTACATCTCTTTTTTTGTTTAAAACCCCACACATTTACAGTTACAGCACAAAACATCCACTTGTGTTTTTACTGAATCTAGTCGTGCATGAATGTGTCGGCTTGTAAGACTTTATCCACAATCCTCTTTTCTCTCCTCTCACCTCGCTCTGCAGATCAGAAACCCTTTTAGCAAACTGAGTCTCTGTGGTATCTGGCAGCTGAGAGTAGAAGCTCTGAGAGAGGCTCTTCATCCCGTCCTCCTTGTACTTGTTCTACAATCAGAGACAGAAAACAGAGAGATTAAAACATGAGATTATCAATAAACAGCTTGAGTGAGTTTATTGACATTTATGCCAAAATCTGACACATGTTTCATAACAGCTACCACTACTTTTTACCAGTCAGACGAACTGAGAGCTCCACAGAAACAGATTAGAAAAGTCATTCATAATAGATTCATTCATCCATAACTAAACACAAAGGCCTATTCTCACAGGCATCACCACAGAAATCCACCACATCATAGCATCCAGCGTTGACTCACACTTCATGTTCTCCATAAAGATGCAACGCTTCACTTTATGAACATCAGAGTGACCAACATGCTATGAGCTGCTACAGAACATACCTGCCATTAATATAGACGAATGTCAAAGATGATGCTTGTTAAAATAACTTGTGTTTTTAATGCTGAAAGTTTGAAAATCTGAATTTGAGGATTCACATAGACACTTTGCTAATGTCTAATGATTGATTTGGAGGTACAGTAATCAGTGGTGCGAAATTTAGATGCATCTAAACATGCCAACCTTACACCAAACTCCTCTTCAAGTAATTTCACTGTCGCAAACAAATTTTACATGCCAGGGGAAATCATGAGAGTTTTTCCTCAGTTCTGGCGTGCTCCCTTGATCTCGATCACTTGGTTTAAAGGGGTAGTTCAGTTTTTTTTGGAATGGGATTGTGTGAGGTATCCATAGACAGTTTATTACAAACAGTAGTCAGTCGGCATGCCCCCAGTTTGGACAAGTAAGCTGGAGTCCGACATAGAAGCTAAGCAATGTACTGCTGTGGAGGGGGTCAGCAACAAAATGTATTTTAGACACCTACAAAAGTCTCACCCAAAAAAATCAAAATCAAAATCAGAAAAATCAATATTGAAGTGTACACTATATTGAGAGTATTTTCACCGCTTCATCTTTTTGTCAGTTAAGTTTAAATTTAAGTTAAGTTTATTTACTTTATTAATCCCCCTGAGGGGAAATTCAATGTTTTCACTCTTGCTTGTCAAGTACACACAGGTCCAAAAGACACACACATGCACAAACAGGACCTATACATGCACAAAGTGGAGAGATGTCAGAGTGAGGGGACAACTCTTTCTGACGAGGAAGCTGTTAACGATTTCAGCTCCCCTTCTATGCTCTCATCGAAACCACCAGACTCTATTGACCAAACAGTACTTCGGGCACACTGAACACAGCATGGTCTACTTCATGCTGGTCTACTGCTGCTTCGATCAGTTAGTTAGTTAATATTGTTGTGTGACTGTGGTGAATCCAAACTAGCTTCTTTAAACCCCAAAGCATACCTGTCAAGTTTTGGATTTGAAAATAAGGGACATTTTTCGGCACCTGCCGCAACCCATACATCACTGATATTTCAATGGAATAAATTACTTATTGACTTATTCATACTTCAAAAACAGCATCAATAAGTGACTAACATAGGGGGGATCAAAATAAAATAAAAATCAACCAGCCACCCTCCACCCCTGACAGTCCCTCCATAAGTAAAGAACAGTCCCTAAAGTGCGGTGAGGTTTGTGGACCGTTACCTGCCACAAGAGAGAAATGTGAACGGTTTGTTTCTCCTCTGACATGTCACATACCTGCATGCTGCCACGGCTTGGTTGCCTAGGTACTGCTGGGCAGTCATGACACCAACGAAAGAGGAAATTACTGGACCTGGAGTCGGACTTCTCTGTTGCCGGTAAGCCGTTATCTTACGCCGCAGAGCCGCCGTATTCCTGTCTGTGACCCCCGTTCAACCCTGCTGTCGACACTAACCTCGTGACAACTCCCACCCAGGCTACTGCAGGTGGCAGTTCCAGCGAGGCTAGTGACAGAGTTCAGTTTGGAGAGGCAGAGGAATGTTTGTTTGTTTTTTAATTATATTATAATACGGGAGATTTACAGGAAAATACTAATATGGGAGGACGACGGGAAAGAGGTGTAAAATACGGTAGTTTCCTGGCCAAACGGGAGACTTGACAGCTATGCCCCAAAGTCACACAATTACACAAACAAAATAACAGTTTGAGGCTATTTTCCTGTTGGAAATCACTTTCTGACAATGAGGTGAAGCTATGAAAATAATCTCAATTTATTATGCATTTCAACTGATATAATTTTTTTTAGGTGGCTAAAGTACATTTTGCTGCTGCCCCCCTACACAACAGTACATTGCCTAGCTTCCATGTTGGATTCCAACCTGCTTCGTCAAACCGAAGGCGTGCCAACTGACATCTGCATGTTCTGTATGTAATACACTGACTATGGGTAAATACCTCATATAACCCCATTTCAAACAAAAACTGGACTAATCCTTTAAGATGGCCATAAACCTTAATCAGAGCTGTCTTAAGTCAGTCTTTTTCTTGTCTTGAAGTTCCAATCATGTTTAATTTTATGGTAAATTTTGACTCTTGGCTCATGCAAGTAGCGAAGTTTAATGACATGAACATTGTTCACAAACAACAGGCACCAAACAGGAAGCACCAAACTGGGTGCTGTGGAAAAAGGCGGAGAAACTGGTGGAAAGTTCACCTCTCATTCCCACAGTCTCCTCCCACTAAAAAGTGCAGCCAACCAACAGAGGCTGGTAGGGAGTTGAGACAACAAAATCTAAACAAAAGTTTGTACATAAATACAGTTTATCTTTATGTATTATATTGATAATGAATTGACAAGAATACTGTCGACATATGACACCTTTTATCTTGTGTTTAGTTTCTAGAGTTTTGCGGAGATGTAAGGAATTGTTACTGTGTCATATTTCTCACTCAAAAGGACTCTTGCTGTAGTGACAGTGACGCTATAAGATCCACAGTTTTTGTAACATCTTATAGTGTGTGACTAAAAACTCCTATTGTCTTTAAATGTGACAGGGTGTCAACTTAAGTCTTAAAAATCTTTTCAAAGTCTTTCAGTGCATGGTAGACATAAATCATCTAAGTGGCAACTGAGCAAACTCCATCTGCTGACAAAGGCCCTGAGATGTGACTGAAAGCACTGGAAAATCTTCAACAATTCAACCTTGTGCAATGAATTACATTAAAAAAAATAATCTGTGGAGTCCAAAACAGTTGTTTCTGAACATCTGTGCTGTCTGTGAGGAAAGTGTAAATATATCTATGCAGGAATAATGTGCTGGATCTTGTGCATATTATTTAAGTATTAATGGTGCATTCTAAAAGATTTACAATGTATCTGAAAACTAAGTTGCATCATTCACGCAGTAGCTGCCCTGCCTGTCTCAGTGTTTTCTGATCAGGACAAACTGCAAAAATCTCTTTCTATTTTTTTCCATATCTACTGAACACTTTACTGGAAGACATGGTTACTTCATTGTTGTATGATATTAAAACCAGTCCAAATACTTCAATGTGTCCCTTCACTGTCTGCTCTTACTTGGCTCTGCATGTCGGTGAGCTCTCGGGCAAACTGGGTCTCCAGGGTTTCAGGCAGCTGGTGGTAAACTGGACACGACAGCTCCTTCTTAACAGCCTCTTTATACAAGATCTAAAAGACACAGAGGGAACAACATGTGGTATGATAAAAGGGTTTCTTGTGATATATATACACAGATATTAAGGTGTAATCAGACGTCTGCTGCTTTCAGTGTACGGCGAAAATACAACAAATTGCTTGTTGAACCAAAAAAAAATGAGAGGAAATCATTTCCAACAATTTATTAAACAAATGAAACACTGAACACAAAAGGCACTAATGAAAAAGAATGTCAGTTACATTTTGAAGTGCAGTTTTCTACTGATACCCTCTTTGAACTTTTTCAAAAAATCCCGGAGTGAACAAGTTGCCATTGCAATGAAAAAAAAAACAAAAAAAACACATTACATTTTGCAGCCCTAAACTGGGGGGATAGGTAAGTTTGCATTTTACAGCTCCCAGACTATGAACTGAGTAAATTTACAATACAGCAGACCATTTTCCTACTGTAAGTTGTCAGCTGTTAGAGCATTCTTGATTGCGCCAACATGTTAGAGGATTTTCAATCTTTTTGTTTTTCCACAACACGTGTGTATGCATGTACCTGACTCTGTAGCTGTGACGCCTCTTTCGCATGTTGTGTCTCCAAAGTTTCAGGTAGTCTGTGGTACAGGGACATTGATGTCTGCTTCTTACCGGCCTCTTTGTATTTAGCCTGTTGATACAGTGAGGAATCACATTTAGGTTTAATGTTACAAAATAATGAGAAAAGAACTTTATCTTTTTAATTTTTCTTTAAACACTGGTGTTTACTATTTACATCTTGCAGCGCTCCTTCAACTCCTTTTTAGATTAAATCATACTTCTCCAAACTCTAAGGTCATCCCGTGTGAATCTTTATCTCAATAAATTGTTGTTTTTTTGTCCTTAATTGGATATTTACTGCAGAGAGATACAGGAAAGGCAGGGAGAGAAAGACCATGATGTGCAACAAAGGTCCTCAGCCAGAATCAAACCTGGGATGTTGCAGTGGTAATGTACGTGTCTTAATCACTGGACCAATAAATTTAGGGTCTATTTTTTTCCTGCAAATGTTCTATTTTTTTCCTCCTTGCCTGAATTCAGAATGACTGATACTGCACACAAAATATGAAATAGTAGCTTTGGTTGGTTTTGGTAGGTGCTTCACCAAACTACACTACATGGAGACTAGGGGTGGGGGCAAAATTCCGTTCATGTAAGAATTTCAATTCTTATCTTTTACGATTCCAAATTGATTCGCAACTTCCAAAACAATTTCATTTGGCAATGCTGACTTGCCAAGCAGCCTTTTCTATCTTTTGTAGCAGATTACTGTACATAGCTGTAGACTATGTAGAATCTAAGGAATCCAGAGCTGCAGCAAGCAGTATGACAACTGGCTAGTCAGTTGCTGTTAACCTTAGGGTATAGGAGTTGGTAGCCTATCTTAAATGTAGAATCAAACGGCAAGAAATTCAGCCAGGTAAGCATTTGGGCACTTTGGATTCTACAGTCTCCAGAGGAGGATGAGCCTAACACGATCCATTCAATATGCAAGGTTGTCAAAATGAAAGTTAAGTACTTTCATGCCATAATTTGCCATACGCCTTTCTTAATGTACAGCTGACTGGAGTAGAACCTTAAATTAGTACCTCTATGGACTGAACTGAGATTTGATTTTGAATCAAATCATGACCCAAATAATTGAAATCAAAGTGATGAGATACTGAAAGATTCATACATCTGTTTGGAGAAAGCACATCTGGAAAGATGAGACTGGTGGCATTTGGAAAAACAATATTATATTTAAACAAACGTCATAGTTTCACTATGACCATATGTTCTATTACATCTCTGTTATCTCTTATCTAAAGATAATCATGAGATTTGTTTTAGTTAATCAGAAAAAAATACAGACTTTCTGCTGTGTGAATGTGTTGGCAGTAAATTCCTAATTCATATGAAGTTTGCAGATGATTCTGTCAAAGTGTGACTTGACTGTACATTTAGTCTACAGTCTGAACTCACCTCACTCTGCATGTCTGACAGCTCTTTAGCATGCTGCATGTCGATGGTGTCAGGCAGAGAGTATAAGTTGATGCTCATCTCTTTCTTACTTTCTTCTTTGTACTTGACCTTGTGAAGAGAAGAAATATAGCCAGAAGGACAAGAATAAACCACTCATTTATTCACTCAGATGAGTTCTCAAATGTTACAGCAGGGAGAGAAAACAGTCCAAAATACACCAAAGGTCTAAATCTTTGTGTATTTTTAAATCAAATATACGTAGATAAATGAAGACTATACCCATTCATTGCTAAAAAAAATCTCTAAATGAAAGACAAGGTTTTGAGCTGTGAGGATGAAACAAACTACAACAGATGAAAAGTTTTTGTTCTGAAGGATGAAGCAGTCATACATCACTGAGCATCTCCGTCTGCTGCCTGACAAAGTGAGTGTCGATGGTTTCTGGCATCAGGTGGAACAGACTGGAGGCGTCTTTCTGCTTGTACTTCAGCTGAAACACACGTGGTCAAAACACATGACAATCACTTTATTCAGCTCTGTTCAATCAATAGATATACTGAATAAATACAAACTGTTTTTACAGCTGGATGAAGGACATATAAGAACAATGAAACACATCAACAGTTAAAGAGAGGTGCTTTTAGTCCAGTATATCCAGTTTCTTTCGTTAAGCGTAAAGCTCAGACCTGAGTTTTGGTCTTTCACAGTTTAAGATATGACTTTTTGGCCAGTTAACAAAAAAAAAAAAACTTTCAGAAAAAAGGGTGAAAAGATTTAAAAACCCGTCTCAGAGGTATAGTTTGGATTTTTGGAGGTACTTCTCCATGTACAGTGTATTACATACAGCAGATGGTGGTCAGCAGGCTCCCAGTTTGGAGAAGAGGGTTGGAGTACTGCCACAAAAGCTAAGCAATGTACTGCTGTGGACGGGGGCGTATTTTAGCCACCTAAAAAAATCAACATCACTTTAGGTATATGCTATATTTCAGGGGCGGAGCTGCCTGTTCATCATAACGCTCCCTTTGACCTCCTGCAGCGTCGAGAGACTTTTCTCTGCTACCAACAGGATCTAGACGCGCCTGAGATCATCCATGCTGACTGGACGCCTCAACAACCCGACACTCCCGGTAAGTTACTTAGTGTTATTTTGTGACTTTGGTGTTTTAGCATTGTTTCAGGCTCACTGAAGTCAGAAAAAATAACACAAACAAATTAACCAATCGAGACAGCGGCAGACATGCAGCTTTTGTGTTCTGCCAGGTATAATTATTGTTTTTGTCAATGGAGTCTGGCCTAGAGAGTGATGTAATGCACCATTGGATATTACTGTCTGATGGCAAGGTAAAGCAGTGAAAATAATCTCTAAATATGGCATACATTTAAACTTTTATTGATTATTTTAGGGGACTAAAATTTGTATTTCTGGTTCCTCTGTCCACAGCAATACATTGCGTCAATCAAACTCTTGGGGGGACCAAACAACTGAACTCGGGTCTCTGCTCACTTCCAAGTGCACGAGACAGTCCCTCCAGGATCTTGCGGCAAAAAAACCTTGAAATTGCGGCCAATTTTGTCAAAAAATGCGGTATAAACATTTTTCTGCCTTATAAGTGATCAAATTTACATTCAGTACATTTATGAGATTGAAAAGTTATCAGATAATAAAAATAAAGGCACGTTTAAGAGCAAGAAGCATTTGAAACAGATTGAAATTTGATCTTCCTGTGTTTTTGGCGGTCACCAAACAGCTTCAACTGTATTACTGCCACTCTCTGAACTGGAGAGAAGATTTGCCCTGATTTACACAAAACAGGGGATTAATAAAAAGTGTGTGCTTAAGTGAGTGGACAGATGTTGACTGTGTACCTGACTCTGCAGCTGTGAAGCCTCTTTAGCATGCTGTATCTCCAGAGTCTCAGGTAGAGTCGAGTACAGAGAGCTTATTGTTCCTTTCTTTCCTGCTTCTTTGTACTTCATCTGAAAACAGAAGCACAAACTGATAATGAACTTATTGCCATTAAAAATGATTTCAATTAACCAATCTTGATAAAAATCAGTAACAACACAGGTTTTAAACTTAGTCATCGGGACTCTAATTGTGCACAGACTTGTTGTCACTGAGCTTTTGCTAGAATTTCTGTTTTTCCCCAGGTCAACTGAAATTAGTTTTGAGACCTTGAGAGACTGCGACATTTATACTGTTGAACATGAAGTGATCACACATGAAAGACACTGAAATACAGAGATGTGTGTCATCTGCGTATCTGCAATACCCAATTCAGGGTTTGTGTTTTAAATGAGTTACAATGACACAAAAAGTGAATCCTTATAAGAACAGTATTAAGGGTATCCGGTGACATCATCAAGCACAAGAAGGTCTGTCTTTCTGTTATATTTTTTATATTTTCAGGAGGACTTCATTCATGAAGTTCTTCTCTCCCTCACCTCACTTTGCAGCTCAGAGACAGTTTTAGCAAACTGAGTCTCAGTCGTTTCTGGAAGCTGAGAGTAGAAACTCTGAGGGAGGCTTCGCTTCCCGTCCTCCTTGTACTTGTTCTGGAGAAGATGGAAAGAAAAGAGATGAGTTTGATTTATAAACAGGGCAGATACTAACATAGAAATACAAAACAGCAACAGCTACCATGTTTAGAACCTTGTGAATCTTCTCTTATAATAATAATACTGAGAAGCTCCACTAAAGCTCCTTTTGGTCACAATGAGACCCCAAAAAAGTTTGCTTTAAGAAACTGGCACAAATCTGCTATCACCGATCAGATATTGTTGATGACTCTTCTCTAATGCACATTATGAACAGACTGTGATTCCCCTTTGATCCTGTTTCTGATGCTAATGTGGCCTCTGATGAGTGTCTGAGGTATAAAAACATCAGAGAGCATTGGATAATGGGGTAGTGATTATTTATAACTAATCAAACAGCATTTTTACTGCAGCTCTCTCAGTTATTTTGAGGAGCTCTCAGTTGAAGCTCATCCAGGATCCCTCCTGCATGTTGAAGAACTCATGTTTATTTAATATCACTCCAAAATATCTGAGGTGGAAGAGATGATTTATGATTCCCCACATTAGTATTACTTTGTTTTTTATTTACTTATACATTTCTTTCAAATCAGCACTGTTGGCTCAGTTTATGAGGCTGAATGGGCATGGAAATACT
The DNA here is from genome assembly GCA_035609425.1 of Epinephelus awoara. Lineage (NCBI taxonomy): Eukaryota > Metazoa > Chordata > Actinopteri > Perciformes > Serranidae > Epinephelus > Epinephelus awoara. Next base: position 29,291,854 of record CM069314.1, on the reverse strand, counting down.
TGTTTCTGACTGTCTGGTGAGTTTAAAAATGTATGAGGTGAACTTTAAATATAGCCGGTCCAAAATCTGTGCACAAGGCAATTAAGCTGCAGGTAACCATAGAAACAGTACTGATGAGTCATACTACTATGTGTGTATTTACATTCAACCATTCTATTGTTCGTATTAGGTTGCTATGATTATAGATTTTTCTCATTGTCAACAGGTCCATGAAATTACCAAAACCAACATGTTAGTCCTTCTCTCGATACTGATTTTTTTGGCTTTTTCTTCTTTAATTGATGGGACAGTTGAAGTGTGAAAGGGGGAGAGGATGGACGGGAAGGCATGCAGCAGGGGGCTGTGGGCTGGAATTGAACCCATGGCTGCTACGGCAAGGACATAGCCTTGGGACGCCTGCTCTACCTGCTGAGTTTTTGGGCACCCTGAAGACAAAGTAAAAATACTAAACAAACAAAAAACCTTCAGTTTGTGTTTGTATTATGTAGTTAGTGCTAAAAAGTGCAAATGCAGGTGTTGTTTGACTGAAGATGGTTCTTATCAGCCCTGGGTTATTTCAGTTGATTAACAGCTAGTGCCTGGCATCTTTTATGGTACCACCTCAGATGAAGTTCCAAGCAAGCAGAGCCAATACTACAAGGTGGAATTAAAACACTGCAGACTGTGGATTTGTCAGAGAGAATTGCCACTAAAGTGCACTGGACATCTTGCACGAACCTGTCTTTTTTAAATAGCCAAGCTACCAGCCAACAGCAACTGCAATTTTTTTTATTGGTTTACTGCAGATTCTAAAAAATGTCAGTCTGCAACACTGCACCATATACCTATGCCTCCACCGTTAGGCCCTTTAACAAAATGTATGAAGGGTATCAGTGTTCAGTAAAATCTTGGTTGTAGTCAACAGTCCCTGAATATATGTGCACCTAATCTTAATCTGTGTTAATCTCTACACATTCTTCACTGAGAGACACCATCGGGTAATGAAAGTAATGTAACCAGAATTATCTTGGCTGTGTTTTTATTTACCTCGCTCAGCATGTCAGTCATCTCTCTGGCAAAGATGGTCTCTGACGTGTCAGGCATAGTGGAGTAGAGGGAGCTGGACATCTCCTTCTTCATGACTTCTTTGTATCTGGTCTGGGGAATAACAGCATTAACAAGCAGAGAGGAGAATGAATGACATGAGTGGATTAAAATAGTTTTTGTGTTGCACATTGGTTGTACGGTCAGACCTGCACAACTCTTAGAAATCAGGCAAGTAGGAAGTTATTTTTTTACTCTTACCTCACTGAGCAGCTCTGCGGCTTCCTTAGCGTGCTGAGTCTCCATAGTGTGAGGCAGGATGGAGTACAGACATGTCTTCACCTCCTTCTTACCCGCCTCCTTGTACTTTGTCTGCAAATTGACATGAACACAGTCACTTTGCACGATGTGGTGGTTTGTGCAGGAAAGTTTGCATTTAATTAAGTTTATTGACACCTTGCCTGTAGATATAATTCACCATCCTGGGCATCCTGACTTTCAGAACACATGTCAATGCATATAAAATTTTGTCCTGTGAGTGCCTTGTACGGAAGCCAAAAACGGCCGTGCTTGCACTTTTAAGGGCATTATCATGAGATCATGAGTTAATTATTTCGCTATCTTGATATGATAAAGCTCCTCTCAGGATAATTTATGCTGATTCTTGAGAAGACAAATTGCAGATTTCTCATGTAAGAGGTCAAGGTGACATATCTTATCTCAAGATCATGTGTTAACAATAAAGCCTGAGCTTGAAAATGAGTGTCTGGTTAAATTGATCAGTCCTGATTTCAGTTTCAAGATCATTTGTCACAACTGTTAGGGAAAATTCATGTCTGAATAAATGAATGAATTACTGGGTGCTAATTAATCTCACATTTTCAGATTACATCAGTTGATACAGTTGTCAAGGTGCCATTAATGCATGCTGGCATGGAAGTCCTGATCTCTGATAAGAATGACAAGCTTTTGTTTTCTCGAGATAACTGGTTGATAACATTATTTAGAGATGATAAAGGATATTTTTTCAAATTAATAAAATAACTTGTGATCTCGACATAAAGGCATTGAAAATAATTAGTGAAAGCACAGCTGGCGGCTTCCATACTTTGTCCATAAACTAACCAGCGTACAATTGTACTCTCGGAACAACAAAAGAAAAACACTTTTTGGGATTATTGTGACCTGAAATGTCTAATTTTACAGCAGCTTTTCTGAAAAATTGTGCTGCATGTCGCAATCTTCATAGGCATTTTTTATAATGAAACTTTGGGGGCAAGTGAAAATTGCAAGTACTGTCTCGGATCAGCGCCAATTATAATGAGCATTCAGTCTTTCCCACAGAATTAGAATCTATATGTAATGGTACACCCTGTGTTTGACTCTGTCCAGGGCACAGAGCTCTGGTTGCGCAGTGGCAGTCTCATGATAAACAGAGAGAGAGAGAGGGGCTGAGCAAATCAATACGCTGCACGCAGCTCTGAAATGAAACGAGAGTTTATCCATTTGAAAAACTAAAATTTGCTGTAAAGTTTTGGCTATTGGGGAAAATTATTTATGGGGATTGGCTAAATTTGACTTATTTGCAGCAGTTGAGGCAACAAACCATCCTGGAGGGACTGGATACTTTGTTCAGTCTTGTTCTCTGTGTCCCCGGTTTAAATGCAATAACATTTAAAATCCCTGTACCTCGCTCTGTAGTTCAGTCAGCTGTTTGGCCAGCTGTGTCTCTGTCGTCTCTGGGAGCTGATGGTACAAACTGCTCTGAATCTTCTGCTTCAGACCTTCTTTATACTTCAGCTGCAGGAGACAGGAAGGAATATCATAAAAATGTAACAATTCAAAAAAAAAAATGTAAAAGCTTTTATATAAGTTACTATATACATTACCACCTCTTACATTTTACACAAATTTATTATTCCTACAATAAAATAAAAAAGGTGAGTGTCAGCCTTTCTTTGGCCTTGCTCCACATGTGAACACATGGACACTGCAGACAACGAAGGCAATGCATATTTAAATTGCCATAATGGCTAAAAACTGGAAAAAGAGGGCCCAAGATAAAAATTTCCTTTGAAGTAAAGTAGGGGAGACAGCAGGTCAACAGTAGATGCTACATCAAAGTGATAAACATCACCTGACAGTGGGTTAATTAAGCCAGATTTATTAGAGATGCAGCTCAGCATGGTATGTCAAATTGTTTTAGTCATATGTGTGTTATAAACACTTGGTTTGGGTTAGGCTCCTAATAAATGTATGTATGTATGTATGTATGTATGTGTATGGGTGTATAGAATATTTTGATGGAAATATATGGCAGCCATTCCCATGATCAATTAAGTTTCATAAGTTGTTGCAGCAATATTTGGGCTTATAAAATTTGCGACACAGATTTACTGCTGAATTTAAGCATTTTGACCACTTGAGTATTAATAAAAGTGGTAAAAAAAAAAATCCCTTTCAAAATACTATATTCAGATGCCAAACCTTGAGGAACACCTCAGGAAAAATCCACACTGTGATGTGATGTCAAGAACTTTTGACATTTAGAGGTTTCTGTAAGAACTGCATTTTTTGACAACTGGATGGCAAGCTCATCTGTTCTGCAAATTGCAGAGAAACCCCCTTGTTGTCAATACACCTATGAAAGCTACACATCCTGTGAATGTCCGAGGTCTCTAGTTTGTGGTCGTAAAGTTTAATGAGCCTGTAATTATACTAGAGGTCACTATAGGTCATTTTATACAGTGATGTCCATTTAAAAAATGGTTTCACTACAATGAAATGACTGCTATGGTGGCTAACATCATCAAACATAAATAAAACTGGGCAATTCCAAGACATGAAGGGAACAATATGCAAAAATATTCAAATCGAGCACGTAAAAATAACCCATTTATACTGCGTGCAAAAAAACTGCATGGGACTAGAATAAAGTGGGCATGTCTGCGAAGGAGAGAGTTGTGGGTACTTACAAAAAAAACATTGTCATTCTGCATTCAGATAGGTCAAGGGACTACTGCGAAAATGGCCATGCCAGTTTTTTCCTTGCCAAAACTGAGCCTAACTTTGGAGTGTTGTCTAGCCCCCTTACTAAGAAGCTAGCATGACCTGGTTGGAACCACTGAAATCCTCAGGTCTTCTATGTTCATATGATGATCATCAACACTCCAGCTTTAAACTCAGCCCAGTACAGCCTCTTAGAAATGTTGGCCAGGATCTCCGGCAGCTTGGCAGGTCTCAGAGGGCTAAAGCTATTTAGACAGTTTTCTGACATGTGTTTTAAAGCGGAGAAAAAGACTCTGCACTGCTCTCTGTTGCTCCTGAATTTAGCTTAAACTAAATTACACCATGTACCAATGTGTGCATACATTTTAAGTCATCAGCTGATTCAGATATCTTGATTTTCAGTGCAGTGGGCTTTAGGATGGGATTATAACACCCAGAAATATCATTTTGAGACTACAAGACTGACAGAGGAACATGTCACATCATGACAAAAACGATGGAGGAGAGGAAACAAGTTAACAAAACAGTCTGAATACCTCACTCTGCAGGTTTGACACCTCTTTAGCGTGTTGGGTGTCGATGGTCTCAGGCAGCAGAGAGTACAGGTTGATGTTCATTTCCTTCTTACCCTCCTCTTTATACTTTACCTGGAAAAAGACATATGTGCTGATTTTTGGTCTGGAAAATGTCTCATGAAGAGGGAGGAGGTTCTTTAAAAAACTGGGAGTCTACAGTAAAGTTCTCATTCTTGTTGTTACCTCGCTGAGGAGCTCAGAGACTTCTTTAGCGTGGGCTGTCTCTAAGGTCTCAGGCAGCAGGTGGAACAGACTGGAAGAGCGACCTTTCTTCAGAGCTGCCTTGTACTTCAGCTGCACACAAACAGGAGCAGAGAGAATTATCTATCTATAAAAAGACACTTGGATGGATGGATAGATGGGTGGATGCATGTTTGTTACAGTGTGTAGGTGTGGGAGGACCATGTGAGCTACAGGTTTTTACCTCACTCTGCAGCTCAGAAGCCTCTTTGGCGTGCAGTGTCTCCAGAGTCTCAGGCAGAGTGGAATACAGAGAGCTGGACACATCTTTCTTTCCCTGCTTGTACTTTGTCTAAAATTTATTCAATGAGATGATACTTGTTGATAATTCATTCAATACAATGTCAACAACAGAAACATTCAGCTCAAATTAAAACAAGAGCTCCACTGTATAGCTGTACATAACAATAATATGTTGGATTGTGTACAGTAGAGCTGCAATGATTGGTTTATTAATCGATTAGTCGATAGAAGATTAACTGGAAACTATTTTGATAATCAAATAATCATTCTAATTATATTTTAAGCATAAAAACCCAAAGAAACAAACACCGGTTTCATGCTTCTTAAATCTGACATTTGGGGACGTCACCTTGGTGCTGGGAAATTACAGACATTTAATTTACAATTGATTAATCAAGAAAGTAATGGGCAGATTAATCGATGATGAGGATAATCATTAACTGCCGCTCGAGTGTGCAATGAATAAAACCAAATGGGTTCCTCCAAATTTAACTGTTCCAAGTCTCAAAAATATTTGTTTTAATTATATAAAATTTGAAATCTTTATCGTTTACATTTTTCATGACATCAAACCCTATTTTCGATTTTATTTTATTAAGAGCAATCGCAATCAGTTATTTTACACAATGTAGTCACATCTTGGCACAGAAGTGCAGGGGTTTGTGGTTCGAAACCAGGGTGGGGTATTGAACCTCTGGGTGGAGGAGCCCTTCTGTGTGAAGTTTGCATGTTCTCCCCATGTCAGCGAGGATTGTTTTCGGATACTCCAGTTTCCTCTGACAGTCCAAAGACATGCACGTCAGGTTAACTGGTGACTGTGAACTGGCCGTGAGCATGAATGGTTGTCTGTCTCTATGTGTCTGTCCTGTAATAGTCTGGTGACCTGTCCAGAGTGTATCTCGCCTCTCACCCAATGTCAGCTGGGATAGGCTCCAGCACCCTCAGAACCAGCCAAAACATTAAAACTAGTGGTGGGTGTAGTGAGTAACATTGATTATTTTGTCACAATGCAATGTTCTGCTGGGAAACCTTTGGTCATGGCATTCAGGTGGATACCACTTGACACCCTCCACCCACCCAAACACCGCTGTGGGCTAAGTGACCCCCCCTCAGTCAGCCTGGTGAAGACAGTTTTGCTGGCCGCTGGCCTTTCAGCTCCCCCATGGCCGCTTCAGTGGACAAAGATGCCGAATGCAGGTTGGAGTCAGTCTGGACTGAAAACTACTATCTCCATGGCAACATAATTTACCTTAAATTTTATTTCTGTAAACATGTTCGTCTTTGTAGTTCATCTTTGATATGTTACAATCTAAGGTAATGTTTAATAATGGCCGACTGTTAATCTAATGAACCGTTTAAAACACCTGTAGCTATAGTGGATTGATTTGTTATACTCTATATCAGCACTCATGGAATACTCCTCATATCTCTGTTGTCTCTGAGTTTATTTTCAGTCCTGGTTTCTCTCTGTTTAGATCTGCAGAATGGATGCATGTTGATTCGTCACCTCGCTCTGCAGCTCAGAAACAGTTTTAGCAAACTGAGTCTCAGCGGTCTGTGGTAGCTGACTGTAGACACTCTGTGAAAGAGTCTTCATCCCATTCTCCTTGTACTTAGTCTGTAAAAAGACAGAAGATATTTGGAGTTACTTATCTGGACAGATCAGCTTCATAAAACTTTATTTGCAGGGGAACATTCAAGGTGAACAGGAATGCACTCAGTAATGCTGCTGCAGGAGAACAAAAACACTTTGCATCCACATATCAACATTTACCATTTTTAAAGCTAACATTGCTGCTTTTATATTCTCTATTTTCTTTGTGTGTTCTTAATAGTCTTCTCCTCACTGTCTGTGTTTAATATACATGTCTTTGTATCATCACAGATCAACACTGACGGTGAGCCGGGCCTCATTAGTGAGGACTGTTTCTGTGCAACATCACTCAAATGCAAATGCAACACAGATAACCTCTTTGATCCTTTTCTGATGATAATCACACTTTGTGATGACTAACTCATGATAAAAACATCAAATATGATGAGGCAGCTTTCTGCACAACACCTTCAGAGTGCTCAATTTGACATCAACCACATATCATTTTATCTCATCTGCTCTCACTTGCTTTGGTCAATTCACAGACATGATCAGGTTTTTTTCTATATTTTATTGTTTTTTGAGCTGTTTCTTATTATTTGTATTTCATGTTGTACAACTTTTTCATCATTTCACAGCTTTTATTGTTTATCATTCTTGACGGACAGCGCTGCTAGTTATTTATGTCTTTGGACTTCTTCATCATTTTATTGGGGTTGTTATTATGTATCCTTCTCCTGTGTGAACGTGAATTCAGGGCATTGCTGTAAAAGAACTCAGTCAGTTTTCCCTGATTAACAATGGTTGTTAATGATGATGATGATGATGATGATGATGATGATGACATGACAGGGTATCTATTTTACCAGATAATTTTCATTTTTGACAACACACACTTTAGTCACTTGATTATTAACAATTGGTTAAAGGGATAGTGCACCCAAAAGTGAAAATTCAGCCATTATCTACTCACCCACATGAACACACATGAACACAGTGCCCATGTCTCCCAGTCTCGCGCAAGCGCACACATGAACGTGGTCCACAGAGAAGCAGTTAGAGCTACAGGCTACAATGAGGCTAAAAACAGAGTTCAAATGACGTTTTCCCAAACAACATTTATGTCGTGGCTTCAGGACACTTGGATCACTACGGACGAGCAGTATGGAGATATTTTGTGGTTTTAGTTATGTGTTTTTGGACGTTTGAATCTGGGGCGCCTCAAGCCTCCATTAGGTGGAGCTGTGTTGCTACCCCTTCTCCCCTGGGATCTCTGCAAGTGATGTGAGGACTCTAAAACTTCACCTGAGCCTCCATCGGCATGATGGTGAGTGAATTTTCATTTTTTGGTGCACTATCCCTTTTAATTGTAGTCAACAGAAACTGAAGACATGCTGTGAGCTGTTTTTCAGTACATTCTAGCTGAGTTCATCTATGTGTGTTTTATGCTTATTTGTCTCTCAGTTGTATTAATAGTGTTTTATCACGTTTTATCCCTTACAGGCCAAACTTGGGACAAGGACCACAAATAAAAAATAAATAATCATATCCTGAAAATAAAAAAGTCATATATACAAATTCTAACTATCTAAATGTCCCTGTCAAAAATGTGAATAAAAAAATAAATAAATAAAATTAAGTCTATAAATCTGTTACTTTTTTGGTTCCAAGCCAACATTACTACAACATGCAACATGCTGCTTACTAGTGTAACAAATCAAGCAATTAATCAACAACATGTTTTTTCAGTCAGGAGCCACAGTGTGTTAAAGTTGTGTCGTCGAGATTGCAGTAAAATAAATCATTTAATTTGTCAATTCTTTCACCATCATTTAGTTTTCATTTACTAAAAAAACAAAATGTCAACACCTCACATCACTGGTTTTGTTTTCAGGATGCGAATTGGAAACAATTAATAAAAAATAAAACATTTTTAAATTAATAAATACATACAAATAAATTAGGAAAATAAATGCAAAAATAAATAAAATAAAAAATGTATTAACATAAATAAATCAAAGAGAAATTAAATAGATAAGTAAATAAATTGGGGTATTCGTACAAAGATTCGTATGAAGATAAAAAAGCTAATTAAAATAGAAATTACAATTTTTTCATATTTTATAAGTTAGATATTGCCTTCATTTGTTTATAATATTATTTGCTGTATATTTCATGGGATATACATTTATTTATCAAATCATTTATTTCTTAGTTCATATTTTATTTTCTCAGCTTCTGTCCTCCATACTTGTCACGTTTACTTTTACACAAATACAGGTTCTAAACTAATACCAAGACAAATTTGGGAGGATCATATTTAAGAGCTGCCTGTGATCATGCATCATGCACAGTTTAGTGTGACATCTCATTTAATTGAATTCCAGCTGTTACTGTTATTAATGTTTTGGAAAACTGGACATTGGATCAGAAGACACAGTCATATCTCCACAGTGACTTGAAGTCACATATTTATTCTGAATGTTGGTACCTCGCTCAGCATGTCAGTCATCTCTCTGGCGAAGCTGGTTTCTGAAGTGTCAGGCAGAGTGGAGTAAAGGGAGCTGGATCTGTCCTTTTTCCCACTCTCCTTGTACTTAATCTGAAAAAAGTATTTATTGTGAAACATTCATTGTCTCCACCAAGGCCTTTTGATTTACCCTGTATGTTCACAGTTATTAAACACACTTTATGCTCCGTACCTCACTGAGCAGCTCTGTGGTCTCTTTGGCGTGTTGTGTCTCCAGGGTTTCAGACAGAAGAGAGTACAGGCAGGTATTCACCTCCTTCTTTCCAGCTTCTTTATACTTTGTCTGCAGACAGCACAGAACACAGACTTATTCCTATTAAATATCAGACAATGACTGATGCATGTCTGAATGATCTCTATACTTTTTGCTTCCTAGTGATGCCTGCTTGTTTTTCAGGGTTTATGCTGCATTAATATGTTATATTTAAGACTTTTTAAAGCCCTTTTAATACCTGTTTCAGTATGTGTGACATAAAAGCAGTAGATATCACACTTTTTCAGTTATTTCCAAAAGTGTATAACAATAATTCCTGATGATATAATTGATCATGTTAACGTAACCTGGAAGAGTGGGAGAAAATTGACGGTGGATTAGCCATTGATCAATGATGAAGTGATTTAAAGTTTTAGCCAAAGTACACATGGCCATTATGTCTCGATGAGCATTCTAGCTGCTTTAACTGCAGCTTTGACACACACACAACTCACTGTCACACCAATCCTACTTTGAGTTTATATTTGAATAATGTCTCCTGATGGCCTGCAAGCACACACACACACACACACACACACACACACACACACACACACACACACACACACACACACACACACACACACACACACACACAGAAACAGTTTATAACTGATAAGCAAGAGAACGTATTTAGGAAGACTTTTAAAGACTTTCTGTCCTGCAGATACTACTGGTTTCTGAGAAACTGAATTTAATTTTACTCTGTAATAAAGAAACTTGAAACTCACTGTACCTATTAAATTGATAATGAACTCACTGTCCCCTTAAAAGCTTTTTAAATCAATAATTAAAAGGACCTTACAAATGAAGTGAAAAATTAATTTAAGTGACTTTAGAATATCTAAATTTAGACTAAGGAGTAAAGTCAGATTTAATTTTTGTCTTTTAACAATTTCCTGTTTGGTGGTGCTGCTGAGTTAAATTCATAACATAACACAAAAGATAGGTAGCAACATATAACATGGATAAAAGGTGTGATATTCTCCAGTCACATGGCAGCAACAAAGTCAATAAAATGATTGCTATTATATAAAATAACTGCAGCAATCTGTCTATAAAAGAGACATTTGGGGTTTTAGTGGCTGTAATCTTCCATGAGAGCTTTGGATGAGTAAAAAGAGACTCTTCAGAGAGTTTAAAGTAGCTCAAACTGATGCATGGAGAGCAGCTCTCCACAATGAAGAGTTTTACGCTCTCACAAATGAAGTGAATATTTAGCACAAAGCCTCTTCATCTGGGAACTTCACAGCTTTTGCAAATGTCTACTAATTTTATCTCATGGTGCTGCACTGTTGTTGTGACTCTTTTTCTTTCTTTTGAAATTGTCATGAACTGGTCTCTGCAACATATGAAGGATAAAAGCTGCAAAAATCAAAAATAAATACCTAAATAAATGACTTGACAAATCAACTGATATGTCATTAAATGCATTAAATTAAATGTAGACATTACTGAATTGATAAAATGTCACATACATTGATATTTCAATTTTAACTGCCTTCATTTTTATTTATCTTTGTCCTGTATATAAACATATATATAATTCCCTTTGCACTTTGTCCCCAATTTATTTCCCACAACTTACTAATTTCTGTAATATTTTTCAATACACTTCTTTATTAGTTTTAGAACATTTAATGGCATATAAGTTTATTTATCGTGTCATTTATTTATTCCTTATTAGTTTTGCAGTTTACATCCTCCAAATAACACTTAACACTCACTATACAAACTACTGTTACAATGCTCTTTTTTACACACTACTATTGTTGCTGAAAACAAGGAGCTTGCAGAGTTTTTTCCCTAAAAATATTAAACATTTAAAATCAGATTTAATATCCATAATTTATTAAGTCTTGGTCAGAACTGAGAACACTCTTCTTCTTTGGTGTCATTATTATTTTTCTCTACATGAGACCTAAATTTGACCTAAATTTGAATCTCAAACTCAACACACTGACAAAAAACACTATGTTAAAAAGCCTAAAGTGTTTGAGAAACACAATTTCTTGCTGTCTCTGACCACGTGTTGTTCAGCCATGTTTTAAAGAGGAGAAATGTGCTTTTGGTTGTGTACCTCGCTCTGCAGTTCAGTCAGCTGTTTGGCCAGCTGTGTCTCTGTGGTCTCTGGGAGCTGATGGTACAAACTGCTCTGAATCTTCTGCTTCAGACCTTCTTTATATTTTAGCTGCAGGAGACATCAGTGGATCCATGTTAGCTTGTTGTTGTGTATTAACAACAAAACTATCCAGGAAAAGATCTCCAGGAGAGTGAGTGTTCATGACAATCAGAAATATCAAAATTTCTATTTAATAAAGCAGCTACAATGAGTTTAAAGTGGTTATGAAACAGTCAAATTAAAACTGATGCCTCTACATGACCTACATAAGCAAACAAGACCATCAGCGAGAAGACTGGCTGTTTCTATATTTCTATATTTTCAAATTTATATTTGATTTTCTAAATTTCTTTTCAAAAATTTCAACTGCTATCAATTTTTAATCAATTTTTTCATATACCAGACTTGTGGATTCATAAACTGAACAAAAATATAAACACAACACTTTTGTTTTTGCTCCCATTTTTCATGAGCTGAACTCAAAGATCTAAAACATTTTCTATACACACAAAAGACCATTTCTCACAAATATTGTTCACAAATTGGTCTAAATCTGTGTTAGTGAGCACTTCTCCTTTGCCGAGATAATCCATCCCACCTCACAGGTGTGGCATATCAAGATGCTGATTAGACAGCATGATTACTGCACAGGTGTGCCTTAGGCTGGCCACAATAAAAGGCCACTCTGAAATGTGCAGTTTTATCACACAGCACAATGCCACAGATGTCCCAGAAGTTTTGAGGGAGCGTGCAATTGGCATGCTGACTGCAGGAATGTCCACCAGAGCTGTTGCCCGTGAATTGAATGTTCATTTCTCTACCATAAGCCGTCTCCAAAGGCGTTTCAGACAATTTGGCAGTACATCCAACCGGCCTCACAACCGCAGACCACGTGTAACCAACCAGCCCAGGACCTCCACATCCAGCATGTTCACTTCCAAGATCGTCTGAGACCAGCCACCCGGACAGCTGCTGCAACAATCGGTTTGCATAGCCAAAGAATTTCTGCACAAACTGTCAGAAACCGTCTCAGGGAAGCTCATCTGCATGCTCGTCGTCCTCATCGGGGTCTCGACCTGACTGCAGTTCGTCGTCGTAACCGACTTGAGTGGGTGCTCACATTCGATGGCGTCTGGCACATTGGAGAGGTGTTCTCTTCACGGATGAATCCCGGTTTTCACTGTTCAGGGCAGATGGCAGACAGCGTGTGTGGTGTCGGGTGGGTGAGTGGTTTGCTGATGTCAGCGTTGTGGATCAAGTGGCCCATGGCAGTGGGGTTATGGTATGGGCAGGCGTATGTTATCGACAACGAACACAGGTGCATTTTATTGATGCCATTTCGATTGCACAGAGATACCGTGACAAGATCCCGAGGCCCATTGTTGTGCCATTCATCCACGACCATCACCTCATGTTGCAGCATGATAAATCACGGCCCCATGTTGCAAGGATCTGTACACAATTCCTAGATGCTGAAAACATCCCAGTTCTTGCATGGCCAGCATACTCACCGGACATGTCAACCATTGAGCATGTTGGGGATGCTCTGGATCGGCGTATATGACAGCGTGTTCCAGTTCCTGCCAATATCCAGCAAGTTCGCACAGCCATTGAAGAGGAGTGGACCAACATTCCACAGGCCACAATCAACAACCTGATCAACTCTATGCGAAGGAGATGTGTTGCACTGCGTGAGGCAAATGGTGGTCACACCAGATAATGACTGGTTTTCTGACCCCCCCAGACCCCCCCAATAAAGCAAAACTGCACATTTCAGAGTGGCCTTTTATTGTGGCCAGCCTAAGGCACACCTGTGCAATAATCATGCTGTCTAATCAGCATCTTGATATGCCACACCTGTGAGGTGGGATGGATTATCTCGGCAAAGGAGAAGTGCTCACTAACACAGATTTAGACAGATTGGTGAACAATATTTGTGAGAAATGGTCTTTTGTGTGTATAGAAAATGTTTTAGATCTTTGAATTCAGCTCATGAAAAATGGGAGCAAAAACAAAAGTGTTGTGTTTATATTTTTGTTCAGTGTATATAAATATGCGCACCTAACTCGTGACTTGCCCAACTTTGTAAGTCTTCTTCAGACATTCACTCATATTCCACAAAACACTTCGTATTACTCTTCCGTATTGTCTGACCTCCCCTGATCAACATTCACTGAAATAGAGGACCATCTCTTTGGAACAACAGACTTCCATCACTGCAATCAACATCTACCATAGCATTATTCAAAAAACATCTGAAAAGGACTCTGATTTGCAAAGACTCTTAACACTTTAATTAATCTGTAATACATTTAACTTGTAAACCAAACCTTTTGTAACTGATGCATTTCTATAAATTTTGTGTTACTGCTTAGTATTGAAATTTGGATTAATCATGCAATCTTTGTTTTTATCTTTCTCGTTTTATGTATGATTATTGTTATTTAATAAGGGAAGTATCTCCATATGCCATTTTTGGTTTCTCAAAACAAAACTCAACTCAGCTCAACTTAGCCTACACTAAACTAAACTATGCTAAACTAAAATAAAGTTAACTTAACTTAACTTAACTTAACTTAACTAACTAAACCAAACCAAACTAAACTAAACTAAACTACGCTAAACTAAACTAAGCTCAACTGAACTGAACTAAACTACACAAGGAAATTATTTTTCATGCCTGTCCACTGGTTCAATTCCAGGAGACAGACCTATGTTTTACATTTTCCCCGGCAAAGTTTGGCAGTGACTTGTACATTAGTCAGCTAAAAGCAAGAGAGTTTTCTAAAAGTACTGAAAAACTAACTGTAGAGCAAAAAAAAAAAAAAAAAGAGTAAAGCACATGTACTCATTTAACAGATCGAGAGAGACAACTGCAGGATTTAGAAAGGATTCAAAACGATCCTGGACTGGCCCTCTTCCTCCACATTGGCCACTAAGATAAACACCACATGACAGTTCCTTGTAGTTGCTTTAATATTCACAATGTCACAAATGGTTGCTTTTAGACAAAAAAAGTAACTTAAGTCAGTACCTCACTCTGCAGGTTTGACACCTCTTTAGCATGTTGGGTGGCGATGGTCTCAGGCAGCAGAGAGTATAGATTGATGCTCATCTCCTTCTTACCCTCCTCTTTATACTTCACCTGTAATAATACAAAAATAATATGAGGGCATATTTATAACAAATTAAGAGACACAAAATATATCTTGTCATTACATTTTACACCAGAATAAAATGTCAAATTTATAATCTCAGGGTATTTTATCAGTTATGTTGCTCGCAGTAAGAAAAAGGAAAGATGCAGAAGAAATTCCTGCAAAAATAATTGTATTTTTTTCCCAGTAAGTATCAAAAAGCTAATTTTACCATTGCACACTACTGTTGAGCATATGGAGCTTAACAGAATAAATGATATATTTTCATTTGAAGAAAACAAAAAGCTGAGAGAGGTTGGTCAAGTCTAGTGACCAAACATTAGTTCACTTTCTGTCGAAGCCAGAACACCTCAATTCAGTTGGTACAAATCGGAATCTGTTTATCTAGTGTTATTAGAAAAGGCCAGATTTAAGTAATCATGGGAGTCTTTCTTCATGGTAGTAGATAAATTACAGCTCCCCAATATTTAAATATACTGACCTCTTGTTATGGTACCCTGATGTGGGCCTGTTTGATATGTCCATTATACGGTATTTCTATATAATGGGGTATGCACAATAATATGTATTCACACATTGTCTCTGTTGGGTGACCAGACTATGTGAGTCGTTCTGTTTCAGGAAGCTCAGGGTATACATTATAACTATACCTTTCCTTTAAAAAAACTACGGCATTGTTAATTTTCTCTCTTATCCTTCATTGTTTTGCTTTGTTTGAGTTTTACAGTAAATTGTATTTTTCTTTTATTTTCAATCAATTTTTACTTACTTTATTTTTACTTTACTTATTTTTTGTATCACTATCATCATCTCTCTATTTTATTTGATGTTATCTTAATTTTTCTTTACAATTATTGTTATTTATCTATTTTAAACTAAGTCTTTTTATTATCACTTTTACTGCCACTCTCTTTTCATATATAGAGGTAATTATCTATGTATATTTACTTGTCTGGAAATTAACTTACACACTAAACCATGGAATGATGTATTTCCTGAATATTTCAATGAGTGAAACTTTAAAAAAATATCATATTCATGTCTCTGTGGTGTTATTCTAGTTATTGTACCTCACTGAGCAGCTCAGAGACTTCCTTGGCATGAGCCGTCTCTAAAGTCTCCGGGAGTAGAGAATACAAACACGAGTTCACGCCCTTCTTACCCGCCTCCTTGTACCGCATCTGAGAATAAAAATACAATTCAACGTACGGTAGCTTTAAAAGTATGCATAGAAAAAAAATACAGTACAAACAACAAATGTTTTTACAGTCACTTCTTTACAAGATTTCTTTGAGCACTAATGGTGTTGTCAGTGAAACACTGCCTCACCTCGCTCTGCAGCTCAGCAACACTTTTAGCAAACTGAGTCTCAGAAGTCTCTGGGAGTTGAGAGTAGAAACTCTGGGAGAGGCTCATCCTGCCACCCTCCTTGTACTTACTCTGAGAGAGGGCAGAACTATCTGTCAGCAGGTTGCAATGAAGATACTGAGTGTCATTTATTGAAACACTTTGCTAAAATGTATTTCCAACTTAAAAAAATAATTTAGGGAAGAGTTCAACTCAATTTACTTAAATGTCATGATACACCAAATAACTTAAGATTTTTTTGTTCAAAAATGCAAAATCAACTAAAATATGTCACTTGGGGCTCTGAATATTGCCATTACTTTAGACATTGTTTAGTCAAAATGCCAATTTCCATCTGTTTTTGACCAAATCAAATGAACTCTGCAAGTACATAATGGAATGACCTTTAAACACAGGCCGAAATGATGACTTTACCATTGTTTACAGAGACAGGGTGCACAGTGAGCTCAGCTGTACCTCACTCTGCATCTCAGTCATCTCTCTGGCAAACTGGATCTCTGTGGTATCGGGGAGCTGAGAGTAAAGAGAGGAGGGGGCTCCTTTAACCAGCATTTTGGGGCGATAATTCACCTGAGAGAGAGAGTTGAAAGCAGCATTGTCACTACTATCAGTATCAGGTTGTGCTTGCAAGATTAAAGTGGACCTATCATGCTAATTTTCAGGTTCATACTTGTAATTTGGTTCTCTATTAGAACATGCTGAAATGGTTTTATGTTAAAAAATACTATTTTCTTCTATTTTCTTCATACTGTCTGTGCTGGAACACCTGTATTCACCCTCTGTCTGAAATATTCTTTTTCAGCACCTTACGCATCTCAGAGTCTCAGCATGGTCACTACAGCCACAGAACGACTGTAACAGAGTATAGAAGCACTTTCTTCCTTTAAAAATCACAAATTAAAGCTTCTAAATAAAAATCTTTACAAACTGACTTGTTAAAGTAGGAATATGAGCCACAATCAGGGAGAAATTGACTGTGTAGTGGCACTTTTTCCTGTTAAAAAAATCATCCAGAAAAAGCTTCACAACACAACTGGACATGTTCCAGCAGGAGCATGATCTGAAATCTAGGATGTTTCCCTGACATTAACATGTAGCAGTGTACTTCTCGACTGGGAATGACTGTTAAGTGTAGCGGCACTTTCTGACGTTAAACATCAACAGGAATATAATCTGAAATCAGGGAGAAATGAACAACATCAGCAACCAAGATGATATGTTTCTCTGACATTAGTGTGTAGCTACATGTAGCAGTGTATTTGATGCCAGGGAATCACTGTGTATATTGGCACTCTTTCATGTTAAAAATCACCATTAAAAGCTAGTAAAGACAGGCAGGAATCCCAGCAGGATGTCCCAACATGAATCTGATCCAAAATTGAGGAGAAATTCACAACATCAGCAAGAAGATTACATGTTCCCCTGATGTTAGCATGTAGCTACATGTAGCAGTGTACTTGCATCTGGGGAATGACTGTGTATATTAGTACTCTCTCTGGTTTAAAATCACAAATTAAAGCTTCAAAATACAACATGTTCCAGCAGGAAAATAATCCAAATCTGGGCGAAATTAACAGCATCAACAACCAAGATGATATGTTTGCTTGACATGAGCATGTAGCTATATGTAGCAGCATACGTAATGCAAACACTTGCAGTAGTGTGGCTGAAGCAGACAACCGGAAATCCATCTCAAGCTGACATCAGCTTGAGAAAGAAACATTGGCAACTGAGCATTCAGAACGTTCTGAAGCCTGAGGGTTTTGCTCACTGGGATAACTTTTACATACCTATTCCTCATTATATGAAACTTAATATGAACATCCGGCATTATTACACTAAATATATGACAGAAAATAAAGAAAAGCATAATCCCAATTTTATTTTACACTTCTCATAAATCCTGTGGCCACTATTATCACATGTGTGTACCTCACTCTGCAGCTGCGACACCTCCAGAGCGTGTTGTATTTCTGGGGTTTCGGGGAGTTGAGAATAGAGGGAAATGGAGGCCTTTCTCCTCCCATCTTCTTTGTACTTTTTCTGAAAAAGAATATTAAATCTCTCTCAGGTCAAGAGGTTTTCAACAAGACTGTATTTAGCCTCATGTGTTCCACTGGTGGAATGTAACTAAGTACATTTACTCAAGTACATTATCAAGTTAAGTGAATGCAGGACTTTTACTTGTAGTGGAGTATTTTTCACAGTATGGAATCAGTAGCTTTACCTCAGTAAAGGATCTGAATACTTCCTCCACCACTGCTGTGTTCATGATACAAGTGAAATGACATTGACTCAAAAACCTTAAGTGACAAAGTATAAGTAATGACTGAAAGATGGCTTTGCAACACTGCTGGTAATTAGTGGTGAAGTCTTGATTTCTCCTGATATCTAAACTTGAAATAACATTTCTGTGTTTGTCTTCTGTGTTTTATTCATTTGAGGTGGTATGCCTCTCAGCCAGACTTCCAGCTTAATCAAACCTTTAGCTGCCGCATAAAATAAACCGTATGTGTTGATGCCCAGACTGTTCACTGATGAAATATGTTGAAACACAGCTGCTGTGATGCTCTGAGTGTACATCCCTTTTGAATACCTCGCTCTGAAACTCGTGGACGGTCTTGGCCAGCTGCATCTCGGCAGTTTCAGGAAGCTGAGAGTACAAACTGCTGCTCCTCTCCTTCCTTCCTTCCTCCTTGTACTTATTCTGAGGAGCAGAGAGAGTTTCAGGTCAAGAAGAAGATCTGAAAAGAGTGGAGCTGTTTGCTTTGAGCTAAATTAACAATAACAAAAGAGGGACATCCATACCTTTACTCTGTCACTGCCATGCATTTTTATTATTGCATCATACATTTGGTTGTGTGTGTGTGTGTGCATGCGTGTGTGTATCTGTCTGTCCGCAGCTTATCTCACCTACTACTGAAGCAATCAGCCTAATATTTTGTGTGCACATGTATGACAGTGTGCTCAAGGATCTTTCGTGGTTGCAGTGATTCAAAGTTGTTGAAAAAACATTTTTATTGTTTGCGTCCATACCATCATTAACTGCTGAGTCCTCATTCCTCCTAACCAGCCAGTAGGGGCTGAATGTCATCAACGAAATCATGTAGCAAGGGCACAGAGCGAAAGGCATTCCTAGCAATTGACCCACCTAAAAACAACAAGCCTTAAAGTTTGTTGCAGGACACATTTTGGCCTTCATCATGGCTCAAAAACTGTAATCCATAGAAATGTTTGGTCTCAACAATTCCAGGAAGAATTCCACAGGGTGCAGCTTTGCCATGTGTATTGTCCAGAGTGGACTTGATCAGCTCCTGGGAGGCGAGTTGTGGCTGAAACACAGCTGCCATGCGGAGATCTGCACTCTACTGAGTACACTTTTCTAGTTTCACTTTGACCTCTGAACTCTGGGTTCTGTTATTTAAATACTGTTTCTACTCATCTTGAAAATATTCTTTGATTGCTCATCAACTTTATCACTTCTGTACACAGAAGACCGATACAAAAGAAAATTTGTTTGCATTTGTTGGTAGTTGGTAGGAGTGCCCTTGTTCAGTTTGTCTTGGTAACTTTAAGCCTTGTCAGGTTTCTTTCTTATGTTTTTGCTTCCCTTTTTGCGGTCAGTCAGGGACCTGAGTACTGCCCTTCTGTTTGCTTCTGTAGGGCAACTGAGTTTTCATTTGCGAGTTAGTGTGGATTTTTTGTTTATCATTTTGGCATTTGGAGACCCTTTCACTTTATTTGCTTCCAATTCTGCAAGGTTGTCAGCATAGTAGCTGACAACACTGCTAATGATCCATTCCTCCATCCATCTAGTCAGCATAGTCCATCCATCCACCCATCCATCCATCCACCCATCATGTCTGACCTCACTCAGTATCTCCGTCAGTTCTTTGACAAACTGGGTCTCTGTGGTTTCTGGCACAGAGAATAAAGAGACGAGGAAATCTCTGTCTTCACATTTCCTTTGTATTTAATCTAAAACAAAAACAAACACATCATCAGTGCATATCGTATTGTATCATATTATATTGCATCATATTGTATCGTATCAAATCATATAATACTTTCAAATATAGACCTATCAGCCAAAATATTACAACCACTGGCAGAATACAATGCAATGTTCTGCTGGTAAACCTTGGGTCCTGACATTTCTGTGGATGCTGCCTGACACCCTCAACCCACCCAAACACCGTTGTAGACCCCATCTCATGGCAATGGCAGTCCCTGATGGCAGTGGCTCCTCCAGCAGGACAATTCACCACGTCACCTATGTCACACTGCAAAAACTGCTCAGGAATGGCCTGAGGAACTTGACAAAGACCTCAAGGTATCAACCTGGCCTCCAGATTCCCCAGATCCCAATCGAGCATTTGCGGGATGTACTGGAACCCCACCTCACAACCTATACGATTCAAAGGCTCCATCATCAACGCCCCAGTGCCCGATACCATAACACCCCCAGAGGTATCAGAGTATCTGCCATCAGGGGGTGCAGTTACCATGATTTGGGATCCACAATGCTGTTTGGGTGGGTAGAGCGTATCAAATGCCATACAAGGGACCGAAGGCTTCCCAGCAAAACATTGCATTGTGATGAGATGATCGATGTTATTCACTTCGCTTTTCAGTGGTTTTGATATTTTGGCTGATCAGTGTATTTCATAGTGTGCTGCAGGTTTTATGGAGTGATAATGTAAATGATCCATGCTCTCAACATCGTCTGAACTTCACATTGACCACATGTTGGTGTACTGAAGAGTAACTGTACCTCACTCTGCAGCTCTGAAGCCTCTCTGGCATGTTGAGTCTGAGGAGTCTCCGGTAGGATGGAGTACAGTGACATTGATGCTTCCTTCTTTCCCTCACCTTTGTATTTCGACTGAAACAATTACACAAAAAAGAACAGAATGGTGGATCAATATGAGTGTGTGTGTGCTCTTGTACCTTCATCTTTGTGAGGACATTTGTTGAGATGCTTGTTTTTTTTTGATAGTGAGGGTATTTGGATTTCTCCTCATTCTTCAAAAGGCTCTTTGAAGGTGAAGATTTGGTTTAAAAATGTATGTATGTATCAGTGAGGGACAACCATGTATGTTTTGTGTGTGTGTGTGTGGTTGTGCGTGTGTGTGTGTGTGTGTGTGTGTGTGTGTGTGTGTGTGTGTGTGTGTGTGTGTGTGTGTGTGTGTGTGTGTGTGAGAAGACCTCAGATATCACAGCGCTGATGTTCTTGGCGTGGATGAGTTCGGCTCCAGGAACAAACAGACTCTGACCCCTCATCTTCTCAAAGTCCTCCTTATACTTTACCTGCAGGGAGGAAGGGCAGACATGAGAGAGTGGGTGTGCGTGTGTGTGTTTTTGTGTGTGTTATGTGACTATATTGCATGCGAGCTGAACTCCTGCTGCACTGTGCTCCACTCCCAGGAGGAATGATGCGCTAGTTGTTTTGCAGTGTTTTATTCCCTCAGAGGAGCTTGGCTGTGTGCAGCATGAATGAATTATTTTTAAAAATGTCCTGCTATATCACTTCTGAAACATTTAAGGAATGAACAAATTCACACAAAGAAACAATAAAAAAATTTCCCCCCCAAAAAAAGAACTAGCCAGAATGTACTTATAACTGTATTAACAATAAATTTAAGTGTCTCTTTTTAGATGAAAATATGATTAAATGATGACTATGTTTAAACAGTGGCGCAAGGTGGTGAACCCCGCGCAGAGATAGTTTCGAGCAGCGCAACCCGAGGCGTGCTCAGGGCCGAATTCACAAAAGGATTGCATTGCTTTTGCGGCCGCTAAACTGGTAAAAATGGAGCAAACAGATAGCGTGTAACTCACAAAGCACGCGCAGAGGGTGAAATGCTCCACTAAATGCGCTGCCAAGCAGATTGCGTGTCGGTGCTCCGGTGTTATTTGCACGTATTTAAATGAGGTAATATGCATATATTCGGCCCCTTTCTATGCAAATGAGCCTCATTGATAAACGTCTAATTCACTAACACCAGTGCTAACAGCCACACGCAGTTTGAGTGAAGTAAATAACGTCTTTAGAAAGCTGGTGCAAACTGGGCGCTCCTCTGTGGAAGCCTCTCGCCCAGACTTTCCAGTGATCGCCTGTTAAATTAGCCTAGTTCCAGACCATAGACCCCGCCCACTCAAGTGGGCCAGACCAGTGATGCAAGCAGTGAGTAGGCTTGCATCACTGGTCTGGCATACTGCAATGAATTTGCAATTTATCTCGTCCAAGCGATGGACGGACCAATGAACGCCGGGGGTGGGGGCGGGAGTGGGTCTAGCGATTAGCCAATCAGCGCCACGCTAATGGCAACCGCTGCAGATCCTACAGACCACATTAACGATGCTATCGAGGTATTTCGCCACGACTCGCGTTAATGGAGGACCACATTAAGGAAACTGCTGAACTGGATTTAACGGCAATGCAGCTGGACGTGCACGACGACGGAGACATTTTAAAGGGGCAATGCCCGCTTGTTTTCGGCACCCCCGAGGCATGGATACTAATGACGTAAGATTCTGGGTGAGTCTTTGATTTCTACTGATTGGTTAGGGAAAAATCAAATCCCCCCCCCCCCCCTTGTAAATCGCCTTCAGTGGAGGCGATGTCAGACTGAAGGTTCTGGGAGCTTCAGTCTGCCACTCAGGCTACTGTTAAATCAGTCTGTAAATAATATTTTGACATTATTATTATAATCATTATTACTTTAATGGCATCCGAAGATATTGATACATTGAACAGGTGACAGTCTGCGGTCGTTCTCAAAACGCACTTCTGTCACACACTTCAAAAGTAACTTTCAATAATTTATTTTACAAAACTGGGGAAACAAACGTGAAAAAAAAAACGGTTCCATAATTCATATTAAATTCAAAAGATAACGAAAAAACAGCTACAAGTTAGAGGGAATAGTGAGTGGTCAAACTTGGTCAAATCCACAGCCTCAACCCATCCGTCACTGTTAGACTGACTCACCAGCAGACATCACTACATGAGGGTATACAGTATTCAGTACTTTGCCAAACAAAGTCTGCCGTTCTGCCACAGTGTTCTTGGCACAAAGCCAGCATTTATACTTTGCCATGTGGCTAATTGCAATCAGGGGCAAATCAGGGACAAACTGCACTCAGCTGCCAAACTTTGTGGGCGTGTTTGCGCTGGTATATCATTAGTGCGATATCCTTTGTGAATGGGACGTTAAGATGGAGCAAACTGTGGGTGCAAGTGAAGTGCAATTCAAGGTGCTATCAGTGGCCGCAGTTCATTCTTTGTGAATTCAGCCCTCAGTTTGGTAGTTTGGCAGACCGAGGTGCGCTGAGATGGGTGTGGCGGCGCAGCAGGGGGAGGTGTCGACATATCCAGCTTGGCGCAGTGACAGTTTCGTGCCAAAAGGCTTCAACTATCTGAAATCAGCACATAAATGTATCTCTATATCGACTGTCCCGTCACATCTGATGTCAGATCAAAGGGGATTGGCACCGTTTGGCACGTTTGGCACGCGTAATGGAAACCCAACCTGATTTGATTAACACAGCTGCAAACTAATGAGTTCACATCCCTCTCAGCCAACCACAAACAGCCACAGCATCAGATAGGGAGTATATACTCAGCATCTGTCATCTTAGAAAAGTCAAAAGAAAAGAAACAGAGTGAGACTGCGAGAGAGAAAGAGAGAGCGGGCGTGCACGAGAGAAACTTGCGCAGGTAGTAGGGACGGAGGTGGGAAGGAGGAGTAGCCATGCCAGCAGGTGTTCCAAAGTGCTGCACCTCTGCCTTGCCCGGTCTGCGAAACTAGAGGCCTGATTGTTCACCGTCTTTATATATTCATCAGGCTCAGAAATCATCTTTGCAGCAACAGTAAGAATTTGAAACAAAAGCGGAAAAGGGCATTTTAATAATCAGTAATGGAAAAAGTATGTATACATATCTTGTCTCCTTCTCCCTCACAAAACCTGATAATAATAATAAACAATAATCCTTACAGATAACATCTGGAAGATGGAATTTGTCATGTTTTGCATTTTATTTTTAGTTTGTCACATGTTGACAAATCACTCAATTATAATTATAATGTTTGATTTATCATTATGATCATTCTTAAAGTACTGGTACTAATAAAATGGGGTATAATACCAGTTTTAATGACAGGGTATTGAGATCCCTTCTAGTATGGGAATACTGTGCAAGACTAATATGCCCGTGTCCATCTGACATTGCTACACAGAATGCTATGGTTACTCCAAAGATTTAGGCTTTATATAGCCCGGGCTACTATATCTCATTATCTTGAGAAAACAAAGTTTGGTTATATCTCAAGAGAATTGTCTCATTATCTCGGGAATACATTTGCTGTTTTCTTTTGAGAAAACAAAATTGAATTGTCACAAAATGTTTCAATCCTTTGTTATTTAGAGCTTTTGTAATTTTCCATATATTGCAATACTTTATGGGACAGACAACAGCACTGATGGACTTTATTTCAAACATGTGCCACAGTTTGGTGCTTGGCCGCGTGTGATTGAACGTTTGGTCAAACAACAGACCGGCAGATTTTCTGGAGAGACCCAGGAGAGAAAAATGGAATTAATCCACCGATGACAGGCTGTCTGCCCCAATCTGTGAGAGGACACCAGAGTGGGCACGAAGACTGAAGTAATGGTACCAAAAACTGGATCTCTGGCTTCGAACCAGCAAGCTTGTGATAGTCCAGGAAGTGGTCAAGGTCAGCGTTGACACAACTATGTATTTCTAAATGTCCTCGTGTGGACATTGTTTATTATTGTGTAATTTTTTCTGCATGTGCTGTCAAAGCTCTCTCTCAATTCAGGCTGCCAGGAGCACAACTTTGAAGCAGCGTACGTCTCTATGGTAACAGCAAAATCACTAAACTGGCTTTAGGATTGTGGTGAGTGCAGAGCTGCACCAGGAAGATGAAGAGCGTTTTACATCCCACCACAAAACTGTGCCTGTGCAGCAGATTGTGAGTGAAGTCTTGTGCTCTCTGAGGGTTAAACTTGTGGAAAAGGTGCATGTGATGATTAATAAAGATGTTTGACAGACAGGTGGCACAGCGGCAGCAGCTGAGGAAGAAGTGAAGATGATTTTATAAAGTGGGTTGACTTGCTTCCACTGTAGCTGATGAGTCATTCTGCTGGTGCAAACAGCCAAGCTGCCAAGTTTGACTCACACCAGGGAATCAATATCTCACCCTCCCACATCCTACAACAGCATTCACCCTCATTCACCGATTCACTGCCAGATATACTCTTTAAACTGCTGCTGCACAAGGCAAAAAGAAGGCTCTCTCATTTGAGTGTAAATTCCCCCTCTAGGTCAAATAAAGGGCAGTCACTGCATCTTTGGAGGGATTGTTACCAATGGCAACCCTGCGTTCAGTTCATATGTGAAGCGGCAGAGTAAGAGGATGACGCGTTGAAGAGTTCATACCCAGAAATGTTTCTATTCATGAGTTGAAAATCAAGCAGAAACTGCAGCAGATATTACACGCTGAGATAATTGGGTCATATAGCTCTGATGAATACTGCGTCAACTTTTGACCACGTGTGCCGATATATGCGTCACTGCGCTAGTGCAGAGGATTTATTCTTAAACATCAAAAATTAAAATGAGTTCAGACAGAGGCGTGTTGTGTTTGTGTCCTAGTACTCCATGTATCTTTCAGTACCCTAATAAAAAGTGATTGAAACAACATAGCGACATACAATAACTAAAATAAAGTATACTGTATCGTATCATATCATATCGTATCGTATTGTAGTGTATTGTATCTTATCTTACCTTATTTTAACTTATCTTGACTATCTTAACTAATCTTGACTATCCTTCTGCAATATAAGGCCACAAAATGCCTTTTTTTGCCATTATTTACAATTTGGGAATGTAAGTAAATTTACTCAAGTACTGTATTTAAGTACTTACTTACTTCACTCACAATCTGACCATTTGTACTGTACATCATTTATTCACCATATGTTGCTTTGAATTTGGGATTGTTGCATCCTTTACAGTGAACTGTGTTTAATGACAAAATCATATAAAAATTATATAAATTATATAAAAACAACAGTTTATCAAACCGACACACAACCTGCACAGTATAATCCAAGTCTCATGTATCCAGGTGTATGCTTAGTAATTCCCAAAAACATGAATCTTTGCTAAAAAAGTACAATGTAAAACACTTCTGCCTATGAGTAGCGTGCCCTGAACGTGCTTGAGCACGCACGTACATATAAGCTCCGCTTAAGCAGAGTCAAAACACATGAACGTATGGGATGGTTTGCACTGACATGTTTTAAAACTGCAGTGTTTTAGCGAAAATACATGGGTGTGGGAAGCACTGAGCATGTGACTGGATAAATGAGACGTGGAGTATACTTGTGTGCGAGTTTGTAAACAAATGTTTTGAAATAGTATTGCTGTAGGAGTGGGGGAAAATTCGATACAGCACAGTATTGTGATATTTTGTGTGGCAATACTGTATCATCACACAGTGCCAAATCTCAACTTATTTTACAAATTATTAATATTACAAATACAAATTAGACTTTAGGTAGCCTACAAGAATCACATAACCATTGCTTTCTCAGTCCACTACATACATTTTGCCTCAAAAAAATAGAAAGAAAAAAAAAAAAAAATTGCTGAAGTGAGATGAACAGACTGAAAACTTATTTTACTTATCTTATTAGATAAAACCGAAGTTTTTCTCTGTGAACATAATTTACAGTTGAAAAAGGTAATAAACTGCAATATAATTTATCACAATACTCAGCATCTCCCAACATATTTAAAACTGCAATAATATTTTATTATGACGTAAGGATCGTGATAATATTATATCGGGGATCCTCTGGTGATTGTAACTCCTATTTTGCTGTCAATAAAAGTGGTCCCCAATTACTTCATAAAGAATGCTTACGCTTTGGGATTCTTCATTCACTGTGGAGGCATGTGAGAAAAACAAAGTTTTCTCCATAATAATGGTCATGCTGCAGGTGAAGTTCAGTTGTAAGGTGCATTTTATGTCACTTTGTACTTCTACTCCACTACATTTTGAGGCAAATAGTGTACTATTTTGTATTATTTTTTTATGACTATTGTTTATTTGACGGCTTTAGTTACTTTGCCGTTTCTGATTAATAATACAAAATATAAATCAACTACTCAGTACCTTCAGGATTTTGCAGGCTTTTTTGTGGATTGTTGCAGCCTAAAATGCCTGATTTTACAGCACCTTTTCTAAAAAACGTGCTTTGCATGTTGCAGTGTTTTAAGGTGTTTTTTTTTTCTCACAAGAAAATTGTTGGAACAATGGAAAATTGCAAACATAATGGCGTTTTATTTAATGTATTAAAAATTAAGGGTCGCTTGTTTAAGTAAGAATAAAACCGCACTGTTCTGAGTTTGCAATTCTACACTACAATACACTAACATTACCACTAGCCTGCATATTTTTTCTTAAGATCTCTTTACCTCAATTCTGTCAGTATGTGCAATAGATGTGGATGCATGGTCATGGTAATTTATTTTGTCTGTTGTCAATTTCAGTCATTCTGCAGGTGCATGTTGCGGGAGAAAAGTGTTGATGACTTTCTTTGTGTTTAACCACAATTTGCACACAGTAGTGCAAACAGTTTCCCCCCACTTTCATGTAGAACATCAGGGAATCACCTTGCACATCCTTCAGTAGTAATTTTTGTTGTCTGCATGTTCACAACCAAGAACAAGAAGGTGGGTTGGTGGCATTGTGAGAACTGCTGTTACTGATGAAGCTCTCTGGGAAACTGCAATGATTGGTCAAATATGTGGAAAAGTTGTGGAAATTGTACATTTGAGATTTGTTGAATTTGCGTTAATTGCTATTGCTGCATCGCAACATCCTGCAGTGGCTGACTGAAACTACCCAGCAGTACTTAATGTAATTAAAATGAGTTCCCCCTTTATCAGCTGTAACTTTTAAGTAATGAACACATTAATGCATCAATAATTATAATGAAATAAATATAAAATATATGAAACTGAAATGAACCATTCTGCATCATGAGTGGTTTTACTGTTTGTACTTTGAATGTAGAACTTCGGCTTGTAATTGAGTATTTTTAGACTGTGGTATTTCTACTTTTAAATAGGTTAAGATTTGATCTATTACTCATAATCAGTTATTTCTTCATGAGCTCTTTGTGACACCTGAGAAGATAAATACACACATATCATGCTGTAAGGCTGTTGGTCCATATTACATCATGTATACAGCTCTCACTACAGGTGTAACAGAATCCTTGAATAACAAACTGACATTGAATGAACTTACATCACTGATGAGCAGGCTGCACCTCCTGTTGAATGCTGGGTCTGGTAGAGGGGGCTTCTCATCAGAGGAGGCCTGCAAACACAAAAGTGCACCTCTGAGGCCAGTAACCACAACGATATTATTTAGACAAAAGTCAGCTATAGCCACTATTTTGTGCTGTTAATCTATGTATTTACATGCATGTATCATTTTCATACTAAATAGATGAGTATCAAGTGTTTCCTGAAAGACCTTCAGCCAGACCTTGTCATGGCCTTTAACCCCTTTTAATCTGCTGGGAAAACGGCATCCTCAGCTAATATCATGGTCTTTCAGAGGCTGTTGCAGACTGAGTTTTAAAGCTGAAGATACTGGTATCATATAAAACGAGAAGATCGACGGAATCCATTGGTGCCATCCATGTCATGCAAGCTTTTCGGGTAGGTGGTTAAATAATGCCACGAAGTTAGGCTAAAAAAACTGGCATGACCATTTTAACAGGGGTCACCTGACCTCTCACCTTGAGATATCTGAATGAAAGTCAGTTCTATAGGAAGCCATTTTTTTCAGAAATGCTCACTTCATGCTAGTCCCATGCAGCTTTTGGCAAAAACCAAGCAGTTCCTCCCAAAGCAGTACATGTGGTTTTTTGCCTATTCTAAAAAATTGTGTTTTTGAATATTTCTGCATACTGGGGTCCCTAAACAGTCTTGGAATTGCATAAATTTGGTCTGACTGGAAAGCTGAGACTCCCCATAGCCCCATGAAACTTTTCAACCACAAACTAAAGACATAGATTTTAGATGGTGGATGGCTTTCATGGGTATATTGATAATGAGGGGGTTTCTGCAACAGAAGTGCTCATCATTCCAATCTCCAAAAATGAAGTTCTTACAGAAATCTCCAAATGTCAAAGGTTTTTGATACCAAATCAGATCAATGTGGTATTTTATTACTGGTATAGTGGTTTTCTTCTTTGTTCTGGCGCAGAGAATGACCAACTTCCTCATGGCAAATGAATACATTGGCACAAGCTGCCAGAAGGCTTGAATCCCAGGACTCCCAGGATGCATCGAGCACTCTTCCATGATTTGGGAGCAAATCAAGCGTGCAAAGAGAGAGAAGAGAGACCTGCATGTGGTGTGGTTAGCCGTGCAAAGGCATATGGCTCAGTGTTGCACAAGCTGATAGACTTCGCCTTGCAATTTTTTCATGTCCCAGATTGTATTCAGAACATCATCACAAGACTTCAACAACCTGCACATATGCTTCACTCTGGAAGGCTTCACAACAGGATGGCAACAGCTGGAATGTGGATTTGCCATAGGATGCACTATCTCCCCCATCCTATTTGTGTTAGCCTTTGAAATAATCCTCAGAGGACAAAGGCAGGTAGTGGGCAGCATCAAGCTAACAACAGGTGAGAGGGTCCCACCACTGAGGAGGTACATGGATGACATGACTAGCATCCCTCAGAGGGGACCAAGCACGACCAGGCTCCTCAAGCGCATGGACGAGCTGCTCACACGGGCAAGAATTAGCAAACAGCTACATCCGAAAGTGGTTCGGCTTTCTCCGCTGCTTTTCAGACACAGGCCTCTGCGGCCAAAACAGGACTCAGCTGACCCACTCATAAAGAGTACAAAAGTCCCCACCCATAGAGGCTGCAAGTGGAGGGTACAGGCTAAGGTAGACCGTGCCATCTCCAGTCAACAACATTGGGAGGTGATGGGGTCAATCCAGGTTGGTTGTGCTGGCCTGGCCTGGGGAGCACCACAGTAATTCTTGTCAAAGCCACTAAGAAATAACAGATGACCATGGTGGTGGACGAACTTCACCACTGAGAACAGGTGCATTACCTGGGCAGACATCTGGCGGATGCCACACTCAAGGCATAGCTTCCAGTTAAGAGCAGCCTATGACACCCTCCCATGCCCCCCAAATCTCACCCAGTGGTTTGGAAATGAGGTAGGCCACCCCCTGTGTGGCAACATCAAGGCAAGCCTTCAACACATCTTATCAGGATGCAAAGTAGGGCTGACCCAGGGATGCTTCAGGTGGTGCCATGATCAAGTCTTGATGAAGCTGGCTGATGTCCTGAAACTGTAGGGTAGCAGCAAACCGCACACCGGCAACAGCACAGCCTGCCCTAACAGGCTTCATCAAGCCTGGCAGCACACTCCAAGCTCCTGCTCAGAAGATGAACACCATGCTCATGCCGGGCAAAGAGTGGCAGATGGTGGTGGACCTCAAAAAGCAGCTGGTCTTCCCAAGAGAGATCATAACAACTGCTCTCTGGCCAGATATTGTCATGTGGTCTGCAGGGGAAAAGAGGGTCCTTCTCGTTGAGCTTACCATCCCCTGGGAGGAGGGCATGACAGCAGCCCATGAAAGGAAGCACCTCAAGTACTCCGAGCTGGCAGCGGAGTGCCAAGAGGCTGGCTGGAAAGCCAGGGTTTCACAATCACAATCAGCACAGTTTTAAGATTAGTGTCACCAATTCGGTATCTGACCAAATGTCTCCCCTTCTGTGCCTGGGACATGACGCTGAGTAATGGCCCAAAAAGTGTTTTGTGCAGAACATCATGATGCCACAATAAAGTTTACCTTTGACCTTTTGGACAAAAAATGTAATCACTTCATCATTATCCTATTAGACATTTTGTGTGAAATTTTGTCATAATTAGCAAATTAATTCCTGAGTCATGGCCAAAACCATGTTTTGTGAGGTCAAAGTTACCTTGACCTTTGACCACCAAATTCTATTCAGTGAGAAAATTCCATTAAGGCTTTCTTGAGATATCACATTCATGAGAATAAGACAGACAAGGTCACAGTGACCTTGACCTAAAATTAAAAAAAATCCTTAAATTTAGCACCAAATCTGTGAAAAAATATTATAAATCCTGA
Organism: Epinephelus awoara; assembly: GCA_035609425.1. Lineage (NCBI taxonomy): Eukaryota > Metazoa > Chordata > Actinopteri > Perciformes > Serranidae > Epinephelus > Epinephelus awoara. The sequence goes on along the minus strand of CM069314.1, from coordinate 29,260,497 downwards.
AACTGCTGCAACCTATGAAACATAATAGAGCATGCAAATGGCCATCATATACATCTATCATAATGTTCTAAACCCTTATACACTGTAAACTGCTATCTCCCACCCTTTAAACAACACAAATGAGTGGAGAGAAGGGTGGAATAGAAGAGGTTAAACTGGTATAAGATTCCACATCTCTCTGTTGTACCTCAGTCTAATGATGGTAATTAAAGGACAGGTCGTTCTGACCCCACTAATAATACTAAGACAGAGCAACCTGTGAGTCAACCTCAGGAAACTCTTCTAATTCATGCACCATCAATCCCTCACTTCTTTCAACAGGCCCTGATTCAGTCCTAAAATCCCACTATCAAAGGCTAATAATAATGGCAAATTTTCATTTGTAGTTCCACTAATCCTCTCTGAGCCTGTACGAAAACCTGCAGTGCCAGGCAATGCCCCACGCCAAGGTCAATACAAAGACTCACAGTCAGAGCTGAGAGGGGGGTTCTCTGCAGAGGAACTAAATCTGCCTCTCAGCAGACCTCATCAAAGAAAAGCTAAAACCTCAAAGACGTTTAGCAGTGCTCAGGATTTAGCTACAGTTTGGGAGCATTGTGTGTATTGACGTAGTGAACAGGGAAATTACTGCATAGAAAGAATTACATAATTAAAAATACCAAGGGGTCCGACTGCTGGAAACTTTGACTTCTTATGAGATCCTCTACAGGGTCTTTTCTGGTTTTAACAAAGCTGTGTGTTACATCAGATGAAGATCAGCAACTGATAGGACATAAAATCATATTTCTTTTTAATAAAATGATGACGATAAATGTGTTAAAGTTGAGAACATTATTACTCAGGCTGGGCTATATAATGACATTATATCAATATCAGAATATGAGACTAAATATCTGAGCAAGACACACAGTACAGGCTGTGTGGTGGTTTTAATTCTTTTAGAATATAATAGAATGGAATAGAATATATCTTTATTGTCCACCATAGGTGGAAATTTGTCTTCGGCTCACCAAAAACACAAAAGACAACACTGTAAATGCAGACAAAGCTATGGTTTTTTTGTGGACATTTTGTGTCTCGTGGTTGTTTTCACCATTTTTGTAGTTATTTTGCATTTCTTTGCAGTTTCTTTGCATCTTTTTTTTGTTTTTGTGTCTCTTTGTGGTTGTCGTCATTTTGTGTCTCTGATAAATTTGATTTTAAATGATTATTTGATGCTATAGAAAGGGGGTTGATGTCATGATTGACTGGCTTGGTTTGCTTGCAATTGGTCAGACGGCAGTAATTCAGTACTGCAGAGATTGCTACGGCACAGTCTGGCTCTAAGATGGCAGCCCCTGTATTCAGGATATTTTGGCTACATTTTTTGTATTGCAGGAAGAAGCTGTCAACATGTCTTCCATCTTTATGTACAATCAATGGAGGAGACCCAATGTTGTTTTTCCACCAGAGAGTGCCACAAAAAGCAATTGTTTTTACAGAGACATCAGCAGCTGTTTTTGTTTGTTTGTTTGCTAAAACATGATGTTTTCCTAACCATAACTAAGTAGTTTTTGTGCCTAAACCTAACCACACATTAACCACAGGGTTGTTTAAACATTAAGTTTCAATGTATCCACTATATAATTAAAATGTAACAGATCTGCTGATTAGGTTGAATTTTCTGAAGTTCTGAAGTGTCCTAGCTGTTCTTTTATTGTGCTTGTATTGTACTCACTTAGTCATTATATCCTTTTTATTGTCAATTATTTATCAAAAATCTCATTGTGTAAACATTTTGTGGATATCAACATATCTGGTCAAAAATATTGTGATATTTGATTTTCTGCATATCATCCAGCCCTACTTATTAAACCAATTTGGCTGAAAAGATCTGATTTATCACTCAAGGGCTTTAACAGTAGGAAATGATGAAGGGAAAAAACCATTTCAATTCTCCAGGCAAATAAGAAAAGCTCAGGTTCTGAAGAGCTGAGACAGACATCTTTGCATTGTTAAAACTTCTGAAAAATATCAGCATGAACATGCAGTTTTATCTAAAAGATAACAAATTAATTACCTGGTTCCTCACATGAACGTAAGTGGGAAATACCGTCCCCCAAACTGAACATATTTAATCAAGATTTGCAGGTACATGCTGATTTAGGAATCTCACTTCATGATTTTCTTTTCTTTAGTTTATTATCTGATTTATTTTTTTCTTTTTGATTTAACTGAGCTGACATTTTGATTTGGGGTTGTTTATGTTGAGTTTTAAAAGTCGCAGGAAGTTCTCACCTCTGATTCCCAAGTTTCCAACAGCTTCTTTGCTTGACTCTCATCTTTCTCTCCATTCTCTTCTTCTCCTCCCTCCATCTCTGCTTCTTTTTCATCCTCCGCTATCTCTGATTCTCTTCCCTCCATCTCCATCTCTTCCTTCTCCTCTTCCGCCTCTGTTATTATGTCTGTTTCAACCTTCTCTACGTCCATCCTTCTTGTAGTTGTGTCAACAACCGTAGTCAGTGTCGTCACTGTTGTTAACACCGTCTCCTGGAAGGACTCTTCTCTCTCCCCCTCCGCTGTCATAACCTCTTTCATCTCTCCAACCAACACCGGAGCAGCTAGGGCCTCCCCTTCCTCCATGTCAGTCACCTCTGAGGACAAAGTTTAATCTTTAGTTCACTCATAATGCTATTTTTTAAATGCATGTAACACTTTAAAAGAACAAACTCAGCAGTAGAGGTAATAAAAACAAGGTAAGACACAACATAAGGCCAGGATCATTAAAAAGGGAAACAACAACCGAGGTTGTGGCAGAAGTCTATAAATATATAAATGAGTTTGAGGAAGTAATTTAAAAGATCATATACAGTAGATCAAGCCAGCAGAGCTCTGCAGACAGGTTTATTTGCTCGTAAAAGCTGAAGAGGAACAACATTTGTATTTCTTACACTAATATATACAGCCTGGTGGAAGACAGGGGAACAAAACTACAGAGATCGTGGACTCCTTACAGAGTAAGTGCAACCTCCTTTCTGCTATGATGATCCGCCCTGATGCAACATGGAAGGTGAGGAGGCACACATCTGTATGAGGCGTAGCTTTGTGGCCATGAAGTGTGTGATGACAATAGGAGTTGTGGGCGCGAGTTCAGGACAGACTAACCATAAAACACTTACTGTAGTGTGCACTGATTGCCTGTCCGGAAACTTGTCACTGTGGCAGCTATTTTGTTTCCATTGCAACGTCAATAAACCAGAGAAATACAACATTTATGTGCTCTTGCCAACAAGTACTCCAACCCATAAGACTACATAGGTTGTTTGTTAAATGGATTGCATACCATTCACCATTCACGTACACATTCACACACTGGTGGCTGAGGCTATACCATACAAGGTGTCACCTGCTCCTCAGCAACCATTCACACGCTCTCATACACTGTTCCTATACCCTCTAATACAATCCACAGGAGCGTTTCCTTAATTAGTGCCCCTACCACCATTTGCCAAAAAGACATGTATCACCATTAACTGTTGTAATTGTAAACATGTGATTAATGTGAAATGGCCCCAGTTTGGTTAGGTTTAGGCAACAAAACTACTTAGTCAGGTCTAGAAAAGATCATGGCTACAGTTAAAATAAGCATGTCTATTACGTAACTGTCACTATATTCACAAAGAGAGACAGATAATCTGTGAAATTTAAACATACTCCTCTGGCTACCTTTGCCTCGTAGCATAGAAACAGAGCACACTGAAATCTTGCCTCCGCCGGAGGGGAAAACAACTCATTGCTCTCCACTGAATTTGTATTGAGTGAAGGTACCTCCTTGTCATTTACGTCAACTAGCAAAAATCACAAAAAATACCTTAAAGCTGTTTTGTGGTGGAATGTACTACTAATATGGTAAAGGATCCTTAAATGGAGCGAAACCTGCGAACTAACTCAGGCAGTCAACTCAAGCTGCACTGATTCATACACACACGTCATATGTCACTGCCCATATGTCATCTTCCAATACACCCTCCAAATTTGGGGGTCAATTTAAGCTGCAAAATCTTCCCAGCTCTCTCTTTGCATTGTCTATGCTGCTGCTGCCCTGCATCAGTACTGCCGCTCGCTCTTTCAGCCCCACCTCCACCCCAGTATCCACCTGTGGGAAAGATTTAATCATCACTACCCAATATCTCATGTTAACATATGAGGCTGGAGTCTAGACACCAAACTCCAACTATGTTCTGCTGTTGAAATAAACATTTAAACTGACTGAGCAATTTTTTTACAAGCTGCCTAACCAAAAAACTGAGCTTTGAAGCAACAAGTGGAATCAACAGGAAGATATGGCTAAACTGAGAGATCCTGACACTCAGTATGCCTTCGTGCAGCTAAACAAACATAAGAGGTTGACGCTAACTAATCTATGTAAGGCCTGTTTTTTGTTTTTTTTTCTTTGTTAGCTTAAATGATGAGCTTACCTGGTGATTCAATAAAATAGCTGCATATCTCAAAGTATATCACTACTGGTCATTCAGTGGGATCATTTCTCCAAGAAGAAGAAGAGAATACTCAGAATGTTTACATGACATTAGAGAATATCAATTTATTGTGTTTGTCCAACTAAAACCAGACTTTTAAAATAACATGTAGACATGTAAGTCTGACTGACTGAAATTGTACTAAAGCAAATTAAATTTCCCAAGGTCAGATAATATTCACAAAGTCACAAATTCACAAATTTGATGTGGAAGTTGAACAGCATTAAATGCATAACCGAAGAGGAAGCAGGTAACAACATGGTGAAATCTACATCCAGAGCTCTGCTGAAAGTGTTATATACTACATTATTATATTTCAAACGTACAGAGCTGTAAAGTTGTCCACCATGGTACCAGTTTGCTGTTAGCTAACTGTAACTAAGTTGTTTGTTGATTGTTTGGTCTGTGACATAATAGGTCAACCGGAAAAAGGTCCAACACTAACAAGCTGAAAGGGGGCATATCGCCACCTATCGTAGCAGAGTCGGACATACTTCGGTCAATAAATCAATTTCTCTCCAATGCTTGTACTCTGGGACAGAGACAGTAGTCCAATTAAATCACCTAGTCCAGCTATAACTGGAGCTCGACTTAGCTGTGTATGTAAACATAGTGACTGAGATAGACCCACAATACTGAGTTTATCAATGGAACTTTTCCTCTCTGGTAAACATAAAGTGCTAAAATATTCCTTTGACATGCTGAAATCTAATGTATTTAGAGAGCTACTTCAGTATGTTAGCTTGCCGTTAGCCCTTGGTTGCGTATTGTGGCATCAACAGTTTTCCCCTCCGGTGGGTGTGGATTTCAGAGAATGGGGTGTTGTGCTCTGTCTCTATTTCTAATGACCTTACTGCATGCAAACAAAAAACAACCAGTCAGAGCCGAGGGGTCTCTAACACAGCTGTCAATCATGTCAACCGCTGCTCGAATCTCTGGTCAAACTGTCAAGCTAGAAAGGACTGATCAAATATGAATCAAGATTCTGTTACTACATTGTCCATTTCTCACCTAAAATCTTTTAGAAACATGTTTTATGAAAACAAATTAAACAAAAAATAAATAATGTAAAATTGCACTCATTACTAAAACTGCATTACTATCACTCACTGGTCAACTCCCCTGTCAGAATCCTTCATGTCATGCTTGTCAAGGTCACCTTTTCAGCTTCATCCAAGTCACCACATTCAGTTCCTTAATGTCTCAACCTTCTTTGCAGCTCCTTTAAGGTCACCATATCAGTAATCACCTCTGGATGTCATGGCAACTTCACACCTTTGAGCGCTTACCAACTTCCCCTGAACCTTTCTCTATGGCCCAGGAACTCTGTTAGCCTCTTCAGCATCCTGTTCTCACAAGCTTCCCCCTCAATGTTGCACTCACCTTGTCAGATTCAAGGTCTCTCAATAAACCTTCTCTTGGCTTCCTCAGTGTTTGGGTCAGCCTTTAGCCTTCCAAACGTTGCAGTCACCCCAACACGCTGGTTCTGAATATCTTCACTACTCTTTGTTTTCTCAATATCTTCTCATGCTCTCCTGCCAAGTTCTTCTAGACTTAAACATCAAGGTCACTCCCTCTTCTTCTATCTTTCACAGTTTCTTTGATGCCGTGCTCTCCCTCTAAACTCCTTTGTCAACCTTTTGGCTTCTTGTATTTATTTCAAGCTCTGCTTCGTCTGGTCCTGACCGTCTCATGTGATGGCTGACCGTCTTCTGGGTGTCGGTTCGTTGGGTACTTCTTATCACTTTTAACTTCCACATATAGCTCTCTACTCAAGACCTTATCATCGCTGTGCCCTTCATCTCAACCACAGTGCCAGTGTTGGGTACAGTGTGTGTGTGTGTGTGTGTGTGTTAGTGTGTAGGGTTTGAAGGTGAGTTCAGAAAATATCGTAAGCTGGAAGGAATGCTCTTGAATAGTTTCTATTTTTACTTCTATTCTGAATTTAGTTGTATTTACCTCTTAATATTATTATTTTTTTTTTTTATATATATATCTGTGCTTACTTCTGTCTTGGTTCTGCTGCAACACTTGAATGTTCCCTCTGGGCATCAATAAAGGCTTACTTTATCTCATATAACTTTCACTATATTTATGAATAAGAAACTCTTCTCTTCTCCAGAGTGGATTAATGTCATTGTCAACTTAACCACTAAAGCAAGTACACTTTTCCCCAGTTGTGCAGGAAATGTCTTCTTTAACAAGGAAACTTTCAGCTGAAGAGTTAAAGAAAAGACTCAAAAGTCAACATCAGGACAGTTCAGTTTGTTTCACATTTTCACCTTAAAACACAGTGTTGGCTAAAGGTTATGAACATGCATTCAAAACTTGTTGTTAATTATCCTTGATTTAAAATAGAGTTTAAAAGAGACAGAAAAGAGACGACTGATGCAAAACTGTTTACTGACACTAACTTTTCAATGAGTCACTGAGTCACTGAGAGTGTGTGTGTGTGTGTGTGTGTGTGTGTGTGTGTGTGTGTGTGTGTGTGTGTGTGTGTGTGTGTGTGTGTGTGTGTGTGTGTGTGTGTGCGTGTGTGTGTGTGTGTTGTAGAGATTGATGTTCTTGCAGGCTTACATCATTCTGGACAACCTTCACATCTTTAAGAGGTTAGTTAACAGTCAAGAATAGAACTGGGGAGAGGTTTCTGTTAGATTCAAAGAGTGAATGAAGTCATGTGTGGACATTTCTACTTACAGTATCTGCCTGTATGCTTGTGTATTCAGGCAGAAGTAATGAGCTATGATTTGGACAGAGTGTGTATGGGTTGTTTTAAGATTAAACTTTTTGTTCCTTTTTCAGCATTTGAACAAACAACATTCAAAATTAAAATGAGGAAGTGTGTATGTTTTAACACAGTCTGTCATCTACATTCACAGTTAAATGGAGCTAAATTTATTGCTCGACTAGGCCATTTAGTCGGACAAATGTCCTTGTCCGAGTAAATAAGCACAGGACGGAAATCGATTTATTAACCAAAGTATATCAAACTCTGCTATGATGGGTTGCGATATGCCCCCTTACAGCTTGCTGGTATCTGACCTTTTTCCGGTTGACCTATTACATCCCAGTTATACAATCGAGCGTCGTCCAGCTGTTCCACCACTTTTTGGACAGGTTGCCATTCCATGTTTTCTCCCATCCATGTATTTTAAAACTTTTTACTTCTTTCAGCTGACATACAGTAACATGAACTGTGTGTCCTTGTCCGTCCAAAAATGCAGAGCTCTGGATGTAGCTTTTGCCATGTTGCTTCCAGCTTCTTCTTCTGTTACGCATTTAATGCTATCCGACCTCTGGGTCAAAGCCCGAGGTGGAGACTGTGGAGCATGCACAGAGCACCTAGGCCAGTTTGGGTCTGATTGACTGCATACATGCAGGAATAATACAACTTCCAATGGCATTATCTGGGTGTGCAAGTCCGACTTTGAGAAATTCGATTTGGAACGATTTCAGTCAAACTGACATGTTTACATGTATTTTAAAAGTCAGTTTTTAGTCCAACTAAAACAATAAATCATTTTTATCTAATGTCACGTAAACATACTGACTGACTCACTGACTGATTTGAGTGTATAAACACTTGTATTTGTTATCTATATCTTGCTGTTACAGTTCTTAAATGTGTGGGCAGCACAGAGATTGTGTTGTTTTATAAATAATAACAGGTCGCATTTTGTTTTTTTTAATTTCACATTTTAACCTGTTTAATCCATTTATAAAAGTGTAGTTTCAGCCTACAGTGTAGATGTTTAGGTTAATTACTTATAATAATTTAGATATTATTTAAGCCTAAGTAAGGCCCGTCTGTGTCTTCTGATGTGCTCACAGTGAGAAAACAGTGTTTGTAGTTACAATGTGAACGTCAGCTTGCTATCTTCCGGAGATATAAAGCAACTGACACTGACAGAGGGAGACAGAAGGAGAATTTAAACATACAAAGTAAGATGTAAAGAAGAGGAACATTAAAGGATGAAAAAGAAAGTAAGTACTTCTTCATGTTCTCTGTGTGATTGATCACTGTAATCATAGTAAAGATGAATCATTGTGCAGATATGAGCCTCACAGGCAGCAGGTAGCTTGGCAGTGTGATCAGAGTGTCAGATGGCAGCTGAGGTAAACAGGACATCGACCTGATAAAGACGGAGCAGAGCAGATCTGACTGTCTCTCAGCCAAACCACCATCTGCTGCCACACAAATAAATCACAGCTCCACACAACAACAAAAGGCTCATTCATCACCAGCAACAGTGCATCATCTGCATAATGTAGTGATGCATTTAATCCATAAACATATGACCTCATATAAGAGAAATTAATACAGAGATACATGTTTTTCAATGACAATAATACATTTTCCTCCCACAATATATTGTGCATTTCAAACAGAAACACAAAGACATGGTAAATACTGATGCATCCGTTACCACGACAAGTATCATGTGACTGGATATGGCCAGCAAGCACACTACAGCCTGACAGATCCAGGATTATTGCGGCCAATATTAATATTGATCTGATAAAGATAAACGCCTGAGGTATCAATTTTCCTCCCACAACTTGTTAAATAATTTAACATTTTGATTTTGTTCCTTAAAATAAGATTTTTTTTAAACATCTGAGACAAAGAAATGTAATAGAAAGGGCACTTAAAACTTGGGTTAGCACTGAACCCAAAGGCTTTTTCATTTTTGCAGACCAGTGTGCCCCATAGGGATGTGCCATATTATACGGTTCATGATAACACTAGTATAATTTTTAATACAATAAGAAACTTTTGTTTCATGATACAGACAATATTCTTACTTGTTGACACAAGGATGTCATAGCTTTACGCATGGCAACAACAAGCATGGCTGAAAGCAAAATTGCTATCAGCTCCATGGTGGAAGGGTTTAGTTCCTAAAGGGGGAGTGACGTCAGTAGAGTTGAATCAGTGGCATCGTTAAGCCTTGGCGTCCTGTGTGTCCAGCGACAGACTTTTCAGGATCTTTTAGTGACTTACCGCTCAGAGTAAACTTACTCAGTGGCTCCTCTGGCAGTAACACAGAGTCCATACTTCTCTCCTGCACTAATCGATGTCGTCAGGTAATCTTGTGATAAGCCTGTCTTAATGTAAATGTAAACCTACATGATGCTCGCTGCTCAACATACAACTATATATATGTGATATATATATGTGAATGCAAGGTAAACATTGTAACATGACAGCCTGTCGAAATGAATGCAGGTCTGTGTGTACACGGGGGTCTGATGGTCAGCACTGAGTGATACAAGCTATAGCTGAAAGATTAGAGAGGAAATGACCATACAGGTCCAGGGAAAACAACAACTCAGTCATTTAGGATTTTCCCAAAAGACTTATTTTATAAATATAAATACTATTTATAGATTCGAGGGTAGGGCTACATTTTTTGTATTTAACAACTGTTAAGTACAAAAAACTTGTAGTTCTTGTAGTTATTTTGTTGTACTACTTATATTTCAGAATGAATTGAGAGAAAAACTTTGCTCAGTTTTTACTGAATATGTGAAAGCAAACCATATAAAACTATATCACTTAATCATTTGATCCTATTAGACTTTTTTTTTTGAAGCTTTGTCATAATTAATGAAATGATAAAGAGATTTTCTTTGGTTGACTACAGCCCTAGTTAGAACAAGCTTTTCTTCAATGGTTATAACAGTGTGATTACATGGACATGAATAACCCATTTATGAGGCTTATCTCAGGTATGATCATATTCCGAATATGGTGTTTGCATGGGCACAGAGAAATCAGATTGTTCATATCTCCTGTATACTTTCTTTTGGGGTACTTCAGCTAGCATATTGTGGTTTCTCATGAACTGAATATGGTGTTCACATGCTCAAACACATAAACAGGATACTACCACAAACCAAATCATAAACATGTCCATTGAAACGCACTCTGTCATAAGTACATTTTCCTTTTATTGGTACCTAAGCCAAGTCTAGAAACTTTTCTGATTTTCCAGGGTATAAAAATCTGCAGAGAAATACCACCAATAAAGCATAAAAAAACACAGACTAATCGTGACTTGTTCAGAGGACAGCTAATTAATGAGGTCTTTAAAGACATCATGGGTCTAGTGGCCTAAATAACAGCTGAGTCCTGCCAGTGGAGTCCTGGCTGCACCTCGTGCCTGCAGTCATCACTGTCTCACCCAGAATCACAGTAAACAAGCCTCTCTGGGGAATAAATCTGTCTTCTCTCCAAGCTAAATTGGGAGACACAGTTTTTATAGGTGGTAAAAAAAACTGACCAGGAGCTCTCTCTTTCTCTCTCTCCCTCAGATCTTGTTAATGAATTCAGAACCACACAAAGCTTTTCCTGGGAGAAATCCTTGTGATCTCGTCCTGATGTGAACCAGGTTTACTGGCGGAGAGAAAACACACTTCTCCTCAGACTTCAGCTTCTTGCTGAAACATTACACTTCACTACAGTTTTGTTGATTTGATTTATCTTTTCCTACCGACACATAAACATTTAATTCAGCTTCAAGCAAACATAAATCTCTCTCTGTTCTCTCTCTTTCAGTCTTCCTCTTCGACTACCCTCACACCTTCCTCCCACTACCCTCCCCTTCCTCCCACCTCTTCCCCTCCTCTTCTCTCAGCACCAGGTCAGCCTTGAAAAGAGCTGAGTAATAAAATAAAATGTGTGGGCTGTTGAATGCCACACCATTTGGGAGAGAGAGGGAGAGGCAATGTGTGTGTGCATATTAATTAAAGTGGAGCAAATGAGAAGAGAGAGAATCTGTGGTGTATTAACACGGCGGAATAATGCGATCACTCGGTCAGGTAAACAGAGGAGAGAGGAGAGGGGGGACAGATGGGTAGAAAAAAATATAAAACAACAGGAAAGAAAAAGAGAAAACAGAGAAGAGAGGACAGGAAAACAAAGGTAAGGATTCAAGAGGGGAAAGACACAACACAGCACAATAACTGCAAAAAACATTTGGTAAAAATGGATAATTGGGATATTAAGAGAAGAGCCGATGAGTGAGGTTTGATGTGGGAAAGACAGGTAAGTTACATACATGTATTTACTAAATGTTTTTCACGGGTTTGTTGTAGGGTTGTCACCTTTTATTTGAAATTCATCCATTAGTTCAAAAGTATTTAGTTTTTAAAGTGTAATGACCTATTCGGATTCAAACTGTACAGACTGTAAGTGCACTGTAAGTGCAGCAGACCGCTTTTTTTACAGTTTAGAGGCCAGCAGATCATTTGAAGTAGTTTCACTTGTGATCCAGATGAGGGTGCTCAAAAATCCGCTCGACCTGCTGTTTGTTGTCAGTTAACTTAGCTTGAGCTGGTAATGGGTTTTTTTGCTACAAAAATGTAGGAAACCTATGAGCAAGAGGCCCTGAGCGGACAATTGTGACACCAAAGCATCAGAGAAGCAGTGTGTGGAAGTATTTCGGGTTCTACATGATACATGGAAAAGTGATGAAGACAATGCTTTCTTCTGACTTCGTACGAGGCAGCTGAATTTGTACTTTCTCATTGCATTGATGCCAGACCTACAGAGTAAGCTCTGCATCGACTCTGTAATAAAGCTATGTGTCTCGCTGATATCCACCTCCTGTTTATTTTCGTAAGGTTTATATTTTTATATCTATATTTTTATATCTGTTATCCAGTTTATATTTAGTTTATATTGGCTATATACTGTATTTTATATTTGCTAAACATATTTACTAAGCTTTTTTCTGCTGGTATTTAAGTCCTTGTATATTGCACGCTTTGCATCTGCACTCCTCTAACTAACTCCAACTGGTGCACAGCAATTTCCCTTGGAATGCATAAAGTTCTATCATATCCTATTACAGTATATCATATTGTATCGCATCGTATCAGATCTTATTTTGTCTTATTTTATCTTGACAACAATTGGAAGTGTAACTCTATTTGCTCTATTAAGATAAAATAAGCCTTCCAGAGGGAAAAATAAAAATTAGAAAAGAAAGAAGAATAGAAATTTCACTAGCCATTAATATCAACATTACAAGCCAACCAGCACACATATACACAGTACCCACGACCAGAGTTATGCTAAAACTAATACTGTCTCGAGTGACATAGTGGTGTGAGTAGTAGCAGCAAATTAGGAGTAATGTAACACCATCTACTTAAACAGGGTACACCAGAATAATGTATGTTTTATGAATGCAGATAATATTAATGTTTTATGTGTCTCTCAGTGTCTTACACCCATATCTTTCATGTTTGTAGATGCACAAAATAAAAAAACACAATTGCGTTTTGTTTTTAATGAACAAAGAGAAATAAAACTTCAGGAGGAAGAATAACAGAGAAAAACAAACGCGCACACTACCTTGGCATCATCTGCTGAGGGTCACTGGGTCATCAGTCAACACATGGGGAGTAGAGCATCTGTATGCACACACCCATTCATTCACACACATCACATAGAGAAACATTCAAAGATAGAAATGATATCCAAACTATTACTATTGTACGAACTGTTTTGCTTCGACTGTCTAAAGCATTTTACCACAACCAAGGGAAATACCGTAATGCACTCTGAGGTGTTCTGATGGGCTCTTCACCTGCCACCTCATTCATTATTTACTTGTCTAAGGACACTTTGCCATGTATTACTACTCACTTAATTATTTAAATGTTGGCTCATCTTCATCTTGCTTGTCTTTAAAGCTCTGAATGGCCCTGCTCCATCATACACTGTACTGTTTGTTCAACATGCTTAAAAGCCACAAGCTGCAACAACCTCTCAGGTCAGCTGCTGTAGCACTGGGACTTAAAATATGGTGAAGCTGCCTTCAGTTTTTATTCTCCTGGTTGGTGGAACAGCTTCACATGTGCTCGGGCTGTCGCTTCTTTCAAAGGCAGCCTTTAAACATGTCTTTCTTCTCTCACTGCATCATTTGTAATTTAACAACCGACAGCTTGACTTGTCCTTAAAATAAATAAGTAAATAAAAAAATAAATCACAGTCACTTACACTCACTGGTTCCAAAGGAAGCTCATCTTCAAGCAGCTGATGTCGTCAACACTGGAGGGCTTGATGATGTAGACATTTTGTGTGTGTTTGTGTGTGTGTGCAATTGTGCTCACTGACTAAAGTGCACCCCTCACTTCACTCACACAATTCACACTATACACACACCAGGAAAAACAACGAATGATGTATATCTGTGTGTGTGTGTGTGTGTGTGTGTGTGTGTGTGTGTGTGTGTGTGTGTGTGTGTGTGTGTGTGTGTGTGAGAACATACGATACTGATCTGCTCCTGAGTCTTTCTGAGTCTTTGCATCTCTGGAGTGTCCGACACGATGCTGAATCCTCGACCTTTACTCTCCTCAAAGTCCTTCTTATATTTCACCTGCAGGAGGGCAACAAGAAAGAAAGAAGAAACACTTGATATATTAAAGAACAACTAAGTTGTAAGTTTATACTTACATTTTAAGTTTCTACTTGAATATGTTTACATGCTTTAATGTTCAAATAACACTTATTCACTGTGCCGTCTGTGCTAGAACACCTGTATTCACCCTCTGACTGAAACGCTCTGCTTTGAGAATCAGACACACCAAACAGTCATCAAAGAACTACCTGCAAGAGAGGAAATAATCCTCCAAAGCAGCAGGCAGCGGTAGTCTGTGTTCATCATTCAAAAAGGGGCTCTGGAAGGCCGACAGTGACAGGATGGTTTTAAGATGCCATTTAGCACATTAACAACACAATCCAATGTTGAATTAACTTGAATTAACTAAAATTAATTTTGGTCTCCCTCCCTGTTGACTTTAATCTTTGTTTACTTTCCTCACTTCTGTTTCTGCCAACTGCCAGTTATTCCGGTTACCAACCAGCTCTGACACCGTTTCAACTTACTGAATCAGCCCAAAAACAGCCGACAAGGGACAAGGGCTGACTAGTGCCAACAGTGTTTGACACACCTCAAAAACAAGGAGGACAGATGCTCATCGACAGCCCAACATTGACCAACAAATGACCGTTGACTTAGTTAGTCAGGTCCTTTAGGGCCTGTCTCTTTAACCCGAAAACGTGCATTACATTTTTTCCTGATGTTAGCATGTAGCTTCATGTAGCAGTGTATATAATGTCAACACTACAACATATTCTCACACAATGTTTCTTAAGATATCATACAAAAATGAATGAGGAAAAGAAACATGGTTGGTTGTTGTCATGTTGTGTGCTTAATGTAAAGATATGCACTTAACATGAAGCTATTTCCTTAATGGAAAATAATTGATCAATTAAGTTTTAATCAAATCAAGTTATAGAAGATAAGTTTAGGAAAACAGGCGATGTCATGTTCCTTACTTCATGTAAGGTTATGTACCTAAAGTAAAACTGTGAATGCTAGGTTTAGGAAAGTAAAGTTACATAGGTTGGGTTTAGGAAAAGACACATGGTTAGGCATTGTCACATTCCTTACTTAATGTAAAGTTATGTACTTAATGTAAAGTTACATAGGTTAGGTTTAGGAAAACAGATGTGGATATGCATTGTCACATTATATTATTAATTTAGACTCACAAACTTTAAATAAAGCTTTGTAGGTTTGTAGTTTGTAGGCTTAACATATAGTTTCATAGGTTAAGTAAGTAAAGTTACGTAGGTTAGGTTTAGAAATGAAAATGTTTTCACAACGTACCTTAAAGTAATTAAAAGTTCATTTGGTTTCACATAGGGGACATGAACATGGGACTCTGGAGGAAAGTCCTACATTTGTTTGACCTATCAGCCACCCAAGTGTGCATCTTTATATGGACTTCACTCTTTATACTACTTCCTTCTTTACAACCACTAGTGCACTGGTCATGTGATCGCAGCCCTCCCAATTACATGGGTTATATGCCCATTCTGGGGCATTACTTTTTGTAGGTATACATACAAGCAGTGCATGAGAACAGCCTGAACTCATACAGTAGCATGCCTGGATAAAATGATTGTATAACGAAATCTGTCACAAGCTGACGTCAGCTTGTCTTAAAGGGAAATTTCGGTTTATGTCAACCTGTCTCCTATCATCCTAAATTTGTTTCAAGTGACTAGTGACGTAAAAATAATAGTTAGCATGTTAGCCGTTAGCCTAGATACAGGCGGGGCGCATAGTAGTGTCAGACCTGTTAAAACATAAGTGAATGGGCATACTTCAAGTGCAAAGTTAGTCCACTAAACAAACCTTTTTTCCATAAAGACCGCCTTATATCGTTAGGATTAACGTCAGAGAACATATAGAAAACGACATGTAAACGTGTTGTCTTACCCTACCAGTGTGGTGCCATGTTTGTTTACCATTTAGCTCTGCTTTCCAAAGCGCAGCTGAAATATCGTGAGAACAAGCAACGATCTTATACTGTGCCTGAAATCTCACGAGAACAAGCAGCAGCAGCTGTAAGGCAGAACCGGACAGTAGCCTGAAAAGTTCATTCATTTATTTTATGAAAGATTTATAGAATAATGGCTGACTTTTTGCCAGACAGCCTTATTTTCAAGGTCTGGATGTGACAGAGGACGAGACACCTCCACCTGGAGTAGTATCGAGCTGGGATTTATCTAGAACTTGCGATACGTTTTAACAGGTCTGGCGCTACTGTGCGCCCCGGCTGTATCTAGGCTAACGGCTAACATGCTAACTATTATTTTTATGTCACTAGTCACTTGAAACAAAGTTAGGACAATAGGAGACAGGTTGAAATAAACCGAAATTTCCCTTTAAAGTAGTAAAAACATTGGAGTATTCATAATGGTCTAAAGCCTGAGGTTTTTGCTAACAGGTATTACCTTTATGCATGTTTACCTTATTTGAAACTTTGGCTACATTTAATATGAATATCCAACACTAAAACATTGTATATACATACATATAGATACATATATATGTGTGTGTGTGTGTGTGTGTGTGTGTGTGTGTATACACACATACATATATGTATGTATGTATGTGTACATATATATATATCAGAAAATTAGGGAAAGCATATTAGGTCCCCTTTAAAGAAATACTGGCCCTCAAAATCATCCATTAGTGATGTGATCTGCATCAGTCTAAGTGACATAAATATTTCAATATTGATGTGCTGTATTATTAATTAAAATATTGAAAATCTCAGGGCTGGAAGTCTAACTCATCAATGTTAATCAAATGATTTAAAAACATAAACGAGTTTTGGTTTCTGGGCCTCAATCCATATAAAAGAAAGCTTCTGTCTAGAGCTGCCATTTTGGATTAAACATAAGAGACAACAAAGTTTTCAGGAGGGAAAAACACAAAAAAAGGTGAGTTAGAGGCTGTTATTATAACCTGGTTCATGAATAATGAAATGGATAATTCAGCTGCAAGTTCACTGAACAAAACCTGGTATTATTCACATCACAATGATGATATAGAGGAGTATCTGAAGGTGGATTTTATCTTTGAATGCGCCCACACAGTAGAAATAATTACAACACTCATTCAGACAGACCACAGCTTCACTCAGTGTGAAAGAACTTTATAATATCCCATAATTGCACCTTAGACCTGTTTATCAGGGATACATGCAGGAAACCAAAGGGAGAGAGGTTTTTATTTCTGAATTTAGAACATGACCTCTGAGCATTTATGGCCGGTGATCCAGTTTTTTCGACACCCAAAGTGCACATAGAGTAAAATCTACCTGAGTGAATACAAGTTATTTGTTTATTATATGTAGGGCTGGTAAAAAAAAAAAACCCAATACTTTGACTGACCAGAATTTGTCAGCAGAATTGAGAATTAAAACTGTCAATTTTTGAAAGTTTGACCCTGAAAAATGACCCGATGTAGACAGACAGACAGACAAAATGCGTTGGTACACATGTAAAGGATTACTTTACCCCAAAATAACTATTTGTAAATAAATTACTCAGCCCATATTACAGTACGTTAAATTCAAACTGAAACTGTTTTTCTCACATGCCCTCACGCTCTGTGAAGAATTTGAAGAGTTTTCTTCATTCCCTAGAGGCATACAAGAAAAACTACGTTTTCTTCACAAATTCAACTTAACAGGGTGAGTAATCAATAAAGAAAAAGTCATTTCAGGGGTGAAGTATTCCTTTTAGTTTATCTTTATTCTACAAGTGTTGCTGCAGTTTTAGCCTCTCAAAACACAACAAAGACATTTTCAAAATGGCGGAACAGACCGTCAGTATCAGTACCATAATGAAAAGAATTCACAGTACACATGTTGGGATGTTTGTAATGGCCTCACAGACCTCTGTTAAAAGGGATACATTATTACACCCTCTTTCACTGTCACTTCGTTTGTTGTTGTCAGAAACCTTTGACTCTGTCCTTTAGTGCCATCATGTGGATGTGTTTATGCAAGGAAGTATGTTTGCAGCGATGGTTACAACATTTAAAATGAACAGATCTATTTTGGTACATAAAGGGAGCAAACATGAGCCTTGAAACTACTTCTCCTTGCAGAAGTGCTGAACCCTGGGTCACACCCATCTTTTTTTTTGATTGGATATTTTTTTTATTTAAATAATAGTTTTTGCTAATTTAAAGATCCAGTGTGCAGGACTTAAGGGGTTATATTGGTAGAAATGGAATATAATGTAATAAGTATATTTTCTTCAGTATAATCACCTGAAAACAAGAAAGGTTGTGTTATTGTAACCTTAGAATGAGCTTTTTATATCTACATAGGGAGCAGGTCCTTGTCTACGTAGATCGTCATGTTGCACTGGCATGTTTCTACTGTAGCCCAGAATGAACAATCCAAACACTTCTCGAGATAGGGACATTCGCGATTTCATGTACTCTATGTATAATTCAGCTCCTGCTTAAAACCTCCTGAAAATCTGAATCTTAAATTATCAGTGAAAAAGGGTGAGCGCGCATTAGCAGGTGCTGGGTTAGATTTACATCACCTGGTCTGTTTGTTTCAGAGAGGAAGAGACCTCTGTGGATAATTCAGCTCCTGGTAAAAACCTCCTGAACAATGAACACTGAAGGAATTCTGACCAGGAGCTTCAGCTGGTTATAATCTGCAATCCTCACTGCTAGACAGCACTAAATCCCCCTTATCTTGCACACTGTTTCTTAAAACGACAGATTTGATGATATTTCATATGTTTCTTCATGTCCAAAACCAACAGTGAATATTTCTACTAAGTATTATGTGTGTAACTACAGCTAGATGTATCTTCTTCATCTGTGCCAAGATGCACCACTGTTGGTAAAAACATATCAGTGGGCCACACTGTTGCACTGGGTGACATGTTTCTTCATTACCATGAGCACACACACTGTAGTTGATTTTGACCAGTCCCACATACACCATCCTGCTGCTATAAATACTCACTACAGCAGCAAAAGTGGATTGATCCATCAATGAAAATAGTCCCCACCAAAAGCACTATTTCCTCCTGTTTGTTTAATAAAAACTACAGTGAGCAGCTGTTTAAGGAGATTACTCATGAAACTAAATTTTATAGATTTGTGTTTTTACAGATTAACATGTTCAGTAGGTACCAAGGGGCTTGGAGCTGAGAGACACAGATAGGAAGATGGACCAACACATTGATGCTTGTTGGTCTTCTCACGGTATTTGCTGACAATAACAAAAGTACTGAATATTACCCGCTGTGTTTATCCAAATTCAAATTAATACCCCAACACTGCCAAACAGCAGGCAGAGTGGCTGATTTACAGCCCACAGATGACAACAACAACAGAGCAGCAGCAGGCGGTCATTTCTCACTATGGTCCTGCCTGCACTTCACTTTGACCTTCAGAGAAAACACTGGAGCTCATTTGGCCATAAAGTCATCCTGCCGGTGTCCATCAGTCGTCAGTAAAAGCCCCATTAGCCCTCAGAACAGAGTTGCATAAGGCTGTAAACTGCAGATATATGACTCAGACAGTTACAGAGTGTGTGTGTGTGTGTGTGTGTGTGTGTGTGTGTGTGTGTGTGTGTGTGTGTGTGTGTGTTCTAGTATTGCGCTCTCACAGTGATTGTCCCCGTTCTCAATACAAAGCAGACTAAATCCACATTCATCAGTCGTAGGCTCCCTGCTGAGCTAATATGACAAGCTAACGAGCTAAATCTCTCTCTCTCTCTCTCTCTCTCTCTCTCTCTCTCCCTCTCTCGCTCTCACTCACACACACACACACAAACACACACACACACAAAGTAGCTGATGCCCCATTAGCACACACCTATGAAGGGTTGAAATCAAAACAACTCAAACATGAAAAGTGACTTTTCATTTAGGTTTTCTTTGGATGTGATTGAGGACACATTTTATGGAGAACGTTTTAGTCAGTTGACATTTTAGTCTTTTCAGTCACTACATTATTTTGGACATTTCAGTCAAACTACTCGAGCCAAAACCAACAATTTTGTCCTTTTAGTCAAACTTATTTCACATAAGATTTTATCTCATTATCTGATGAAAAACACAGGTTGGATGATTCAGAATGCAGCTTTGCAGAAAGTGTGTGGTGGTCTGATGGTGTCAATTAAAGGAAAAATCCAGACATGGAACTTGTTCTGATTTGCATATTTATTTTGAACCCAAATGATTCAGTAAATAATTCTCTAGCAAAAGTTCAGTCAAGAAGACAACACTTTTCATGCTCAGGCTGGAAGTTTTCTGTCTGACCCTGCCATTCACTCCTTACACACACGCTCACTCACTGTCTCTGGGCGTCATTGTCTGGGTCTGTCAATTGTGTCATCAGTTGTTTTTTAGCTGATTCTCAATCAACCAATAGCACAGCGACACAGCTTCTCTGTCAGCCTATCATCTTACTGCCCCTCGTTTTAAATATGGTTCTTTCTCTGCTGTAGTTCCTTCTTGCTGCCATCAGGGGCACCCTTCACCTCCCCATCACCACCTGGTCTTAGCAGATTCATCAGCCTCATCCACCTCAGCGGTCAGCATCCTCAGAATCAGCAGCCACCACCACCACCAGTGTCTGGACTCCATGTGGGGATTTATCTTGCTGCCGCTCAGATGCCCCATCATTTACAAAATATCTCCCGCCGGTGTCCAAGCACCAAAGAGTTCATCTCAAATCATCTGTTAATCTGTACACTCATGTCTAAAATATTATCTTTACTTCATTCTTCTATCTTTCCTGATTGAACTGGCCTAGGGTCCAATACTCTCTTGAAAACTATTATAAAAAAAATGAATCCCAACATCACCTTGTTTGTTTCTCCAAAGCCCTGTTGTTTTTATGGTTAACTTGAACTTCAAGAAGTATTTCACTGCTGGACAGATGGTCCCTTCATAAAGCTGTCTATGCAGTGGAGAGCAGCAGATACTTGTAAAATTGGTGCTACGGAACCAGAGAAAACAGAGAAAAAGGACTGTGGCTTTCATTTTTGCTCAAGAGGAAGAAAACCTTTAACTATCAGAAAGCACTGTACCGCACCAGACCAATAAACACCCCCTCGGAGGTGATGTAATGCAAGCTAGTCCATTTGACATTAGGCCTGCTGGTAAAAAAATCTCGTATTACATTAAAACAGAAAACTGAAACATGTTTCTGAAAACATTTGAGGTGAGAAATAATAGAGTAAAAGAATCTTGGTTCATATTTGATCAGTGCTGCCGAGTTTTACAGTTTGATCTCGGCTTTTTCAGACCCCGTTTTCATACAGACAACAATATGGTGCTCACCCTCCCTGGTACAACTACGAGGGGCACTAAAATATATTTGTGAAAACATTTTAGGCAAGAAATAGGCAGTGCAGTAACAGAATCTTGGTTTATTTTTGACCAAGAGTGCCTAGCTTTAAATGTCTGATCAGAATTAAGTCTGAGTTTGAGTTTAAGATAATGAGAGACTGTATTAAAACTTTTAATACAAAGAAGATTACAACGGTACATTTATACACAGATGTCAGTGCCTACTGTTAGTTTTGGATTTGAAAATATTTAACACATTTTTAATTTATATATATATACATATACATATGTATATATATATATATATATATATATATATATATATATATATATATATATACATATATATATATAAGATTTTATAAATCATATTTATTTCACATAAATAAATCTTTAAAAATAATATTTCACCCCTTTATTTTCTTTAGAGTTTTTTGTTAGGGACCAGATTTGTGGACAGTATCTTTGAGTGAAAACAAAATTAGTTATTGTTTATTTTTTGGCAATATATATAAAAATATGAAAATTGATCAATATCATGATTTTGATAAACTCAGTCTTTAGTTTCATGTCAGCAGCTGCTCTGGCTGTGAGACAGACACCACCACACACTACCAGGTCACATGATCACATTACATCCCCTCCTCTGTACCATAACACAACTAGGTCAGTGCTGAGCATATGGGGGTTTTCCCACTGTGTGTACGTGTACTCTCACACTGCACAGTGTCTTTGTCTATTATAATCAGCTTCCCGGAGCACGACTTGAAAGCTTCAGCGCTAATATGAAGTGATTTCAACATCGCCTCCGGGGACATGAGACACACGGATTGGAAAAGTTAAAGAAGAAGAGGAGGAGGCAGGAAAGGTTGAAACATAAATCCCTCTCCTAGAGGTAACAGGGGAGATGAGGAGAAATAAACTGAACAAAAATGAAAAAAAGTGCAGGTGAAACAGTCACATCAAAAGTATCTATAGTGATGTAAATTGACGACACTCTCCTCCGTCCTCATTTCAATTAAGTTTCTCACCACAAAAGGAGATAAAATTATGCCAGATTGAAGTTTTTGGGGCGATGTGACATTTGAGAGTAGCTACTTTGTTATCAGCCTCGTCCATTATGTCAGGTAGCTGAACAAAGGACAGTCCCACTGTCAGAGGGCTGTGTAATCTGTTTCTGCTGAGATATATCTAGTCTATAATCATTAAACCCACAGAGGCTGAAGCACCTTGTGTGCACCTCTGTGGCCTCTGTATGTTCTCATGTGACTGCTGTGTCAGAACCACAGAGTGATTTTATGGTGTTTATCAAAAGTGGCAGCTGCTGCGGAATATAAACAATAAGGTGATCCATCGTTGTTGTTCCTGTATGTTACAATGTGGCTGTATGCATTCTAAACCTTCTTTTGCCGGAAAATAAGGAGTTAAAATAAATGCTACATTTCAGCTGATTGAACATTTTGCCTTTAATGTGTTTTGTTTAATTTATTGACATTTTAAAACGACTCACTTTGATTGCCCTAAAAGTCACTTAAGTCTTTGCATACTTCATTTCAACATGATGTTTTTAGGAAAGTATTATAGTGATACTGATGTGTGTTTGTACACTCAACAACTCACTACGGGACATCTTATGGTAGTTAAATATTTCATAAATATGGTGGTAAGGTTGTAAGGCACCCCCATAGTATCAGTCTGTTGTTTTGACAGTCTGACAATTCTAAACCTGGATTCCTGTCCACCTCAAGAGGATAAAAAAACTGGTATCAGGAGGGAAATGTGGGACCTTGTAAAATGGAACAGCAGGAGGAGACAGATGAAGATCGACCACTCTCCATTGTTTTTCTTTGGTTGTCTGCACTGAATTTTAAGATATTCAACTTATTATCGGTACCAAAATCAAAATTCACTGTGAAATGACCTAAAGTGTCAGACTGCAGGATCTCATCTGCTGTTAAAGGCTGCTAGAAGAAATGACAACTGAACATCCTGGAGAGACAAGAAAAAATGTTTGCTCATCCAGTACTTAAAAGGGAAAAAAGAAAGAAAGAAACAAACACAGAGGGGCACATTGGACACAGAGGGACACAGTGAATACAGACGGACACGGTGGATACAGAGGGACACATTGGACACAGAGGGATACAGTGGACACAGAGGGACACCGTAGATACAGAGGGACACAGTGGACACAGAGGGACACCGTAGATACAGAGGGACACAGTGGACACAGAGGGACACAGTGGATACAGAGGGACACAGTGGTTACAGAGGGACACAGTGGACACAGAGGGGCACAGTGGATACAGAGGGACACCGTAGATACAAAGGGACACGGTGGATACAGAGGGACACCGTGGCTACAGAGGGACACAGTGGATACAGAGGGACAGCGGGGCAAAATAAACGAAAGTGTAAATCTGGTCTGTAAATGACAAACAGGTAATTAACCGATTTTAATGAAGGCAGAGTGGGATACACACACACTCACACATAAAGACACATCCCCTGACAAATAGCACGTCGCCTTCTGCTGACTGCTGAGTGGACATCTGTCCTTTTGTACTGCTGTCTGCTGGGCTTGCGCGCACGCACGCACACACACACACACACACACACACACACACACACACACACACACACACACACACACACACACACAGGATAAGGACATATGGTACAGAAGTGTAGCTGGTTTCTACATGTCCTTTGCATCAGGTTATGAGTCAGTAAATCAGCACTGTGACTCATCTCCCCTTCAGGAAGCAGAACTGTCAGAGCAGCTTCCACTGACACACCTGAGTGTTTGTTTTCTTCTCCATGTGGCGCCAGAGGGGTGGAGATATGAGCCAGGAAAGCTGCTTTAAACCAGTTTAAAATCAGTGCGACAGATAATGTGAAGTGTACATCGACAAAACTAAGAGGATCTGAAAGTTAAGTGGTACGTGTATCTGTCAACTTCAATATTTGGATATTTGTCTCCAAGATGTAGCTCTCAGTCAGCGGTGGAGTTCATTTCCCTGCCTCTGCTGACGAGATGAATTATCAGCTCTGGGTGAAGTATATCAGTGTAAACAGGGAGATCTGTTGGATCTCAGTACACAGGTTTTCATCCAAATGTAGCACAAATCTTAACCAAAGTCTAGAAAATTTGCATTAGAAAATGCTAATTCATGCATCATTTTACCTACTGCTATTATGCAAATAAAAGAGTTGAACTCAAGGAGATAAACAGCTGGTGGAGCTAATTATCCAGTCAGGTGCCATTAAACCACTGTAGAAAAGGGGGATACAATGATGTCATTAAAGTCTCTAATGATTAAAAAAAAAAAAGTGAAAAAACT
This sequence comes from Epinephelus awoara, assembly GCA_035609425.1. Lineage (NCBI taxonomy): Eukaryota > Metazoa > Chordata > Actinopteri > Perciformes > Serranidae > Epinephelus > Epinephelus awoara. The sequence continues at coordinate 29,235,922 of CM069314.1, read as the reverse complement.
GGTTGGAGATATGACATTGCTATTATTATACAGAATGCATACATAAATGCAAATAACTTGACTGTGTTTTTCTCTTTTTTTTTGGAAATTTAATGTAGCATGAATGTTTATAGTCTTCTCTCTATCAACTCTACTAAGTTTGTGCTAAATTTAGGCTCTTATGTCTATATTACAAGTGTCGGTGGTGCTTTATGTGGTTGGTGTTGGTGGTGGCATGTGGCTGCAGTGTTTGTTTGTGTGTTTCTGCCAGCTGCTAGCTAACCTGGTTGAGGTTTTCAAATGTAAACATCAGTAAACACTGAGGAAAAGATGGAGAAGATGGACACCAGCTGAAATAATGTAGCATCCTGCTAGTCATTGTATAGGTGTTGGAAAATAACTAAGACAACCTCCATGCTGCATCAGTTTCCAACAGGATATCAGGAACAGTAATATCCTTTAATTCACTGAAAACGTGGCTAAATCCTGGACAGTTCCATTCAACCAGGTGACTTTTTTCTGTATGCTGATCTGACAGAGCAGAGGACTCCGGTGAGAGAAGGAAAGTAGGTGTTTACTTTATGCTAAACAAGGACTAGTGTGACTGTGGGAATGTGAGGTGCTGTCCTGTTCCTGCTGTGGATCACTGCTATACACCGCTCAGAGGCAACTGCAGAGCCATGCTGCCTGTTGTCAAGAGAAAGAAATGATTGATTGACTGATTGATTGATTGATTGACTGACTGATTGATGTGTTACAGTCTACTCATAGCCTCACATGGTCACATGCTTTATGGACATCATCTTTTATTTACTGGGTGTGTTTCCAGTGCATCTTGTTGTTGCATTTTGCTGTTATCAATGCACCAATATTTCCAGCTCAAAACAGACTTTTTGGTGATGTTTTATTTTTCAAATACTCAGCTTCCCCTGAGCTTGTTTTTTTTTCTAAAGTGCACATTGAAATAGCACATAAAACTAGAATTACTGTATTGCAATTGAAAGCCACGCCATCCATGTCTTTTGAGACTTAAATGTAGCCATGACAGTAGACAATGCTTCAAAAAGGGATGTTGCTTCAAAGAAGCTATAAATTCCAAAACATGGATGCTCCACTCACATCTTCCCCACGGCAGCACAGACGATCTATACAACAGCAGTTTCAACATCAGTGTCACCAATTCAGTATCCAAATGTCTCCCCTTCTGTTCCTGAGATATGACAATGAGCAATGGCCAAAAAGGTGTTTTTACAGAACTTTGTGATGTCAGAATTAGCTCTGATTCTCTGCCCAAGCTTGACTGGGCCAAACCAGAGCCTCTGGATTTTTTCATTATGACTGATTATGGCTTGAATCAGGTCGGGTTCTTGCCAATTATGCAGTGTTTTTTGTTTGCTTGTTTGATAAAACTGGCAGTTCTCATGCTCAAAGTGGCAGGAGTTTAAGGGACTGAATCAAGAGGGAAAGAGGGAGAAAGATGGGGGACTGCGACAAGTGGCAAAGTCACGGAACAACGGAGTAATATAGTGGAGAACAGGCGGAGTGAGAGAGTGCACACCAGAAAGGGACAGAAAAGGAGAGGAAGACAGAGAGAGAGAGGGGCTGCAAGGCCACTTAGCTGGCAGTGGTTTTTCAGCCTCCCAAGCAGTGGGAGAGATGTGCATAATAAGCACCGAAGAGCAGCGTTCATCATCTGCACGTGGCATTATCATAGATCGCTGTGCGCACTAGACGCGCTGAGGGGCGTAGCCCACTCTTCCAAACCTGTCATGCACGAGATGACAAACTACTGAAATAAGGAAGAGGAAAAGGAGAAGTGGTACGAGGAAACACATCAGCTCATTTAGCGTAATACTAAACATATAATATATAGGATATAGTAGTTGTTATACAGTAGACATTCAGATTTTTAATTGGGCTCGGGCCCAAAACTGCTGCTGTGGGTCGGGCTCAAAAAGAAACTATGCAGCTTCGTGCAGAATAGCGCCTGATTTTTTTATGCCTGATCAAAGATCTAGTCACAGGGAAGTTGACCTTTGACCTTTTGGATATAGAATGTCATCACTTCCATCATTTTTAGACTTTGTGTGAAATTTTGTCATAATTCGTGTATGAATTTCTGACTAATGTTTTCTGAGGTCACAGTGACCTTGACCTTCGACTACCAAATTCAAATCAGTTTATTCTTGAGTCAAGTGAGCATTTGTGTCAGATTTGAGGGAATTCTCCTAAGGTGTTTACGAAATGAATGGATGCACATTCAAAATGACCTTTGACCACTAAAATTCAACTTTGACACAAAGTCGATGTTTGTGCCAGATTTTAAAAATTCTCTCATGGTTTTCTTGAGATAACAAGTTCACAAAATGGGACGGATGCAAGGTCACAGTGACCTTGACCTTTGAACATTAACCACCAAAAGCCTAACCAGTTCATCGAGCCAAGGGGAACATTTTTGCCAAATGTGAAGAAATTCTCTCAAGGTATTCAGAGCAAGTGTTCATGGGAAAGAGACAGATGAGGTCACAACGACCTTGACCTTTGACCTATGTCCCCCAAAATCTAATCAGATAATTGTGGATATTTCTGTCAAATTTAAGGAAATTCCCTCCAGGCGTTTTTAACATATCATGTTCACAAGAATTAGACGGATGGACAGACAACTCAAAAACATAATGCCTCCAGCCATGGCTATCACCGGTACAGAGGCATGATAAAAAGCCTTGTTTTAACAAATTAAGGGATTCTGTCAACAGAAACGTTGTCGAGTGTTTTTACTTTAAATCTGAAAAAGGAAAGGTTGTATTAAAATGAAATGAAGCTCAGCGTAAGTTCAATCAGGAAGATCTTTCTCATTTCTCCATCCCACTGTCACTACTCCCTCTAATCAGCTGACTAATGGGTGATCACTCCTCTAGTTGTCCAATCACACTTTGCCACGATCTCTCAGCCAATCAGGATGCCACTGCAAAATTTTAAATCTAAACTGTCACACGTAAAAAACAGGCAAGACTCCGAATCTCTAGTTGTTGTGCAGCTGAGCAGCAGCCTCAACATCGCTGCTCATGCTGGCAGTGTGGCTGCTCTAACCCGTTAACACAGACGGCAAAAGTATGTGTGTGTGTTTACCTGGCTCTGTAGCTCACTCTGCTGTCTCAGTCTCAGGTTTTCTGGTGTGTCGGCCACGATGGTGAACGACGTCTTGGGGTAATGTCTGAAAGGAGAAAGAGCAGAGTTATGTGTGTAATCTACATCGAGTCAGTTTTAAATATACAACTTTCATCAACACAAAAACATGACGGAGAGAAAGAGGGGGAGAAACAAAGAAGAACCAGACTGGGACTGTGTCTTAATTGAGTTGCCTAAATGTGAAAATGCAGTTCTCACTGTCTTTACAGTTGGTAAACAACAAAGCTGCATGTAGTTTGTAGCTAAAAATATCTACTTGTAGCTCACTATATCATGCAAAGACCAAGTGGCAATCTCCAGGCAGTGTCCAAAATTAACTTTTTGACTCAGCGGCCAGTGGGAAGGTAGATTTAAAAAATTCCTTAAGCCAAGCATATTTTTTACCAACCAAAATATTTTATTTTTTTTGTTTTTTTTGCCACATATACATTTGTTTCAGTATATATCAATGAGTTAATAAGGTATTATGTTGAATACAAACTGCAGTGAAGCAGTGTATATGTCTAGGGCTTTTACTGTCAACGGTATGAAGGGAAGGAGTGAAATTGTAATGCGCTGCCATTGACAATGTGGGAGGGAATATGTATGACAGGGAGGTCGCGTTTGAAAACTGGTGATAAACAGCTGATGTTTGAACATCATAATCATGATGTTAAATGCATCCTAGCGCACGTTTAATGCAATGTCAATTCTTATTTCAATGAAAATTCAATAGTGCATATTTGACAATTTCTTCTATGAAATTTTAAGGGAAGTTCAGCCTCCCTTGTTGTCTCAGAGCAATCACCCCTGAAGCACACCAGAGACTTCTGCTGGCAGAGCAGCTAACTAGCTAGTCCTCTAGACTTTCAAAATGTTATCAGTCTGATGGATTAAATTCCTAATTGTGAAACAAGGGTTGTACCAATCAAAAAAATGTATCCACTCATTTACAGATGCCTCATTACAAATGTAAGTCTATGGGAGAATGTCTTTTCTGGCCCAGTGACATCACATGACAGACCCAGGAGATGTACTGTATATACATGGTTTGACCACTACGTCAAATTGGCTTCAAAGTCTGACGAACTTCCCAGGAGCCTGGAAAAATGAAGCCAGTGCAAAAGTGCCAAAACTGCAGTTCCTCTAATGACCACTTGAGGCTAGCTCCAAGAGCAAGTAAATCCCCATAGACCTCCATGTTAAAATGTTCAACTTTACATCAGATATAAACATGTTCACAGCCTCGTACAAAAAACTATTTTGTTCTCTATATCTAATTTCAAATGGTACAGGCAGTGAATTTGTATAACTCAATTGATTAGATTTTATTTTAGGCTTAAAGTTACACATAATTAAGGGCAGGGCTGCTTCAATGACAGGCTGTCTGCGAGGCGTCGCTATAGTCTGTGAGTCAAATCCAGCCCTCACTCCTCTGCAGCTCATCATCTCCTCTAAATACGGTCACTTTGTGCTCAACAAAACCAAGATGGCTGAAACCTGAGGCTCCAAAACAGGAGTCCACAAACAATGCAGGGTTTCCCACACATTTATTAATCTGGGCTGGCCTGCCATGATCAAAACATCTGCCGCCAAAAATAGATTTATTTTTGGAGCTGGACCGTTGATTCGGAGTGCTATTGAGGTATAAAGACCGTTCAGTTATTTATTGCGCCACACTGCTGCTCCTGTCATCCATCGATCTGATCTGATCAGCTCTGAAGAGATCAACAGATCAGATCACCTCACAAGTCACAAACTGCTGCCAAGGTTAAAAGGAACTCGTGGAGAGCTCACCGACCCACAAACCTCCAAATTTAGAGACAGGACACAGAGTGATACAAAGGGACACAAAGACATGCAAAAGAAAAAAAAGAAAGCTTGCTGTCAGCCAAAGTTGGGTATAACGCGTTACAAAGTAAAGCATTAGAGTACTTTAATTACTTTTTGCAGTAACGACTAACCCAACATCTTAGTTTGCTGTTTGAGTAATCAAATACTTAAGTACATTTTCAAACAAGACATCAGTTACTTCCATTAATTTTAGAACGCTGGTCCTTCAGCTACGAAACAGCAACGGCTGTCGTTTGGTTCTAATAACGGAGATAACGTTAAACCTATCAGTCTGAAAGAAGCCACGGAGCTTGTGGCTCGCTACGTGGTCGGAGAAATGCTGACGTTGTCTACGGTGGAGTCTAAATAGGTGGAGTAGGACTCGCTGACAGACATATTTCAGACTCAGGACTTGCATTATGCCTGGTACACGCTACATGCTGGTACTCACCAATTATCCCAGGTCATCTTTCACGGCGTGTGTGATGTCATCGTGTTATTCTTGTCCTATTTTTATTACTTTCACTATTATTTGAGTCACTGCCAGAACTGTGTGTGCTCATGTGCCAGCTGACATGTTGTTGTAATCACCTAAAAGCGTCAGCAGATGGCAGGAGCTCCATTTGAAGCGCCATATGTAAATTATCAAGCTACTGTATCTTCCACAGGAAGTTCTGACAAATGTTTCAGAATAAAAGCCTATTTAGAAAATGGAGGGATTCTCTCAGCCGAGGTTATAAGAGGCTTTTAATTTGAAACAAGTGTTGAGTTTGAAATGACGGTGCGATATGTTGACTTTATAAAGACAGCGGAGCGGATATAAAGTAAATATATAAACACACAGAGGGATTAATAAATAACAGACCGTCTATAATGTAGTTTGTTTCAAATGAAGCTGGGAGCCTCTGCAGTTGTGGTGAGTAAAAGCCCCGCCGCTATTTGTTAATTTTATTACTTATGTCTGACTGTGAGGATGTAGCATTGTTTTCTAGCTTGATGCTAATGACAGTAACGTTAACTCAGCGGGTTGACAAAGTGCCTCTGCTGTTTCACACCATCATTTCCCCCTTTTACTCTGTGTGGTAACATCCCTAGAGGAAATATTAAAAATGCTGGGGTGTTGTCATACAGTTGTCTATGGCAGCAGATTGTTCTGTGTTTCTACTGGTCAAAGTGACGGCTGTGATGGGAGAACTGGATCTCAGTGAAGGGCAACTGGTCCATAACTTTAATTTTGGAGACAAAAAAAATGTAGGCTTAGCGCCCTCTGGTCCATTGCCCAATAGGAAATGTAGAATACTCAAAAGTACTTTAAAAGTGCTTGAGTTACTTTTCTCAGGGAGTAACTTTGGAAGTACTTTTAAAGTAATTGAGTTACTTTACTCAGGGAGTAACGCAGTATAGTAACTGGTTACTTTTTAAAAAAAATAACGCAGTAACGTATTTTGATTACGTAAGTAACCCTTTCCCAACACTGCTGTCAGCTCATTCATTCCCACCATTGTTCATTTTTTCTGTCACGTACATTTTATGTTAAGGTTTTCTAGCCTGTTTTTCACTAATGAAAATTAGCATTAGCATTAGTTATCACAGTAAACCATAGCTACAATTGCACAAAATGGATTGTGCTAACTAAGCTAGCAGCTAACGTTAGAGTTCAAATATGGTCACTTCTGGTTAAAAAAATCCAAGACTCTGATGGCCAAAATACCAAGGTTCCAATCAGGATTCCACAAACCAATGGGTGACATCAAGGTGGCTACCGCCATCATTTTATAGAGTCTGTGGAAAAGACCTAAAGACATTCCTGGAACATTTTGAGCCAATGGTTGATTAAAGGAAAAAAGAAATGGACACTTTCTACCTTAAACCTCTGGAGGTCAAGTTTCTGAGACAACTTCAGTCCTTGGAGACACCAACAGCCCACATTTTACAACCATTTCTGCTAAATCTCTGCAACATTTTCATGATGTTTTTTATCTTAAATGCCCATTCTTTTTAGTTTGTTATAAGCTATTTTTGTTGTCTTCAGTCCTTTTAAAGAAGAAAGGCTGCAGCCTGAAAAATGTCAGAGCCTTTCCACCCTGAGAGTAACCTCAGTAAGTTAATGACGCACCAAGACGATGACGTTAGCAGGAACAATGACCCATTGAGAGGTCAAAAAAATGAAATAGCAACATCCTGATACACCTCTCTTTATCTCACTTGACCTTTTGGTCACTTATTGATGACCTTAAGGTGTATATTATCTCCTCTGTATCTAAAAACAGCAGCAGTTGGATTTAAAGCTTTTCTCTGCAAGAAGCATGAAGGACAATGGAGCCACTCACAGATGTGTGTGAGTACAGTGTAAGGTGGGTGGATGGGAGACACACAGTAGATGGAAAATACTCCCACACTCCACCTCTAAGAGGGAGGAAGTATCTTTATTGAAGTCAGTGTGTAGCCCAGGAAGAGAAACCCTCTGTTGCTCTTTAAGGATATTCTGGGCCAGATAAGAACCTCTTTGGGCTTTTTGTCCCCTCAAAAAAGTCTCTCAAAACAGAAATTTGTAAGACCTTCCCAATAGCCTGTTGATTAGGACACTTTTCAACCAAAGGGTTAGTGGAGCCAGAGAAACCAACTATGACCCTTTCCCCACTAAAATGACTGCATATAAGTCTTTTATGTGACTAATTTCAAACAATGTTTGAGCACTGCTTGGATGGAGACAGTTCCCAAAGATGGCATCCTTAAAGGTGTGCACCAAGGGTGCTGTAAGATTTCTGTCCATAAAAAACAGTGCAACATTTACATGAAGTATACCTATATTGTGCTTCCAAATGTCTCAAACTGAAGAAATGAGCGATAAACATTAAAATCATAATAATTACAAAGTCTATTAAATATGTAAAGTAGTTTGTTTTCATGGTGACACAACACAAGTTTTTGAGGCACAAAGAATCACAAATAGTGTCTGTCAGATGAAGCGATAAATGAATCAAATTAGTTGGAAAATGTTTTCATACTGTTGTGTTTTCGTTACCTTAAAATGAGCCATTTAAATCTACATAGGGAGCAGGCCCTTAATTATGGAGATAGCCATGTTTACCACCATGTTCCTACAGCAGCCCAGAACAGACAAACCAAATACTGGCTCCAGATCGGGACATTCGCTATTTTGTGTCAACCACTGTAATAAGAAGCCCATCTGCAACAAACAGCATCGGAAAAACACTGACTGACACATGAAACTGCTGGAGCTGCAGTCACCTAATTTATTTCCGAATTTGTGCGCTGAGCGCTGTTCGTTCTATTTTGTGATGGAAAATTTAATTTAGTTTAGTTTATTGATATGATTAATTTCAAATTCTTGCACGTTGCACTTTTGTATTTGTATTGTTATGACGGGTATAATTTTGTGAGGTAAAAGGGGTAATTGTTTATAAACTTTAGCTTCTACCTACACCCTTTCAGTTACACTGATTATTGAAATGTACTGACATAAACACCTACATTCATTCATTCATTCATTCAGTCACTTGTTGTCACTTTAAAAACTGACAAATTTTAAAAAAGAAAAAAAAAAAAAGTGACTGTGACTCATTCCTGCTAAATGTTGCCTCACTTGTGGAGCTGATTCTTGTGACGGCGATCTTCAGTGGGTGGAAACAGAAACACCAAACAGAATCACAAAGGCAGGAACATGAGTCATTAAAAGATCTCAAAAGAAATCAAACAGAAACACGGACACCAATGCTGACTCAAGTACAAGAAACAACAAATCAAAATACAGCTTTAAAAATGCCAACTGAGTTTATTTAACATCTCTGAGAGTCTCAATCAATGACAAGTTAGTGGCAAGGTATGGGCGAGTTTTATTTTTTAAAACTTGGAAAATGGGGCAAACTAGACTTAATAATCCATGCTACAAGTACGAAGCCATATAGAATATACTGTTCATGTTTTCCTGTAATTTGTATATTTGGTTTTACACCTGTAGACGTGGAAACCTGCCTTGTAAGCCGGTTTGGGCTGGAAATGATGCCAGACACTACAGTGATATCAGAATACAGAGACCCCTCCATCTGAGTAGATTTTTGTTGTGGGACATAATTTATTCCATCTAAATGTCCATATATTTTACCACCATTTAGTTGTAGACCTACATATATCCCAGTGTAACATTATAGTGGTCAACTGGAAATTTAGCATCAGTCAGGTTAAAGTCATTTGAAAATTGTCAAGGAAGTCTAATGTTAGTTGTGATTGCAGCCATGCCAGCAGTACAAGAAGCAAAAATCGGTGTATCTTCCTAATCTATGATCACAAAAAATTAAAAATCATCCCTGTTTTGAAGTAACAGTTAGAATACAATGGGCATAAGAATTTATTGAATTTCCCCTCAGGGGGATTAATAAAGTATATAAAATAAGAATAAAATAAAATAGAGGTTTAATTTTGGGGTTAAGGCAAAGATTAGGTTAATAAACAACTCTTTAGGTTGCTGTTTTGCTAGCTTATCCAAAAGTGGTGAGACAACCCAATACTAGCTGACAGGACATAAGGCTGTGATTTTATGAAGTCCCGGACATTGAAGCCAATCTGATAAAGTCGCCAAATCGTGGAATTACAACTGTGGGTCTCGTGTGATGCCAGTAGGCCCAAAAAGACTTTTCCCTATAGACTTACATGAGGAAAGACACATTTCCAAATCAGTGGATACATTTTTTTGAGCAGCACAACCTTCACAAAATGACTCCTTTCATCTGGAAACAAGAAACATTGGGATTTTATCCATTTGGTCTGATAACATTTCCAAAGTTGAGAAGAGCTGCACAATTATACCTGTTCATCCCCATTTAAGTTAGGAAAGTGTTTAACCGGAATTAGCCGGCTTGGCTGGTAGAAATCTCTGGCACGCTTGCTCTATGGGCCCAACAATGTGGAAGATCAGGTAATTTTACACCCAGAATGTCAAAGTTTTCTGGCTTTATGCACCACTAAACAAGTTTCAAAGGAATTAACGGGGCCCCGCCACCATTGCTGTATCCAGATCTTTTCGTACATCCATGGTCACAAACCTAGGATGAATTTTGTTGCTGGTTAAACATCCCCCATCACTCCTGTAATTATTTCTTCCCATATTTCATGGGCATAAAAATTAATTCCTCTGCAATTAAATGTCAAAACATGACAAAAATAGAAACGTATGAAGAAGCGGAGAAATGGAAAGGAGGGGAAACACATGAAAGAAGAATTACAATTTGCAATGACTGCCATGACAGCAACAAAGTCTGGTTTCAGCAGTTTTCCTATGAGCTGGCAGATTCATTGAGCCTTGTAACTCTGTTTCTGTGTGTGAATCATCGATGCCTGCAGCAGAGTTTGACCACTACATTGAACTGTCCTTCGCTCCTCTCCTCCTCCCACATCACCTTTCTTCCTCCCACTATCATTTTCACATATACTCTCTCTGTCTCCCACACAGTGTATCTCTCTCTCCTGTAGACTCTCAGTATTTAGAGATGATTTTTTAATGCTTCTATTAAAATGTGGAAGATAAATTTGGCTCTAATACAATCACAATGGAGATGAACATAGTGGCATGAAGACATCACAACATTTAAATTATCACTTTACAAAAGCATAGCCAAACTCGAACCTGTAGAACCTGACTGTGCATTTTGATTAGCATCAATCTTTCAGCTCACCCCTATGATTTTAAATTAAATCTTAATGGTTTAAAAACAAACCTTTAAAAAAGTATTATGTGTCTCGGTTTTCTTTAAATTAAACCATTTTCTACAACTTGACATATACATATATTCTTTCATCACTTAATTGGAGGTGGTTACATCTTTGACTAATTTGTTTCATTATACAGTATCAAGGAATAAAAATGTAAGAAAACAATCCAAATTCAGAAAAAAAAGTAAGTAAGTAAAACAACTGGATCGCTTTCCACTTTCCTCAGAGCCTAGCAACTACTAATAACACAGGACACACTGCATTGTGCTTCCCAGAAATACTTTAGTTCCACTGTCCAACATTTCCTCTACTGGGGATAGTAACTGCAAAGAACTTAAACTGATACTCTTTGGAAACTGGGGATAGCTAGTGATAGCTACCGGGGAAAACAAAAGCGCTGTCCTCTTCCTGTTTTGGTTCCGCAATGGTTGACGCACTTCCTTTGTGCTGTAAATGGTACCTTCATTTTCCCAGGAGATTGTATCCAGTGGCAGACAAAACTGCATAGAGAAAGTGAGGCTTATAGGAACCAATCTAAAGCTGCACCACACGCAGCATCTACGGAGATCTGCACCACGGTGTCTCACACTAGTTTGAACAAAGTCTTAGAAACTAGCTTGGAGTATTCAGCAGCTGAAGAGACAAATATTTCCCTCACACCTCTTCCTAACTGGATGCAATATGAATGAGCAACATCAGATCTCTGAACTGCTGATACAGTGCTGATACAGTGCAATACTTATCCTTTCATAAGCTAATACAAGTGCAATATCTCACTTCCTTTATTATTTATTCCAGACAATCTAAATTATTTTTTATACTCCCTGACTGAATGATGTGTGTGTGCACTCTCCTTGTTTTTTTATGTCTTATGTTATTTTGTTTTTCATCTAATGCACTTTACAGATGCACAACTTCGTTGTATAGGTGTCACAATGAAAATAAAGGCTATCTTATCTTTTCTTAGATTGTTTCAGTTTTTCCCAGTGAAGATGTCCTAACCTGCTCCGTGCGTCAGTCGTTTGTGTCACTTTTGTTAAAAGACTCTGTTTTTGCAAAGTTTCAGGCACCTCAAACTTATTTTCAAAGCAATGGCTGTTCCTTAGGCCTGATCAAAGTTTGATAAGTTCACTGAACCATTTTTTGCACTATTTTGGGACCAAAAACAGACACTCATCAGGTGGAAATAAACACAACTTAAAGTGAATGCTAATGTTGTTGCATGTCTTGCTGAATGTGTAAACGGTTTAGCTACAACAACTTTATAAGGGGAGCAGCATGGTGGTGCAGTGGTTAGCACTGTTGCCCCTTCACGTGGAGCTTGCATATTCTCCTTGTGTCAGCTTGGCCCTTCCACAGTCCGAAGACATGCAGGTTAGGTTAATTGATGATTCTAAATTGCCTGTAGATGTGAATGTGAAGGTGAATAGACCCTTTTACTGTTAGTAAACAGTATGACATTTTTCTCCACAGACTTTAGCTAGCACTAGCAAATTTCGTTGGCTTGTTTTAGACAGTGGAGGAAGATGATGCAAGTGGCACATTAGGAAATACACATTCCCAGTGCTGGGGCACAAACTGTTTCATTCCCAAATTCAGAGCACTGTCAGAATGTACTGTTTGGTTATCCAGAGCACTACACTCTCAGAGTGAACTCTGAGCACTCACAGAGCAGCAGAGCGCCGAGCGGAGTGAATGTGAAATTTACATAACCGTTCATTAATTCATATAGAAACAGAATGCTCCCTTTCCTCGACCAATAGGGCTCTCATTTTAGTGTAGAGTGTTAGAATGAATTTACAAACTCACCATGTCAGGTCACTCACTCTCCGGGACCGCGAATGTTACTTGAATTCAGTGCACACTGACCAACGGGACCCGAGTGGCCGACCTGTATGCTCTGACTCAGTGGATAGATGATTTGACAGGATTGCTGAAGGTGGGATGGCCGGCTTCGTGGTTGATTACTATGTCAATCTTACAAAGGAGGACGTCACTTGAATGGTTTCCTCCAGTTTGTTTTTCGATCGAAGCTAATGTTAGCTAATGCGCTAAAAAGTAATTGTGACGGAGAAATCAAAATTCCTCTTAATGCCTCTCCAATTTCTGATTAGGTGGACATAACTTAATACACATAACCTTATTCATCCCTACAACAGTAAATATTTTTTTCCCTAAGCTGATATGAAGTGTGCGATGCACATGTGAAGATTTTTGAGGATCATCCTCCATCCTTTCGTCTTATCACATTTAACCATAGTTAGCTTTGTTTTTGTTGACGGGTAGCGATGGCTGGTGTGCAATAAAATTTAAGTTTTGAGCCATGACTCCTTCTATTCTTGCTCTCAATGACACATCAAGACATTTTAAGTCTCCTAAGTAGCTTACAGCCCTGTCGTGGTGACTAAAAGGGTCTATGGTTTCCTGTCTCTATGTGTCAGTATGTGATAGTCTGGAGACCTCACCAGGCTGATCCCCTCCTCTCATTCATCCAATGTCAGCTGGAATAGAGGTCACCCACAATACACACACTGTGAGAGAATCCAAACACACACAGATGCCCCACTCTTTACAGGTGAATCACCTGTTACCTGACACCAGACTGGGTTTTAAAACACTAAAAATAACACTCCTAAAGTTACAAACAGCCTCATTATATTGTTGTTCATGTTTTTGTTTCCGTCTATGAAACCTATAATCATGATAATAATTATGGGTCACAGTGTGGATGCTGTGGTCTGCACATATCTGTGTCCTTTAACTGATAATCAGTGAGAGCTGGTAAACAGTCATCATGATCTTTACTCGTCTGTCTGTCTGTCTCACACTATGTTTGTCCCCACAGTCAATGTAAGTCTACACTCATAATGAGTCTGTTATTTAGAAAACCCACCCTAACCAATGAACTGGAGTTCCCTTAAATCTTTAACTGTCACTGCCTCTGGCTCTCTGTGTGGAAGATAATATTATCAAGACTGTTTTGTTCTCAAAGGAAATACAACTGACATACCATTTAAAGTTTGGAATCACCTCTTATATTGACGTTTTTCCTCTTTTCTTCAATAACAACTATTTTAACAGAGATAAAAACAGTATCATACAGACGCCAAATATGTAATTTACATTTGAAATCATTTTGGCCCCAAAAAAAGAAAAAAATGATTCAAACTTCTGTTACATCAATGTCCCTGCAGTGTTGCATGGCAGGGAAAATGCTGTTGGAACATGGATTTTGAATTTGTCAGCTCGTCTACCTTTTTCTGCCTCTCCATCTTCCTCCTGTTTCAGACTTTCTCCTCTATATCTCATTTCCTCTCCTTTTGTTTTTGTCATGTACATCTCACTCTAGGGGTGCACGATATTAGATTTTTTTGCTGATATTGGAGGCTGATGTTTTCCAAGTCATTCTGGCCGATTGCAAATACCAGAGGTAAGACCAAGTCATTGTCTTGCAAGTCACAAGTAAGTCTTTCCTCCCAAGTCCCAAGTTAATACAGACAAGTCCCAAGTCAAGACTGACAAGTCACAAGTCAGGTCCCAAGTCCTAAACTTTGAATTTCAAGTCCTAAACAAGTCATAATGCTATCTTTACTGAATGTAATGCCACTTCAACAACACAATAATGATATTTGAAATGTAAAAAATCATAAATGCTTTTCAAAAATTTGTATTTATTTGTTCAAACAAGTTTTGAAAACGTTATTTTGTTGTTAAGCAAAGTTAGCATTAGCTAAGTAACTATGTTAATATTAGGCTCATACTTTCATTTACAGTACTTGTGAATCTTCAAATGTTGAACAGAGTTGGTAGTTTTTGCTTCTCCGTGTTGTTTTTTTTGTTTTTTTTCTTGTTTTTTTTTCACTACTGTGTAGTATTTGTACGCAAACAAAATTATCTTTGGTATCACTGCTCAGTTCTTCATGATATTCTCCTGCAGCTTGAGAGGATGCTGTTGGATTAGTTCAAACAAAGTGGATCTGGGGAATTAAGTTTCGACCTGCTGGGAACAAAAATGTTTACATTAGTTGATTTAGGAAATGAAGAATAATAACTGATGACCGATTTGTGGCACACTTTTTTAAATAATAGACTTTTTAATCACTGGGCTTGGCGTAAGGTTATAAAAAGTAGTCAAAAGGTTTAAGTCCAAGTGAAGTTACGAGTTACTTGTGTTACAGTGCAAGTCCAGTTTCAAGTCCTTTGATTTTGTCAAGTTAAATTTGTGACTCGAGTCTGACTTGAGTCCAACTCATGTGCCTTGAGTCCACACCCCTGGTAGAAAGCTATGTGCACATATGTTTTCCACCTAACTTCAGAAACCATGAAGTCACTCCTGAACTGAAATGAACATATTATTATACCTGCTCTTATTGTTGTGGCCCATTAACAGTTGTTGTGATGTACGTTTTCACTGTGCAAAATAAGAAAACTTCAAACTAGGCAGGCTGTTTCACAAACTATGCTTTCCTATGAAAAGTAATGCACCCAAATTTGTACATATCCCATGTATGAAAGGCTGCGATCATGTGACAAATGCACTGATGGGGTTAAACAAGAAAGAAGCCCCAAGTGGTCTTGTAAGGTGGCAGATTAGGGTGGTGGATGGGTCACAAAAAGCTGGACTTTCCCTCGGGACTTTCCCCTGGAGTCTCGTGTTTGGAACCCTGTGAACCTTGAGTCACTTTAAGGTACGTCCTCACAATGTTTCTTCTCCTTAACCTAACCTCCATAACTTTACGTTTATTATCCATTGTTTGGACGATACTACATTTTCCAATATTACAAATTCTGCCACGACACAATTTCAATTCAATATGATTCAGGGGTCTGTGAGCGATATTAGGCAATATTAAATGCCCATTTATCACAGTCTGTTACAGAAGACACTGCCACCCCTTTTTTACTTTGAAAACACATCAACAACACATAAATAATAAATACAGTAAACTGACTCCACTAACACAAACAAAAAAAAAACAGCGAATGGCATAAGTTAACCTTCAGGGCTTTCTGTCAGAGAGCCCCAGGGCCGGCTTAAGGCATAGGCGATGTAGCAGGCCGCCTAGGGCGCCACATTGTCTGGTGGGCGCTGGGGAAAAAAAATAAAATCAAATAAAAAATAATAATAAAAATTTTTTCCGGAGGTAACAAATGAACAAATACAGAAAAAAAGATAGAAAGAGAGAGAGCAAGGAAGAAAGAAAGAAAGAAATACACTTTGCACCCAGTTTCTCAAAATTATTCATCTGCCCTGCCCCTGCACCTGTACTGTGTGCACTGAGTGGGGTTTGTGTCAAAATCTGGTCAAGATAGGCAGATATTTAAGTTTTACCTGCATTTCATAATAATGAAAAGGTCCAAGCCTTCAGGTGCGGGAGGAGGACGAAAATAAAGTCCGATATAGAGGTATGTCGTCTGTCTAACGTTATCTTTAAACCTATGGGCCTGAACGACGCATAGTGCATCCAAATTCACACCTGTTCTTCTCTATCGATTTTCTCCGCAACCGTGAGCGGAACCATAGCTTTCCGACAAGACCAAGCAGTGTCGGTAGTCCAATGTTTTCACAGTGAAAAAAAGTGATAAAGTCACACTAAAATGATGTATAACAGAGCTTTCATGCAGCTTTGCACACACATTACTCTTGGATGGATTACTTGCGAATGCAGGCTCACACAGAAATGCCACGCACATGGCCTGAAAGCGCGGAACCAGAGCTTTCCAGTGATACCACACACATCATTGTGCTGTCATCCTATCACGCTATAAATCCAGATCAACTGTCTACAAAATAAAAACCTGACGAATTTCTTTACAACCCATACAACCCAATACAGATCTTGTTATCAGTCACTTCATATAGTGAGGAATATCGTATCTTACCACGTCTTAGGCTTGCGTGTGTTTCTCCCTGTCTATCCACATTTGTAATCCGGCTTTCAAGATGCAAATATCTCCATACTGTCCAGTTGACACTCCATCAAACTTTGTATGACAAGACCAGCCACTTCACCTTTGCGCATCCAGACAACTGAGGCCTAATTATGCATGCTGACAGGGCAGTAGTCACCATATATGGTGCATGTTTCTTTCAGATAAAACACATTTTTGACTTGTGAATGAGTCAATGGAATTTCTTGCAATAATGAAAAAATGCTGGCAATCATGTCCGCCTGGCACAAACCACATGTTTTGGACAACTCTGAAGTGACAGAATGTCCCAGCATCATGGTTCTTATATTGCCAGATTCCAGAGAGTCTCCCCTCTTCATATATGGCAGAATGTGTCAACTTCCAACTTGCTATGGTGAGATACATGCAAAAATGTAAGAATTTAGTCACACAGATAATATAAAATACAGGCACATAGAAGTACATGGAATGAATTGAATTTAATCTGGATTGCCCAGATTGTCCTGAAAAAACAAAAAAACAAAAACAAGATATAGCATGTGTATGTAGCCTTTATAGGCCTAGGGCCCATAGGGTTAAAATGCCGTTCTGTCTGTAACATCATTAGATGTTTCATTTGTTGCACCTAGCTAGCTAAGTAGCAATAAAGTTAGTGCCTAAGGCACTAAAATGGCTAGGGCCGGCCCTGGAGAGCCCTTTTCTGGAAGAAATCTTTTCATTCAGTCACTACCTCTCCAGACAGAACAGCAGAACAGAACAGATCAGTCTGCATGCACGTTTTTTCAGCCGAACATTGTTAAAACAGAGCAGCTAATATTACTGTAGCAAGGAGTTAGCGGAGTGAGACGCTCGTCCAGGCAGGTAGCATTACGTCGTGTTTTATCTCCTAACAACACTGCTGACAGACTGCATGTGCTCTGTCTGTTGTCCTGTATTTTCTCAGAAATCCAAAATATTTACACTCTGCTGCTTTATTCCCGAGTAAATAACTTTATACTTACCGTCTTTCTTTTGGCTAACTGCCATCTGCCTGCTGCTGTTTGACAGTGACACAGACTTTCAAAATAAAAGTGGACCCTAAAGATGACGATATGGATCACTTTACATCGATGCTATTGGATGGTTGATCATTATATTGATATATCGTTCCAGATCAATGGATCATTACACCCCTAGTAACTAGCATAAACTGACATGCCATACCTAAATTCCCAATACAGATGCAGGAGGGTACCCAGCACGTCCTGTTTAGACATGTAGGTCCACTGACAAAGCAGCAATATTTGACGCTTTGGGATGAGAACGTGATGAACTACCTTAAAGTGACTCAAAGTTCACTTGCTTTCGCACAGTTCCAAACACCAGTCTCCTGGGGTCAAGTCCCGTATTTTGTGACCCATCAACCACTCCAACCTGCCTCATTAGATGGACTATAATTCTTTACTCCTGTCAGATACGTGCGTTGTATATAACTTACTGGCTCATGATTGTACGGGTGATATATAATAATTTTGGTGCATTACTTCTCATAGGTAGCTGTACGAGCAGTGCATGAGAACAGCCTGCTCTGAGACACAAACACAGAAAGACTTCCTGCAGAGGTTCAGTTAACTTGTCAGAGACCACGACAGAAAAACACAAACACAGGCGACTCTGAGTGTGTGTGTTCATGTGTGAAAAAAACAGGCATTTTTTCAACCAACAGCCTTTTTGTTTCACTTCTGTTACTTTAGTGTTACATAAACACACACACACTCACACACACACACACAAACTATTTTGCCCTTAAGTTTCACTTCACCTGTTCCCGTCGCTACTGGCAACCATGGATGCTTTGTTCGTTTGGTGCAACCCAATACTTTGAGACAAAGAGCTGCTCTGTGGGATATTTTACACACACACCAACACACACAAGCACACACACACACACACACACACACACACACACACACACACACACACACACACACACACACACAGCTAGCCAAGGTAACTCTGTGCTGGCTGCACAAGCAGCTCGGCACAATAACTCAGTTTGTGTGGAGTCTTTACAACCAGCTGACGTCCAGACGACTGCAGGAGACAAACAGGCTGTCAGCTTGGTGCTTCACAGAATTTAGACAAAATCAGAGATTCTACACATTCAACACATTTCTGCTCAAACCACTGAAAAAAGCGGTTTGCAATACAGCCAAAATCTTCTATCATGGTAAATGTAATCTTATATCTGGTTATATCAAGATACACTTCTCTAAATTCAGTTAAGAAATGGTTTAAAATAACTTAGATGAAAACACTCTAGTAAAGAATAAGTAACTCAGAATCTTGTGTAACTACAAAACTACTACAAAACCTCAGTAAGAGTTACTTTCCACCACTGGTAGTGCAGAAGTACCACAGTGAAGACCAGCAAAGACAGGAAGCAAAACAAAACACAAATCCTCCTGAATTATCTCTAAGTAGTACCCACATCCTCTGAAATTAAATCCTGAGCTGAAAACACTTTAATTTCTCCTTTGAATGGATCTGTACTAAACATAAATGAGCTGTAACCTCGATAATGAACACGAGAAAATGAAACCTGACAAGGAGTGGAAGTACTGAATGGATTTATGGAATATAACAGTTTCACTGTGTGTGTGTGTGTGTGTGTGTGTGTGTGTGTGTGTGTGTGTGTGTGTGTGTGTGTGTGTGTGTGTGTGTGAAACAAACACACACACACACACACACAAAAACGCCACTCAATAACACAAATTACAAGATAAAACTAATTACACACACTGCTTAACAAACAATGAGATGTTTCTTACCTCACGACACAAACTAAATATAACCTCTGCCAAAAAAACAAGAACAAAATCATACACACATGCAGCATGCAAGCACACACGCACACACACACACACACACACACACACACACACACACACACACACACACACACACACACACACACACACACACATTGTCCTTTAAAGTGTTTCCAATAATACCCTCAGACACATCCTGCCTTTCTCTTGCTGCTTGGTTAAGACACCAGATTTACAATACACCAGATTGTGTGTGTGTGTGTGTGTGTTTGTGTGCGTGTGTGTGTGTGTGTGTGTGGGGGGGGGTGGGGGGGGGGTTGTGGATACGGATTTAGATTTACCATTGTCTATAATGTTGCTGTGACATTTGCCAAACGACGACAGTCTCCTCTCTCCAAGCAGCAGTGACGCATACGAGTCTAACTGAGCATACAGACACACACCGTTTCAGTGTGTGTGTGTGTGTGTGTGTGTGTTTGTCTTGCTATACTTGTGCGGACCAACCCCTGACAAACAACCTTTCTTGTGAGGACATTTTCCCTTGTGAGGACATTTTGCCTGGTCCGCACAAGGAAAATGCTTAGATGAGCTCCTTTAGTGCCACTAGGTGGCCTGTATAAGTTTCAGAGAATGTCCTCAAAAAAATAGTAAAGTCAAAAGTGTGTGTGCGTGTGTGTGATCTTGGGCTCCCCTAGTGGACACACTCGTGAACTGCAGGTGAAATTTGATATAGACGGTGCAGGAGCAATCCAATTTTCTGATTGGCTGAGGCTAAGAAATTTTGTGATTGGCTGCTTTAGTCATGTGAGAACATGACTGTGGGGCTGAACAGGAACAAAATGAAGAGCTGAGGCAAAAAGTGCATTTAAACTGGAAAAACAGCAAATAGAGCATTTGTCACATCTAACAATTTAATTATATTATAAATTATAGTGAAATATTATATTAGAATAACATAAACAATGAACAAACAAATAACATCAGTACTATTAGTACAGGTACTACTGCTTCCTCTATTAGCACAAGTAGTATGCATACTACTATAAATAATACTACTTCTACAAACTGAAATACAATGCTCATATGTTTTTGAGGTGCACCTAGACATCCAGGAGTTGAAAAGAAAAGTCTGTCTTCTTATAATAGCTTTAGCCAGAATCTTAGACACCAGTTGCTTAAAATTATTTTCTAAAACTTTTTTTTCTCTTCAATTATTTTTTTTTCAACATATAGTTGTTGTTTTTTAAAACATAGTTAATCTAATTAGTTAACTTCCCAGACTTTTAGCCTTGTGTGTATTATATCGAATTAAATGGTAAAATATCTATGTCCAAGTTGAGCAATTTTGTAAGGTAATGGTGAGGATAACTACAAACTTCATCTGGTAAAGCAGCCTGCTAATAGCTTTCCCAAAGAGGCCTCACAATTATCCTGTATAACTAGCAAGTATTACTTTGGATATATCCAAAACATTTTTTTGCATGTAATTTTGTAGGCTTGTATAATTCTTTAGTTCAAAGTGTTCAAAGCAGATAAAGCAGACTGACCTCCATCTAACTTATCTGCTTTCTAATTCATTTCTCATGCTCATTCATATTACCATGCTTTACTAATCTCTCTTGTCATTTCAGACCCTATTTTTCACCCGTCCACCAGTTGTAGTTATTCCTGCCCTAACCCATCACCTAATCAGTCTCCTGACTCACTGACCTGCTTCCTAAAAACTCTCCAGCCTTGTGTGCATGGACTTTTGCCTGTTTTGAGACCTCCTTGTGTTACATAACCCATTTTGTGTATCTGACTGTATTACTGGTGCAAATATCCTGTGCAATTATCCATCATGGTCACATCTGCATAGTAACAGGTATATATATTGTGTATACAGGTTTTATAGTTTGATTTTATTTTTATTTATACCTTGTTTTTGTCTTATTTAACACTCAGTCACTTTTTTCTTTGCATTTGACTCTTGACCTGCTGGAACAATTGAATCTCCCTAGTGTGAGAAGTTTATCTTATTTTATTTAATAATTATTGATCAACTAAAGTGTTTTTGTGTTGCCGGGGCTAGCTGGGAAGCTAGCAGAGGCTAACTGGCTGTGCTTTCCTCCATCATGCTCTGCTAGCCGCTCCCAGCTAGCTCCGAATTGTTATTCAGGTTAGTGTGAAGAAGCAGCGGGTCTGTGGGGCAGCTGAATGAAGTGGAGCCTGAGGAGGAAGCACTGGT
Organism: Epinephelus awoara; assembly: GCA_035609425.1. Lineage (NCBI taxonomy): Eukaryota > Metazoa > Chordata > Actinopteri > Perciformes > Serranidae > Epinephelus > Epinephelus awoara. The sequence goes on along the minus strand of CM069314.1, from coordinate 29,214,262 downwards.
TAGCCCCGGTTTCACAACTGGCAGATTCACTCGCTACAGGGGCAAGGGAATAAAACCTAAACAGCCAATCAGAGTGTTCTCTTCCAACGACTAGCTCCGCCGCTGATTCAACATGCTCAATTGGCTGAAAAGCCACCGATGCCACAGGCCGACAGCGTGGGACACACCACAAAAACTAGGCCGACAGATGCTCACTGATGGCCAGACTTAGTCGACGGCCAACCGTTGGCTTGGTGTGTCAGGGCCTTAAGACGGCAGGCCAACTACCTAGTAATTGTTATGCATGTATCAGTAATTCATTTGTTGACAATAAAACTGAACTGAACTACTCTTGTCAATTTCACATGACTAACCAGCACTAAAAAGCAGCTGATCCGCTGTTCAGTATACCTGATAATGCTGAATAGTAGTGCAATACCTGTGTTAAATACTGAATTGAATCATGCAGGGAATTAGTTATATTATTCCTGGACAAACCAAAATGAGTGCAGTCACATCACATCTGTGTGCAAGGGTGGGTAAAAAACAACACTGAGAAAAGCCTGCACACTGAGTCCAACACACTAATTCTTTTAAAAACCCAGTGTTTAAATCCCAGCTGCTTTTTTAAATAATTCACAAATGCTTTGAGCTAGGATGCTGAAATTAGAGTATGTGTATCAGGAGGTCAAAGGCATCGACCGTGCCGAGTTTCAGACCCATGTGACCTTCAGAAGTGTCAAAGGTCACTGTCTGGGTTGTGAGGCCTGCTTTTTTTAAATAATTCACAAACGCTTTGAGGCAGGGGCCTGTAATATGAGTATGTTTATCGGGAGACTAGGCACATCTGTCGGGAAGGGCTTGGAAGTGAAATCTTGTGGTGTGCATACACAGGTCGTAATGCAGTTAGTGAGACTCCTGACGACAGAAACACACATCATCAGATATGCACACTGAAAAGATCTCTGCGACGGCCACTCTTTCCTTTTGTGCTACTGCCAAGCAGAGCTAGTTAGCTTTGCAGAGGGCCCACAGAGTTGGGACTCAGGAAGGCAAGGCAAGGCAAGGCAAGTTTATTTGTAGAGCACAATTCGTACACAAAGTAATACAAAGTGCTTTACAGAAGAAGAAAATGCATTAAAATCACAATACAAAATAAAAACATAAATAATCATTATAAAATGAACTTTAAAAGAGAAGAGTGCAGATAAGATCCTTTCAGTCATATGCAAAGTGAAATAGCTGTTTTGAGCCTAGATTTGAACATTGTCAGAGTAGAGGCCTGTCTCACATCTTCACAAAGACTGTTCCAGATTTTAGCTGCATAAAACTGGAACCCAGATTCCCCATGTTTAGTCCTGACTCTGGGCACCAGCAGGAGGCCGGTCCCTGAGGTCCTCAGAGTCCGAGATGGTTCATATGGCACTAACATGTCAGAGATGTACTTTGGTGCTAGGCCGTGGAGGGACTTGTACACAAGCAGAGCTGCTTTAAAGTCAATTCTCTGAGCCACAGGAAGCCAGTGTAGAGACCTGAGCACAGGACTAATGTGCTCGTACTTCCTGGTTCTGGTCAGGACCCGTGCAGCAGCATTCTGGATGTACTGCAGCTGTCTTACGGCCCGTTTGGAGAGGCCAGTGAGCAGGCCGTTACAGTAGTCTAACCTACTAGAGACAAATGCATGGATAAGTCTCTCCAAGTCAGGTTTAGACACTATACCTTTGATTTTGGCAATGTTTTTTAGATGGTAAAAGGCTGCTGATGTTATTGATTTGATGTGGCTGTTAAAGTTCAAGTCTGAAGACTGGCATAGGTCCTATATGGAGCTCACAGGCCACGTTTCATGTGGTTTGGTCCACTTTTGTGGCAATGGCGAGCATTCAAAGGTCGGAAAAGGTGATCCTTTAAAGCCCCGCCCATCGGAAAGTACAGGTCCGATCTGCACCAAATCAACGTCTATCCGCTCGTCTGGGGCCCCCGAACAACATATAAAAAGTTCAGACTTCCACGACTTTTACAAAACTGTTTGCTCCAAAACGTCCTCCTGGTTCAGAGGGTGTAGAGGGCTACAGGTCTTACAGCTCCTGATTGAGAGATTCTGAAATAAGCAAAAACAATTTCTACAGGACTTTGTTTTTTTCCCCCTCTGGATTATTGTTTAGGGGCTCCTGGGGGTCCTCTGCTCCAATTCTGGTGTCCCTGGGGTCAAAGGTCGCCGCGCGGCAGCCAAAAAGACACATTTTACAAAAAGTAGCCCAAAAATGAATTTTCTTCCTCTCATTTGAATTGCAAAACGGTGGGAAACTATAATTTTTTGATCAGCTCATAAACATTTTGAGCTAGGAGGCTGAAATTCAAGTAGAAGTGTCAAAGGTCACCGTGTGGGGTGTGATCTGGCCTGTGAGCCCTGCTTCTTTAATGCCTTTTTTTAAATAATTCACAAACGCTTTGAGCTAGGATGCTGAAATTAGAACACGTGTATCAGGAGGTCAGGGGCATCGACCGTGCCAAGTTTCAGACCTGTGCAACCTTCAGAAGTGTCAAAGGTCACCGTCTGGGGTGTGATCTGGCCTGTGAGGCCTGCTTTTTTTAAATAATTCACAAACGCTTTGAGGCAGGGACCTGAGATATGAGTATGTTCATCGGGAGACCTGACACATCACCTGTGCCGAGTTTCAGACACATGTGACCTTCCTTTCATTTTGGGCTACTGCCAAGCAGCCCAAAATGAACAAGGGTCAAACAAACTCAAACAAGGTCAAAAGACTTTCTCTTGGAATTTCCACCTGATTTTTGACTATGTTGCATGTCAGAGGGCCCTCTACTAGGATTTTTTGGTCCCGTGGTGATACAACCGCCACAGAGCTAGTTAGCTTTGCATAGGGCCCACAGAGTTGGGACTCAGGGAGACTGGTATAGGTCCTATATGGAGCCCACAGGCCAAGTTTTACGCAGTTTGGTCCACTTTTGTGGCAATGGCGAGCATTCAAAGGTCGGAAAAGGCGATCCTTTAAAGCCCCGCCCATCGGAAAGTACAGGTCCGATCTGCACCAAATCAACGTCTATCCGCTCGTCTGGGGCCCCCGAACAACATATAAAAAGTTCAGACTTCCACGACTTTTACAAAACTGTTTGCTCCAAAACGTCCTCCTGGTTCAGAGGGTGTAGAGGGCTACAGGTCTTACAGCTCCTGATTAAGAGATTCTGAAATAAGCAAAAACAATTTCTACAGGACTTTGGGTTTTTATCCCTCTGGATTATTGTTTAGGGGCCCCTGGGGATCCTCTGCTCCAATTCTGGTGTCCCTGGGGTCAAAGGTCGCCGCGCGGCAGCCAAAAAGACACATTTTACAAAAAGTAGCCCAAAAATGAATTTTCTTCCTCTCATTTGAATTGCAAAACGGTGGGAAACTATAATTTTTTGATCAGCTCATAAACATTTTGAGCTAGGAGGCTGAAATTCAAGTAGAAGTGTCAAAGGTCACCGTGTGGGGTGTGATCTGGCCTGTGAGCCCTGCTTCTTTAATGCCTTTTTTTAAATAATTCACAAACGCTTTGAGCTAGGATGCTGAAATTAGAACACGTGTATCAGGAGGTCAGGGGCATCGACCGTGCCAAGTTTCAGACCTGTGCAACCTTCAGAAGTGTCAAAGGTCACCGTCTGGGGTGTGATCTGGCCTGTGAGGCCTGCTTTTTTTAAATAATTCACAAACGCTTTGAGGCAGGGACCTGAGATATGAGTATGTTCATCGGGAGACCTGACACATCACCTGTGCCGAGTTTCAGACACATGTGACCTTCCTTTCATTTTGGGCTACTGCCAAGCAGCCCAAAATGAACAAGGGTCAAACAAACTCAAACAAGGTCAAAAGACTTTCTCTTGGAATTTCCACCTGATTTTTGACTATGTTGCATGTCAGAGGGCCCTCTACTAGGATTTTTTGGTCCCGTGGTGATACAACCGCCACAGAGCTAGTTAGCTTTGCATAGGGCCCACAGAGTTGGGACTCAGGGAGACTGGTATAGGTCCTATATGGAGCCCACAGGCCACGTTTCATGTGGTTTGGTCCACTTTTGTGGCAATGGCGAGCATTCAAAGGTCAGAAAAGGCGATCCTTTAAAGCCCCGCCCATCGGAAAGTACTGGTCCGATCTGCACCAAATCAATGTCTATCCGCTCGTCTGGGGCCCCCGAACAATATATAAAAAGTTCAGACTTCCACAACTTTTACAAAACTGTTTGCTCCAAAACGTCCTCCTGGTTCAGAGGGTGTAGAGGGCTACAGGTCTTACAGCTCCTGATTGAGAGATTCTGAAACGAGCAAAAACAATTTCTACAGGACTTTGTTTTTTTCCCCTCTGGATTATTGTTTAGGGGCCCCTGGGGATCCTCTGCTCCAATTCTGGTGTCCCTGGGGTCAAAGGTCGCTGCATGGCGGCCAAAAAGACACATTTTATAAAAATGCCCTTTTTTTAATAATTCACAAACGCTTTGAGCTAGGATGCTGAAATTAAAGTATGTGCATCAGGAGGTCAGGGGCATCGATCGTGCCAAGTTTCAGACCTGTGCAACCTTCTGAAGCCTGCTTTTTTGGAATAATTCACAAACGCTTTGAGTCAGTCGGGAAGGGCTCAGAAGTGAAATCTTGTGGCATGCACACACAGGTCGTAATGCAGTTAGTAAGACTCCTAATGACAGAAACACGTCGCCAGATATGCACACTGAAAAGATCTCCGCGACGGCCAGTCATGTAATGTGAGCAAGGCTTAAGTCAAGATCATATCAGCAAGAAAACGTCCAGAATTATTATTTTTTTCACTGGAAACAAAGTGGCAAATATTATCTGGGAGGACATCATTGCACTTGGTTGACTACATTTCTATAATTTTAGATGTAAATATTGCATGTTTATTTCAGACAAAACACGTATTTGACTTGTGAATGAGTCAATGGAATTTCTTGCAACAATGAAAAAATACTGGCAATCATGTTTTGGACAGCTGTGAAGTGACAGAGTGTACCACCCTCATGGTTCTTATGTTGCCAGATTCCAGAGAGTCTCCCCTCTTCATATATGGCAGAATATGTCTACTTCCAACTTTCTTTGGTGATATACATGTAAAAATGTAAGAATTTAGTGACACAGATTTTTTTTTGTCATTAATATAAAAATTAATATAAAATACAGGCACATAGAAGGACATGGAATGATGACAAATCTGGATAGCCTCGACTGTCCTGAGAAAAACAAGATATAGCATGTGTATGTAGCCTTTATAATGACTGTGATATGAGCTTAAAAGTAAAGTCAGGAAAAATACCCCAAAAAATGCCTAGGACCCAAAGGGTTAACTCTGCTCTGAGGCTGCAGCAGTCCGGGTGTAGGGGGGGGGGAGGGCCCCTCCTTCTGATGGCCCATCAATTAAGGCTGAGCTGAAGGCAGCAGAGGACCAAACAATATTCTGCACTTCTCAGCTCTGACACTCAGGCCTGTTTACAGCCAGGATCACATTTATCAGTACATGTAGTAATACCACAGTGTTAAAGTACTTGCTTACAAGTAAAAGTCAGGCATTAAAAATACTTAACTGTATACTTATTAAGTTAACAGTTACATTATTAATACTTAAGGTATAAATATAAAAAAATAAACTTAAGTAATGTAGTGTGATTTTATCATTTATCATTAAATCATAATAATTGATGCATTACTTAGTTTATCACTTTAATGTTTCAGCTGGTAAATATGGAGCTAACTTGAATTACTTTGTACAACTAAGTACTTGAGTAAATCTATTTAGTTACTTTCCATTGCTGATGAAATAAAAAGCATAAAATAAAGTGCAGACTTGTGTTGGGATGTTGCTCAGACTGTATGCATGTATACTGCTGTGCCTCTGTTCAGCAGCTCACAGTCAGGTCAGGCCTCAGGGTGGGGGAGGGGAGACACACTCAACCACCTGCACTGCACTTAGTGCTGCATTCAGGGAGTATGGGATACAGTTATACTGGTCTGATTGAACATGTTTTATACTAAAATGGAGGACAGCTCAAATCTCTGATGTTGTAGTAATTATTTCATCACCAAGACTTAAATATAAACTCCATTTGGGTTATTGATTTCCAGTAAGAATATTCAACTTCATGAGTAACATTTTCGAGTTTTTTAAAACTTCCATTCAACACGAACGCTCACAATTCGGACTTTCCTTGTGGACATGAATGCACCGCTAGAAACATGCTTCGGTACGGGAAGGCACGGAGGCTACAGCGAGTGAAGGAGAAACACAGTGACTGTCAGGAAAGATATGGCATGGATATAACAGCCAACACCCAAGCAGAACATGAGAAAAATCTACAATTGATTGAGGTAAGACATATTTCATGTTTTATCAAACTACATTAGGCCGAAAAATAGGTGTCTTTGCTCGCTGTCCGGTGTGCTCTCCAGCCTGAGTGAAACAGTTTAGCTAACGTTAGCTTGTACTTAATCAGATGGAGAGAAGGCTAATGTTAATTAGCAAGGGAGCAAAACACAGTGTTTGTCAGTCTCTGTTTCATTACACTGTTAAGGTTTTATGATTGGTGTCATGTTTAATCATCAGATTTAAAGGTGTATTTTACGGTATGTATAATGGTGGATGAAACCTAGCTGTGCTCTTATAGCCACTGGATACCAGTATTATTTGAAAGCTAGACAGTGACTGATACTGTTGAAACCAAAAGTCCCCAGACTGGGGGGACTTTGGGAGCGACTTTGCAAACACAGTGAAACAATGCACTAATCACAAAGAATATAGTTATGCTGCACATCAAATTAAACAGTAGAACCTGGGCTATAAGGCTGTTTTTTACATGCCACAAACACAGCTCAAACAATAACTAAATAAATAACAAATAATCAAACTCCATGCTGACCCACTTCTCATATTTCGGGCTCTAACTTGACACCACCTTATGCAAAACACAGACAAGCATCAGAGAGTTAGAGGCTAAAGAACATCAACAGAAATAGGTGGAAAAGACGAAACACACAGTTGTATGTGTATACCCTAAACATCAGTAGGGATTTACATAAACAAAAAATTAAAGATATAGGATTGTACATGACAAAAATCACATGCAAACATGGTGCAATTTTGGAGAGCTCGCCTGAATTTTCTGTACTAAAATCTCTCTAATATTGTTCTGCTTCACTTTATCAGAATCAGCCTTCGCAGAGTTAATGTTCACATATTGTACTATGATGTGATAGAGGTTTAGAGCTGCAGCTGCATCATTCCAAAAGGATACTCATCCTGAAAATGCTTTTTTGGTGGTCATGACAGTTAGCTGTAAAACCGCTTTGCGCTGGCTGTCCCATTGTTTGTCTGTGGAGAGGGCAGCAACGTCTGACAAAGTGGCACTGCTACCCTTGGCGTCGTGCACTGCTCGGATTTTTCTGCCCGAGCGCTGTAAGAGAATTAGAATTAATGTCTACAAAGGCACAGGTACACCTGCACTCTGGTACAGTAATGCAATTTAGTACTGTTGTGCCATAAATGTGACTTTTATGATGCCTACAATGTTCAGTTTTGTTGATAGTGTCACTGAAGAACACCTGCTCCTAAAGGTTCAGTTTATGGCAGAGTTGTTGTATTGAGTTGCAATAGACTGTACAGGTGTACCTGATAAAGTGGACATTGAGCGAATCTATCCTATAGTTGTTTATGATTGTTTGTTGGTCTGTAACATTGCTCTTTGTTAATTTTCTTTTATATTTTACTTTATAGATGACAAACACTAAAAAGAAGGATCAAGAGGAACTGGTATGTATTCCATTTGGCTTGTTAACCATTAGACTTGCACCGATTTATTGGCAGTGCTCGGAATTGGGCTGGTTTTCAAGTGATCGGCCATGACCTGCGACTGGCCGGTCAGTCTAACGCATGACTGACATTGTGTAATATCAGCAGCGTATACACACGCACAAGTGCAGCTCACGGCTTGAGTGATGTGAGGAAGGAGACCTCAGGGACACAATGATCTGGGTAGAACAACTATAGAGTAAATCATTATAGCCAGAGAATCAGGGTTGAGAGGATACTTGAATTTTCAATGCAGGAGGTTCACAAGTGTAGCGTGTGTGTGGTTCTAAAATAAATAAAAGGTTACATAGCTTTATTTCTTCTTAATTCTTACAAATATGCATATACTGTAAACATGGGTGGCTTCTCACCTTAATCATTCATGCACACACATCCCCCGGTAAAGGGGTTTTTTTGGGGAGTTTTTCCTTAGTGAAAGAAAGTGAGGGTCTAAAGGACAGAGGGATGTCGTATGCTGTAAAGCCCTGTGAGGCAAATTGTATTTGTGATATTGGGCTTTATAAATAAAATTGATTGATTGATTGATTGATTGATCAAAAGAGAAGGAGAAAGTTGTTAATTGTCCGTGTTAAACTTAATGCAGCAGAGTTCTCTCTGTTGCACGGTGCCGCTTCAAACTGACGAGGCGCATGTCCGTATGCCGAAGATGCACATGCACATCTACGCTTACTGATGGGAGCGTTCTCACGGGAGCGGCAGTCTGTTCAAATGTGCACCAAATATAAATGTTCACCTTTTTTCTCGTTGTTAAAATAAGAATGTCCATAACACTGCATTTTGTAGATGTAAAGCCCTGTGTGAATTTTCTTGGGGGTTTTCCCTGTTACAGTGTTCTAATAAAGGAAAGCTAGATAATACTGCAATATCTTATGTGCTGTTAAGTGGCTTGAAAAAAAAGAAAGAAATCGGAATCAGCCAAAATCGGAATCAGCCGTCCAAAGACTCTGCAAATTGTAATCGGCCCAAAAAATTGTAATTGGTGCAAGTCTATTTACCATTTTGATGTGGGATAGAGCAGAATAGTCTACTTGCAAATTGGTATTGGATAACAGTATTCTCTGTAGTTATTGCATACATCATATCTGTGTCGAATTTATTTGCTAAATTTGCTGTGAGTCAGTTTGGCCAGGGCACAACATGAGCACTTGTCCTTTGCCGGTGAACTTGCCTCCTAACTTTCACATGCTCAGGATCTTTTCAGCCTACATTTGAAAATGTATGTATCTCTTATGTTAGGTCACCCAGTAGCATATACAGGCCAGCAATGGCAGAGAGAGGCAGTGAAGAGCAACAATGTATAAATCCACTGAAATCAACTTTTTAATTCCAAAAGTTTAACTAATTAATTCTGAGCGGAGTGTGATTCATTGTTTATTCCTCCAGTGAAGCTCCAGCTCTGCCACCACCACTCCTCTAAAGCTCCCCAGCACACAGCAGCTATCTGTCTGCAAACAGCAGCTCTGTCCGCACTGCTCAGACACTCACATCTCCCATATATTTGAAAATTTCGCCCAGCCCTAGTTGTAACTTCTTGTTGCATGCTGTTATAGCGAGCCAAGGAACATGTAAGCATCAATTTTGGTTGTGGCCCATTCTCCCTAATAGAGAAATTGGTTATTGGTTATTCACATGATCTTTGATCTCTATGAAGTCAGAAAGATCAGTGACATGTTTGATTTGAGTAAAAGTTACATTGGGTAAATCTTTGTTGTTTATCAGTTTTCACCTCCTTCGTTTATTGGTTGTGAGGCTGTTGTGAGCACAATGTTTTTCACAGATGTCACTGATTAGTAGTGTTATAGTTCTATAATGACATTTTTTCGTAACCTGTTGTGCATGTTATAATAATCCATCATAAATCATTACTGCAACTATTGACATCAAATACTTTTTTTTTTTTCTCAAACAAACCTGTTTATTCTAAAAAAGATATATTTGAACTAATAGACTTTGAGCAAGTGCAGTATTTCTTAAATGGATAATAGATGTTAAATAATGATGTGCTACTTTTGCAGCTTATTCCTTGAATTTCATCCAAATTTGGTCAACAAGCCAACTTGTAACTTTGAGTGACTGCTTCTAGGTTTAGTTCCATATTCAAGATTTGAAACATTTACATTTTTATCTGTTTATTTCTTTCAGTTGGACTGTGTCGAAGCTGATTCTCTGTCGGAATCCAGCTATGATCTGGAAAGTGATTATGTGCCATCATCTTCAGATTCCTCGGACAATGAAAATCATGACGGTAAAACAAAACTAAAATTCAAGAAAAAATGTGATAAACTCAGAGAAGTTCACGCAACTTCACCTACCAAAACCTTAACTGACGCAAATGAAAAACTCAGCAACACAGATGACATTGACAGAGACAGAGATGACCATGACACAGATTACAGTGCTGATGGTCAGAATGAGGAGGGGTCACAAATGTCAGTGAAATGCTGCGTCAAGGGACAAAAACGGAAGTGGGACAAAAGACATTACTGTGTTTACTGCAAAAAACCACAGAGTAAAATGGCCCGGCATCTAATACGGAAACACAGTGATGAAAAAGAAGTGGCACTAGCAAGAAACCTTCCACCATCCTCAAAGAAGCGTCACCAGATGTTAGAGGGACTTCGCAGGAAGGGCAATTACTATCATAACATTGAGGTCTTGCAGAAAGGACAAGGTGAGATAGTAACCTACAGACAGCCATCAGAACATGCAGATCCAGAAGATTATTTACCGTGCAACATTTGTTTTGGATTCTTCTTAAAAGATAAACTATGGAAACATGAGAAACAGTGTCGTAAAATGATGGGTGAGCCAGAAGTTCAGTCCAAGAAAAGGCGAAGAGTTCAAACTACTGCTTCATCTCTTGTTCCACACAGAGGACAATCTACACAAAGGTGCTCAGACATTGTTAACAGAATGATCATTGACAAGGTGTCTCTTGAAGTCAGAAATGACCCACTCATATGTGAATTTGGTGATAGACTGCTGGAGAAACACGGGAGTGATCAGTCAAAACATGGTCATATCAGTCAGAAGATGAGGGAGTTGGGTAGATTTGTACTTGCTGCAAAGTCCATTGACCACAAAGTGAAGATGCTACAAGATGTCTTGGTGCCACCTAAGTTTCACTTAGCTGTAGAGGCAGCAAAAAAAGCATCAGGTTTCACCAAATCTAAGTACAGGTACGACACACCTTCTCTTGCCTTAAAGTTAGGGCACTCACTAAAGGCAACATGTGACATTGTGATTGGGCAACATATAAAGGCTGAAGATGAAGTGGCTGCAGCCAGAGTGAGGAGCTTCTTGGGCTTGATATCTGCAGAGTGGGATCTGTTTGTGTCACGCCGTGCACGAACAAACTTAGAGGAGGACAGGTGGAACAAAAAAGAAATGATCCCACTCACAGAAGATGTGATGAAGCTTAACAAAGTTTTGAAGACCACAGAGGAGGAGGCAAAAGAGATACTCTTGACAGGACCTAACCCCAAAGCATACAAGACTCTTAGTGAGTGCCTTCTTTCACAAATCATACTTTTTAACCGAAGACGGCAAGGTGAGGCAGCAAAAATGCCTCTGTTGACCTACAAGAACAGAGCCACAGAGGAACCAAATGAGGATATCATGCAGGGCCTCTCAAAACTGGAGAAAGGTTTGAGCCATGAGTTCACCAGGTTGGTGATCAGAGGGAAGAGGGATCGGAAAGTGCCTGTGCTTTTAACCACGGAGATGACCAAATCCCTTGATTTCCTCATTGAGCAAAGGAGTGAAGACAATGACATTTTGGACAGTAATGAGTATGTCTTTGCAAGACAAAATTCAGGATCCCATCTCCGAGGTTCAGACTGTTTGAGGAAGTATGCGGCTGCAAGTGGGGCAAGGAAGCCTGAAACACTCACATCAACCTACCTGAGGAAACATGTGGCTACAATGAGTCAGATCATGAACCTTAAGGAAAATGAGTTGGACCAACTCGCTAAATTCATGGGACATGATATTCGTGTTCATCGTGAATATTACCGGCTAACGGAGAACACACTTCAACTTGCAAAGATTAGCAAGCTGCTTATGGCAATTGAACTCGGAACTGAGGCCTACAGAGGCAAATCACTCGATGAGATTGATTTAGGCCTAGAAAGTGAGTATAAAAGTATGAGATTACAATTATACCAAAGTCACATTTGCAATTTGAGTATTAAAAATGATGCTTGTCTGTTAACCCTTTTTAACAGAATGTTGTGTGTGTTTGTGTTCTATCAAAACAGTTCCCCCATCTTCAGAAGTGGGAGCTGTACAGGAGCCACAAGTCAGTGGAAATGATCTGGAGATCTTCAATGAGAGGTCTTTCGAAGAGTCAGATGGTATGAAGTTAGTTGGTCTGCAACTGACATTCTTTCATTATTGATTAATCTGTCAATTGTTTATTGGATTAATCAATTATGTTCTTTCTAAATGTCACAAAATAATGGAATAACTCATTTGGTATGAGTGTGTCTGTCAGTATGATGAACAGGAGTTAATGCTGAGGTGATAATCTTTTTTTCTTCCAGAAGAAGTTAATATTCTGACTCAAAAGTCTGTGACTCGAAGACCATCGGATGAGAAGAAAAGGACTGAGAAAACAGGTAAACTCTTCTCTTGTTAGCTTTGTCTGCTGTGCTGTAGTGTCCAATCATGTTAAACCAGTGGTTCTCAAACTTTTTCACTTCAAGGACCCCCCAAAGTGACACAGATTAGACTGTGGACCCCCATTTGATCAATTTTTGTTTTTAGATGTTTTTAGGGCCACAACTAATCATTATTTTCATTGTCAATTAATCTTTTGATTATTTTCTCAATTAACAGATTATTTGTTTGGTCTACAAAATGGTGAAAAATGTCCATCAGTGTTTCTCAAAGCCCAAGATGACGTCCTCAAATGTCTTGTTTTGTCCACAACTCAAAGATATTCAGTTTCTGTCATAAAGGAGCAAAGAAACCAGAAAATATTCACATTTAAGAAGCTGAAATCATAGAATTCGTGTTACAGATGGTATCAAAAAAGATTCCCCATTTTGCTGGGGACCCCATGGAACACCCTCAAGGACCACTGGGGGTCCCTGGACCCCACTTTGAGAACCACTGACTTAAACTATGTAGTTTCAAACTGCACTGATGTTGTTCTCTCTCTCTCTTCTCTGTTTTTCCTCTTGATGGATCCTCCAAAGGAAAGAGACGAAAGAGGTTTTCTGAGCCTGTTGAAGATTCAGATGGTATGAGCATACAGTAACTTCAGATTCATTGCAGAAACAATGTGATATGGTGTGTTAGTGTGTCTGTGAGTATGATGAACTGGAGTTAATGCTGAGGTGATGATCTTCTTTTCTTGCAGAAGAAGTAGATGTTCTGACTCAAAACACTGTGACTGGAAGACCATCGGATGAGATGAAGAAGGGTGAGAAAAAAGGTAAACTCTTCTTCTGTCAGCTTATTTTGTTTCCTCCTGCTGCACTGTAGTGTCAAATCATGTTCTATATCTTAACCTCTTTAACTCCGGTCGGACACTGGCGTCTGCGCTCCCTCCTTCCTCTGTTAAATGGGATCTCACAGGCGCACTATGTCATCAAACCATGCAATGCTTGATATCAGTGGAAACAGGAAGCTCTCAGCTTCCCGAAGGAAGAGGATCACAACTTTCACGTTTCATATGGCTTTATTTGGTGATATTTTATGGTATTTCTGTCATAAACAACATCAGCTATCATAATCACACCTGGTTTCAATAAGGTACGATGTTTGAAGCTGGCTGAGTGTTGTTTGATCACTGATAGTACTGTTTTGAAGCGGAGTGAGCGCTCTGTCATTTGGAGCTCTGCCTGGATCTTTTCATGGTAAAAACACTGTAGAATGGTCATACTTTGAGCAGTCTTCTTCAAACTTGAAACAAGTGTTCATTGATAGAGTGCCTACAGCCCCACAGTGTCATTTACCTGCTCAGATGAAGCCACAGACAGTTATTCATCCTGAAATACATTTTTTATTTTATTTTAGGCAAAATCTTCAACTTATTACTGATTTCAGAGGCCCATTACTCTGTCTCTGTATCACCTAGAGTGTTTCTGACACTTTCACAAGAAACTTCAGAGAGTTTGCTTTCTGGCAAGACCTCATGCATGCATGTAGTCACAGCGGTTCAGAGGCTACAGTCATTTTAATTTCAGTATGTCATTTTAGGCGTTGTCGCTACAAAATAGGGGTGGAGTGCAAGCGGTTCATACACTATTCATTTAATTTGAATAACTTTAAATATGTAGTTTCACACTGCAATGACGTTGTTCTCTTGCTGTTTTTCCTCTTGATGGATCCTCCAAAGGAAAGAGACGAAAGAGGGTTTCTGAACCTGTTGAAGATTCAGATGGTATGAGCATACAGTAACTTCAGAT